>JBAMCG010000025.1:0-600000 GCA_037075325.1 Drosophila mayaguana | reverse complement strand
TATTAAATTATTATTTACTTTTATTACAAAGCGCGGCGGTCGGCATGGCAAATTTATGTGATATTTCAATTTGTGACGCTTGACGACGCTTCGTGTATTCATGTTTGATGTGAACATGCGTATTAATATACTATATATAAATATACAAATAAATATATATGCATATACATATATACATACATATATCGAATGCTCAGTCGTTGCTATACTTGAACTTCAAAGCGCGCGTTCGGCCAACCCTTTGCTAATAAAATTGGTCCAAAAATATAACAGGGAGTGAGTGGGAGTGGGAGAGAGCGAGAAAGAGGCACAGATAAATGTACAGTTAGAGAGACGGTCTCAACTTCAAAGCAAATGCTTTGACAGTGGGAGGGGGCATATCTTGTTCAGCAACAAAGGCAATTGAAATGCTTAAAGAGGAAAAGCGGAAGAGCGGAAGAGAGGGAGAGCGAGAGCGCGCGAGAGATTTGCAAAGCTTATTCTTGCTGTTGCTCTTGTGTTGCTGTGTTTGCTGCCTACTTAAGTTCGCAGCTACGATGCCGAGCCCCACCCCCCGGCCCGTGCCAATGCAGGCCGTCACATTTTAATTGTTGTCAACCCACACACAGAGATGGACACAAAAAGCAGCCGCACCCAAAAACGCAGCCGCCCCTCGGTAGTCCCGCGCTCAACAGCGTTCGGCTTCGGGACTCGGGCTCGGCCTCGGGCTCGGGTTCGGGTGCGCTTCGATTCAGTCGGTACATGAAAAAGACATCAAAGCAAATCTTGACAACGTGTATGCCTGTTATCTGCATCTAGCAGTCGGCAACTGGGTGCGGGCTCTCTCGCTCTATCTATGTGTGTGTGTCAGTGTTCATGTGTGTGTGTGCATTGCAACGGATGCAAGCAACACAACTGCTCTGCCGGCACTCTTCACTCACACGCACACACACGCAAACACATGCATAAGCGCTCCTTGCGGAAGCTCGTACATTTCCTGCTCCAACTAACGATAGCTGTTCGAGTGTGGAGAGCTTTCAAGTTGCTTTTCCACTCAGCCAAACAACGTCAAAAACCTTCCTTCGTTAACCAAAAACAAAATCAAATGAAACTCCACAAAAAGTGGGCGTATGGAAATGTAAGAGCATAGAAAGGAAAAGGGCTTTCATTTTGGTCAGTTAGTTGGCCCAAAGCAGACTTTGGATTGTGTCATTGTGTTGTCAGTTGATAATGTTGCCTTGTCTAACATTTGCTCTATACATCAACTACACTTGGAAAAGCTTGGAAGTCAAAGGGTTCAACCTGACATACTCCCACTCTTACGCTACTGTTTTAGAACTGTTTGAAGCTCTATAAGAATATATATTCATATTGTGATATAATAATATGAAAGATAAGTTGTATATCTATGTATCTGCATATGCAAAGCTTTTAAATACGATTAATATTGTGATTGAGATGTAGAGATAAGGCAATCAAGTTGTTGTATTTAAATTCCGTTTTCGACCCATTATACCTGTTAAGGCATTTGAGTAA
The DNA here is from genome assembly GCA_037075325.1 of Drosophila mayaguana. Lineage (NCBI taxonomy): Eukaryota > Metazoa > Arthropoda > Insecta > Diptera > Drosophilidae > Drosophila > Drosophila mayaguana. The sequence goes on along the minus strand of JBAMCG010000025.1, from coordinate 598,485 downwards.
ATATCATTTACATTTAAGTGAATTAGGAATTAGTATGTAAAGGGGGCAAGCTAGTGGACTCTCCCCCCTGCACTGATTTATAGTAATGGGCCACGAAGCGTACCTTCGCTCTGCACTCTCTACTCTCCTCTCCGCACTTTGATCATGCTCTCCATTTATGTCACAAGCTGACAGAATAATTACACTTTGAGCTTGAAACCAAAGGCGATCGCTCGGTCGTGCTTGACTTTTGCTCCCAGAGAGAAGCCATAAATGTGAATGCAGCAAAAAGCAATAAATATGATTTGGTATTCAACGACAAACAATGGGTTTGACTAGACTATATCTAATATTAAAACCACAAGTGCTACTAGATGTGACTATTCCGAAATAAAGTGAAAAAGGCCAAGACCTTAACAAAGTTTCATAATTATAAATATAGAATTGAGAAATTGATACTGTTAAATTGATATCTAGCCAAGAGCCACTCTCAAGTCTATTTTCTGATATGTTAGATATATCAATAATAGACTTGAGAGTGGCTCTTAGCTAGATATCAATTCAATTCAATAAGCTCTCTAAGATCCATTATGACTTGGCTCTAAATTAAAACAATATTCCACATCCATTAAACACCTCTAGATATGTTCAGCTGCATGCATATGTCTTCATTATTCATCATCAGCTTGGGCTCTCGGAATGCATTTCAGGAACTGTGCGCATGCGTGAGTCTTGAGTTATGACAATCAAATGGGCCCATGTGTGGCCAGCAGGGACGGCTAGTAAATCAAATTTTTGGCGTGCCGTGTAAACAATGTTATAAATCAGAAAGCCGCAAGGCAAGAGTCGGAACAGCCGTCGGGACAGCCAAGGGGGATACGCCCACACAGACAAGGAAAACGTCTGGCGGCTTGCAGTGCGCCAGGATGCAAGTGACGCATGAGGCTATTAACATATGAGATAGGGGCAGGGGCAGGGGCAGGGACAGAGACAGAGGCGGGGGCAGCAACCGGTGTGTGGCATATGCAGACTCACTCGTGGGTGTACAAAGTTCAGATTTACAGCAACGACAAATAATTGCAATTGAGTAGAGGAGCTGAGTTGACTCTGAGACTCTGTTGATTTACCCTCTGCCATCTTGGGCTAGCTCAATTAATTTTTGGACAATTGAAATTAGTCAAACTGTAGCAAGGGCTTTTAAAACTTATTAAAAAACATCTTGGGGCTAGCCCCACAGCGTGTTTTATTTATAACTTCTCTTCTTTTTTTCGACTCTTTTTCCCCAGGCGTATAACAAAAAGCGAGCTTTGTCTTCTGTCTGCTGTCGGTAAGGAGAAAATATCTGTCTGGTTTTCGCCGAGATGAATAAAAAACACGACCAGCCGCAAAAGTCATTAACGCCCAGTCAAAAGACCGAAAAAGAATAAAAATATTAATACAAAAGTCGAAGTGTAGACACAAACAGAGACGGCTACCCAAAAGCAAAGTACTGAACGGGGGTCAAAGGGGGCTTTTAAGTAGATGTCAAAAGGCAATATGATAATGATTCATCTGATCAGGTACAACTAAATGAGTAGTTAAAGCAATTAAGAAGTAACGAGATTATAATTAATATGAGAAATTTGAGAGGTTTTAGACTACAAAGCGAATTTTCACTTGAGTAATATATATATATATATATATATATATATATATATATATATATATATATATATATATATATATATATATATATATATATATATATATATATATATATATATATATAACAAATTTACTAAAGTATTTTGAATAAAAAAATGTAATAAATAATTAAAAAAAAATACATCGTGAGTATTTATTTGATATATTTATTATATTTTATTAATATCTGAGTTTTTCTTTAACTTTATTATTATATTTTATATATATTCCCATTGATTACATTTAAAAAATTTTAATATTTTAATTTTAATCAAAAAATTGAATGAATAATTTTTTAAAAATACATCGTAAGTATTTAACTGATATATTTATTAAATTTGATTAATATCTGTCTAATTGAGTCTAAAAAAATTTAATAAATACATTTATTTATATATATAAAAAAATTAAATAATTTTTTTATATTTATATTGAATACTTTTTTATACAATTTTAATATTTTACATTTAATTTTTAATATTAATTTTTTAAAATATTTATTTTTAAGTATTTTTTAGTATATACAGCCTATAATAGAATAATTTGAAGAACTCATATTCCATGCTTTGCTATTGCGAATACACTCAATGCTATTCATTATTCATTAGCACATATTCAAAAGGGGGTCTGCACGAAATATTACGAATCAGCTTTATAAACAATGTGGGGTCATATGTTGGGTCTGGTCATATAAGTGTTGTCTCGCCGTTTCTATCTGTGCGTCGTCCGTCTGTCTGTCTCGCATTGCACAACAAATCAATTTTTTACGTTTAAAAATTTAACATTTCATTCATATTCATTTGCGTTTTTTTGGTTTCTCTTTTTATTTTATTTGTAATAATAAAATGACGAAAGATGTGCCGCAAAGAAAAACTTTTGAAACGCAGCAGAAAATTGATTTTCAAGACTTTGGGCATGGACAGCTAGACAGATGGTTGGGATAGATGAATATGGATGGGCTATAGCTATGGAGAGGCACATACACATACACACACACACTCAACTAGCGGGTTCTCTGCTGCGTGTCCGTTGAGTGATGTGCGCATGGACAATGAAGCACTGACTGAATGAGAGGCGGCTAGCGGCATGAGTCTGTGTTGTGTGTTGTGTGGTATGCCCCCGCTTTATCATCCCTGCCTCGCTGGCTCGCTTCATTGCCGGCAGTTCGGTTTGTATGACACCGAAATGAAAAGCGTCAAAGAGTCAGCGCCGACGCGCTGCACGACTCACCGAAACGATTGGAAGACTCGTCTACAGCCTGGTCGGACTCCCAGCTCTCGACTCGCGCTTCAGTTTCAACGGCGATTGCGACTGCCGCTGCGACTGCGACTGCGACTGCAGCTGCGGCTTCAGCGTTTAATTAAAAAGCAAAGGCGGTGGCCAACGGTTGATCATTATCCATGACAGTCAGATAATGCCCCGGCGACTGGAGGCTGCGGGCCACGGTTTTGAAGTTTTGAGTCGGGATTGGAGTTTCAGTTTGGCTTTGGGTTGGGCCACTCGGCCTGACTGACTGACTGACTGGCTGACTGCCTGCCTGGCTGTGACTGTGGCAACGCCTTGCAGTGTTTTGTGTCCGCACTTTAAAAAATGATTTTTATTTTCCTTTTTTCTTATACTTTTTGGCCTGGCCACAAACGGGCGCCTCTCTCTCTCTCTCTCTCTCTCTCCCTCTCCCTCTCCCTATAATTTATAGCGTAAATGTAATATATATTTAGTTGAGGGCATGTGTTTTCAGGTCTACAATGGAAATGTGTAGCTGTAGCATTTGAGCAGAGCACTAGACTTAATTATTATGTTAGAAGTGGAATTTCAAAGAAGAAAGTTGATTTTTTATATATCTAACGTGGGTTGTGGGTGAGAAAGAGACAGAGAGAGGGACGGAGAACGAATTAGTAGTGATATCTATAGCGCAGACAGTGTAGCAAAAAAAAAAAAAGAGTTTGAGCAAGACGACAGGTAGGTAGAGGGAGGGAGGGAGAGAGAGAGAGGGAGAGAGAGACAGAGAGAGGAAGAGAGAGAGAGAGAGAGGAAGAGAGAGAGATAGAGGTAGGGAGGGAGAGAGAGAGTGTGAGAGAGAGGGAAGGAGAGTATGAGAGGGGGGGGGGAGATAGGGTGAGATAGAGAGATAAACATAGAGATAGAGAAAAGAGATAAATAGAAATAAAGAGAGAGAGAGAGAGAGGGAGAGCATGAGAGTGAGAGTGATTGAGAGAGAGTGAGTGAGAGAGAGAGAGAGAGAGAGAAAGAAAGAGAGAGAGAAAAAAATAGAGATAGAGAAATAGAGAAATAGAAATAAAGTGAGAGATAGAGAGTGGAGAGAGAGAAAGATATATATAGAGAAAAAGAGAGCAATACAAATGAAGGGAGTGATAGAGAAAGATATGGGAGAGAGAAGATATTAATAACAATTTGCTCTTAAACAAGATGCTCTCTAATAGAGAGAGAAGAGAAGAGAGAAGAGATATTATAATTAAGAATATTTATACACCCAACTCAGAATTGAAGTAAGGACTACAGCTCAGGCCAAGCAACGCCGGGTAACAACATCTATCTTCACATTACTATTTATTCAATTCGAAATGCATAAATAAATAATTATTTTACGCATCAATTGCTTTTTAATTATTTATAAAGAACTTTATTTCTTTTGTTTATATAGAAATGTATTTTTCTTTGGCTCATAAATGTTTCGTTTATTGCCTTGAAAATATTATCAATCCCCAAAATGTTTATGCCCGATTGAAAATCAAAATAAAATTCCCAATCAGCTGCACACTTCATTGGTTTCCTGCCCAGGCAAACGAATTCTCGTTAATTTCAATAACATTTGTTTTTTGTTTTTTTTTTCGCTTCTATTTTTTTTTTCTTTTCATATTTTTCCAATGATCAACAATTCGTGCATTTTATTTATATATTTTGAAGGGTGCAGCCAAGCGAATGAAACAACAAATTAAACAAGAAAACTTAAAAAGCACAAAATATTTTCAATAAATTATGAGCGGGGCATAAATTAGATATAGATATAGATTGCGCCACAGAGACTCTGTGTGTGCGTTGCTCATTAAAAACTGTTGGAGGAAGAGACTCAAAGAAATACACAATTATAAAAATATATATACACACATAAAAATATATATATGTATATACATATATATTTATTATATGCTTCTTTTGATACTCGTAAAAATGTTGTGCACAGTGCAACTATTAAATAAATTAACTTTGTTGTAAGTGCTGCTCATAAATATTTATGTGGCTGTCATACCAAAATTCAAATGAACTTGTCGTCGCTGGGGCCTACGAAGCGTGATAGGCGGGGTGGAGGGGGTGCTTGTGGGGCGCCTTCAAGCAAATGATGAAAAACAATTATGAATTGTCTGTTTGGGGTCATCCGGCTGGCACTTGACAGGAAATTATATTGTAAGATCATTAAAGTGACAGCCGAGCCGCAACAACATTCAAAATATATCCAGAAAAGCGATAGAGAGAGAGGGAGAGAGAGAGAGAGAGAGAGAGAGATAGCAATACAGAGAGGGACAGAGTTAGAGCGCCGATCTCTTCGGACTTCGTGTCTCCTTTTGATGTCTGTGGCTCATTTTCCAAAGTGACTTTTACGCAGAAGTCGTTAAATATCAACGCACAAAAAATTTCCAAATAATTTTGATAAACGCGCCCCGCGCTCGCCCATTTAACCAAATGCAACTCCTACTCGAATAGAAATAAAAATAAAAAAAATAAAAAAAATTATTCCTTGAGTTGTTCTAGCGATTGCTGGCATCGAGTGTGCAACGACCAATTGTTGCTTATTAGGCCGAAATCGTTAAAAATCTATGCAGAGAGAGGGAGAGAGAGGCAGAGGGGGAGAGAGAGAGAGGCAGAGGGAGAGAGAGGGTGAGGCTGAAACTGGGAGAGTGAGAGACTGACACACACACATACATCAAAATTGTCTACAAAATAGAGCCATTCGATTTGCTAGCGCACTTTATGAGCTTTTTATTTTGGGCTGATTTTTGGCCGCCTTTCTTTGATTTTACGATGTTCGGGTACAAGTTACAAGAGAGTTTCGTGTCCAGAGGTTTATCATCAAACGATTAGGCCCTTCAAAATTGCGGCTCGACAAGTTTATGGCGAGATTAACGATGTCAAAAAAAAAAAAAAAGAAAAAACAGAAACAACAACAAGACGATGCCAGCCAGATAAAACAGACAAGACAGTTTTTTCTCTCTATTCTCTTTCTGCTTCTTCTCGAAAAGCTAATTCGATACTTAAGCTGCACAGCTCAGAGGGTTTTCGAAACTAATTGAACGCTGGAAACTTCCCGAAGTGCCATCATAAAATCAAACACCAGAATGTGCATCATTAGAGCCTCGAAATGTACGACATCGGTGTGAGAAGAATATCTTCTAGTAGTGAAGAGCGGTTACTATTCGAGTGGGTACTACATAATTTTGATGTTCGTGGAGATATTTTTTAACAAGCAGCCATTAAATCGAGGCGAATTCTCTAATTAGCCAGAGGAATCAATGCGGCGCATGATTCATCTCAAGTTGCTTAAGTTTCATTAGGAGTTCTTGGCAATTGTTTCAGAGACTTTTGATATTATCTCTAGCTATGTTATTGGCCTATTAACGACTATATTTTTAATTGGTAATCGCTTTTCTATGCGATGCTCATAGAGATTGGATTAATTAATAAATAAAAAGTCGATTTTTTGCTCTTTTACTGTTGTATTTAAATATAGTTTATTTATTGTAATTGTATTTTTAAAAATATCTGTATGTCTATTAGTTTTCCTATAGTTAATTTTTATGCACGCTTTGAGCTTCTTTCTGCTATATTTTATTTTTTACTAATCCATCTACTATCTTCCCACGCTTCTTTTCTCTATTTCATTCTATTGTCATGGCTTCTTTGTTACCCACACTTATACAGTTTGCCTGCATTCGTTTCTCTTTAATTTCTACCATACGTTTTAATTTTTTTTTATTTTATATTATTTACTATATCTTTCCTCGTCCTCTCTCCTGATTTCTCTTCTATTTTTATTCAATTATTCTTCAATGTTTGTCATCTTTCTTTAAACCCTCTCCTTTTTCAAATCTCTCTTTCACTCATCAAAATCCCGCCTCTCTATGCAATTCTCATTATCTTCAACTTTAAAGCAATTTCTAGCTATAGCTGTATGCATATATAATATTCATTTCAAATAGCAAAGTTCTTTGGCTTTTACGCTTTCTGTTCTCTTTATTTATCTACCCATCTATTCCTATCTATCCATTCAACTATGCCTATGTAATATTCACATTAATTAATTGTTAATTCTTATCGGTTTTCCTCAGAGCAGATTTTCTTTCGCAAACTAATTATAAAATGTCATTTAGCCTAATGAAGTGCCATCAACAAGTAAGGCGCCCAGTGGCTCATCCACGCCAACACATGTGTGACACTCATAATCCCTTCCAGCTCCAGCTCAACACAGCCCATGTCAATTAGAGTGACAGTTGCCATGGACAGCCTCGATAGGAGTAGGGAGTACGTTCTCTACTCTCTCTCTCTCTCTCTTTCTCTTTCTCTCTCTCTCTCTCTCGCTCGCTCTCTCTCTCTCTCTCTCGCTGCGGGAAGTGCTAAAACTCTATGCCTATGACCTATCCAGCTGCACATCCACTCAGACACGCCCACTTTTTACGCCCGCTTTGGGTAATTACATTTGTGAGGCTGCAGAGCCAATGGCGACATATGAAAGCGGACAGAGGACAGCGCACGGACGGACGGAATGTTCATCAACTGTTGTCAAACGCACTGCGAAAATTGTGCGAAATTTAACAGAACACATAAAACATAAATCAATAACTGGGCAGGGTTCGGGCAACAGGCAGCAGGACAGACATGGGACCGACATCAATCAAAAGGCTGTAGTAGGTTAAATGAGCGTAGGGGAACAATCGAAAATTGCCCGCATGCCCGAAGGTGGTAGAGAGAGAGAGAGAGAGAAAGAGAAAGAGAGAGTGGAGGAGTTGAGGCAAGGTTGCAGCAAAAATTATACAAAAGAACATACATGAAATTAAGACGGATCATTGATGATGCCGATGATGAGCATCACAATGATAATCATCACTGATGATGATGATAATGTTGATGACGATGAAAGAAGCCAGAACAAAGGCGCTGCAGGAAAGTAAACCAAAACCGAACAGCCAAAGAACCCACAGCCAAGAAACCCTTCCGCTGCTTTATGTCTGTTAGACACAGAGAGAGAGAGAGAAAGAGAGAGAGAGAGAGAGAGAGAGTGAGAGAGGGATACACAGAGCGCGCGGGAGAGGGCGTCTACTCCTTTTGCGGGTCCCGCTGCGATCGCGTGTTCTTCTTCAATTACAGCGCCATTATACGAATGCGGAACGTTTACGGTGTCGAAGCCGGCTGCCCCAGACCTTAGGATTGAGGCCTCTGGACGCACAAAGCCGCCGTTGCCGACGACGGCAGCTTCTCCACTTGCCCGGCAGAACCCCTTTTTTCCACTCATTTGTTTTTATTTCTTTTCTTTTACTCTTTTTTTTGTGAATTTGCAGCGTAATTCAGGATTCTGGCTGCTCTGTTATTATCGTCGGGCTTTGAGTCTTGGAGCTGGGGCAACTTTTTGGCGGCTTCTGCTGCTGTTGGGTAATTGCCCTGATGTCGAGCACAGCAGGCGGCGATATTAACAACAACATCAGAGCTGCTCTACGCAGAAGCCCAAAAACCGAAAGCCTGACCGCTGAGCCTTCAAATTAAAATACAATCAAACTTCGAATAAAGGAATGTAATCAATATCACACATACATATAGACAAACATTAAAATATCGCATAGAAAGCTCGAGTACCTTTCTTTTCCTATGATTTTATCTACAAAGTGTACTACACTCAATATACAGCACTTCTAGTACTTTACAGGGTATAGGGTTCACTCTAAAGTGCCCAGCTCTTAAGCAAATAAATGTCAATCGAACATTTGACTCTTGTACACCTTCATATGCATGTGTTCACATCAACATTACATGTTTGTAGCGCTTAACAGCAGCCGATGCTACGCTTGCTCTATTACACCAACAAAGGCAGCAGCGATTGCTGTTACAACTGCAGACTACAGAGCGCCACGTTCCGTTTCCACGCGTTGCATGCTCTGCTCTTAGCTCTGTTAACTGGCCAGCGACATGAGTCGAAGAGAGTCAATGTTTTTGTGTTTCTCTCTCTTCCAATCGTACACAGGCCATTTTTGGTACAAGTTCAGAGGCAACGTTTTGTGTTTCGTATGTTCAGTTCGTTTCTGTACGCCCATCGAGTTGGTCGTGTCTTCGCTAAAGACTCGTATACGTAGCGCGTTGTGTGACTGTTCTGGAAAATACGCGGGCGAACGTGCGTCCTTAACAAATCATAAATAAACACAACAATTGACTGAAAATTTGTGTGCCAAGTGAATGAAAACCGGTATGGAAAGTGTTTACGAGAAGCGTTAAACATCAACAACAACAACAGCAAATTATTGAAAATAAATTTCGTGTATGCATTGTATGCAACGAAAAGCAAGTGCCGTTAAATACAAAACCGCCCCGCAAACAAAAACAACCACATAAACAACGACAACAACAGTTACACCCCAAAAAGTTGCCGCCGCAGTCGCTGTCGCCGTCGCCGTCGCCGTCGTCGTCGTCGTCGTTTCAGTCAGCGTCGCTGTTCGCATTTGGAAATACAAATCGTGTTTTGCGCTTTAGCATTTTGCAGTTATTGTTGTTGGGCCGTAGTTGTTGTTGCTATTGTTGTTGTTGATTCGCCAAGTTATTTACGTCGCGTCGCGCAAGCAGCAACAACAAAAAATTTACAATTAAAATTACGCGCGCTACGTCAAAAAGTATCTGCAAGATACACACACACACCCAAAGCATACGCACGCCAAAAATAAGCGAAAGAGCGAGAGGGAGAGTGACTGAGAGTGGGTGACTGTGTGAGCGAGAGGGAACAGGTCGCACAATATGCGCAAAATTCAACTAAAATGCAGCATATCAAGGCTGTAAAAAGTTTTACGATCCAGCCTTAACGCCAAGCAAGCCCCCCACAGCCCCCGCCTCAACAAAATAATGCCAGATACAAATTAAGGTCGCCACCTACGTTGCGCTGTGGCACCTGAGAGCAAGTGTATTAGTCTTAGCAGCAGCAGCAGGAGCAGCAGCAGCATCAACGAGGATAACCCACCCACGAAGGCCGTAAAACATTTTGGCCAAAGCAACATTTACAGTTACAGTCGCTACACAGGCTCGTAAATAGTCAGGCAGAACAAAACACAAATAAACCAACAGCAATTGTAGTTGCAAAAAGCAAGAAGCTGAAGAAGAAGAAGTAGCAGAAGCCGAAGAAGCAGCCGAAAATAAATAAATAAAGCAGCAGAGATGGCGGGCAATATTGTCAAATGGTGGAAGCACAAAATACTCGGCGGCTATAAACAATTCTCAGGTAAGTCTAAATTGCACAGCTATGAAACTTTAAGAATCGTGTAGCTCAGCTGTAAACAAGCAGCGGAACATATGTATTTCAATCTATAAAGAAATATATACAGATGTATTTGTGTGGTACATTTTGTTGTATATCTTGAATTTATATATGCATTAAAAAATTAGTGTAAATATTTTTGCATATTTTTAATTATTTATATTAATTTTTGGAATATTTTCAATCAGCAAATTAAGCACTTTAAGCATGCGTCTTATATGCATTCGTATGAGCTCTTATATGATCTTATATGCATGCGTTTTGTACACATCTGTATTAGTTATGTATGAGCTCTAATTTGCTCTTATATTCAAGCGTTTTACATACAACTGTGTGCACTTCACTTACATATATGATGTGTATTACTCTTTTATTCTCTTATATATTTATATGTGCCTAATACGCATTTGTCTAAGCTTTAATGCACTCTTCTATGCTCACTTCTTTCATACTTATTAAATTATGAGCTGCTCATTTGTCTTCTACCAAACTATAAGATTTGACATACTCTTATATTTGCAATTATTATCCACATGCATTCATGCTAATATCTTTATAAGCTGTAAGTCTGTCTCATATAAAACGGTATAAGCTGTGACGCTATATGTCTTATACCAATGACTTATATGCACTGTTATGCATTTGCAGCTGGTGTAGCAAACAATTATGTTTTTCGAAGCAGCTTTGATTTTCTTTATTTATCAATTTTTTATAAATTGAGAAGCAGCTAATTTTAGCCCCACAAACAGTTGCTGAAAAACAATTAAATTTATTACTTTGTATATATATATTTTGCTCTTCGATTATTTTAAGTAAAAATTCAACGTTTGCTGTTTAACGATCAGCATCAAAGCATTTCTGTCTAGCATTATTCACACTATAAATATTTATTAGCTAGGTATCACAATATACATAATTTAGCAATCTATATTAGTTAGACTTCCATATGTCTCTAGAAATGTTTTTCCCCTTTACTCATTGAATGCAGCAGCTCGATCTCGATATATGTCTGTATGTATGTATGTGTATTTGTTTTTGTTTTTCTGTAACCTAGTGCTGCGGCACTCAGTGTGCTGCTGTCTAAGATATAAATTTGAAGATTCATTCAGTCAAGGGCTTCTCCCACATCCTTTTCCAAAAATTACACACACTCACACACGCACAACAACGAGAATAACAACGGCACATGGAAAAGAAGAAGAAGATGAAAAAGAATAAAAGAATTGTAGGCAATCGACAGAGCACTGCGTTCTTTATCTGCAAGATATACAGAACAGGGCGGCGTTCGCTTGTGGTCGATAGAGTAGAAGAAGAAGAAGAAGCAGCAGCAGTGAAAAAGACGCGCACAAAAATAGAACGTAGAAAATCCAAAAACAACAACAACTCACAAAACATCAAAAGAAAACGACGCACGAAAAATAAATAGAAAATGGAAAAACCAAAGAGCACCGACCAAGTGGCCAGAGTGAAAGAGAGAGAGAGAGAGTGAGGCTGAGGCTGAGGGTGAGGGCGAGCGAGAGCGGGAGCGGGAGGATTTGTAAAGCAGCTGCTGCAGCTAGGAAAACGCTGATCGCATAGCTGAGAGACTCTCCAAGTGCAGAGTATCGCAATTGTAAATAAATACAAGCTGCAAGCGACCTTTCTGCACAAACAAAACGTCGCGTTGTGGACGCGACACATCAATCAATCAATCAACCTTTTTCTTCTTCTTCATCATCATCATCGGTGTTTTTTTGTTCGCTCTGTGGCAATTCGATGGAAACGTTTAGCTGCAGCTGATTGTGGTGATGGTAGTGGCAGCATTTTGGGGCTGGGGGTTACAATTACGGCATCAATTAAATGCCAGGGCAACACTTTGAACCCTTGGCCAAGGCTCTCGCTCGAGCGGGTTGCCTGGCATACCGCAAGAGGCCTCAATACACTAATTGCTTGCAGATGCTGGCCCAGTAAAGGACAGTGAACAGCGAAAGAGAGTGAGGGAGGGAGAGAGGAAGAGAGGGAGAGAGACAATTCAAAGGAAACCCAAAGGCACGCCGAAGCATGCAACAACTTCAAAGAAAGCAGCAGCAGAAGGCACAACAACAACAACAACAACAGCAGTAGAAAAAGTGAACTGAAAAGAAAAACAACAACAACAAAAATCAAATAAAACAGCCTAAAGAGAAGAGCAACACAACACATTGAAATGCCGAACGAGCGAGCGAAAATTTCTTACCTGTTGCAGGTAGAGGCAGAGCGATAGCCAGAGGTAGAGCGGTAGAGCGGGTAAGACGTACGAGGCACTCGGGCAGCTGCTATGCCACAAAAACCTTTTAAAGCCCTCACGTTGATAAACAACAACAACAACAGCAGCAGCAGCAGCAGCGAGTTGTTGTTGTGGAGTCGCCGCCACAAACAAAAATAATAATAACTGAGAGCGGCAAACGTCGACGTCGGCGCGTTGCAAGGCAGCGGCAAAACTCCTCCATCTACAACAGCTCAGAGCTCCGAGCTCCATCTTCAGCCGCAGCGGCCACAGCAGCAGCAGCAGCAGCAGCCGCAGCTCCAACCAGTTCCGCGCTTTCAACTATGCCAAACATCTCGGCGGCCATACACAAAAGCGGTTTAGAGCCGACGATCGACAGACGGCGGGACGGATGGACGAATGGACGGACGGACGGATGGACAGACAGACAGATAAACAGACAGACGGACAAACGAGCGTACGTTGTTTTTGTATTTTTTTTTGTATCTTTCAGATACACACAACACGCGCGACTGTGTATTTGTGTGTGTGTGCGTGTACGTGTGTGTTGCTGGGCATGGCCCGAGCTGAGCCGCGGGACGAGCTGCGCTTTGCGCACTGTTCAAAAGATGCGCTTTTTGCTTGAAGTTCGGCAACACACAGAGGCCGAGCAGTGCTGCACAGTGGGGCAAATGCAATGCGAATGGAAGAGAATTTGTTTGAATTGATTGCTTTTATTTATTGATTTATTATTATATATAACATAATATATATAACAATAAAAAAAAAAAAAAAAAAAATAGGATTATTAATATTATGCAATTTATTTATTATTATTTCAATAATTATTATTTTAGTATATTTACATATGGAAATTAAATTTTCACTATTCAGCAGTCTATAAAAAAAAGATTATTATTATATTTATTACAATTATAGCTAGCAATTTTTTATAAACATTTTCAGCAGTCCATGAATGATTATTAGTTTCTTTATTAATTTTGGTTACTTATATTATTATTATAAGTTAATTAATTATTATAAAAATTTCTGCCAATAATATATATAGTGTATGCAATATATATATATATGTATGCATTTTAGAATTTCATTTAATATTGCTCAGCTTTCTACCACTGTGACTGCGGGCGAGTTTCTCAACTTTTGCCTTAACTCCGGCTCAGTTGTTGTTATTATCGTTGTTGTGAGTTACGGTAGAAGGCAACAGGCGATTCCAATGGCAGCCTGGCAATGGCAGAGGCAGCGGCAGCGGCAGAGGCAGCCGACCAGCCAGTCGAGCAGGCAGACGCTTGACAGGCTCAGGCTTCAGTCTTCGCGCCGTGGTGCAGTTGGTCTTTTGCTCTTTTTTTTCGGGCTGATCCTACAGAGCGAAGCTCTCTTTAAGCAATTTTCGTAATATTAGCCAGGAAGTTGGCATTGCTGTTGCTGATGCTTTTGCCGTTGCCGTTGCCGTTGCCGTTGCCTTTGTCTTTGCCGTTCGCCGTTTGCCTTTGCGCGTTGGCTTTGCCAGTGCCATTGCTTGGCATGCCAGCGACCTTATAAGGCCTGGGCTGGAGCAACCCTAGCCGAGTGCTGGCCACCAGTTCCAACTGGTTTTTGTGGCCTTTTGGTATTCCTTTTGCATTTTGGTAACTCTTTTGGCCTGGGCCGCCAAAAACAATGCCGCCTGTGGCTGAGATAAAAAGCTGTTAGCTTGTAGCTTCTGCATTTTGCAGAGGGGCGATGCAGCGACGGCAGGGGAGAGAGAGAGAGAGAGCAGAGTGTGATGAGAGGGAGGGGCAGTCGGGGAGTGCCTCAATCAGAAGATATATGTAATGACTTTTCGAGGTTTTTGTTTTGCTCGTCAGAGTTGTTTGTGTTTTTGTTGATTTAGCAATTGGCTTCTTGGAAATGTGCCGCCAGAGTTCAATGCGCAAACAGCCAGACGCAGAGCGAGACGACTGTAGTGAAAGAGACAGACTCTTAATATATAGCTTATATGTAAATTGTTAGTTTAAACATGAAGAACTCTCGGCTAGCTTCTTTTCAGTTACTTTCAATGAATATGATGGAAAAATCATGTTACTCAGTCAACTGTTAAATGCTACGACCACCCCCACCCCCTTACAGCTACAGCTACAGTTACCCTTCCCCCATTCCATTCACCTCGTCGTGCTCAGCAAATTGTGCGCGGTGTCGGTGCGTCTGACGTCTGATTGATAAGCGCGCTTTGCCTTATCTAAATAATATTTAATGCATGACCAGGCCGCTCCAAATGGAGTGTAGCTAAGCGTGTGTGAGAGTGTGTGTGTGTGTGTCATAGTGAAAATGAAATTGAAAATAATACAAAACGCTTTGTCGGTCATTAGCTTTGAGTGGACGCCGTTGCCGCATTTGGGGATCGTCGTTTTGGGGGTCCGTTGATTGTGTCAAAGCGAAAAGCCGCCAAAAACACATTTAGCGAGAGAAAGAGAATGAGTGAAAGAGAGGGAAGGCAACGGAGAGACAGACAGAGAGAGAGAGAGAGAGAGAGAGAGAGAGAGAGAGTAGAGAATGCTTTGGGTGGATCTGTCAGCCCCAGCTAAAAGCTGTGCACAATTGTAATGCAAAGCCAAACTGCAAAAAGTGGGCAGCTGAGAGAGTTTGTTTGATCGAATGCCCTGTAAAAATTACGTAGAATAAGTGAGGAAGGCAAAGATATCTAAGTGATATGTTTAATAATTGTAACAAATTTTAATAATAATAATATTAAAACAAATTAAAATTAAAATGATAAAAATTACCAATATAATAAAAAAAAAAAAATAATATAAATAAGAAAAAAAAAGATAAAAAATACAATAAAAAAACAAAAAGGTAAAAATATTAAATAATGTTTAGCTTTTCTATTAATAATAATAATAATAATAATAATGATAATTATAATGATAATAATAATAATAATAATAATAATAATAATAATAATAATAATAATAATAATAATAGTAAAAATAAAGACAAAATAAATTAATAATAAAAATCAAATAAGAAATGAAAAACATAGTTACAATAAAATAATAAATATAATTATATGATCTATACAAATAAAAAAGTACTACAACTATGTCTGTTTATATGCATATATTAAACTCATTTAATATAGGGTATTCCGCAAACATAATTGTATTGCTGCTCAGCTTAAAATGTGGCATCAAAAGTATTCGCCAGAGAGATAAAACTAAAAGCGTCCAACAAACCAAACCGACGACAACAAAAGCATGCTATAACTGTGTGCTATTTGTGTGCTATTTGGGCGCTTGTCTGTGTGTCAACGGCACACAGACACTTTCCGCTTTTGAAGTGGCTTTTAATTGATAAAAAGCAGAAAAAAGTAAAACGAGAAGAGAAATAAAACCAGCTGAACAAAAAATAAACCCATAGAAAAAGGCATTACACATACGCCGTGCTGGCCATGCAGCTGATAGCAAACGCATCAAGTGACAGAGACAGCAACGACGACGACGACGACGACGACGACGACGACGACATTGATATTAATTCCCACGCTGTTGATGGGGTGGGTGGGTTGGCTTGGCTGGCTGGTTGGTGGCATTCCAGGACCAGCGAGTTGAAAGATAAAACGTGTTGCCAGCGCTGCTGCTGCTCCTGCTGCGGCAGTTATAAAATGCAAAACTGGCCAAGCTGATGCTGAGTGCTTTTTTGGGCAACTGCTCGACAACAGATAATAGATGGCTAAAAGTGTGTGTGTGTGTGTGTGTGTGTGAGTACAGAAATTTGCTGAAATCCATACAAGATTTTTCGGCATTAGCCTAGAGATCAATGACTCCTATTTGAGCAGAGTGAGATTGGCTATGGTTTCAGCAAGTATTCCATTAGATAACTGAGCTGTTTGAAGCACAATACCTAAAGGACTTAATATTCAGTTGTAGTTCAATAGTTTCTCGCTGCGGCCACGCCCAACTTTAAGTCCAACTTCAGCGCTATTTATATATATGTATATTCACTCCGCCGTGCCATGGGGCTTATGCGTAACGAGGTCCTCCATTGTTGTTATGATTATTTGTAATGGATGTGAATTATTTTGTGTGTGTGTGTGTGTGTGTGTGTGTTGCCAGCATTGTTTGATGCCTTTAGCATTTGCTCTTCGAGCGGTTTATTGTTTTTCTACCATGTGCGTGTTAATCATGCTACATTGCAGCCATGCCACAATAATCATAAGGAACAACAACAACAACAACAATAACAACAGCAAAAACTAGAACACCAGCAACAACAACATCATTATTTTAGATATTTATGTATTTATGCATGCTGAAGCGGGTTCTTGAGGCTGGTCGCTGTCTCTCTCTCTCTCTCTCTCTCTCTCTCTCTGAGCTCCATTGCCATGGCTCTTGATAAAAATTTAATGTAGCATGTTAACAAGCGAGCCGTTATGATTACACGCACACACACACACACAGAGTAGAGGGAAACCCACAATAATAATAGCAAATGGCAACTACAACAGCAAAGCAATTCCAATATAAAAAAATTCTGCAGTCCAATTTGCCATTTCAATGATGATGACGTCGCCGTCATCGTCGTCGTCTCCAGTGAAGCCAAAGGCGCAAGCGAAGCAATCGACATACCCAGACCCAGACCTCTGCACAGTCCCCAGTCTCCATTTACCCATTACCATTCGCAATCGCATCAACATCCGCATCCGAATTCGT
Source organism: Drosophila mayaguana (assembly GCA_037075325.1). NCBI lineage: Eukaryota > Metazoa > Arthropoda > Insecta > Diptera > Drosophilidae > Drosophila > Drosophila mayaguana. The sequence continues at coordinate 581,366 of JBAMCG010000025.1, read as the reverse complement.
TATAGGTGCGCCGCCGTCGCTTCAGGAAATGAATAATCAATATTCAAAATTGAAATTCTCTACAAATTGGCAAAAAAAAATATGAAGAAAAATGAAAAGAAATCAGCAGCCAGATAAAAAATTAATATAATTATGGCAGCTATTGTAAAAGAAATTCCATTTCAATTGGGCACAGAAAACGAGCCGAGATATAATATTATATATTAATTCATTGAATTGTTGGCTAGATTTAGTAAATTGACGATGACACTTGGTTTTTTAGCTGCTTTTCATGAGCTCTTAATTAATGAGTTTATTGTCTACGAATTTTAGCTAGAAAAAGGCTGAAGTTGCTCTGAAGCAAGCTAAAGCTTTAATGTGTTTTTACAGATTTTTGAATTATAATTTTGTATAGCTGCTGTTCGGCTAATTCAATAAAGATTAAAGATTAAAGCTTAAGCTGAATCATTAAGCTTAAATGTGCTTTCAAAGCTGTTGCCAAGCACAAAATTAGGTGCGAACTTTACAACTTTCATGGCCCGCATAAACTCTATCTAAATTTATATATCGAGTTAGTTAGGATTTGATAATAGTTGGTTCTATTGATGTGCTATGGAGTATATAAGAACAGCCCCCAGCGTTACCAATAAAAGCAGCATATTTCATGATATTTATAGCGCGCATATTACGCAATAAGGCCCGTAGCGCCAAGCCCTGTGGGACTTTCATAAATAATTATTATGGCATATAATTTATTGCACAGCAACAACAGAAACAATAACAATCATCGTAATGACAAACACACACACACACACACATACTGCATTATATGAATAAAGTTGAAGCTGCTTTTGGGTCTGATGAAAAGTTTAAATCGCTTCGAGCTTCAATTGTGGCATAGAGTAAAACTCCATCAATGGGCTTTATCATACATTCAACTCGCTATCGGCGTGAAAAATCCAACGACGTCATAAATTTGTAGCGCCAATTAATCATTTTTGTGTGTATATATGCGAGTGTATATGTATATGTGTGTATATGTATATACGGATTGAAAGCAATCTCCCGGGGCAAGCGTAAAACTTTTGAATGCATCACAATGTAGTATATTAAATAATTGATGGCGTATCTTGCAGATACATTTAAAAACTCACAAAAGTGCTCTAGGCGGGCGTGCTGGACTAGCAGATACCAGATACCAGATAATATAGTAATGTTAATATAATGTTAAGCATAAAAAGCTGACTGGAATGACTCTTCATATGCTGAGCTCTATTATTAACATTATTAACATAGTTTTTTACTTCTTTTACTAAATTTTGTCATTAATCTGTTACATATCCACAAACTTTAAACTCCCTATTTCGCCTTCTCAACATGTCTAGGGTATCATAGAGTGCGCATCACTTGTCAATTTCAATTTCAATTTCAGTTCAGATATATATCTCGCTAACGTTGACGGTTTGGTTCGGGGCAACAAGTGCAAACTGAAAGCGGGTCAGCCACAGTCAGCACACAAAGTATTCGCACCATATTCCGTAACCGGGGTAATGAGCACGCGCACAGCATTTCGCTGTTAAATCGGTAGGGCGCTGGGTGGGGGGCTAGAGCAGAGAAATGGCAGCTCGTGCCTTTGAATTCATTAAAGGGTATATCATAAAACCGGTCACAGGTCAGCGCGGCAAAAGGCAACAAAGATGCCAACTCCCAGGCCAACTATGATAAGAATGCTTATCAAAAAAAAAAAAAAAAAAAAAAAAAAAAAAAAAAAACAAAAAAAAAAACAAAAAATGTAAAATGAAAAGAAAAGAGCTGAGGCGAGAGAAAAGGGTCCCCGAATGAGCCCTAAACAACAGAAGCCCAACAATTTTTATTACTTTGACAAATGCGCGAGGGTCTGGGATATTTTCCAAGAATTTTGAGTGTTATTTATGTGTGTACAGTTAATTTGCATCCCATTGATGTCGCGCCCGCTCATTCACAGAAAATATGCTGAAAGAGGCTGAGAAAAAGGTTGAAAATATATTTGATGCGTGCATAATTAATACTTGAGCGACTGTGAAGAAAGTGAGAAGAAGTTGGGCAGTTAAGCGGCTTCGGCCTAAACGGAAATGCGCCATGAAAGATTCTTTGAATACCAAAAACTCAAAGACTCAAAAACTCGACACTCACTCGAGCACAGTCCAACCCAACCCAAGTCGAACCCAACCAAACTGAGCTGAACTGAGCTGAGCTCAGCTGAATCGACATATTTTGTGTGTGTGTGTGTGTGTGTGTGTCTTGTGGGCTAAGCTGGCATTAAATTTTCATGCTTTAAAGAGCGGCTCGAAATAGGCTTAGGCCAGCGTGTGTGTGTGTTGGGCCCGAAACCGAATGGTTTTCACTTGAATTTCTGTCGGCGGCCATATAATTAAGGCGCACACCGGCAAAATATGAGTGCAACACTTTGTGGCACAGCGAAAGAAGAACCTGCAATTTGCCAGTTGCCCGTTGCCCGACTCCGACTCCGACTCTGAACCGAACCGAACCGATGCGATGCGATGCTCATTAAAAAGCAAGAAAACAAAAATAACATACATGCGAGCATAAAGCCCAGCCATGTTGGCTGCCTTCTGCCAGCCTGACTGCTGCCAGCTTCCTGCTGCCTTCGCCCAAGTCGGTCTGCTGCTTGCCGACTGCAAACCTGACCAACAAATTGCGGCGCGCTGCCCCCAAAAGTGCCACAGTTAATGGGCACCAAACAGCATCTACCCAAGTTTTACCTCAGCTGCTTGTGCGCATCCCCTTTTCCCGGCCCAAATGCCTCGTGTCTGTGTTAATTTGATATGCTGCAGGCGGCAGGCGGCAGGCGGTAGGAGCCATCGCCATCTGTCAGTTAGTAGTTGCAGCCCAAGTTGGACGCTAGATGGCGTTTAGCCACAGAGGGCGGCTTGATAAATTGCTGGCAAACACTAGACCTAATGGCTGTCAAACTAAACTATTACTCTATCAAGCTGAAAATGAAGAGCCTATGTTAATAGCAGTTATACGAGCATGGCTAACATAACAGCGTGCTGGTCTGTTAAGTTAACATGACACTTATAAAGAGCGCTGTAAAGCCATAGTATTTGCTCTGTTAAGCTATTGCTCTAGCTGCCATTTAACATTTCTCTTGCTGGAATGCTGACAGAGCTCTTTTAATGCAAGCTGTTAAGTAACAGAACTTCCTCCAGAACTATTCTATAACATTCTAGTAATTCTTATACTTAGAGCTGCGTCAAGTTTTTATAACTTTTGCAGCAACCTTCTGTAATCAGATCTCTGAGTGCATTGCACCAACTTTACAAGCAAACAAACACAGAAATTGTAATTTGTTTAATTAGTTTTCGTAGAAAGCTTCAGCCGCCCGCACGTTCCATTCCATATAAAGTTGTAGATGTCTGCATTATGTCCTATGTGCTTCCGGTCTGAAATTGCTTAGTCACTCAAAAGTCACTTCGGACACGGGCCAATCGTCTACGCCTGTCGGGAAAGTGAGGGAAAATTCTACGAAATTGCCGCGACGAGCCACATAATTCACTTTACGATTGCCAATCGACAATCGCCAGGGCGAGGCCGGGAGGCAACAACAACATTAGTTTCTTCTCCTCTTCTTCATTTTGCTTTCTTGACGTATATGAATTGATCATTATGTAAAATTATGATTTGTTGCGTTCAAATTACAAAATTTGTTACATATTCTGGCGCGTAGGAAGTCGCAGCTCGCACACTTGACTGCCCGGCCACGCCCTCCAATAGAGGCCCCATCCCACTGGCATTTGCGCCAATTTCAGTCAACCACAAATCATTTTTTCCTCGCTTTTTTTTTTTACGTATATTCAGCGGGTTATATGACTCGTCGTTCGTCGTTTGGTGCGTTATAAAAATTGACTTTTCGCAAAACGATAAACGAGAATTATTGCGTTGCGCTGAATGTGAGCAATTGGAGCAGGAGCAGGAGCAGGAGTAGGCGGAGGAGGTGCGGCCATGGGCGGAGGAGCAGGGAAAAATATCACATATTTACGCATAATTTGTGCGGCCCTCAGTCGAGCAAGGCAACATAAAAATAGTCTATGGGGCAGACCAAAAATATGTATTTATTCCAACTCACATGCAATTTGTGTATGCTCTACAAAAAAAAAAAAAAAAAAAAAAGAAAGATGAAAAATGAGAAAAAAAGAAAAAACAAATACTACAGAAATGATGCTTCCTTGAGGTGCTATAAAAAGCGAGCAGCTGTAGCCGATAGAGCGGATGCCGCTGAGAGCTCATCAATGACCAAGTAATGCTTAAGAGCCAACTGAATAGCTACTAAATGCAGTGAATAATGCTTTATGAATAAGTAGAGTATTAGCTGATATAGCTTTTACATCAGCTGACTAACTAGCTAACTATTTTTGAAGAATGAATGAATGAATGATACAATTGATATGACTCGACTACTATTGTTCGTTTTATATATAATATCGGAAATGATTAGAAAATATATCTGAAACTATTAGAAAATATTGCATATGGCCATATATTTGCATATAGTCATAGTAATCTACCTAGCTATGTATATGCATGATATATCTATGCATAGTATATGTATATATATATATAATTATTCTATATTTATTATATTTCTATCTTTCTGTCATCATCAATCTTGCTATCGTTCGATCTTTCTTCTTTTTCTTATAAATCTTTCTATACATGTATAAATCCATCTACTTATGTCTTTATAGTCTGTCTTTTAAATTTTAAATAGGTTTTCCCTTCCTTATATTTAAAGAAATTAAGTCCCAATATAATATATACATTTATCTATTAATCTTGCTGATCTTAAATTTTTTTAATTTTTTAAAAAAGTTAACTATCAATTATTTTAATGTTGGTTTATAACTTAAATTCCATCTGATGCAAAATTGGAGCTATTAAAATCCATCCAATAGTTTGGCCTTTTAGCCACAATACACTGTAGTAGCAGCAGTAATTTATATGGGTATATCTCTGTGTATGTGTGTGTGTGTAGGTGTGTATATTTTTTTTTTTTTTCAAAACAACTGCGCCTAATTATCAACCCAAGGATGAGTCGCCTTTTCGGCTGCAGAGCCACAAGGCTCTGAGGCACCGAGTCTCATCGTGAGTTCTAAGAAAACCTGACACATTGTTAGCAGCTATAAAAACGTCAGCAGGCAGCCAGGCGGACAGACAGGCAAGCGGACAAGGGGACAGGCGGACAGACAAGCCAGGAGATATAGAAGCGATACACAGCCAGGACACATGGCGGGCAATCTTTCAGTTTGGTTTTTCGGGATTTTCGTGGCAACAAAAGCAGCATGCAACAGAGCGAGTGAGAGGGAGAAAGAGAAACGCAGCGACGCGACTTCGTTGGCGACATAGCTAATGATGGGTAAGACGAAATGATGGCAACATCGTCGTGTGTGTCTCACTTCAGCTGTTGGCAGGGGGTAATAAGAACCAACCCCTCGTCTTTACACTCTGCCACTGCAATGCAATTGATTTGTGTGTGTGTGTGTCTGTGTCTGTATGAGTCGAGCAGTTAAAACTTCCGCCTGCATAGCTCATAAACCGCATGCACAGCTGCTCCAAATGCTGCGGCTCCTCTTTGGCTCTCACTGTCTTACGCTACCCCTCTGCCTCTCTCTCTCTCCCTCTCTCTGTCGCGCCCATCCATTAACATTGCCTTTGATATCAACGAGAGCTGCTGGAGCCGTACTTCCGCTCACAGTCCACAACGCCAGCACAATGGCCACCTGATAGGCAGGTGTTGTCCGCTATGCCGGCTGCCTCTGCTCGGCCCGGACTGCTGCAGACGAGAGCGCTCCGGCTTTGGCAATTCGAGGAAACGCTTTGGGTGTGGTCGCTGCTTGAGTTTTGTTTCAGTTTCAGTTTGGGCTGCCAGCAGTTTATAAGCCAAACTAAATTTCAATTGCCCCGAAACTGAAATACCTGGCCTGCCCAGCGTTGTAAAGTTCTTATTAAGCTGATTTGCCGGCCAGCCAGCCAGCCAGCAGTCTCCGTCCGGAGCAGGGAAGGGATTTTTCTGAAATTGCTTGCCCGAAAGAAACAGATAATTGGTTAGGTCTTTTAAGTTGCTTTGATGTACATAGAGTACTTTAATGTCGTTTGATTGATTTGATGAGCTCGTCTCTGTCTCCATCTGTCTCTGTCTGCCTGTGTGTGTGTTAAACTGAAGATCAAAGACAGATTTATCGAGAAATATTATGTTGCTTAATGAGCATAACGAGTGATATTTGGGTACAACCATAATTAATATTAAATTAATGTTAATAAGAAATGAATTGTAGGGGTTATCCAGATGCTATGCTGTTCAGCTGCTGATAAACTCTATTTAACAGAATATATAAATATTGGTGTATAGATTTAATTTAGCAGCTTAACATATGCTAAACAGTGCTAGGTACATATAAGAAATAGAATACTGCTGTTGATGCAATTAAATAATTAATTAATGGCATATAGATTTCAGTTTTTGCTTCATCTTTCAGCTTATTTACTAGATTAGATTTTCATTAGCTTAATTAGTTCTAGGCATATATATTCTATTATATATATCTATCAGTTGTTGAAGTATTTCTATATGATATTATATATATTTATCTGTAGATAAATATCCAACATTTTCCTATACACAGCTTGACTGCATTGAATACTTAAGACCTTTGAACTACTTCGAGGAGCTTTGAACCCTCCATCAATTTGTTTTGCCTTGTTAGCTGTGATTGCAGCGCTTTGCATACACATACAGTGGACACTTGCTAAACTGACTGTTACTGACAGTTGCTTTGCCTTCCCTGTTCTTGTTGTTGTTGTTGTTGTTGCCTGTGTGTCGCTTGCCACTTGCTGGCTGTCATTTGTAGAATTTATGACTTCTTGTCAATGAAATGCCACCCAAAGCGTTTGCCATTGTTGACACCAGACACAGATACACACACACAGACAGATAAGGAGACAACACACAGCGAGACATTGAGACATTGTCGTCGCATAGCTGCACATCTTTTGCTGCCATTTTCAATTTCATTTGTGCCACAATTTAAAATGCAAAACACATGAAAAGGCGGGCGGGCTGACTCCAAGAGCTCCATCAGCCTCGTTCCGCTCCTCTCGCATTGTCAGCGCTGGCCTGGTGTCGTCCGTTGGACTTTGACAAATGCCGCTGCGTTTAGCTAGGTGCTAATGGGGCGTTGGTGGTCCGCCGGACCTGCACGGCGGATGGTGGGTCGGCGCTGATCCGTTGCTGGGCCCGTTGCTCGCGTTTATTGAAATTGATGAGCGGCCAAGTACGTGGGGCAGCTTAGCTTAAATCTATCCAAAGCCGTTGCGGGCCTATGCCACTGCCACTTCCTCTGCCCCTGCCTGACTTTGACATTGATTGATTGTTCGGGCAGCGTAATTTATATGATTGTATTAGAAGCGCATCAGCTGGGCCGCAGTTTCCTCTACGCCGCTCAGTTATTAATCGTAGTTGCCTACGCTCATTGTTATTTCAACAGCAACAACAACAACAACAACAATAGCAGCCTTTCCTACAAATAGTTCGTGCTTTTTTTTTTCGTTCATCAAGAGTGCGTTGGCATATCATTTTTAATGATCCCAGCAGTAGCAGCACCCTCACTCTTTTCGCTTAAGCCAGCTCAACAAGGCCTTTTATAAAAAAATAGCTTATAAACTGTTGTTTATGAAAAGGTCAGAGCAGAAGTTACAAACTAACTAATATTAATGCTCCGAGTAAAATTTGAGCTTTACTCTAAACAGAAATTTAATTGAAAAGAGAATTTTTTGTTAGCAAAATATATATAATATCAGAAATACATATTTTAATATATAACAATATTTATAATTATTTTTTTTTTATTTTTTCATAATTTATTTGTATATAACATTTCTTCCCACTGTGAAATATATATTTGATTTAAAACAATATTTTCTGTTTTTTTTTTTTTATTATTTATTATTATATTGAAAAACAAACAATCAATTTCAATTACAATACTCTAAAAGTCAACAGATTTTTTGCCAAGTGTACTTTATGTAAAATATGTTACAAAAATATTTCCCAATAGAATTTCATCGAGCTGCGAGCGCATTTTCCGCAAAATTTGATACTGAAAATATGTTGGCGATAACAAAAACACGTACAGAAACCACAGCCAGGAGCTAGAGCAACAGCAGCAGCAGCCGCAGCAGGCGCAGGAGCAGTAGTAGCGTCAGAGAGCAGGAGTTGGCGTTCCCTTCCTGCCTGCTCTGTTGCTCCTGTAGCAATCCTTGCAATTTGGTTTGCTGGCAAAAATTTGCATTTTATTTATGGCTAACGTTTAGTGTGTGCAGAGCGCTGCGGGGCGGGGCGGGACGGGGCGGGGCAATGAACAAGGCTAGATTTTCAATTTAGCAGACGCTTTAAAAAAAAGTGGCGCTCAAATATTTTCGTTCCTTTTTTTTTATTCGTGTTGCACTAACTTCATTAGGCGTGGAGGCTGCTGCAGACACTTGAAGCAACCCGCAGGCAGCAGTTCATCTGCGGCACCGGCGAAAGTTTAATGTCTTTTCTGGCTAATTGAGTAGCCGGACGGAGTAGACGGCGGGCAGTCGAGGAGCAGCAGGCGCACGTTAAAAGGTGCTGCCAAGTCATGCATCTAATTATGGAACAGCACTAAAAAAAATAAACTTCAACGTTAAAGCTATTCACTGCAGCGTGAGTTCTTTACTACTCTATAGAGATAGAAGATTGGGCGTAGCTGTGCCTGCCTCTCTCCCCCTCTCTCTCTCTCTCTCTCTCTCTCTCTCTCTATTCCTCTCCTTCTTTCTCTGTCTGTGTCGGACTCTGCCCTGGTGTTACATGCAATTAACGGTTACTTCGGTTTCGCTGCGCGGTCAGCCATTAGGATGCTGCAATGCCAATGGCCAAGACAGCCATCATGTATTGTATGTGTGTATATATAGAATGCACATATATACTATATATATAATACATTTATTTTTGTAATTAATTGAACAACTTTTGGCTGCGAGCTGCTAAAAATTTACAATCAGCACCTTCGCATTTGAATCAGAACTTTTCGCATTTGATTAGGGTGTAGTTTGTTTTATGTAGATTTTAGGAAAACATCTAAAAGGCCTATACATACAATTGTATGTATATATATTTAACCACATATAAATAAATAAATAAATAAATAAATAAATAAATATATATATATATATATATATATATATATATATATATATATATATATATATATATATATATATTTTTTTTTTTTTTTTTTTTTTTTCTTTTTTTCTATATTTTTTGTATTTATTTTTTCACATTAAATCATATAATATACTCGTATATACAACATTCAATATATAATTCAAAGAGAAATAAAAATATATTTATATAAAAAAAGCACCATAAGTACTTATTTCTATATACAATAATATATTGAATTTATATATAGATATATGTAATATATATTATTAAAATTTTTTTTATATATATTTTTTTCAACACTGATTAACTTTTATCTAAATATATACACTTGCTAATAATATATATAATATCTATTATTATTATTGTAATTTATGTCTTTTATATATTTTTTCATATTAAAATGTATAGCTATATTTTTATTATTACTAAACCAGTTTAAGTTCTTTCATTTTGACTGACAAACGTTTATTTGTGTAATCAGAAATGTTGTTCAACTCCATTCAGACATCGCAAATCATCTCTAAACCAGCTGTCGACTTTGCTCCACATCAAGTCGAGATGAATCTCTCAATCTCTGTGCACATTTCCCATTTTTTTTTTTGCAATTTTCTTTTCTAATTTATCATTCAAAGGCAGCCATTAAATAGCTGCTGTTCATTCCGATTGATTGGAAATGCTTAAATAAACTCTTTTAATTGCCTGGGCGTCTAGCTCCAGGCGGAGGCAGAGGCTTAGTTTATGCCAATTCGGCTATTAAGCCGGTTGGTTCATTGAATTAAGATAACGGACGTTCACAGCGAGTAATGGACAGAGTCAATTGCTTCATTGCGTTTAAGCCAAGCATTTTGCTACCTCTTTCTCTCTCGCTCTCTGCTCACCTGTAAATGCTAGACTAGAGCTTAGTTTCCTTTTTTTTATGTATTTAACGGCAGGTAGAAGCAGCTTCTGCTCTAGCCCTGGCGCCAGGCATCTGTGCGTCCGCTCCGTCCGGTCCGGTTCAGTTCGGTACGTCCGTCTGCCTGTCTGGGAGCCAAATGGCGGCCGCATAGCGCCCATAAAATCATACATATAGCCGGTGCGGACGCCAATGAAAAGTTGTTGCGGTTGTATCTGCAGCTACATTTGTATCTGTGTTTTGTATCTGCAGTTGTTGCTTGTATCTGTATCTGTAACTATTCCAAGCTGTTGCTCGGCAATTAAACTTTGTGTCTGCATCTTTTTTTTTGCCTTTTTTTTTAAACTGCCATCAAATAAAATTAAAGTTGCTTTTGCCGGCTCTACACAGATGGAGTTGTAGAAAGGGAGGGGAAGGGGAGCCAATCCATGGCTCTGATATTTCCGTGCACTTAAACACTTAACGCCATTGTTTATACACTTGAGTGCACTCGGAGCGCCGTCTTTTGATGTGGTGTGAAAAGTCGCTGGGCAAACAACACACACATACGTACACACGCACACACACATGCATTTGAGACTTTGAGACATTTTCTTTTTAAAGAAAGAAACACGCTGCAAATCGAAAAAACATATCCGTGGCAATGCTCATAAGTGTTCAACTAAATGGAAAAGCATTTCTTTTAAGCGTTGACAAAACAATAAAATAAAATAAAAAGAAAAAAAAAGAAGAGACGCTTATGCTCCAAGCAGATTCGAGTGTTTGCCATATGCCGCATGCCGCATACCGCATGCCACAAACCGTTTTGTGGTCCCTACACGTTTCGATGCCTGGCCGTCCGTAATGAAGGTATTGTTAAGTCCTTCCCGATTGTGCTTTGGCGTGAAAAGTGCGACTGAAGAGATTTCCGTTAAGAAAAATGTCACCCCGTGGGCGGCGTGGCAGGCGTGGCAGCGCTGTCATGGCCAATTTGAGGCAAGCAATTTCGGCGCTAACGAAAAGCTATAGAGATAGCTGTCGGAAAATGCGTACTGTGTGTATCTATTAAGCTGCATGCATCTAGCTAAGTGGCAGGGAAATGGATGGCAGCAGCAATGTCAGGCGACAAAGTTGTCAGTGACGGTTAGGTAGTGTGCAATAATATAATGATGTTCCCTTATTATAAATATAATATATAAATAAGCCATCTAGAAATGGAGAGAGATAATTGGGAAAATAATGAATATTTATTTATTGTTTATGTGTGTCAAACTAGAAATAATGACTATATTTTATAAATATAAAAATAATACATTTTTTTTACTAATAAAAAACAAATATATAAATAAAAAATTATATTATATAATAATAATTTTAATATTTTTATTTAGTTCTGTTTGAGATATATTATTTATATGTGTTTTATTTTTAATGTGTATTAAACTAGGAATAATATGCAATATATCAAGTGTTTTATTTATTTACTTCAGATTCTAATTTTATATAATAAATATTTTAGCAGTTATTAACCTTATGTATTTTTGTGAATTTTACATTTTGATTTAATTTTGATTTTGATACAAATTTTAATTAGCATCAATTTTAATTTTTTAACAATATATATTATATTTAATTTATATTAATTAGAAGATATAATATTGTTATAAAATATGTAAATTTATTTATCTTATTTTATTTCATATTGAATTTTGAGGTAGAATAAGATCCACAAATTTTATAATTTGTGTTAATTTGATTTGCTTTGATTTAAATAAAAACGACTTTGGTTTTTGCCTTATACCAACATCTATTTCGACATTCCTGTCGGCTGTATCAAAGACAAAACTGGGTCAATTTAATGCCATTTTTGTGGCAAACAACCATTTACTAAGCAGCACGTTTATTCTTCTGCGCTAGCAGGAGGCAGTTGTGCCAAAAGTGAAATGCCAATGTAGCCAATTATGGGCCTTACTCCATTTTGGATACCAGTTTCTTATGCCCTTATATCTGGGTATCCAAATGCCCACCCATCGGAAAGGTAACTGCCAACTGCCAACTGCTAACAATGCAAAGCCTCCCAAACACGGGCAACGCCTGTCACATTCCTTTGCCTTTACGTTTTGCGTTTTGTGCTTATTTTGCTTTTTGCTGTTATCTAGCTGTGCGGCAGGATCCTGGATCCTTGTGCCCCAGCTGGCAACAGCTGTCAACCAGGTTACGTGGTGCCGGGGGTACGTTCGGGCATAAATTTAACCCCTGCCACGCAAAAACGAAATGAGAATCGCATAGAAGACGCAGCAGAGCGCCCAGGCACAGGCAACAACACATGTGTTGTGTTGCCTAATTCGATTTCAAAGCACACAGCCAGCTCCTGCGCTTCCTTTTCGCAGCACTCAAGAGAGAGGGAGCGAGAGAGAGAGAGAGCAGCTATCCAAAGTCAAATGGCAGCAGCAGCAGCAGCAGGAAAAGACAAACATAACATTGAAACGCAGCCACATCGATACGTGCCTGGCATTTGGCAAGTCGGATTAATTTCATTTTGTATCTGGCAACTGGAAGAAAAATAAGGGGAACTCCCCCACACACAGTGGTGCCCTCGGCTGGGCTCGATCTGTGTCTGTGTCTCTCTGTTTGTGTTTGTTTTTCGCATTGGTCTCTCAATCTCGTCGGGGTCGTGTAATGCTCACATTAATTTGAATTGCATAATTTATTCCGCTGCTAAAGAAAAGAAATTAAGTCAATGGCCCAAGCAAAATAAGCATGAATATCGATTACAGAGACGAGCTCAAATGGCCCCGTTTGGCACCCGCTCCTGCTCCGTTCTCCCTATTCCCTACTCCCTGCTCGTCCGACTCCTGCCTGCACTTGAAGTGCTCTGCTGTCCATGAGACTATGTCAGGCATTGGTGTCGCTCGGACTGTGAAACAAGCCATTTAATTGGTTAAATTCAACACGTACGCACATTTGTATTCATTTTTGGTCCCATGTCTCTGGAAATTGGATTAAAGACATTAAAGACAGCTTTGAGCTCGTCTCCTCGTCTCCATTGTCCAACTGTAAATTACATTGCATACACGCATTTAGCACAGAATGCCACAAGAAGTTGGTTAGTATGCCATAATCGTATGGCGAGGCTTTATTTATAGCATTAGCGCATATTAGGCCTAATGGGCATAACATACGGCGTTATCCATACAAAATGAGAGAGCCAGGCATATATTTATATAAAAAGCAGCAGCAGAGCGAGAGAGAGAGAGAGAGAGACAGAGAGAAGGAGAGTGGGTGATATATAAAGAGACTAAATTGCTATTAAGGTTCTTGTGACAGGGCTGTGAATGTGATCAAAAGTTATGCAAGCTGTTGGAGCTCTAACTAGAATGAGAGAGGGAGAAAAGCGAGAGAGAGAGAGTGCTAAAGTGAAGTGGCAGGAAAAACAAAAAAGTCTGAGCTACTATTGCAAAATATATATTAAACATAAAAATGTATAATTCATTTAATGTGAATGAAAAAAAAAAAATTAAATTAAAAATATAAAGTAAACCTCTTTTTTGTTCTATTAAATATTTCCTTTTAACTTTCTCCCCCTTCTCTCTCTCTCTCTCTCTCTCTCGCTCCCTCTCTCCTGCACTCTACCCAACTTCTCATTACCTTTATCTATGCCCATCAAACTATCAGCTGAAATGATTTACCACATATCCCTAAATACATCTGAGCTCCATCTCTGCCTTTGTTTTCCGCTTATGCCATAGAAATTCATTGAGGCATTGAGTTGAGTCACCCTCGCTATTTCTTCTTTTATCTGATTACATAAACTGATTGATGGCATGCCTGATTGAAGACTTCATTCGGTTGTCATGCCGCAAGCCTCGAGCCCTGCCAACAACCTTTTCCACACTTGAAAACTAATGCAACCCTTTCTCTCCACTTCTACTTGCAGGTGTGTACCAGAGTGGCTTAAAGTTTGATCCCCTGCCTTTGGGAAAGTGATTTGGGCCACCCTTAAAGATGTCTGCGGCATGGTCTAGGGTAGGGTGGTCGCGTGCTTGGATTCTCTTTAACATATGCCCTAAGAATGGGTAGATTGGTTTGTCTCGCTATATGTATTGGTGAGGCAGTATATTTGAGTCGTGCATACTCTACGGCTTTTGGTGGTGTCTTGCACGCTGTAACAAACTGCCAGACGACTGGAGGAATCTCAGCGTGAACGAACTGCGCTCAAGAATATTCTTAGCATTATAATCGCATTAAAGCGATAAATGACCAAAATCGATTGAGGCAAACGCCGAACGCTGAACGCAGTCGACACTTTTGCCTATTTAGTTTATGTTTTGTTTTTTTTTTTTTTGGTTTTTCTCTGCTTCGTTTTCGCTTTCGCGTAATAGAAATCTGTGAGGGTGACTTTTGGCAGCTCAGCCACAAAAGCCACACCGAAAAATAGTCACGTACGTGTTTTTAAAGCTAACAACCCTTAGCCAGCTTAAACGTCCCCAAATTAGAAGAGAGACTGCCGAGCAATGTGACAAGAGGCGAGGATTTGCTATCGCTGGCATTGCAGGCGGCGCTGCAGTTAACCGACCCACCCACCCCCACAAAAAATGGGGGGCTGACTGAGAAACTCCCCCTGCAGTGTGCGGCCTTGCAGCGAGTCGCAGGCGAGGGCTGGGCTAGAATTTTGACTGAACTTTGGACTTGAGCTGATGACGCAATGCGTCGTTCGTTTTCCTGCTCTTTTTTTTCAAAAAGGGTTCAGGAAATGCGCCATAATTAAGTTCAAGCTGATGGCAAACCTTACGCCCACACACACACGCACATATTTATTTGCTTTGTGTTGCTCATTCACCAAATATTTTTCGAAAGTTTCCTTTCACACTCTATCAAGTTGCGACTTCCTTTTGCTTTCTTTTCCAAGTGCAAACAAAATTTATTTTCCATTTACTTTTTTATAAAGCGCAAACAGCAAAACAGCAAAACAACAAAGAAAAATTTACAAAATACAAAAGTTGTGCAAAAAAGAATAAGAAAAAGAAAAACGTAGCAAAAGAAAAGCAGCTAAGGGCAAAGCCAAACAAAGTTCAATCAAGTTAGCTTTGTTGCCAATGCCAGCACAACAACAACAACAGCAACAAAATAGCTAAGCAAACGCGCTTCGGGGTAGAGGGAGTATCCGACTGCCCTCGGGCTCTCTGAGCAAAAGTTCAAAGCTGGCCCGCACTTTTGACTGAAAGTCGTGGCCGGTTTGACCGTGTCCCACGCCCGCCCACTCCTTGAAAGACTTCAGACCCTGCCAACTTTCGGCCGGAGATAGAAGCGTGGCTGCCTGCCTCTAGGGTCTTATCACTCATCTCAGCGGCAACTGCTTACAGTGCAGCCAACCCCCAAGTCAGGTTTAAAGCTGGCCAACTTTTCTTTTTATTTTTGAGTGACTTTAACGGACCCATAGCCCCTGGCCCATGGCCAAGTAATGTGGTTAAGTGGGTGTCAATTTGTTAGGTTTGTCACGTTCTGTCATGGCGACAAAGCAAATAGCTCATTTTAGCTCACAAACTATGAGCAAACTACCAATCTATATGGGCTGTATGGCAAAGGCGAAACTGGAAATGAAAGGATTTCTGTAGTTTTAAGCGGGCGTGAATGATATATGATGGGTCTGTATGAGCAGAGTCTTTATATAGACGTTTACGTATATCTTTGCTTGTTGATAAATTCTGACAAAGTTTGCATAATAATGATAATGGTCAGATATAAGTTAACTTGAAAGGATTTTGCATTTGTAGTAAATCTGCAAAGTCAACTTCAGTGATAAATCTGAGAGGAGATAGATAGATAAATAGATAGGAGAACAACATATACATATGTAATGGGCGATAGTATGAAATAGGCATAAGAAATTTAATACGAAATATGAGTTAATATATAAGGATTCAGTAGCTAAAGTTTGACAATATATGAATAATATTAATAGAGAGTTAACTGCTAGCTAAAATACCTACTCAAGAGTCTCTGTGGCTAGTAAATCATAGAAGTTGTATACGAATGTATTATTATTTATTTGAATAAAATCTGCCAAAAGGAAAAAAGTTGAAGTAGATTAAAAGCAGAATTCCTATACAAATAGTTCCATAACTAGAACAACGGAATCGTTTATACACATATATATTTATATATATAGTGAATAACAATACCATATATTCATATCAGAGCTTAAGGAATTTTGCAGACATCTCTTAATAGACGTGAGAATTGTCAATCAATCAATCAATTGTCTGATGGAACTTGTTGGACTTTTTTTCGAAGGAACAATTTTCTGATGATGGAACTTGCGAAATCCACATATACATATATTACATTATAATTATGAGAGCCCTTTAAGCCCCTTTCGCAACTAACTTAACTATTCACAGTGCATCTCGAGCTTATCAGCTTCCTCAATGGAAAACCCTTTTCCACAAACTATCGACATTAAATAAAACGAGTCTAGTTAATGGAGCACAAAGGCTTTAAAGAATTCCTTTGGCCTGCCAACAGAATGTGAACGATTTCCATAAAGTTCTGGTTAAACAATTTCCATTCCTCGCTCTGCCCTCTTAACCGCAGCCAAACAATAAACAATGCAATTGTGTGAGTGTGCGTGTGTGTGTGTGTGTGTGTGGAAGTTTTATAATGAGGCGTGCAACAGCTTTGGTAAATGGGTCAAGTTGTGGAGCGAATATGGTGAGACAGATAGATAGATAGTTATGGGCATACGAAATTGATTATTGCACTGGGAATATATTTGCATAGCACTTTGGTGCGTCATGCGGTCGACGTGTTTTGCGGTCTGTGTCAGGCAATTAACTGCAGAAAGAAAATCAATTACAAGACAAACTCTCGAGTCAACGTGAAGAGCTAAACGACTTCCGCCAGAAGAAGTTGTCGGGGCCTTAATTGCTAGCCCACAGAGAAGGAAATGCGGATAGGGAGAAGGAGAGAGAGAAAGAGAGAGAGAGAGAGAGAGAGAGCGAGAGAGGGGAGAGGGTGAGTGAGATGGGTAGCAGTAATTGTAAACGCTGCTGAAAGACGGGCGACCCTTTGCCTAAAACGGAAATCATGTTGTGGACGCGACCAACAACAACAACAACAACTACTACAACCACAACAACAATAACTCATAAATATCCAGACATAGCTGGACTGGGGGCAAGGGCAAAAATATAATGACAAATCAGAAAAACAACTCAAGAGCCTGAGACAGAGGCAGCGGTAGGAGCAGCGGCAGCTGGACAGCAATCATAAGAAGCAAAGCTGATGAAGAGGCTGTGCTGTTCCTGCATTCCCCAGCATTCCCCAGACTCTACTCTGCTGAGTCAGAAATACTACATATAATGGAAAACAATTTTCGACTCGGACAGCGGGAAAATGGCAGAAAGGAAAGCGAACGATGCGAAGCAGCACCATATATAATAGCCAAGCTACGAGCAATAACAATTGAATTTTCAAACTTCGCTTATTGTTTTTCCGGCATAGCGCAGAGAATTGAGAATTGGCTGGCCCTTGTTAAAATGCAATCAAATTGAAGCTGAAGCTGAAGTCGAGGCTGAAGCTGAAGCTGATGCTGAAAACCCAATTGGAAGAGCCGCTGCAGACGGGACACAAATATTTTTTGCGGGCTGCCCCAAATGCGAGCCAAGCAAACCCGAGCGAGTTTCATTTTGAATCCATTGGAGGCCACAACAAAAAAAAAAAAAAAAAACAACAGCCCCAAACAACAAAGCGACTTGCACCAAAATCAACTGAGAATGCAACAGCCGAGCAAGTGGGGTTGAAGAGACTTAGAGATACCCTAGTAAATGGGAAGACAAATGGGTGTAGGTGATAGATTTAAAGATGTGATGAAAAAGGAATAAAAATGTTGAAGAAATGGCAACCTCAGATGGAATAGATATAACATATAATACTGTATATAACTAACTACTGTGAAGGTTGTAGCTTTAGGGTGCCAAGAATAAGGGTTGAATATGGGTGGCAAGCTTGTGCGCATAAATTCTTTATTGTTCTTCATCTGAACTGAAAACTTGATTAAAACACTTAATTGGTGCATGCTTTAAGAGCTTATACAGATCCCCCTCTTAATACTTCTATAAAAAATTTTAAATAGGGGTAGGACACCATTGTCAACAACGGCTTCTCAACTGATTATTTATTTTTGAGACCTTCAAATCAATTAAAAGCCTAATTGGGGTCTGACAAATTAAGAGCATTCTTAGTCTGACAGCTTTCGCTTGGGCTGTTATAAATAACAGTGAAGTATGGATAAAAATCTGTTATATACAACTCCATCAATCTTTACTCTGCTAGATTTTAAATTTGACATAAAACTGCAATTATTGCCTGTGTGAAGATTTCGTATCATTCGCATATTAATTTCTAGCTCTCCTTCTATACTATTGCTCTCTCCCTCTCGCGTGTCTCATTGTTAGACCCATAATTTAGCTTTTGACTAACTACAGGGTATTTGGCCAGAAACACACACACGCACACAACTACAAAACACATTCTCTTGGTCGGCACTCGAGTGCAACGTGGCGTGGAGCCTGGCATTTGGAACAACTGTGCGAGGCGAGGTTGCCTCTTGGCTACTGGTTTTGCCGACAAGCCACAAACAGAGAAAAAAAAGAAGCTTTACTTGCCAAACAGTAGCCTCGTTGTCAGAGTTTTTCGAGTCTCCGAGTCTCTTGCTCTTCCAGTGGCACTCCGTGCCGTGATCCACTGCCTGCACGGCCCACATGTGTGGGGCTGGCAAGGCGAGGCAGCTACAGCATGTCGCATGTGTGCCTCCGGGTTGGCTTCAAAGTTTCGTACGTAAATCTCGGGGCCTTTTAAATACGCTACGTGCAGCGAGTGCGACTGGGGAACGTGCTGCGTGTTGAGTATTTGATGAAAAAAAAAAAACAAAAAAAACAAAAACACACTCAAAAATACAAAAAAGAATGGCAAAGAAAAATAAAAATTTTTGCCAAGAAGTTGCCGACAACGACGACGCGCCGTCGGTTGACTTTGTCATATGAAAAGTAAACAAACGACAGCCAAAAGGCTACCAAATCGCTCACAAGAGACGAAGAGCGGGCATAAAAGAGGGCGAGAGCGAGAGTAACAATATGCTGTGAAATACAGGGGCGTAGCTTAGTGATAGAAGTTAAGCTAAGTTGCGCTTAAGGCGAGCGAGTGTCTTAGGTATTGAATCTATAATTAGCTCAAAGAGAGAGAGGGAGAGAGATGAAGTACAGAGTAACAGTTTGATGGGCAAGGGAAATAAGGGGAAATTTTCATTACTTATTAAATCAGGGCACATTATCCTCATGCATTTATGCACAGATATATGTATATGTATGTGTTATATCTGGTTTCAGCTTCCATTTGCAATTTTAAAATTTAATACCAAAGTAGCACAATAATACAATTATCATCACTCACTCTCTCGCAGCTTAACTCATTTGAAATCCCCTTAATGCGTACGCCACTGCGCTGAGTACTTTGTCACATAGTTTTCGAGAGAAACAAACTTCATATTAACTCCTTGTGCAGAGCACATACGTAACTTCTCAAGCTTCTACTTGACTGTCCCGCAGTTCCTCTCTTCTTTTCCCCTTTCTTCTTCGCTCGTCCGCTCCTCGCTCGGGTTTCACGTTCGACCCTGGCACAGTCGAAAACAGTTAATTACAGGCAAGTAGCTTACAGAAAAATAGCGACAATGGATCCGGGGCAATAAAACTATTTTATGTCCAAAGTTTTTGCCCTGGCAGCGCAAAAGTTTATTTAATAAAAGTTGGCGGCGAAAGTGCTTTAAGGAAATTAAATATGTATAGATATAAGGAAGTGTAACAAATGTAACAAACGCAATCAGCTTATGCAAATCTTGTTGATTTTAAAATAATGAAAGGGGGCGTGGCAGCCGAACTCCTCGGCCATAGCATGAATAATAAACGTGCCACCAGATTGCAGTAAGCAACGGCTGCGATTCCTAATGTAATTGCAATTTGGCCAAAAGCAAAGACAAAGGCAAAGACACAGACACAGCCAAAGACAATGCCAAACATATACACAAACAGGGATTCAGTAACGGGCAAAAGTACGCATAATTTCATAAAATATTTAGCCAAATGGTTGGCAGGTTCCCTCTCTCATTCTCGGCTCGCTTCCATTTCGGATTCAATGGCCAACAATTTAATTTGACGTCGTTTGCGCAAAAATGTGCGCCGTGTAAATTTGCATTGTGGCATTTGTTTGTGTGCTTGAGGTAATTGCACAAACAAATCCTTAACGGCGTCGAGGAAGAGAGAAAAATACCTCGCTGCTTGCATAGCAAAATCAACAACTAACTACAGTTATCCATAAAGGGATATTTGTTTTTGAGGTAATCTAAGCTCTTTTTTGCAGACAACCCAGTTGGAAATATACTGAGTGAAAAAATCTATATTTGAAAATAGCTAGCTATGTAGTAAATAAATTTCGTTGTAATATGGGATACGTTTACTTATGTTACGAATACTGATAAGGAACTAGCACAAATTAAATATAGACATTTATTTGGTTCAATAACATAAATGTAAAGCAAATTGCTTGTCGATTGCCTACGGGGTAGAGACGAAACGCGTGAGTGAGTGAGGCTATCACTCTCTTCAACTTTAACGGGGAGTGGGAAGCGAAAAAGAGATAGCACCACTGCACTTGAGTTGCATTTAAGTAGACAGACAGCAACAACAACTACAACTACAACCGCAAAACAACTAAACTGAATGAACTGTCTGCGTGGGCAATTTAGTTGTTATGCTGTTTGTTGTTGCTGTCGCTCTCTTTGGCAAATGAATGAGCAATTTATGCGTGTGACGCATTTGTGCTCTCAAAGTCAAAGCCAAAATGAAAAAAAAAAGAAAACAAAAACAAATTATAAATCTTCAAAGAATTTTGGTCCAGTGTTGTTGCTATTGTTGTTTTTCTCTGCTGCTTTTGTTTTATTTTGGCAATAATAGGAAGGCGACCCAATGCGGATAGCTAACTTAAAGAGGAAGCTGCACGCACAGCCAGGCAAGCAGGCAGGCAGACAGGCTGGGCGGTAGGCGGCATTGCCTTAGCCAAGTAGTTGGAAGATAAAAGCTGCTATAAAAACTGTCAAATAAACATCAAAGCGGATGCGCAACGCTTGACATGCTAAAATATGCTTTATAGTCAAGCATAGCTATGTGGGTAATCTCTGTACATACATACATACATATATATACATACATATATGTGCTTGTGTGTGAGGCCATGTTAATGTTCGTCGGGTAATAGCGGAGGTGCCTGGCAGGAGGAGCAGCACGCGGGAGGCGGGAGTAATGTGCTATGTTTATATGTGGGGCGTTGCCAATGCTAAAGTAATAGCACATGGCATAACAGAACATATAAAAACATTGATGGCTGCGAATGATAAAGAGCAACTCAGTTGGCCCAGTAGAGTGCGCGGCAGAGGCGTAGATTGAGAGAGGAGGGCGCACAGGATGAACTTTAAATACAAAAGGCACTCGCATATGCAGACTTTAAGAGGGACTAATATGGCGCATGGGTATTTATTATATATTATATACCTATATAATATATATGTCTTGTCTTTGTAATGCTTGTCACATAGTCTCTAAATGAATTTCAATTTCACACTTCCACATGACAAAAGAAGCCCGTGTCAAACCCTCTGCTCAAGCGCCGCTGCCCGCGGCATTTGCTCTAGCTCAGAAACAAAGCAGAGAGAGAGAGGGAGAGAGAGAGAGGGAGAAGAGAGGAGGGGGAGAGGAGGGACGTAGAGAGAGATAGCAAGGGAGTGTGGGACTACTCCTGCCCCGACTGCCCTCCTACAGTTGGCAGCTCCTTCGGCACATTAGAAAACGTGACAAAAATTTCATATTGATGTCTTCTTTTTTGTTTTTTTGATGATGCTGCTAAAGGCAATACATAAAATTTTCACACACACACACAGACAAAAAAAAAAAAAGAGAAAAAAATGTGTGAATTAGGCGCAAAAGTTGAAAGCAGCGTATAATTCTGTTGTAGCTGCGCGTCTATATATTTTATTATAGCGCTCCGAATGCTTTTGAAGTGTCGGCAAAGAATGCGTGGGCACAACACCTACACACACACACACACACACAGTGCTAGTAGAGGCAGTGGGTGGCTGGGTGGGTTGCTTGGCTGGCTTCTATATATACATATTAAGTATACGTATATGGTTAGCAAAAAAAAGAAAACAATCTTTGGAGTGCATATGTCAGAGCAGCCTCTGACACAGCTTCCGACACATTTGTAGAATGTGCAACACCAAACGACACGCTTCGAGCTCATAATTTGTATAGAGGAGTTTTATGACGCTGCGACGAATGCGGACAGATATTACGCTCACCTCACAAACACACAAACACACACACATATACACACGCGCATATTCGATGTGTGTGTGTGTGTGTGTGTGTGACAGCATTTTTACACTTTTCTTTTTCTTGCTTACTGAATTATTTATACAAATTTGTATATTTTTATCTGTTAGGCGGCATTGCAGGTGGCCATCAAGAGATGCGAGCATTTGTAATAATAGCAGAGCATAAAACTTGAGATGTTTCTGCCTGCTGCCTCCTCAGCTTTGTGTGCTGTCGAGGTGGCTCGATGTGGCTCGAGTTTCAGTTTTGACTTTAGCCCGCGCGCGCTCTCTTCTGGCCAACTTTTCAGTTGGCCATAAAAGGGCCAAGAGACAACGGCACAACAACAATAAAAGTGGAACCAACAAAAACAAAAAACAGCACAATAATTTACGTAACTGCCTAGGCATACGTTTAACTATATGAATATATATACGATACTCACAGAAGGTTCATATGCGAGGGTCACGCGATGGGTTGCTAAACATATTGGGCTTTTTGTAATGGAAGAATATAAAAATATACTATGCTTTATGAATATAAATTGCATGCGAAATGTGAATTATTTGATTGATTTGTATGGGATCCGGCATATAATATTAATAATATGGAATTTGGGTACTTAATCAACATATATTCGAGCACTGATTGTACTCACAATCATAAAATATATGTATAGAAATTGATTGCATTTATTATTATGAATTACATGCGAGGGTCTGGCGGTAGGTTGTCATACATAGGGGCACATTCCGTAGAGTCGAGAGTTAAATTTACTTCAGGAAATATGATATCTAATATTGATACAATTAATTACTCATCAAATTGAAGTACGAGGGTTATATGACAGGTTTCCATTGTGAATTTATATATACAACTCTAATTCCAGTTCTCTTAAGCCTAATATTAATATATGAATAAATTGGAATTATTTATTGTCAAAATCAATTAATAAATATTGTTTATAAAATAAATAAAAGTATATAAAAATTCAATTTATTACAAAAAAATTGATAAAATATGAATATATTAAAATAAATTTATTAATACAAATATAAACATATTATAATAGCTAAGATAAAAAAAAAAAA
The DNA here is from genome assembly GCA_037075325.1 of Drosophila mayaguana. Classification (NCBI taxonomy): domain Eukaryota; kingdom Metazoa; phylum Arthropoda; class Insecta; order Diptera; family Drosophilidae; genus Drosophila; species Drosophila mayaguana. The sequence continues at coordinate 557,759 of JBAMCG010000025.1, read as the reverse complement.
CACATTGAAATAATCACCATAAATATATATTTAAATTTATATAAATACAATGACTGCTAGTCGGGCCTTTGAAACTCGATATTTCTTGCCCTGTCTCAATGACTGACACGCCCAATTAATTATAAATTTAAACAAACTTATACATCAATCAATTGTTGGCCTTAGTCATTTCTTCAGTTCACCCTCGCAGCATCTTTTGCCCAGACACGCCCATATACACATTTCTACATATCTTATCAATTGTCGCTTGGCTGTCTGAGTAGCTGTTGTTGTTGTTGTTGTCGTTGTTGTCAGTGATATAAAGTACATGCATATTTACACAATTCGTCGCAGCTTCTACGCTTTAGCAATCAAATTACAAAAGCAGCAGCAACAGCAGAAAAAGAAAAACTAAACAAAATAGAACTAGAACATTGTTTGATTGACATTTGATTGACAAAATGCCTGACGAACTGATAAAATGCCAAAACATTGAGACGGCGCCAAGCAAAAATAGTAAAATGAGTAGCAAAAAAAAAAAAAATGGAAAGGCAGCAGCAACAAAAATTTGCTTAGCCTAGAGTAACAAAGGCCTTAGACTTAATGACTGACAGCAACGGCAGCAACAGCAGCAACAACAGCAACAACAGCAACCAAAGCAACAGCAGCAACAACAGCAACCAAAGCAACAATAGCAACAACAGCAACAGCAGTAGCAGCAACAGCAACTGCCCTCAGCAACAAAAAGACATCTGTCCATTGGCTTCAATATGGCAAACCAAAAAGCCAAGCATAGCAATAACAACAGCAACAACAACAGCAACAACAACAAACAGCAATTACAACAACCTTCACTCATTATGCCGCTCATTCATTTTGATTGTTGTTGCGGCGAGTTTAAGCGCGTTGTTTGTAATTAATTTCCGTTTGTGTTTAGCCGCAACAAACTTTGGCGCAAAACTTAAATAAACCGCAGCAGGAGAGACCCCAAAAGCCGCAATTCAAGCAGCCCAAGCATATAGAAAGAACAACGAGCAAATCTCGCTCAATAATCGAATCGAAGCGTTTCATACACTAACTAAAAATACATAGATAATAATGTTTACTTTAATATTAAATACATTAATTTTTATGCAAAAATATTAGTGCTTCATTACACCAAAGATAAATACCACGAAATAATATACCATTTCCATAAATACATCTATCTAGGAGTATTTGCATTCCATTTCCAAGCATTTCAAGCCTCTCTTCATACAATACCCAATACAAGCACCTTATGTCTAGCCAAGTTCCCAACCCAAAGCAGCTCGTTCAATTGCCTCACTTGAGAAGAGCTGATCATCCCATTTAATTGTACTCATCTCTTTTAGTTTCGCCAAACACATTTATTTAGCCCAACGACCCTTTTGTAAATTTGTGGGTCGATATGAAAAAAATTAAAATAAACACACACACACACACTCACGAGCGATACATGGATAGTATGTACATTTAATATGGCCAGCAAACCCGTTTCGGAACACGTTGTGCGGCGAGATGAAGGCCTCCGTGAGCGACACGCGCTGAGCCCAAACAGAGCTCAGCTTGCTGTGCTGTGGAGAGCGTCGAGCATCGGCGGTTAGGGATTGTATACTATATCATATGAAAGGCACGCTCGATCTGGCCGACAGCCAACGTCGGCGATGTCGATGTCGGCATTTGTTTCACTTGATTTGTAACATTAACATTAAAGCAAACTTTACAAAATGCCGACACAGACAACAGCGACGACGCGGCGTCGGTTTAAGTCTTGGCTAAAATGCAAGCAAGCGAAGCTCCTCTCTCTTGCTATCTCTTTCGCTCACACACAACTGCAATTCGTTGGCATATTTAATGGTACCCTTGGGGGAACGCCGACGTCGCAACATGGATGACGCGTGACGATGCGACGTCGCCATCGCCGTGAACTTCATACGCTGATAAGCACACTGACGCCAGCCGCGGTGCGGCGCGCTGATGACGGCGAATTCGTCGTGTAACTGTTTTCCCATCGATTATCGGCGTTTAATTAAACCTGCCCCATTCCGCGGTGGGGCGATAATTGCTACCGGTATTTAGCAAGCGTCTCAGATAGCGCAGCAAGCAAAAAATAAAAACACCAATAAAAAAAAAATAGGCAAAAAAAAAAAAAACGAAATATGGTAAGAAATATACGAGGCAGATTTCTTTGCCTGATAGTGAAATATTTTTGTGTGCGCCTTTTGATTTTTGCCGGCCTCTGCGCCTGGCCAATTTGTGGTTGTAAATTATCAAGAGGCCAAGCAAAAAGTAACGAATGCCAAACAAACAAACCGAAACAAGTGAAAAGCAAAGTAATACAAAAATCATAAAGGAAACACTTGACTCAAGTTTATTGTGAGCAAATGCTCTATCAAAGTCTACAGTTTGATCGGATAGCTATTTAGTGATCAGTTTAATGATCGTTGGCTGATCAACTACTACAAAATGTGCTGCAAACATAATTTAATATAGCAAGAGGTAGAGCTAAAGAAAGGAAAGAAATCAACTTTTAACGTAATCTAAAAAATCATCACAAAATTTCACCCAAGGCCATTGAAATTTCTTTAGCAAATCCATAGTTGCCCCACATTAACAGTAAACTCTGATTTTATTCCAACTCTGATTTTGAATTTGAATGGATTTTATAATAGAAATGATTGATACATAAAACGCAACCGAAAGCGTTTGAACAATTTAATCAATTTGAAATCAATTTAATCGGCATTTAAATCTTTTGCATAATATTTTAAAAGCTGTATCATATATCGCAGCCATTTAGCGCTGATTAATCAGATACCGACCGATATATGTGTAGCTGTAAATTAGCTCGATTTAATGGCCATATAAATAAGTCTTAAATATTTATAAAACGTGAGCAATGCAGCCAGCGATTGGCTCAATGTGTGCACAAACCAAATGCCACCTGTTTTATATTGAATTTAATGTTAATTTTTGTCGTCTTTTTTTCTGTTTTGTTTTATTACAACGATTTATAATATTTAACGAAATTATGCGCATTTTTGATTTGCACTATAAAAACCAAAGGTAAGCGCCACAAAAAGAGAAAAAAATAAAATGAAAAAAAAAAAACATGCCAATTAATTATGCAAATCTTCGCTTTTGAAAACTAATCTACAGCATCTTGATAAAGCTTTTTTGTTTTTCACATTTGATAAGAAAACATGTTAATGAAAGCTTGCCCAATAGAAGCTCTATCTCTGTGTGTGTGCTTTGCCTTTAATTGCGCTGAGCACTAAGATACATTACTCATACGCCACGTACGCCGCCGCAGAAACTTTTTGATAGATAAGCCTCGAGCCGTGACGTTCATTTATCATACAAAATTCATGAGGCCGCTCAACATAAGCCTCAACGACTTCCCCATAGCCCCTGAGACGACCTGCAGCTATTAGGCAACGTGCGTGTTGCGACCGTCTAATGGTCTCGAGTGCCAGAGCGACGGCCGCGTAGCCCATAGGCTCTTGTTCGCTCGGACTGTTCATTTTCATTTGTTGGCTTTTCAGCATTTGCGTAATGTATAAATTCAATTCAATTCATTGGCCATGGCTAGAGATATAGCAAACTACTTGACTGACTGACTGTAGTACCTGAGTTTTATGATTCATTTGGTGACGCCAGAGAAACGAAATTGTTGGCTAGACAAGTTTGATTCAAATCTATCAAAGTCATATATATAAAGTTCATAATGACTGGAAAAATTCTTTCGAGTAAAATTAAAAGTTTATAAATGATTTTTGTAATATTGTTATTATTCATATAGATTATATTAAGGAGAAATTCTAGGACTATATGTCATGATATGATCTGATAGTAGGCCAAGCTCACTTACCACTTCGATTAACTCCGTTAAAGTTCAAATGAAAGTTGATAAATTCATGCTTTATTAATTTATTTATGGCATTAATTATATACCAAAAATGAGATAAGATTCATTTAAAATACGGTAGCTCTGTTCCTTTATAGAGCATCTCGCATTGCTCTTGACTGTTCCCAATTTCGAATTCACTTTGCGCCTATAAGTACATACGATATGTATCTTTCAGAGTGGCTTAGGCCAAAGTTAATTTGCAAGGCGGCATGTTTCATATCGAAGGCAAAAAAAAAAAAAAAAAAAAAGCGGGGAAAAAAAGAATGCTTTCAAGATGACTCAACAACAACAGTGAATTGAGTGGTGGTGCTGCTGCTGTGGTCGAACCACTTGAAGGAGAAAAACATGTTCTTTTGGTTTATCTTGGCGCCACGATCGTTCGACACCGGGCGCGGTATTTGCTCAAAAAACACAAAGGCGATAATTAAACGCAAAACAAAGCTGGCCGAGAACAGAGACAGAGAAAGAGAGAGGGAGAGAGAGCGAAAAAGAGAGAGACAGAGCGGAACAGCGAGCAAGAGAGCTGGAGAAAAAGAGATAGAGACCAGAGACCAGAGACCTAAAAGAGCAGAGCCAGACACATCAAGTGGTCGGCCTTTAATTAGAAAAGGTGTAGAGCCCAACAAAAGCACTCACACACATACACACACACGCAGACACACACAAACACGCACAGTGTCAAAGATCTTGAGTCATAGTTGCCTTTGCAAAGTGCATAAAAAATGACGACAGCTAATGAATGTCGGACGGAATCTGAATCCGACTGAGACTACGTGCAGCAATTTATTAGACAGCTGATGTGCCAACAAGGCAAAAAGACCAAAAAAATACAATACTAATAAAAGCCCAAAAAAGATATAAACTAAAGATAAAACTTCATAATTGTGGCTGTGTGGCCAAGAAAATCCAAAGTTGTTGTTGCTGCTGCAGTTGCGCTGGCTGCGGCTCTAGCCGCAGCTCTAGCCATATCTCGCATGTAAGTGTTGATGAAGTTAAGTGTTTCTGACGCGAACGACCAGCAACAACAACAACAATTAATGAGAAGTCGCATACCAAACAAAACTAAAAAAAAAAATAAGACAACAAAAAGCTTCAACGAGGGCGAAACGCACAAAAATGTTCGAGCCACATGATTAAGATCAACAATAGCAAAAAAAAAAAAAGAAGAAACAGGCAGAAGAAGATGAATATATAGATATATACATATGTTATGTATGTATGTCGCCGTGTATTATAGCCCCAGTGAAGCGCCAACCACATAGGCCAAAGACCAGACCAGCGCGCATTATGTCTGGCAGTTAGCTCAAGGCAAACCAAACTAAAAGTCGCGCTGTCGAGCCCATGTGAACTGCCAAAGCGAAACCTAAATCCAACTTAATTGAAAGCTGGCGGATTTCCATGGAAAACAGCGACAGGTTAAGCTGAAAAATAAATAATTAAAGCACTTGACAAAAGGATAATCAAATCTAAATAAGCAGAGATTGAGCCAGGTTTAGGTAGTTGAATTATCATGTGTGTAGACTTGAGAGATTTGAGATATATACAAATATAATATGTTATATATACATATATATATATATTTTTTGGCCTAGGCAGGCAGGTGAGCTGCGTTCAACTAACTCAGCTGTTGAGTCTTCTCAAGCACATTTATGTGCTCAGTAATTTGGGCTTCTAAATGTTTCATTTATAGTTCAATTCGTCTCATTTTAACTTGCGTTACTCTTTGAACTTAAATATAAATATAAAAAAACAAATATATATATATATATAAAAAAAAAATAAAATAAAATACATATAAATATATTAAAAATACATATTAAATATATTTATATTTTATATATACATATTTTTTTCTTATATATTTAAATCATTAATTATGCCATTATTTAATATTAAATACATTATTTATTATATATACAAAAATTTACAAATTTTTATAAGCCATTCAAAAAAAAAAAAAAAAAAAAAAAATAAAATAAAATAAAAAAATATTAGAACAACCAATATTCCTTCTTCAAACATTGACAATATTTATTATTAATATATTTTCAAATATATTTAAAATAATTAAACTCTAATACTTTCAAAGAAAAACCTAAGCAAAAGCAATCTAATTATTATAAAGAAAAACTTAAAAACTTAAACTTCTATGAAAGTCTATCTAAATGAGTGACAAATGCTTAATCTTAACCTTCCAGTTGATATCTTAAATTGCATTTCATAATGCAGTCAGATAACCCAGAATTCCATATTTTTCATTGTGTGTGTTGAAAGAGAACCAGGTCAGCCGCTGCTCGGCTAAACAATGGGGTCTACTTAGACGACTCCATGGCAAATCTCGCTCGCACTTGGCGGGCAACAAAGCAAGCCGAACAACTCATTTGTCACAGCACTTTGGCTAATTGTCTTCAATTGTCGCGGCGAGACGAGGCGAGTCGAGTCGAGTTGAATTGTGGAAATGACAAAGCAACTAGCTGGGGACTCCTTTTGCATAATGCTTATGCAATTAAAAAGCGTGTCCTGCTGCAGAGTGAAAAAACAATACGAAATTGGGTCAGCTTAGCGAGAGCTGCAGCAAAAAAAAAGAAAGAAAAAAAAGGAAATTAATGAAAAGGGCTAACAATAGGATAGCAGCAAGAGAAAAGCAAAAAGCAGAGCTGGGCTTAAGGTTTTTGGTATCCGCGGCGTACGCGGCGTATGAGTAATGAAATGGCCCTCTCTCCCTGGGAGAGCCAGAGGGAGCAGAAGGCAACTTCGGCCAGCTGTGGCATTTTCAATTAACTAAAAATATACTTAACAGAGATGACGACGCCACAGAGACTACAACACTTCACAGTTGACGACGTCATTAATTAGGAATGCTCGAGAGGCGGCGCAGTCGCCTTTCAAGTGTTTTGTCTGGCGCTTTGTGTTGGCGTTGAGGCATAAAAGTTTATTTTATTTCTCATTTCATTATACTCTTTTTTTTTGCTTCTTTTGTTTTCGCGTAATGCGTTTTTGTGCAAATTGCAAATTGCAAATAAATTGCAAGCAGCCGCAGACAAAGTCAAAGGCAAAATGTGCCGTCAAAAGAAGAAGAAAAGCCAAGGGAGCGCGGCGGCCAAGCGGGGTTTACTGTGGGCAACAACAATAATGCTGGCAGCGACATCAATTTCATGCCACTTTGCATTTTAATTAAAATGGCATCTATAACTCACACTGTGTCCCACACTTTTCTCTAATTTGTACAGTTCAGGAATGCACCACAGACTCGGAGGAGCTGATGTACCATCAGGTGCGCGCCTCATCCTCATGCAGTGCACCGCCTGATTTGTTGTTGGTCAGCGAACGTGACAATAATATACAACTTCGATCGCCTGTGGTTAATATAATCACCACGCCCCCGGGCAATGCATCAAACGTCGCAGTCGCAGTCAAGCAGCAGCAGCAACAGCAGCAACCACTCCTGCAGCATCAGCAGCAGCAGCATCATCATCATGTGACCCGGCAACAGCAGGAGATGAGCAGCAGTGGCAGCCATAGCAAACACTTGCGCATCAGCAGCGCCAATGGCAAGCATAACAAGTATGTAAATATGCCACAACAGCTGGAGGAGGATGTGGTTGATGCAGCCGCAGCAGCAATGCCCCCGCCCCATGCAACACATCCGCAATACTCGCGACATTTGCATCACCACAGCAAGGAGGAGCGCATACGCTTGGAGGTGAGTTCGAAGATAGTCTGATTGATATTAAAGGGTTTTCGAATAAGTAAAATCATAGATCAGGAGTTAAGAATTAAATTACATTAAATATATATAAAATAAATAAATATAAATAAAATAAATAAAATAAATAAAATAATAGAAATTTATTCAATTTATTAAATTCAATTTAACAAGAATATAAAGAATTTTTTAAGGGACTTTATTTTTTTTTTAAATATTAAAAAAATATTAAAGTACAAAAAGTAAAAAAGCAATAGTAAAAAAAGTTTTTAATACGAGGTGCTGTAGTGAATATTGCTAGGAATTGTAAGAAATATAGTTAAAATTTTTAAACGTGCAAATAGCTAACTCACAATTATGATAATTATGATAATTAGTTGCCTCGCATTTCAAATATAACGAAATTTGCATATCGTTGCCAACCTTTCTTAGTTCAAGAGTTGGCAACGCTGAATATCTCTTAGCTTACAACTTGTCACAGTCAAGGGAACACACTGGAAATGAAACATGTAAACATGAGTGAATTCAAATGTTTGGCTTAACCAATCGCTGAATGCACTTAAGAAATACTTTATATATACTTTTAATAGACTTTATTTAGTAAATATACTTCATATATTTATTTTCCATATATGCCAGATTTCAATTCAGCTAATAATTTACATTTTTCATGCTGCTTACAAAATTAGCATGTCCCATAAAACAAACAATTTTATGCACAAAAACATTCATTTCGTACGTAAATGGAGTTTCAATTTCAAATGCCAATTACTAAAACCGAAAGTTTATCTATGCATAATTCAATTTACAACATGCAGAGCAAATAGAATTTCGATTTGCCGATTTGCGATTGCCATTGTTGAATGAAACGCATATAAATTAAATTATGTTTGGTTTTCCATTCTTTAATGGACCCCCAGCTAGGTGAAAACGTGCTACGTCTTTTACTTAATTTTCCTTAGCTGCTGGTCAAGTTTAATCAACTGAATTTTGGTTGCCATATTTCAAAGTGCCCACTGTGCCAAACGCATAAACTCAACTTTTAAATGTGCTTTTAATTAAATTTCCATTGCCTTCCGATACAAACCAAAAGCAAGAACAGCAATTGCATTAGGCCGTTGCTTCTCCCATTAACATAATGTTGCTGGCAATTTTCAATTACCACCCACTGTAACAGGCATTTCCCTGTCTGTGGCCGAAAAAATATCAAAACATTAAAATTCAATAAAACCCATTAAAAGCGCAGAAAAAAAAACACAAAAAACAGTAAAACACACACACACACACACACAAGCAAAACAAAAACAAAATGCAAAAACAAAAACAAAACAGAGCCAGTAAACTCAAAGCGAAAGCACTTAAAGGCAATTAAAAATCTTCAAGCCAAGTAGCTAGAAATTATATTTATTTCTCGCTCTCGCCGCCGTCGCCGTCGCCGTCGCCGCTCTCAATTTCAAGTGGAAGTTGTTGGTTAGAGGGAGAAGGAGTAAAAGAGAGCGACAGCGGGGAGCTTGGTGGTTGTCTTTGCCCAGCACTTTATCAATGGCAATGGCAAATGCGGAACGCTGGAAGAGAGGGAGAGGGAGAGACACTTTTTGTTTCACTTCGTTTTGGTTTCGTTTCGTTTTTGTTTTGATTCCGCTGCAGTTGGTGGCGCAGCGTGCGAGAAATTAAATATTTAGTCAAATTATGGCCACAATTTTCAAGTCTATTTGCAGACATTTTATGCCTTTTTGCTGCTGCTGCTGTGGTAATTGTTCTGCGTGTTTTTGCGGCTGTGCTACACACACACACACACACATAAACAGGGATGTATGCTGAGCATGTTCCAGCTGTGGCAGTAAAAAGTGCTGCATACTTTTTGGCTGGCGCTTTAAATTGCATTTTACTCGTGTCGTGCGCTGGAGCAACTGCTGAAGCGAGAGTTTAGTTTGCTTCTCTTAGTTTACTTTATTATATATGTATGTTGACTCTTTAAACAAGTTAAGTATTGCACTCTATTAGCATTTTTAGCACTCGCTCAGCTGGTCATATTTGCACATAGCTTCAAAGTTATGGCGCTTGGAAAAGTTTTGGGAAAGTGCAGAGCTAAAGCAGTTCACATAAACCGAGAAAGCTCTTTCAACACGAATCTTTTAAGAGAGTTTTATGATTGCGGAAATAAAGGCATTTGATTTAGCTTAAAGCTCAAGCAAACATTCATTTAAAATATCTTTATTCATATCAATTTTTTGCTCTGTTTCTCGTTTTTGTTGCTGCGAAATAGGAATTCACCTGCGACGTATCCGTTGAGGGTGGTAAATCGTCGCAGCCGCTGCAATTTTCATTCACATTCTACGATCTGGATGGGCATCATGGCAAAATAACAAAGGACGACATTGTGGGCATTGTGTATACCATATACGAGTCCATTGGCAAGTCCGTGGTGGTGCCGCACTGTGGCAGCAAGACAATTAACGTGCGCCTCACCGTCAGTCCGGAAGGCAAATCGAAAACGCAGGCAGCTGCCGCAGCCGCCGCCGCCGCTGCCGCTGCTGCCTCCACATGCCACAACAACAACAATAGCAACACGAACAACAACAACAGCAGCAGCAGCAGCAAACTGAAGAAGCTGCCCACGGGTCTGGCGGCCATGTCGAAAACAGCAGCGGCAGGAGCGAATGGCGTAGCACTAACGACATCCGGCGGCGCACGCCGCCAGCATCGTCATCGACCACGCAAACTGATTAAGTCCGATGACGAGGACGATGACAGCAATAGCGACAAGGAGAAGGAGCTGGCAACAGCTGCGCTCGAGCAGCACCAGCCCAGTGGCAGTGGCAAGCAGTCAAAGTCCAGATACCAGAGGAACAATACTAAATTGGAGCCATGCTGCAGCGGACAGGCACAGTCACAGTCGCAGTCACAGTCACAGTCGCAATCGCAGTCACAGTCACAGTCTCTGTCGCAGTCGCAGACGCAGTCGGAGCAGCACACGCCGGACAATGGCCACATCAATACCTGCGAGAATATGCTGAATCTCAAATGCTGCAGCATTGCCAACAAGGAAGCAGCCGTCGATGTCCTCGACTGTCCACAGCGGGCACAGCGACATCAGCACCACAGCAACAGCCACCACAGTCACAGTCACAGCCACAGTCAGGATGTCTACATGAAGCAGGCCACACAGCGTGTCAAAATGCTGCGGAAAGCGCGAAAACAGAAGGTAAGCGACACTTGGACAGTTGCAAATACATCTAGCTGTAAGCCAAAACCGTTAGCCTAGACCTGAGATTGGAGCAATAGAAGTAGGAATATCAACAGGTACTCTCACGGCAAGTAGAAGGGCAGCTGAAAATGAAATATTATAAGCAGTAGAACAAATAAATAAATGTAAGAAATACATGTTTATCGTGTCTTAGAATTGAGCTTAAGGAATCTCGTTATAAGAAATACAGTTTCCCATTAAGTTCTTGGGAGAATAAGTATGTACGAGTACATATTATAGAGCGATGTGGAGATAGAGAGACATATAGAGCGATTTATATAGAGATACGGTGGGAAAGCACGAGAAAGAAAAAAAAATAAACAGGAGATAAAGGAAAAGGAGAAAATGAAGAGAGAGAGAGTGAGAGAGATAAAGAGAAAGAGTGAAAGAGAGAAAGAGAGAGAGAGATGAGGATAAAGTTAGGGAGAAATGGAAGGAGAGAGATGAAGAAGAAGAGAGAAAGTGAGAGTGAAATAAAGAGAGAGAGAGATGAGAAAGTTAAAGATGAAGATGGAGAGAAAAAGAGAGATGAGGAGAAAGAGAGAGTGAGAGAGATATAGACAAAAAGTTGAAGAGAAAGAGATAGACAGAGAGAGAGAGAGAGAGAGAAAGAGAAAGAGATAAAGAGAGATATGTATATAGAGACAGAGAGATATGGCGAGAGAGAGAGTTAGAGGCAGAGAGCGTGAAAGAAGCATAGAAAGGGAGACGGACTAAAGGTGAGAGTGATTGTGAGAGACAGATGATGAAAAAGAGAAGAAAAAAGAGAAAGAGAGAAAAAATGAGAGAGAGATATGAATATTGTGAGATAGGAAGAGAAGCAACAAAATAGAGAGTTTGAGAGTTAGAGGCAGAGAGAGCTAGACAGAATGAGAGGGAGAGAGATACTGTGGGAAGGGAGCAGATTGAGCTAGAGAGAGCGATAAATGATAAATAAACATGCCAAGTATGGGTTAGCTATTAGTAATGTAGACAAAATAATTTTCTACTATATATTCCATATCGTGAAATATCTAAAAGTGTATTCGCCATTTGGTTTGGCCTATAAAAGAGTTTGTAACTTTACGGCAGATTATTGAAGTTAGCCGAAAGCCATTTAAGGTTGCTCTTCAGTTGAATTCATTTTAAATTTAATCATTTGCATTATTTGAAGTATTTGATTTGATTTGCTTGATTATAATTTGTTTGCACTTTGTTCTTTTCGTTTTTGGTTGACTCGCTCATTACCTCGCATCACTTCGCTACTCGTGTAAACGCGCCATCCCAGTATCAGGATCACTGCCTTGAAACGCGGCAGCGCAGCCTCTCCGTGGGCAACGACGCCTGCTGGCAGAATCGCCATCTGCAGCAGCAGTCCCAGCAGCCGCAGCCGCAGCCGCAGCAGCTACAACTGAGCGGGCAGGCACAGAAGAGCGCCTCTTCGTCGCCGCCGTTGGGCGAGGTGATGCTCGATGGTGTACAACTGCGTCAGCCACGCCCACAGTCGCTGCTCGCCCAACAGCAGCGGAAATCGGCCGAGTGCTGGAAATCGGCGCTGAATCGCAACGATTTGATTAGCATCATCAGGGAGAGCATGGAAAAGAATCGCTTGTGTTTTCAGCTAAATGGGTAAGAGAAAGTGAGGCTCAAGCTAGATCATGTGCAAATGGAAAAATATAGGGACTAAGACAGATTCAAGAGAAAATATACTGCAGAAAATACTGATTATATACTAAAGAAAAATAAATATATTACGGAAGAAAAAAGCAGATTCCGAGAAGGCAGAGGAAGGTAGATATTATAAAATATATGTTCAGAAATGCTATAGGGGTAGAATATTGTCTAAGGAAGCTTAATAGATAAGCTAACAATAATAAAAAAGAAAAAATAATAATAATAGTTATGATATAACCTATAGATTTGAAATATTGAAATTGTATGGTTGATATATTAGTTGCGAATGCAAATAGATTTAGAATAGGTTTATTATTTGAGATCTAAACAAAATACAGAGAAATATTAATAATTATAATAATATATAAGGTTAAGGAAGATTTAATTTGAATGGTAGATTTAATGTTTGGTTGAGCTAGAAGTCAACTAGATAAATGTTTCATTAAGATCTAAGCATAAATTCGAATATAATAGAAGTAAATTTGCTTTAAACAGGAGAAAAAAAAAAGAATAAATTAAAAGCGATGATGATCTGCGGTCATAAAAAATCCAAATTGTTTTTATTAAATTTAATTTCTTACTTTATATATTTTTTGCTTTGTATTTTTGCTGGCTTCTTGTCGTAAAAGGGCTAAAATAGTAGTTGACAGCGAAACTTCAGTTTGAATGCCAATGCTAATCCAATTTCTGTTTCCTTTTACTCTTATCTTATAGAAAACCCCAAGCCAATGTGAGTCCCATACGGCAACCGGCAGCACAGCAACAGCAACAACAACAGCAACAGCAACAGCAACGCCAACGCTGCAATACCGGATCGAAAATCCCGACACTAATTGCGAACCACAGTCCGCAGTCCGGTCCATCGCCGCTCAGCTGCAGTCCGCCCACACAGTCGCCGGTGGCCAATCATATAGAGGGCGGACACGATACGGCCAGCAGCAGTGTCTATCATCCGCAGCCGCATATACCCATCTACCATCAGCAGCTGGCCATTAATCCGGCCGTGGTGGCGGCACAGCACAGTCACAACAGCGCCCACAACAAGCTGAATCTGTGTGGCTACGATTCGTTTCTGCATGCCACCATTTGTGGCGGCGGCGCCGCACACTCGCCACCAGCCACGCCCAGTAATGTGGCCACCGTGCAGCCCATACCGAAGAAGAGCAGCAAACAGCAGCAGCATCAGCAGCATCAGCAGCAACAGCAGCAACGCAGCAGCAAGGATTACAAAAACTATGGCAATCTAATCTACGCTAAGCTCAGCGAGCAGCTGCAGCAAAAGGAGCGCGAGCAGCGACGCCAGCAGCGACACAAGCAGCAGCACCACCAGCAGCTGCAACTGCAATCAAAGTCAGCAGCAACACGAGAATCAGCGCGTCCTATGGTCACCTCCAGCTCCAGTTCGGCTGGCTCGAAGATCTATGGCGATGCGCTTGAGTGCGCCCATTTGCTGGCCAGCGAGGAGGAGGAGCCCGCCAGTCCCATGCTGACAAGCACACCCAGCAAGGTGGTCTCCACGGACACTCTGATTGACCTGAACGACGAGGTGGGCGAGGCGGTGGCCGAGGCTGTCACGGCCAAGGATCTGGAGGAGCCGTCGGCGCAGCTGGCTGCAGATGCTGATCTGGACACGAGTGCATCCAGCTCCATGATACATCGCTATGTGCACGAGCACATACATCATCACTATCATCACTTCAAGGAGCAGAACGATATCTAATCCAATGTTGCTTAACTCGCCTCGATTTTTGTTCTTTTCCTTTTTTTTTGTTTAATCTTTAATGTAGCGCAATTTGTAATTTATTGATATTATTTGTACGATGAAGTTACATTATATATAACATATATATATCTAGACATAGGTATATAGCTGAAAACTGAATCTGAATTCCAAGTCCTTGAATCTAGAATTCTTTCTCTATAGCTAAAGATTAAGATTTTTGCGCCTTTGCCTTAGCAGCAGCATTTAGTAGCCATCGATTGCTTCGCTTATGCAGACACAGCCTAGCAACATATCATTGCTGTACTATAAACAACAACAACAACTACAACAACAACCACAAAACATTAATTAAACGTAAACATAAACATAAAAGCAAATGCAACTAATTAATTGTTTAGAGCAAATTATTAAAAAAGGAATATGAAAAAAAGCTAAATATATTTGTTGTCTATATTATATGAAAGGAAAATGTTTTTTGCGCCTGCTTTTAAGTGTATAGAGTGCTAAAATTTGCTATAACTATTATCATTATCATTATCATTATTATGATTATCAATTATCATTAATATTAATATTATTTTGTAAAACCAATCAAACAACAAGACATAAAGCATCAATGCAACCACAACAACAACAACGACAAATTACTATAAATGATAGTTCAATTAATTTTTATCATAATTATAATTAATTTTAATTGCCTTGTATTAATCCGATTTCGTTTCATCAATCAACAACCAACAACAAACAAAAAGCACAACAACAACAACAACAATGCATTTAACTCTTATTTAAATAATAAAAAAAGACTGATTTCCAATTAAACAATACATTAATTAACTGCGTATAAATATATAAAAATATAAATATAAATATATATATATATGAATGTGTATGTGTAGTATATATATATAAATATATATTTATATATATGTATATATGCATATATACATATAGAGAATTTATGAGAAATACTAAATAAATTATTGAATTGCTAAAAATGAAATGCAACAAATGAAGTTTTTATTGAAATGGAATGTTAAACATATATTAGGGTGGCTCAAAATTAAGAAGAAACAATGCAATTTAAGAGTAAATTAACTATTTTATATAGGCTCAGAGTATAGAAATAGTACTAAATATAGAAATATTACTAAAGTAAATATTGCTCTAACTAGGAATTATGCTCAACTCCAAGCTGAGTTAGTTTAGGTAGATCGGTTAGTTAGGGGAAATTGTGGATCGTAGCTCTGAGCGGGGTATTCGACTGCATTTCTTCTTGTTCCTCTCTCCTGGGTTTCATCTTGTATATATCCAGTAGCGCATGATTGATCAAATTGGTTCACTAGAATGACTCTAATTTTATATAAATATTAATAATATTTATATAAATTTGAACATACTTGATTTAACTACATCATTATTATTATTTTGAAACTGACGATGCATTTATAGAGCCTAATGCATAGATATATACATATGTATATAATTATGTATATACATATATATATATATATATATATATATATATATATATATATATATATATATATATATATATATATATATATATATATATATATATATATATATATATTATTCTCATATATATATATATATATATATGAGAATATATATATATATATATATATATATATATATATATATATATATATATATATATATATGAGAATATATAATATGTATATATAATAATATAGAGGCATATAATTTCTAGAATACGATGAAGCCTGGTCATCCTGCCGTCTACATATATCTTATCAAAAGCAGATGCTGCCTCCCAAATATTCAACACAACTATATTATTTGAAAAACTCCAAAAATGTATAGCACTTTTTAGCTTGCTTGAATCATTCTCAGCAACAATCATTCTAGGAAATTAAATTCCATTTTTTTTTTATAATTAGAACTCATCAAAATAATTTAGCTATAGACCAAATCTAGGGATGTCGGACAGAGTGATAATGCATTAAATGTAATGAAATAAATGAAGTCTAGAAGAATTTCGCAATTGATAAGTGAAATTTTGAGCAGATATTTTCTATGGCAAGTTTGGAAATATTTTCTAATGAAATTTAGGAGACATTTTATATAGAAAAAAAAAAAATGTATAACACTAGATGTGTACAGTGAAGACTTCGTATAATTATCATATAATTATAATTAGCTTAATATTTGGGAACATCTTATTCTGTGTTCATAGTTTTACTAACATGTTTTATATAGCTAATAATACAGTAAAACAAATAGAGCAATTATATTAGTTAGAGAGCATAACAGAGAGATAAAAGAGAGAGAGAGAGAGAGTGAGAGAGAGTGGATGTGTGTTTCCACACACAAATTGTGTATTGTTCGAGTCGGTTGGGGTCTTAAAATAAATCGTCGTGTGCCAAGTGACAAGAGATGAAGATCAAGATTGAGATCGCGCGGATGCGCCAGAGACACAAAAGAAATTTTTGTTTGTTTCAGTGAATTTTCAAACGTCGAACGTTACGCAAACAGGCGGAGCGAAGATATCGGTGCTCAGCTAGGGCTAGGATTGGGATTAGGAGATGACTACGCCAACGAAGTGTGCCTATTGTCAGGCACATGCCACACAGCTGTGTGCAGCCTGCCGCAACGTGGTCTACTGCAGCCGGGAGCATCAGAAGGAGCACTGGAAGCGAGGCCACAAATTGGAGTGCAAGTGCTATGAGCTGGCAACCAATGAGTTGCTAGGCAGGCATCTGCGTGCCACGCGCGACATCAAGATGGGCGAGCTGATCATGCGCGAGGCGCCGCTGGTGCTGGGCCCAAAGGTGGCCTCGATGCCCATCTGCCTGGGCTGCCACAGAAATCTGCTGCCGCCGCAGAAGCCGGCCCTCAACTATTACAAATGCAGCTCCTGCAGCTGGCCGCTGTGCGGCCCCGAGTGTGAGAAGTCCACCTTCCATGTGGATGAATGTCGTTTGATGGCGGCCAGTAAATTTCAGTCGAAGATCAACTATAGTCCAAGTCAGCCGGTGGGCAAGGAGTCGGCCTATTGCGTGATCATGCTGCTGCGTTGCATGCAACTAAAGGAGTCCAAGCCAGCGGCATTCGCCCGCCTTTGCGAGCTCGAGGATCACCTGGAGGAGCGTCTACAGACGCCGTTGTATCAGGTGCTGCGCGCCAATCTAATCTCCTTTATCAAGACGGTGCTGGGGCTGCGCGAGTGGCCAGACGTGGACATCCTGCGCATCGCTGCCATACTGGACACGAATGCCTTCGAGGTGCGGCAGGCCGGAGATCGCATTAAGGTGCGCGGCCTGTTCCCTGGTGGCGCCATGTTCTCGCACGACTGTGTGCCTAATATGCGGCATCGCTTCGACGACGACATGAACATCATGTTCCTGGCCAAGCGCTCGATTGCCAAGGGGGAAATCCTCAGCATCTCCTACACCCAGCAGCTGCGCAGCACCATCCAAAGGCGGCTGCACCTGAAGCAGGTGAAGTGCTTTGAATGCGCCTGTGCACGCTGTGCCGATCCCACGGAGCTGGCCACCTACGCAGGTGCACATGTGTGTACCAAGTGTAAAGTGGGCAAGGTAATTCTAGCTGTAAATTAGTTGTATTTTATATTTATTTAATTAATTTATTGATTAATTATTTAATTTATTTTTATTTATATTTTTCTTTATTATTGGATTATTTCTTTAGTTATTATTAATTAATTTCTTTATTTATGTATTTATTTTTTTACTTATTTATTTATTTATTTATGTATTTATTTATTAATTTACTTATTTCTTTAATCATTTATTTATTTATTTATTGATTTATTGGTTTATTTATTTACTTATTCATTTATTTACTTATTTACTTATTTATTTATTTATTTGTTTGTTTATTCATTTATTTAGTTCATCTCAATGGATCCATTGCAAAATGCTGCCAACTGGCGGTGCGAGGTTTGCAATTTAATAAGATCCGCGAAGGAATATTTGACAAACGATGCAAAAATAGAGGCAGAGCTGGAATCCCTGGACAAGACAACACCTCAGAGCTTTGAGGATTTTCTCCATCGCCATCGCGTGGAGCTGCATGAGACGAATACGCATATTCTCCAAGCGAAATATGCCTTGACGCAGATCTATGGCAATGTAAAAGGCTTTGGCATGGATGGTGAGATTAAATTACCTACACTGAGAAACATATACATATTTTATAATCTATCAATGCCAACAGAGCTCAGTGACGTTTCACTCAAGCGGAAAGTTGAGCTCTGTAAGGAGCTTTTGGAGATTTCGAATCTTTTTGATAGCGGCTGGAGCATCTTTCGAGGTAATTTGCTGATTGCCCTGGAGGAGGCGACTGTGGCGCAGGCTATGCGCTTGGATGAGGCCAGTGAATGCGAGGCGAAGCTGAGAAACGCAGCCGAAATTTTGGAAGAAATCACAAATATTATGAAACATGAGCCCGAGATGCAGCAGTTGCTAACAGAACGTAAACAGATATTAGATGCGGCACTAGAGCGATTTTCAGGCAATGCTTAACAACTGTAAAATTATATTAATCATTCGATGTGTTAATAAAACAGAATTTTCAACAATTCGCTTCATAAGAAACTGTGGCGGTTCTCGCTTTTGAATATTTGCAATAGTTGGCAACGCGTGACCAATACTCCTCAGTGTGCATTAATCGACAACCCACCACATGTGTCCGTAACAATCGAACTATCGTACATTATCGATAGTTCCTGCAATGCACTAAACAATTTCACGTGTTGCACGTTTTTAAATACTTTCCGAAGTTATTGTTTATAAAACATTTAAAATGAGTGCAGCTGCAGTAGAGAAACAGCCAGAGCAAAGTGAAATTATTGCTGAAAATGAAGAAGCAGAGGCGCAACAAGTTGAAACACCTGCAGGTGGAGTAGAGCCAAAAGCCGGCAATGAATTCGATTATTTAGAGCGAAATGAATTTACTTCAGAAATCTACAAAATTGAAGTGAAGAATATGGGATATTTTGGCATTGGGGTGAGTGAATAGTATGAGAATTTGAGAGACCTGCATTAATAACATTCATATTCCAATGCAGGAGTTCAAAAAACTGTTGAAGAACACGCTGAAGCTGGACATGACCAAAATAAAGTCACCCACCCGTAAGGAGTATGCCTTCGTTTGCTTTCGCAGCCAGGCGGACCAGCTGCGAGCACTGGAAACACTCAACGGGTACAAGTGGAAGGGCAGGGTACTGAAGGCGTTGTCAGCTAAGGCATCAGCCGACCCGTTGCAGAAACGTCGTGGAGAAGCGAGCGATGGAGATGTCAAGCCGAAGCGACAGCGCACTGCCGTGGAGGCCACCTGCCCCTTGGCTGAGATGCCTTACGAACAGCAGCTGGAGCAAAAGACAGAGGAAATGTCTGCCCTGCTTAAGAAATATACACAGGAGTTGAGGCGTCTGAATGCTGATGCTAAGCCTCATCTGGACAAGTTTGAATTTAAGGGCGTTCTGCCCTCGCCCACTGTGCAGGGCTATAGGAACAAGAATGAGTTTACAGTGGGCAAAAATGCTGAAGGCGAAATTGTAGTAGGTTTCCGTCTGGGCAGCTACAGCGATGGTTCCGTTGAGGTGGCCGAGGTGGAGCAGCTGCCGCATTTGCCAGCCCAAGCGAAGTGGGCAGCTCGAAGCTTCCAGCAGCTGGTCAGGCAATCTAAATTTCAGCCATTCAATCCCGATGGCAATGTGGGTCACTTCCGGCAGCTGATGGTCCGCTGCTCGAGTGCAACAGGTGAACTAATGCTGGTGGCTGGGATATACTCGTCGAATCTGAAAGAAACCGAGAAACTGGAACTGCAGCAGGAACTTAAAGCCTTTTACGAGCAGCCAGAGCAGAACGAAACACACAAATGCACTTCGCTTTACTATCAGGATGTCAAGCATCGCGAGGCGGGACAAATGGTGAATCCTGTTACCCATCTGTCGGGCAGTACGCACATTACGGACACCATTCAGGGGTTGCAGTTCCGCATCAGTCCCTTGGCCTTCTTTCAAATCAATACAGCCGGAGCCGATGTCCTTTATCAGCAGGCTATCGACTTGGCTGCGCCCAACCAGGACACAATCATGCTCGACATTTGCTGCGGCACTGGCACCATTGCCCTGGCCTTTGCCAAGCACTGCAAAAAGGTGCTGGGCGTCGAGATTGTGCCAGATGCCATCAAGGATGCAGAACACAATGCGGAAACGAATGGCATCAAGAATTGCAAGTTCTTTGCGGGCAATGCCGACGACTATATAAAGAGCATGGTGCGTGAGGCCGTGTATGGCCAGGAGCCGGGCAAGCCCATTGATTTAATAGCTGTTGTGGATCCCCCACGAGCTGGACTGCGTAGGTAGTTGATGGACTCTAACTAAATGATTAAATTAACATGCTGTTTTCCCTTTCGTTCGTTGCAGACACACGTTCTATAGCCGCAATTCGCTCAGCGAGCGACATCAAACGTTTGGTCTATGTGTCATGCAACCCCAACAGTGCCAAGCGCAATTTTATTGAGTTAGCTAGGCCCGAGTCCAAGCAATACAAAGGGGAGCCGTTCTATCCGCAGACAGCTGTTGCTGTCGACATGTTTCCACACACAACACACACGGAGCTGGTCATCTTGTTTGAGCGTGACTCTAAGACAACATTAGCTGAGTCTGTGGAGCAGGAGAGAACAAAAGAGTGCAGCGAGTCGCTGGCAACAACAACGTGATGGCAACGGTACAGTTTCTCAATACATATGAGACCTTGACGCCATTATCACTGATAATCACTTTATTACAGACCTCTCTCGCTTGACGGTCTGCTCTGATCTGTTCTGCTCTGGGCTGCGCTGCTCTGCTTGCCTCTCGGTCGCTTATCACGATGTTGACATCCATCATCGGCTCTTTGTGCGACTGGGGTAGCAAATTTTATTGTTTTAAATTGAATTAATTGTATTTACGTTGTTCCGGCGTCTGCTGCAAAAATGCGACTTCCTGTTAAATAGTTTAAGAACTGTGCTCAGTAATATTCCCAACTCTTGCCAGTGCGATACGATCCCTTGATAAGAAGTGGTTGTAAAGCTAAAAAGCGCGAACCGCTCAAAATAGCAAATTGTGAATTTCACCTGCGCCTCAAACTGCGTTCAACTTTCAAGCTACATACATAGTACATGCATTCGTGCTCCTGTTGTGAATCGCGCGCCGACATGTCTGATCAGGTATGCCTTTTGACATATTTATGCGAGCGTTGTACGCAATTAGTACGATCTTAACAGATAAGTGATACGAGAATATTTAAATATGAACGAATACAAAGTTATTTTATTTAAATGTATATAATTAAATTTTGACAATTGTAAATTAAATGAACTTTAAGTTTGTATATGTGAAAGAGGGATTCATTTTAAGATGTATGGCCAAATTAAGAGGCTGTAGATAGACAGGTTATGGGGTTAAACTTTAGTGTGAGCGAATATAGTACAGTCGTTAACAGTTGGTTCGTAAAAATAAGATTAAGAACTTAAACTTTACACAACTTACACAGCTAATCAGCTGTATATTATTTTTCTATCTTATCAGGGATATTTTCGCAATGCTTTCAGTGCGGTAAATAACTTTGTTATTGCAAAAAACAATAATAATAAATAAACAAAATCACCATGTAACTGCAAAACAAAATTGAAAACATGTTTACACAAACAAATGTCAAAATATCGAATGTGTGTGTGAACTGATCGAGGGCACGTAGTCAATAAACTAATATATATGTAGGCATGTGTACATTTTTGTATGTATGTGTATATGCTTATGAATATATATGTATATACATACATATATAAAAGAGATTTATTTATATATACAATTATGAGAGCAGACTATCCGCAGCAAATTGCACTTTGGACTTTGATGAGGTGTTTGTCTGCAGCGTGAATTGTATTTTAAAAACAAAACAAAAGCGAAGGCGGCAGTAAAATAAAAACAAAAATAAGAAAAAAGATAATTTACAATAAATCAAATGAAAAACGATCGAGAGTTGCGGCAATGCAAATAGAGCAAAGAAGCCACAAGAGAGCAATATACGCAGACAAGAGATTGAGACGCCTATAAAACATCAGCGCATCTGAAATAATCTATACTAGTATGTTTATATTTATATGTTGTGGGGCGTGGCGTTGCCTGGTAACACACACAAACACGCACATCTGAATTCAATAGCCTATCATTACGATCGTTGCTCGCATAGAGGAAAGACCTTGACTGCAGAGCTTTGGATTCAAAGCAATTTGCACACGGGGGCAAAAAGCTTTCGAATTCGTATGAAATGTTTATTATGCGTTATCAACAACTCGATTCGGCCAGCCGACGTAAACAAACAGCAAGGAAAACAATAAGCACACAACCGACCCAAACCGGTTTGTGAGAGAGACGCGGCCAACCATTGAGAGCAAAAGCTCACACAGCAACGGCATTAGGAGGGGCCCGACAAGCACGCCCCTTGCAACCGAAAACTTTACACGTGAGCTGCAGCGACGACGACGCTGAGCACACGACCAACACGTTTTTGTTTGAAGCAATGCGTGATTGACGAAGACTGTGTGAGACTGAGCTGCTGCTGCTCGCTCTCTCACTCGCTCTCTTTCACTCTCACAGATGGCATTTGTTGTGTGCCGTTTGCTGATGTTAAGCTTTTTAGCAGTGGCCGCTGTGTGTTTATTAGGCACTCGGAAATGTATACAAATATTTGCACGCTTTACTTATACCCTATAGGCAATTGACTGAGTGAGGATATACCGAACACTGACCTGAATGAGAGGTATGAACGGAAAATCATTTTTGTAATGCGAATATTGAGTGACTTCAATGTATAATATATATACATGTACATATACATAGAATATTTAATGACTTCAGTCTCTTTGTTGCCCTCTTTGTTGGCTTATCAGCACTTATTTTTAGGGTATCGTAAAGTCGGCTATATATACAATATTTAGATTAGTCTAGTATACACGTTGTATGAACTGTTTTTGCTGTTCTCGCCAGCTGAGGCCAACAACATTTTATAATAAAAAGTCGAAGCCGCAACTGTACCCCGAAAGTTGAAAACCAAAACAAACCGCCAACGTAGTCGACAGACACAAACACAATGAAAACAGGCAGCAAAAGCTTTGCAGCTCACGAGCTGTTTACGATAAAAAGAATTCGTTTAAATTGCGCGCACAACAAAAGAGCTGGGAACAGTTGCGAATGCAACGTCGGTCAACGACGACGGAACGTCTAGAACGTCCTTCCACCACATACAAAGGATATTAAATAAAAAAAAAATCAAGCAAACAAAAAACAACTAAACAAACAATTTGAAGAAATTCACCAAAAACTTGAACCTAGTACAAAATGCTTGCCTAGCTAAGCAATAAATTGCGCATACGACGCGTTGTGCAAAATAAGAAAGAAAAAATACAAAACAAAGAAATCTTAACTGTGATAAACAACTTATAATTTCTTCATTCAATATTTTCTGTGAGCTCAAAAGAGTATATAATAAAATCTGTGCCACAGTTACGATGTCTGTACCCATGTTATTAACACCGTTGGAAATCCAATCGCTCGATGAGCACATGCAAAATGTAAATATCCTTAAGGATTTATTTTAATATCGCACTAAATTACATCGCAGTTGACTCCATCTGACGTCAATGTGCAGTGCAATGTACAAATGCCGTTGTACCTTATTCTGACATTTTGCTTTAGCTGAAGGTCAAAGCTGCTTGTCAAATTCAAATACTTAGTATATAAGTATATATAGTATAGACTATATAGACTAGTGAGAAAGTCATGTATTCTCAGGTATATTAGATGAAACAAGTGCTGCATATTACTTTCGTTCCCAATTGATTTTTGTCTTAGCTAACTTCCTAACTTCCTTGAAATGTTTTATATATGATATCATTTTATTTGTACACATATAACTGGTTTATAATAATAGAAAATTGATTATTGCTGGCTGACTCATCTGCAACTGTAGCCCCATTGCTTTTTGGCCCTTATGCTTTCTCTGCAAAAAGCTTTGCCACATGTTGCAAATTGTTGGTGTCACGTGTTCATGCCACAGTTTCGCTGTTGCTATCGGGTTTCGAGTCGCAAAAACTTGTTCACATAAGTAGCATTTCAAGCTATCGGTCGATAAGATTACGGCTTATTCAATTTACAAGCCCAATATAAACTATTAATTTATGAACGTATCGATTTCAATTAGTGTTAAGAATAAAACAAAGCGATTTCCCTTTAAATGAAAACAATTAAGCAGATGGTAAGAAACTTGCCTTTTGGGCTGCATGTAAATAGAGCCAAGAGCCAAGCGAATGTACCAAAAGAGCTTTTTACATGAAATTTCCCAAAACAAAAAACAGATGAGTGCAAAAGCTCAGCTGCGTGAGTGAGAGAGCGAGCGAGAGTTTGGTTGGCCACACGTGCCTAAGATATTAAGACGAAAAACATTGCAATTAGCGAAATTAGGCAAATTTCATCATTCGACAAAAAAGAAATTTTAATTAAATTATAGACATTAGTATGTATATATTTCGTACTCTCAGGTGTTTTGAGTTTGTTGGAAATTTCTTTTTGCTAGATAAGTTGTTGGCAAAACTTTTAGTTTTGAAAGCCTTAGCAAGGTTTCGCTAATTGTGCCAAGAACGTAAGGGGCCTGGCCAAATGATTGACGTAACACACAGTAACAACAACAACAGCAACATACGGAAACTAAGCATAACTATAGACAGTATACAAGTATATATATAGTTGGCATCGTAATAGCTGCCAAATCTTATAGAACGATTCTCCCGAAAAAGTTGTTGCTAATTTTTTGCTGTTTTTTTGGCTTGTAGCACTAAATTTTGGCCATTCGCATTCGCTGTTTCTGCTGGCCCGATTCGACTCGCGCTGCGTGGGCGCGTCTTTCTGTTGAAATTGTAATATTCTATAAATTTCGACGTCCAAGTTGATCGAAACAAAATCGCGACCTTAACACGTGATCGCGTGGTTACAATAAGAGCCGTTAAATAAATGTCACTCTGTATGGCTCATTCGGCTGCATAAATTTAGAAACATTTCGCTTTTGGTTGCTAGGGCAGAAGCCACAGTGACGTCATGAAACGTTGTTTACAACTACAGCGACAAGTACATCGATTGTGTTGGCAGCAGCGCGCGCGTTTCTATGTGCAGGTAAATCGCGCGCGACAGTGCGTTTTAAAACGCGCGCGCGTTTTTGTTAGCTTTTTCAAAAGTTCTTTGATAGAAGTTCAAAGTTTTGATTGTTTTGTTATAAGCTTTAGTTACTTTAGAGATAAGCGTGTGCTTTTATATAAAATATTATATAAAATAATATTTAAATTATCCGTTTTCGATTAAAATTTTTAATCCATCTACATATTCTAGTAAAATTATATTTATCTAGACAAACTTAATATATTGTAGTTATTGATATATTTAGATTTATTTAGAAAATATTAATATATTGTAGTTATTGATATATTTGACTTTCATAGTTTGTGTTCACAAACACGCCACACTTTCCTTGTTTTCTTTGTTTAACCATGTATTCTCGGGTACAAAGACCACAATCTATATATTTGAAGTATATACATATATTTATAAATATATAGAATTGTAGATCGCAATGCGCTGTTCTGCTCTGCTGGCACGTGTCGGTCGTGTAAACATTATATATACGCTATACATATGTACATATATACACATCTACATATGTTTATAAGACATATATACTTACATATAGATCGCAGCACATTCGACAATTGGGTCTGTTCTGATTAGCAAGCCTGAACTGGTAGCTGATTAAAACGTAATTATTAGAAATTGTTTAAGTCTTCATCGCAATCGCAGCTCGTCTGTTGGGAGGGGTCAACACGTGATTCTGTTTGCACTTGTGCCAAAGTCACGAGCTGTTGAGGCGCATCTGATAACCTGCGATCCAGATTCTAATAATATAACTGATTCGTACGCTGTCGCAGCTTCCTTATCGTTCAATTAGTTTTCGGTGTATTTTAGCCGCTGTCTGATGCTTTTGGCATTCAGTTGCTGCGCGCATTTCATAGTTGTCGCCATGCTCGCCATCTCACTAATCCTTGGCCTTGTCGTCTCATCTGTTTTACAGTGCGCCGATGCTGCAGCTGCCATCACTGCCAACAACTATGGCGGCACGGGCAACGAGCTGCTCGAGTCGGCTTCGCTGGCGGGCAACTGCAAGCCCACGATGAGGAAGTTCAATGTACGGCTGGAGACACCTTTGTCACCCGAGGAGCAACTGGGTCTGACTGGCGATGCCAAGGCCCTGGGCGAGTGGCAATTGTCACGCTGTGTGCCGCTCGAGCGCTTGGACGATCTCACCTGGCAGACTAATGTGCGTCTGCAGTCTTGCCGCCAGCTCGAGTACCGTTACTTTGTCTACATTGAGAACGCGGCGGGCTACAAGCAAATCCGTCGCTGGGAAACGCACTTCAAGCCGCGTGTCCTGCATCCCTGCCCGGAGCAGCAGTGCCACGGTCCGCTGGATGTCTTCGGCCTGACCAGCTTGGATGAGAGCTCGGCTCAGGTGCACCGCGGCTGGCTAAACCACGAGGCCATTGTTCAGTTGAAGTTCAACGGCGAGAAGATGTTCCAAGTGCATGATATTGAGACCTTCGATCCGCAGCATGTCCAGCTGAAAATCGTGCTCGTCGAGGAGTCTGCCGGACTCGTCGTAGAGTACAGCAAGCAGCTCTACGGTAAGAGCCAACTGCAGCTGCAGCCGGCGCATGGCGTTTCATATACGAAAGGCGATATTGTCATCTTCCATATCACCTTGCCCCTGGATCGCATGATGCAGCAGAACTTCCGGCTGGAGTGCTATAGCTTGGACCAAGAGCTTTTGGGCAGTGCCAGCCTGAGTTCCGCACAGCTAGTCGGAAGCGAGGGGCTGCTGCAGCTGCACATCAAGTCCGCCGAGCGGCCTGAGGAGACGCTAGCACGCCTGCGGCTGCCCTATGTGGTGGTGCAGCCCTATCAGTACTCGCCGCTGGACTTCAAGACCACCTACGCCCACTACTGGCCGCGCAGCTGGCCCAACTTGGATGTGGGCCATCGCGGCAACGGCAAGAGCTACATTGCCGAGGCGCCGCTGGAGCGGGAGAACACAATTGCCTCCTTCCTGAGCGCCTATGCACATCATGCGGATATGGTGGAGCTGGATGTGCACCTCACGGCTGATGGGATCCCTGTGATCTACCATGACTTTGGCCTGCGCACTGCGCCGCCGGGTAAGCTGATCGAGAAGCCCGAGCAGCTGGAGTACGTGTTGATCAAGGACATCAACTATGAGCTGCTCAAGCGGCTGCGCATCTTCTCGGTGGTCAATGGCAAGGTGATGGAGTATCCAGCACACAATGCTGAGCCACGGCCGGATCATCGCATCTTCCCCAGGCTGATCGACGTGCTGCAGCAGCTGCCCAAGTCGCTGGGCATCGATGTGGAGATCAAGTGGCCGCAGCGGCGCCAGGGCGGCGGTACCGAGGCGGAGCAGACCATCGACAAGAACTTCTTTGCGGATCGTGTGCTGTACGAGGTCATTCAATTTGGTTGCGGACGCCCACTGATCTTCTCCAGCTTCGATGCCGACATGTGCACCATGCTGCGCTTCAAGCAGAACATCTTCCCAGTCATGTTCCTCACTCAGGGCGAGACGAAGAAGTGGCAGCCGTTCAGTGATCTGCGCACGCGCAACTTCCTGGCCGCAGTCAATAATGCGCAGGCCTTCGAGCTGGCCGGCACCGCGCCTCATGCCGAGGATTTCCTGGGCGAGAATGCTGCCCATATGCTGCAGCAGGCGCGTGTCCAGGGCCAGATAATCGTCATCTGGGGAGACGACTGTAATTCCAAGGAGCGCGTCAAGTATTTCACGGAGATTGGAGCCACAGCCACCTGCTACGATCGCAGCGATCTTTATATGCCCGAGACAAAGCAGCGATCGTTCTTCAATTCCAGCGCTCTGCTCGCCGAGTTCGAGGCTCAATGCAGAATGTAAAAGGGGAAATCGGGGGATGTGGGATGGGTATTGAGGGTAGCCATTGGGATTGGCTCATAAACGTATTCTTAAGCACATTGAATTATAAAAATGACTCAAGCTAGCGATCTACACCGGTAACAAGCACTTGTATATATTATTACGCACCTATCCATAGAATGTAAATATCTGAGAAATTTATATATATTTTGTAATAATCAATATGAACTCAGCTTAAGTCTAATTGAAGCTATATTTGTATTTCGTTCTAACCTAATTGTTTTTATATTTATTCAAATTATACAAAAAGCTAAAATCGTACAGAAGTTTCGCTGGCGAGCTCAGGGAAGGAAAATTAATTATATAAATTACTAATTTCTATGAAACAATTAAAATGAAAAGCTTTTAACTAAATTTATATGCAATTGCTCTTCATATTTTTAATCCTTTTTCTGCTTCATATGAACAATGAAAAGAAAAAAAATTACTATTTTTATATAAATTATAAAAGACAATGCTACAAATTTCATTCATAAAAATGAGAAAAAAAAAACGGATATGGCTTTATGTAAAAATGAAAAAAGAATGATTAAAATATAATTTAAAAATATTATAATAATTTAAAATGTGACAATATGTTGGAAACACAAAAAAAAAGAAGGAAAATATTTGGTATGAAATGCTAATATAATAAAACATAAAAATAATGAAAAAACAAAATTAAATAGAAGCTTTCTGCAAAGAATTAAAAGCAATAAAAATTGAATTTAGAAAAAAAAAAACTAAAAGAAATCAATTCAATATTTAAATCAACATTTAAATATAATTAAATAAACATTTAAATGAGTTTAAATAAACATTTAAATTTGAAATAAAAAGAAAGAAAGAGGAAGATCGATCAAAAGAGGAGACAATTTGAAGGTGATTTATAAACAATGTGAAAAGAAGAGAGATGGAAAAGAGCGGTAAGCTAAGGTACGAGAGAGATTGGGAACCCCAGAATGGAAGTCACCGAGAGAGAAAGAGAGGGCAACAATCAAACAGAGAGAGAGGGCGAACGCGTGAGTGAGAGTGTGAGCGAGTGAATGATGGAGAAAACATTCACTTCATAAATTCGATATGGCATTATTTAATAGTCTCTGACGAATTCTTTCGATCCATAATGATAGCGAGAAAACATTTGTAATAAAATGAAACAAGTTAGCCACGGCCTACTGCCCCATGCTCAATTGTGGAGCGACTCATTTGCATGTAGATGAAGCTGAAGATAAAGACCATTTTGACAGCGAATCGTTGCTTGGGGCCCCATTGGAAACTATTTATATGTGTGCTGTGTGCGTCACTGGGCTGCGCTTGGAAGTGCCTGTACGAAGAGTTTCCAGTGGTCGACGAACAGGTGAATGGATGGGTCTTGATCTTGAACCAGATAAATAATTAACATTGATCTTCATATATGTATTTACATATGTGTGTGTGTGTCTGTGTTACTGCCTGTAGGTACGGGGCATTTGGTATATCTACGCCTCGTGGCCACAGGCACTCAACATATGCTTAATCCAAGGGAGTAAGTAGATGTTCTTGCAAACAACTAACGAAAGAGTTCATTAAGCTGATAAAAGGCTTTCAGTGGACCCGTATTGGAACCGCATCACTTATACGGACTATAGTCAATATGCCGTGGAGCTGCATTGCTCTCTGCCCTTTTACCGACAGCAAATGATTATTTATACGCGCACTGCGTACCCATCAAATCATGTAATCGACTTGGTGACCACCTATCTGAAAAGCGTGAAGCTATCGATCAAAGACTTTCTCCTGGTCAATAGGAAAACCTGCATCAAGAACCCTAAGGATCCTATTCAGCGCTGGCATCTGTCCAATTATATGCATATGGGCTATAATCCGCATTATGTGAAGCCTCTCGTAATCGACCCAAATATCTGAGCTGCTCTTTAAAACTTTCTTCCCCAACGACTAGTGGAATTTGCATATGCCGATTTTCGGGGCCAACCTGATTAGTTCGTCGCAACTTATTAATCAAGCCCAAAGAGGAATAACTAAAATGTATACAGTGAGAGAAAATTAAAATAAAATAAAATAAAATTCTACTGAAATATATTGATGTAGATATTTGATTTAAAATTTTAGAAAATACAAATTCTAAATTAAAATTAAACTATCATAGTTTTCTCTTTATATTTAAAATTTATATATAACTTCTTTATTTTTGCACAGTGAGAAGAAATTTAAAAAAATAAATATTTCTTAAAAATCTCAACTAAATTCTACTGAAATATATTGATATAAATATTTAATTTGAAATTCCAAATGAAATCCATCGTAATTTTCTCTTTATCGTTAAATTTTTATATAATTTCTTTCTTCTTGTACAGTGTTAAATATTTTTATGTAAATATTTTATTTGTAATTTTAGAAAATACAAATTCTAAATTAAATGAAAACTATCAGAATTTTCTTTCTATAATTAACCGTTTTTAAACTAATTCTAATAAATATTTTGATGCAAATATTTTATTTGGAATTAAATAAATGCCATAATTTTCTCTTCACATTTAATATTTGTATAAAATGTCTGGTGATTGTTTTTATTTATTTTCAATAGTTCAATAGTTCTTTGGCCCATTTTCTTTCAGTGCAGTCACAACTGCTTCACCAGCAACAAAACTGTGCTGAACATTAAGAAATTCTTTCATTCAATCGTCTGTTAGCGCCGGGTTAAGATCTCAACCAAGAAGAGCGTCTTCTTAGCGTTGCGCGGTCAAAGAAAACAAGTTTTGTTGTTGTTTGTTTTCTTTTCTTTTTTCTTTGACATTTTGTGCGAGATGATGGTGCTGTTGCCGCGGCCGCCTAATTTGGAGAAGAACGAAAATGTATCGAGTGCTAAAATCAATTAGCATACTCTATAGGATCGCTTTGTTGTTGTGGCCATTGTTTTGCAAAGCGGCAGATTCAACCATTCTGAATGGGTCGTCTGTGTTTGGCCAGGCGCAGCTGCAGGCCTTCAACATCTTTGATAGCGACCGACCCGCTCAACTAACTGCACGCAGTTTTCTCTGTGTGCCCTTCTTCCGTGTGTTCAACGTGGAGCTGCGGCCCGACCTACAGCTGGCCGCCGATGAGTTCATCGCTGTTAGTGGCGATCATCCGGCTCTCGGTGCCTGGAATGTTGCCAAGGCGCTGACGCTGCGTGCCCAGAATAAGCAGCGCAGCAAATGGTATCTGCGCCGTTGGATATGCGCCAGCCATCGTGTCTACTACCGCTATCTGATCTATACGCTGAACGCCGCCGGCGATCGTGTGCTGCGCCGCTGGGAGGCGCAGCAGGTGGCGCGCATGCTGCAGACCTACGAAATCTATCGGCCGCCGGGGGTGGATGTCTTTGGCGAGGCCTATCCCCGATCGGTGGGCGGCGGGCACTCGCTGGAGCGCGGCTGGCTGCAGCGTGAATATGTCATCGAGCTGAAGTTCGTTTGGCAGCACCATTTGGTGATCGGTGGCCTGGTCAGTCAACAGCAGAAGCTGCGCCTCAAGCTCCGGCCGCTAGGCGTGCTGGACAATGCACTGATCGAGGTGTCGCGCTACGCCTACAATCGGTCGTCCTTTCGGCCGCAGGGTCGCCAAGGCGTCAAATATGCTCCAGGCGCCATTGTTATCTTTCGCATCAGTCAAGCGCTGGATGTGTCGAATGCCTTTGGTCTGGCCATTTATGAGCCCGAAGCCGTGGGACAGCTGCCGCTGGGCGAGGCCTATATACTGCCCGAGCAGCTGAGCGGCAGCCGCGGCATTCTGCAGCTGGCCATCCAGGGCCAGGTCACCCAGCAGGTCATAGGTCAGCTGACGTTGCCCTATCTGGTGGTGCGTCCCATGCCGAATGCTGCCAGCAGCAATTTACGCGTCAGCTTCCAGCGCTACTGGCCCAACAACTGGCCCACCCTAGACGTCGGCAACCGCGGACTGGGCACCCACCATCAGACGCTCGTGGAGAATACCATCGAAAGTTTTCTGGCTGTGCCTCGGGCCAAGGGCGATATGGTGTACCTGGATGTGCAGCTGACTCGGGATTATGTGCCGGTGGTTTGGCGTGGCTTCGGCTTCTACACCACCAGGCGGGGCGACACGCAGCCCGTCGAGGATCGCTTCGATCTGCGCTATGTTCTCGTGCGGGAGCTCAGCTATGCGGAGCTCAAGGCGAGTCGCGTCTTCCTGCTGAAGAGATGGGCCATCCAGGAGTACACACATCTGAATGTGCGCAACGTGAGCCAGGCGCAGCGACTGTTTCCCAAATTGAGCGAGGTGTACGAGGCGTTGCCCAAGAGCATCGGCCTCATCGTGGGAGTCAAGTGGCCGCAGCTGATGGCCTCGGGCGATCTGGAGTCAACGCAGTCGCTCAACAAAAATGTGTTCGTGGACAGAATCATCGAGGTGACAGCGCACTATGGCTGCGGGCGTCCCCTGATCTTCACTAGCTTTGATGCCGACATCTGCACCATGATGCGTCTGAAGCAAACTGCCTTTGCAGTTATGCTGATGACCACCGGCCGCACGGACATCTGGGATGAGTACATGGATCTCAGGACCCAATCATTTCTGCAAGCCATCAACTTTGCCGAGAGCGCCGAGCTGCTCGGCACTGCGGCCCATGTCAAAAACTTTCAGCAGAAGCAAAAGCTGGTGGACCTGGGCCTGGATCTAATGCAGGTCGTCTTCGTTTGGGGTAGCGATCTGCAGGATGTACAGCAATTGGAGCTGCTTCGTGCCATGGATGCGACCGGGCTGATCTACGATCACATTGACCGCGTGGGTCCCGGCAAATGGAAGCGCGCCCCCTTCTTCCAGGCGCCCCAGCTGCTGGAGGTGTTCGGTGGCCAATGCGTGGCCATTGGCAACTCCAGCACAGTGCCGGGCGCCAAGCCAACAAAGCCAACGGTCTGGCCCAAAATGAGGAAATGAGTAAGTTTCTGAACGGGAATCAAATATGGATTAGGCAGCATGACTCTATATTTGGGTGTTTTATTTGATTGAGGTCTTCACAATCAGGTTTAGGTGTCCCATGATCTAGCCCAAAATATGCAAATGAGTTTCTCTTGCAGCAGAGTTCCTATATTTGGGTTTTGTTCGATTGAGATTGAGTTTCATGATATTTATGGGCATAAATAACATTTTAATTTGTCTTGACATGAGAAAATATTTACGTTTGAATTTATTGAATTTATATATAAAACAGATTTTTAAATTGGTAGATATGTGAAATTCCACAGTTTTTAGTTAAAATAAATAAATCATATAATATTCTATATGAAGCCCCACAGTAAATATTTATCCATAAGGTATAGCTTGCTTGAAAGCCGATGATTTCATTAGAAATGTATGTCTTATTTAGTTTATGATTAATTATCCGTGCAAAATTGTTATAGAAAAGGCTCAAATTCCATAGATAGATTCATATAGTAGGTATATATGATGTATAGTAAAGAAGCATAATATATGATAAACGTGTTCAAATATTTTTGCGGAATAGTCAGTGAAGTTCACATCTTGACTATTACAATGTCTAGAACTACTACTGTAATGTCAACTACTATTTCTATATCTACTACTACTTTAATGTCTACTACTATTTCTATATCTAATTCTACTTTCATGTCTACTACTATTTCTATATCTACTACTACTTTATGTCTACTACTATCTTCATGACTACTACTATTTTTATAACTACTACTACATTATTGTCTACTACTATTTCTATAGCTACTACTACTTTAATATCTACTACCATTTTCATGATTATTACCATTTCAATATTTCAATATATACTACTATGAATTATCATTCCTGCTTATAAGTATATAGTAAGAGATATAATATTTTGTAAAGCTGCTGAAAACCTTTGAGTTATTTAGCATATTTATGTTTGATCTCAATATAATAGAATTGTTAAGCGAATGTTTTTAAATATACTTTATTTATACAAATATTATTGTTTGTTATTTGCAAAAACGCGCACCAGGTAGTCGTACTCCTCCATTAAACCCACTAAACATAGACACTAAACAAGCAATCAAAACGAAAGAGACGTAGAAAGAGCGAGACAGATAGAGAGGCACAGAGAGCGGCACAGACAGAGACGCAGACGGGCTCTAGAAATTACTGCAGTGCGACCCGCTGTAGACTTCCATGAATTCACCGGAAATGCAGGCACTGCCCACGCCCATATTCATGGGCTGGCAGAGGCCTGGAACTTTGCTGGTTATCTCAATGGTGCACGCGCCGTGGCCATGTCCGTGTCCGTGCGGATGCTTGTGTTGTTGTCCGGCGGGCAGTTTGATGAAGGAGGCCTTGTTGCTTACACGTGGCTTCTGGACGGGCTCGTCGGCGAACTGCAGCCAGGCTGGCGGTAGTGAGTGATGCATGCGTGTGGAGTCGCCGTTATCTTGATCCTGGTCCACATCTAGCGGCAGCTCAACGGCTTCCACATCGACGTCGTCGTCGATTAGCGGAAAGGGTGTGTACTGCGTCTTGGCCTTGCTGTTCGCCGGATCATTAGAGGCAGCGCTCAGCAGGTGGGGCGCCAGCTCCAAGGCGTTGGCAATCAGTAGAGTTGTCGCACAGCAGAGCAGCAACTGCAGTGAGGCCATGCTAGTGTAGCTGCTTGGATGATGCCTGATCGCTTGCTCCTGAGTGAGGATGTGGACTGCGGCTGCTACTTTAAAGTGTTGCGAGCCCGCGGCTGTTCCGGTTGGGAATGTTGCTTGGCAGGCACAGGACGTTGGTTTTTATAGGGCAGCTGCAGCCCGGCGATTGCGCTTGGTCAGCTTAGCCGGACAGTCAATGAACCCCGGGCGC
Organism: Drosophila mayaguana; assembly: GCA_037075325.1. Taxonomy (NCBI): domain Eukaryota; kingdom Metazoa; phylum Arthropoda; class Insecta; order Diptera; family Drosophilidae; genus Drosophila; species Drosophila mayaguana. The sequence goes on along the minus strand of JBAMCG010000025.1, from coordinate 522,593 downwards.
CATCCACACAATCGAAATTGAAAAGAAGCCACTCAAGTAAGGGCAACACACACCCACACACACGCACTTGCACAAAAATCGTAATTAATTGTAGCTGAGCATACGCCCTGTAAGCCAGCAGGCGGAGTACAATGGAGCGGACAATAGCAGCGACTTGGATACGTATTTGAGCTTCTTGTGGTGCTTCTCTCTGAGATGATGAGAAAATTGAAAATCTATTCGAATGTCTTTTCCTACAGGCAGCATTCTATTTGATTTCATTTGTGGCACGGCCACAGTCAGAGCCTCGGGCAAAGCCGCACAGTCAAAGCCAGCGCCGCTTGCCTTTTGTATTTCCGGCAATTATTTTCGACGATGTGCCAATATCGCTAACGACAGCAGCCGGTGGCAGGAGACACCCTAACGACTTCATAAGCAGAACCAGCCATTCGATTTCCATTTCAATTCAATTCAAGCGTACCTATAACCTAAAAATTTTGCTGCTATTCCTGCTGTTGCTGCTGTTGCTGCTGGTGCTCAGCGGAAGTGAAGTTCAAGCCATTGTCAAAAATGGCGGCTACGTGTGCGACGTGCTTATGGCAGCTCAGACATGACAAGCAGCCCAACAAGCCGACCAAGCCCATGCCAATAAACACTGCGTCGCGATGCCATATGGAATTATCGCCATGCAGCGAGGGCTGCGCAAATTAATCTCTCTCTAATTCAAATATTCAATTGCGCAAGCAAAGTACTTCACTATATTTAGGTTGCATAGAAATCCCCAACCATCTTTGAGGAAGTATTCTAAATGAGCATTTGCATCTTCCATACCCCTCCTGTAATATAATTTAATCCCTGTTTTTCATCCTTTACCCAATCACCTGCTTTCTACTTTACTCTCATAAAATTTTAATAATACTACACATTCTTCATCGACACGAATTAATTACGAATATAACACTATTAATTATTAAGTAAACAATATAATAATACATTATATAAGCTTTGCTTTCCACACGATAGTTTGCTGGAGGCTCTTGGCAGCCAAAGATAACGATTTCTATTGAAACGTAGGTCAATAGCATGAGCATTAACCAAGAAGCTCTTGCATTTGCTGATAAGCCAAACAATGGAATATAAAGTGAAGTGGTACGGTTTCAATTGCTATTATAAGTATACATGTAGGTGTATCTGCTAGATAGATACGCAAATAATCTCATGTCTGTCAAAGATAATTTCATTTGCTCAGCGTGCCGCTGATAGACACACACAAATTCAGTTACTGGCAAAGGTTGATGCGTTGGCAGCTCAATTTGATTAGGGCGTCGTACTTCAACATAATGGATGGCATCGGTTTGCCAGACGCCTCAGTAACAGCTAAGCAGCTTAACCCTACTGCGGTGCACCTAGAGTGCCTACGGTGCCAGACGAGCTAATTAAACGCCATTGCCTCAGACGTGGCCTTCACTCCATTGCCCAGCCAATTAGAGGTGCTGTCGCAGGCTGTGCAAAGCATTCGGCACACAAATAATTCAATTAAATTGCTCACGAATGGCAGCCAGGAATTAACAACAACAGGATGCCAAGGAGAAGCCGAGTAGCGAGAGGGATGGGGGAGTGGAAGAGAGAGAGCGGGAGTGGGGCGACCGAGTTGCCAGACCAGAGAAACCGCAGATACACACCGCGCAGCCAAGGCCTAAACTCCCAGCAAATGCCAACAATTGCCGCAAAATACCAGAATACCAAAATACCAAACTGTATTAAGAAGATATATTTATAGATATATAATTGTATCTGTGACTAATTTAAATTAAGTTCTATCAATTGATGAAGCCATGCAAAATAATCTAAAATAAAATAAATAAATTCTGTTATTAGACGACACAATCCAGATAGAATAAAAATCATAGGCCATAGAAGATTTAAATAGTGCTCATAGACTTATATATTCATTAAATATTATATATACAGGCATATACATTTATATATTTTGTATATATTTATATATCAATATACATATCTTATTTAAAATATTTGAAGAGATATTATTTATTTTAGATGATTAAAATATATATTAAAATATATAACAAATATTTTAAAATATATATTTTTAAAATTTATTTATCAGTCATCATATGTGCTATTTTAATATATATTTTTAAAAATATATATATTACGCCTCAAGCTGGTCAAAGCTAAACCAGAATTTCATTTTCATGTGTAAATGGACAGTGGATTGTGAAAAGCTATTTAAGAACGCTAAGGTACCCATTTTCATTTGACTTCTTCAGGGAGAACAATTTAGTCTAGTCAAAGCTTTAAGTTTTTTTTTTACCTCGAGTCCAGCAGCTCACCTGCTACTTTTCTGAACTCAAAACACACAAATTGAGAAATAGCGCCTGACGAAATTGACGTCGCTTCAACTACAACTGCAAAACAGTTGATGCAGTCGGGGGCTAGGTCGGGGCTTCGCTTGGAGAGGAGGTTGAATTTAATCTTTGGCACACGAAATTGTTGAAGCACGAGCAACTTTTTGGCGCCGGCAACGTTATAATTTGCATTAAAAGGCGTCGCGAGTTGCCAAAGCGAAACTCACTCGGGCAACTATTAAACTAAAGTTACGGAGCATTGGGCACAAGTTTTTCGAGCTCACATTTCGTGAGGGCGCATACAAATGGGTGAACTGGCAGGCCAAAGCAGCCAGGCAGCCAAAATACCCAAACAAACAAACGGCTTGACTATATTAAGTCTTTAATAGCCTTAGCCGCGAATCAAAGTGGCCCATAGCGCATCGACGCAAATCGGAGAGCCAACAAGTTGCCGCAATTCGTGTCGGCCATTTTTTATGGCTGCACCATTTTGTAAAATGGCAGGCAATAAAAATGGCCGCGAGTTGAAAGCAAAACGTTTCAACAAATGTCAACAAGGCAGCAGCAGGAGTAGCAGCAGGAGCACGAGCAGTAGAAGGAGCAGCAACAGCAGGAGTATGAGTATCCGCAGGGGCAGCACTAGGAGCAGGAGCAGTAGGAGCCGCAACAGCAACATCGGGAGCAGTATGAGCCTAGCTGCAAAACGGGCTTAGTTCTTAACCCACTGACCTTTGTTGAATGGAATACTAGAGATAATAAAATATATTTATGCCTATTTATTTATGTCTATATATACTTTCGGTAATGTGGGTCTCGAGTGGAGAGCCATCTGTCAATTGAAGTGCTCCTCACTCGATGCCTGGACAAGCATTGAAGGGCATTTTGAGCAAGTTTTTAATTTGTATTTAGTGACAGTGAGAGGAGAGGAAGTGCAGGTGCAGCGCAGGTGCCAGCAGCATGGGCTAAGGGCAGGCCATGAAGCGTTAAGGCATATGCAATGTCAATGGCAATGGCAATGGCACGTTTATGGGCCCACATCTTGATGCCCATGTTCGCTGTCTGTGCCCAAGGATCAAATTCGCAGCAGCGAAAAAAGTTTTAATACTTTCGGGCAACATAAACTTGGCCTTGTCTTGGGTAGTGCTATATAATCGTAACGCCATTGCAACTACTAACGAAATTTATATGCAGCAGACGCAGAAAATGAGTTTAACTTTCGGCTCTTGCAGTTGGCATAAATCAAGTGGATCCAGCATGGATGCCTCTTGCTTCATCATCATCAGCTGGAGTTCAATATTGTGTAGCGCATAAAAGGATTCGCCTTCAGTTGTTGAACAAGCATTTTAAAAGCTCATAAAACTGAGAGAGACAGTGAAACAGGGATAGCCACAGATTGGGGGAGTGAGAGATTGGGAGAGAGACGCGTGTAAGCAGCAGTTAAACAGATAGGCCATTCAGCATCCATTCTATACGTCTCCATCCATCAGCTTGTAATGAGGACAACGGCAAATAAGTGTTGGGGCTGTGCGCCCCACAAGAAATTGTGTATTGCGGCGCCTGCCCTTGGCTCATGTCAAATCAAGCAATGAAAGCTTTAATGGCATCAACACATGTAAGAAGGCGTCGCGTCTGGGCAGCAATCTCCAATGGCCTCGACTTAAGCGCCATCACAGAGCCTTCAAATTGAGTGCAAGGCCGTGTCCACAGCCTAAGCAAGCTGCCAAATGTTTGCTCTCCTAAGTAAGCAGGAGCCTACCCAAATATGAAGACTATCAAATAGCCGCAGATCGTGTGCCCTGATATATGACAGGAATATGTATTAACATACTATATACGATATTTTTGCAATTGTAGTGAAGACTAAATATTGTGGAAATAAATTTAATATACAACTGAAGTTAACATACATAAATATATACATATATGTATATATAAATAAATAAATATAAACATTTTAAATACTGATTTTTCAGTACACTAACTTCTATTTGCTATGATGGTTTGATAAATCTGTAGCTTATTTATATCATATATAATGTGTATAAACAATTTTACAATTTTATATATGTATTTATATAGCTATTGATATATTTATATTTTTATGCTGGAATTCATTATGGCTTCATTATGGCGTGGTCTTTTTAATTTTTAAGGATGCTTAATTAGAGATATTTATTTGGCTGCAGGGCTGGCATAAATTAAAGTTAATCAACGTACATTTGTTGCATGATTTCAACTCGGCAATGTGAACGTAAACAAATTGGCTACAATTAAAATACGCAACTGTAAATATATGTAAATATTTGCATTGCATATTTTTTATTAATTTATTATTTTTTATTTGTTTAATTTTTTTTTTTTTTTTTATTCATTGTCCTTACCATTTGTGTGTGTGCCAATCAATTTGACGGCACGTGACTTTTTAACTGTGTGCATCTAGGTAGCTGCAGCCATTGGGAATCTCACCCATTCGATCTCTTAAAGCTGAACGGATTTTTTGTTGTATTTGTTGCCTTATGATTGCGCCTTCGGCCTGCCCCCTCCTGCCAAGTTTTGGACATGGGCTTTTTTAATTTGTTCGCCGCGCAAAGTTTTTCAATTTAAAATTTTCTCTAAGTCGGACATTTAATATACAAAATGCGGCTGCTTCGCACACCTGTTTCCCAGCTCGCCTGTTCCGGGCCATTCAATAATTAAGTTGACGCTCAGGCGGAAAACTTTTTACACCCGAGCGTCCATCACGTTGCATGCCCTAACCAACAGGACAACAACATTTCCCTTGGAATTGAGCAACATATTCAATGTTGCAATGCAACATGCAAAGTTGCTAAATATATATATACATATATACATTCGTGATTTGTATGTTGATATGTTTGTTCTTGATAAAAAGTCATGTAACTTTTTATTATTATTTCTTACTATATGCTAGAGAGTAGCTCCCAGTCGAGTTGCCTTAAAAAAAACACTGTTATTTATTTTTAAAGTACCAACAGACTTTCCTTTCCATTCTCTATGATGAACTTTCTGCATTGCCTTGTGGTTACAATTTAGAAAAACCGATTTTTATGCTTGTTTTATGCTCGTTTTTTATAAGCGTTGTTTAGTTATTCAAATTGGCTTGTTACACAAGTTCTCAGCGGATTTCTTTTGTCTGCCAATGAGAAGTTTTAAAGTTGCAGTTCTGTAATTGCTGCAAGTATTTAGTATTCAATAAATCAACAACTGATGCTGCTCCTGCTGCTGCTGCCTTTTGCTGCTGGTGCTGGTGGAGCAACATGTAATGATAAGGTTTATGTCCTTGCACTTGTTGGCATTTGTCCTTGCTCTGACCGTTGCGCGCGAATACACACTACATCTCAATATGTTCCCTACATGTCTTTGTCCAAGCACACACTGAAACAATTGAAACGTGACGCGATTGCCAATGCGGCCAATATGGCGGATGAGCGATTTTTGTACGCTTCCCGTATTTTATTTTTTATTTCTGCTTCCTTTAAAGCAGCTGGTGAAATTGTTGAACTTTGAACCCTGTACTTAATTTTTTATTAAGCACAATAATCTGAGACGCTGGCTGCGCGCGCTGCGTGTCCGTGGTATGTCAACGCAATTGATTGACGAGGGTGATTTAATATAATATATATTTAAACTGTGGAAATAGGGCAATGTGGAGAGGCAACGGAAGAATGAAATGGGTAGCGAATTCTGGCAATTCACTCTTTGCCAACAAGAAGGTCACAGCACAAAAGGAGAAAAATCTAATAAGCCAGAGATGAAACTGACCATCAATGCCAACTTAACGAGTCTCCGTCGACTCGAAGTCAACTGCGAATATGCAAACGCAGCTCAGCAAAAAGTAAAATATGTTTAGTAGAAATGCAAAAGTAACTAAAGAAATGCAGTAGAAAACTAAGGTCAGCTTTCATATAACAAAAAGGAAATGAAACTCTGGGAATGCTCTTTAGCTATATTAAATAGAAAAGATTGGCCAGGGGCAGTAGCTTCGCCTCAGACAGCTCTGGGCACAGATTAAGTCGATGATGATGCAGTGGAGTCTTGAATCTAATTCATTATTAAATTATGCGAACATTCATATGAATACCTTGTGTATATCTAAAGTCAACTGAAGAAGACAAGAAAATCTACATTCATAACCATTTGGGGTTCTCTTTAGCAGCACTGTTTACTTTGTAACATAAAATTAAACAAAACATAAATATTAAATATTCAACAGCATTACGTAGAGTAAAAGCCAAAATAATTCCAAAAATTATGGCATCAGAGCGAGGGAGAGTTTTTCAATGCTCTAAATGGAATGGCCGTATCATAAGATAATTACGGCGCCTAAGCAAGCACCGGAATCAGGCATCGTATAGCTTTAGCTTTTGCCAACCACTTCCTGCCATTTCCGACCCTTTGCCCAGTTGCCATAAAAAAAAAGAAGAAAGAAAGAAGAAATTGCCCTAAAGGCAACGGCAGCTTCCTCGATTTTCCCATATATTTCCCTCTCTCTCCCGCTCTCTCTCGCTCTCTCTGTCGCTGTTTCTCTCTCATGTCGCCTGTTTGTTGCCTCAATTAATTTGCGCTTTATGTTTTCTGTTTTGCCGCTCGTATGGCCAACTTTTAGGTGCCTTTCGGTTATGTCCTTGTTAAATTTGCATAAAATTTCGCATACAAGCTGCTGTAATGTGTGAAATCGTCTGGGTTTACCGAGGACGTGTCCCTAACTCTCAATGACAAGTAATATTTTAATACAACATACACAGCCATACACATACACACACGCACACACTAAAACTTCCACTTTCATGTATTTTTATGCGCTAGGACATACGCAATAAATCAGCCCAGCTAAGGTCTTATGGCATCTTTGATGCGAGCACTACATACAATATTTTTACTAATGAAGTCATTTCACAGTTCAATGCCGCCTGAAGCGTCGTAGATTATATTATATTTATTCCTTCATCTTTGCCGGCCATGCGCAGCTAGCGATCTAGCTCCCGGCGATGCCATCCTTGACGCTGACTGCGTGTCTTATTGGCAAAACTGATTTAGTCACGTTTCCGATGGCTTCAGCTTCAGCTCCTGCTCCTGCTTCAGCTCCTTCTACTGCTGCTGCTCTTGCTCAAGCTATTGCCTTTATCGTGATTACTTGCTGCTTGGCTAACAAGTTGCCATAGAAAATTTGTTCACTTTTAGTTTATGCTGGTACACATATGCACACACACACACACACACACACACAAACACATACATGTACTTGTATTGTATCAAAGCTATTTTAATTAAGCCAAGTCTCATGCACATGCCAGCACCATTGTGCCTTCGGGGAGTATGCGCAACGTAGCGTATGGAAATAATAATAACAGCAGTAGGAATAATACAAAATGCGCAGAGTTACAAAAATGCTGACAACTTTTGCCAGTATTAAGTGAAAGGGTTTTATACCCCTACATGTATTTATAGGGAAAATCGTGCCCTCTAGATGCCGCAGCGGTAATTTCTGTACCCACACTCACATATTTGCATGTGTGGGTGCGCAGAGAAACTCTGACATTTTATTTGTTGCCCCGCGAAGGCGCACGCTGGACCACCGAAGCATGCAGCATATTTTTATGGCACATAAATGTCATAATGTCATGCGGTATTTCACATATATCTCTTCTTTTTTTCTGCTTTATTGCTGCCTCAATAACAACTCACAGAGTCATTTTTATGATACCGTCGCGATAGGAAGTTGAAAGCAGCCATTGATATGGCAACAACAAGCAAAACTATTTATTGAAAATTAGATTTAATGTGTGCACTTTGAGAACAATATCAAGAAAGAGTTTAAGAAAGTTTCTATAAGTTTATATAAGTATATTAGGTAATAATAATGTATAAGTCTAAGCTCACAAAGGAGTTACTGGAGTACCCCGTATGGCTTTAATAAACTAAACTAAACTAAAAGTAGTCTATAGACATAATATTACATTATATATTATGTCAATATATATGTCTAAAACAAGAGAACAAAGGCAATGTATTGTTAGATATTTATGATATATATAAATATATAATGGGCATATTATTTGTCCTTTATAATATTTTTTAATTCGAAATATTTATCAGATATTAAAATAATTTGAATTTTTATATAGTTTCAAAATTCGTTCGCTTTTCCTAAGTAGCAGAGCTTCACTTTGTTCCATTATCAACCTGTACAGTAAGCTAACATCTAAAGAGATGATAAATTTGCTTTTATCTTTTCCAGAGCATTATTAAGTCGATCATATATCACATATGCTCTTGTTGTTTGTTTGGCTTCGGGCTGTTCGCTTGCGAGTTATAAATGCTGTTGCATACTTTCCTGCGCAGTTATAAAACATCACACACACACACGTCTGAGGGTATGTGTGTTTGTGGCTTTGGTGGAGAGTTGGAATTCAGTTAGCCACCTCAATTGTTGTTTTAGTTGCTGTTTGCCGCTTTCGCCTTGCGAAATATTAATTAATTTTCCATTATTAACAGGCAGCCTCTGCTGAACGATTCAAAAGTTGGATCCTCTCGCAGCAGCTGTTGCGGCTCCTGCTGATGCTGATGCTGCTGCTGCTGCTGCTGCTGCCGCGGATGCTGGCTAGCCATATTTCAATAAACTTTGTTGCTGCGCAACTTTAATGAACTCAACTGCAAAAGCAGCGAGTGCAGCGGCCGCATGAAAATCGAAACCTAATCAAGCAAATTGGCCATAAAAATAAATCGCATTAGCTGGGCCCAGGCATGCACACCTCTAAGCCTTTAAGTTGCCAACTCATGTGTGTGCCAAAGACCTTGTGTGTGTGTGTGGATGGGTGTCTGTGTTTGTGTCTGTGGATTTCTGTTTATGGGCAACCATAGGATGCAAGCAGCTGGACGCTGCTAATACAGAGTTTGCCTCTTTCTATCCCACGCTCTTGCGATGCCTTCACTGACTGCACAGTGGTACAAAATACGTTTATTAATGTATTAAATTTATATACATAAACGTAAAATGCCAAATCTCAATTGCTGCTTAGGTCATTTCAATAAACTCTCAAATTAGTTGTCTTTCTGTTGCAATAATATACCCAAATTACATTTAATATTAGATTATTAATATTCGTTGGTACAATACATACAGTGCACTATTTTACATATTTTGGCACCACTGTGAAGTGCTGTCTAGTGGCAAATACATAGCATTTAAGTTTGTTTGTTTAGTTTGCTGTGTAACCAGGCGGCTGGCAGGGGCGGTTAACATGAGCAGGGGCGTGGCTGGCATGTGTATAGGTGCGGGTGTGTGTGTGTGCTCATGGTAAGGGGCGCTGAAGTGCATATCAAAGCGAACTAATGAATAAATTCATTGAATCCATAGCCAGTTCAAAGTTTGCACAGCATTCGAATTGTACGCATTCGAGCTGGTCTTATGTTTTCAGCTAAGTAAGGAGCGAAATTTTAGTTTGAATTCCATTTGTAAGAGCTTGAAGCATTTCACGTATCTCGACAGACAATCAAGGCAAACAGACAAACAGATCTAATCGAACTGAAACATTTGTTGCCGAGGGTCTCCTTCTAAAATTTATGCGACCCTTTGGCTTATTTATGGGCATTCCTCGAGCAGAACATTAAAGTGTTTTTTAAACCAGCTGCTAGCTGCCTGCCGAATGCCTGAATGAGCTGCTAATTTGAGAACTGGCCATTAAGCGAGGCCAAGTAACATACATACTACAGAGGGCGGGCAGCTCTTGTTTAATTTGCCTGGTAAACATCGCACCTGTGGCTGTCATTAAAGCAGGTAGCACACGTTGGTGGGGATGTTTTTGGCTGGTGGCTGGTGACTGCTGGCTGCTGTTGGCTGTTGGCTGTCGGATGCTTTGAATTTGCCAATTAATCAAGGCAGACAGCTCAATTAAAATTGTATATAGGGCATTGGCTTAAAAGCGCTGCCAATTCTTAACTCCATCAAATTTTAATTTGTTTCAAGTGCCCAGCCAGATATGAAATGGATATCCAAACAAGGGAAGCGCCAACTTAAATATGTTCAAGACTTTTTGGCAGCTATTATGGCGAAAGCCAAGTTTAATGAGCATCAAACTCAATCAATTATTTAATTGAATTTTTAAGTATGATCTTAGCAATCAAAATGTTTGAATGAAAATAAGTAAAAATTGTTTAAAGATAATTTTTTGAGAAAATAATAATTAGATTTTGCACAGACAGGGTTTTTCCAGTAATTCTTAAATAAATTGTGAATAATAATTCTGAGAAGCAATACAACAATTGAAAAGCTTCATTTTCGATCTCCTAAGTGGCATAAGTGTCAGAATGATTAAAAGAGAGGGGGCACTGCAGCAGCTCTGTAATTAAAGCAATTGATGACAGCTTAAAATATGTCTACCGAATTTTAAGTCATTTGTAGGAGAGTAATACTTAAATATTTAGGCAAGAGTTCTATGATGATAAGTCCTTTAATAATATCTTTAATGTAAAGGTTGGAGGACTTAAAATTCAGCCATAAACGCTTTAGCATTTATTCAATGTCCAAGGGTAAAAATCAATTCAAAAACACAACTATAGTAAGTCAATTTGCTTAGTGTATAAGACATTATTTAGATTAACTAATTTCTATATATTTATTTCACATTTATTTTGTTTATTTTAGGAATTTTTTATTTAGACCAATTAGTTTCTATATATAAATTAAATAAATAATAATATATAAATGAAATAATAATAATAAAAAATTTCTATATTTTTTTTTATAATTTATAACTTATTTTATTTAAGCTAACAAGTTTTTATATATTAAGTTATAATTTATTTTATTTACTGTAACTAATTTACATATCTATATATATAACTAATTTATATATATTTTATATTTTATCTTTAATTTATCTTTAATTTTCACTTATTCCCTGTTTACATATTTTTGTTCATACTTTTGAGAGCTTTCATCTTCTATTCAGAAACTTTTCCAGCATCAGCAGCCTACTCAAGTTATATATGTATATACACCCATCCATCCATTCTTATATATAAGTATAGCCATTGTTGGTAGCTCTTGGCCACACTTTATTTCATCTATTCAATATTCACAGAGAGAGAGCTCAACTGTTTATCAGTTGAAATGGGGCATTTTCTCTGCCGTCGATGTCGCGCAGGCAACAACACATTCCGCTCATATGTTTGTCTGGCTCCATGTGGGCCACATTGGAAATGTGTTTAAATTGTACTTAAAATGCGCATTGCGTGTTGGCAGACAGAGAACATGGCCCAGTTAACTGAAGGCCCGCTTCATTGGTATGTGTGTGTGCCTGAGTCTGTTTCTGGTTCTGGTTCTGGTTCTGCTTCTGTGCTGTGAAGGCTTTTGGGACGGAAATCACTTGGAACGACTGATGTGGCAGCGGCACCTGGGTACGTGGCCAAACAATGGTGGAGATGCTGCATATGCTGCAAGCGGATACGTTAAAATTTACAAAAGGCAAACAACCAGATGATTGTTTGGCAAATGCAAAGATTTATCAGGGGAGGGGAAATTAAGTTTCAGCATGCGTGCAAGCGGCTTATACTTGATAGCAGCTGGAGCAGGAGTGTAGCTCTCAGCGTTTTCAATTTGCGAATCAATTTTCCATTTTTTGTCCACATGCAGTCAGAAGCCGTTTAATTGATTCAGCCCTGCAGCGACTGTATAATTATATGACAGCATAAATTGATTTGACAGACGACGCACGCATTGAGAGACGCGTACTGCTGACAGCTGTCAGGCCTGCCAAAGAGACAGCAAAAAAAAGGAAATGTGAATATTGATATGCACACGCGACGTATGCGTGATTTGAATGTCTGCTCGGGCATTGACGTTGCCTAGACATCACTTCATTTCGGCACGCATTTATTATTCTGAACGCACAGGACCCATTTCGAGTCCTGCTGACGGCCGTCATTAATATATGTGTCTTTGCCTGGCCTTCAATTCCCCTCTCAAATTTGCAAGAGAAATTTTGAAATAGCTTACTCACACTTCAATGCATATTATACGCAAAAACGGTGAATTTTCTCCATCATTTAAAGTTTTAAGTTCATCAGCTTAAGAGCTGCATTCAGCATAATTCCTCTGAGTAATAAGTCCTCCAAATTGGAATAACAATTACCACAAAGGCAAAGGCAGCCCTTCGAGCGTCTTGCTGCAACTTGAGTGCACTTGTCTCTGGACAGCTCAAGCATGTTGCAATGGTAAATGCCTAGACACAGCTGCTCAAAATGCTGATGGGTTTGTCAACTTGCAAGGGCTGAATAGAAAATATGCATTAAAAAAAAAAAGAGAAGGGATATATTCATACTGAATATCTGGCATAGCTGAGTAGTTAAAGTGCCACAACAGCTTGAGACAACATTGAAATGCCGTTGAAACTGTGTTATTGATAAGCATTTGCTGGCTTGCCATCTCTTGAACAGTCAACAATAGCTGCCCCAGCATCCGGACTCGGCCTTTTGCTAATGATTCTTTGGGACTGCTGCTTCTGTGGTCAGCAAAGCCGGCTGACAATGGCTGGCAATTGCGTCAGGAGCAGAGAATGCCAACTAAAAGCTTAGAGGGGGAGAGTGAGGAGGGAGCAAGAAGGCGGCAATAGGTGGAGAAGCCATGGCCATTGGTGCTATTGCAAATTGTGCTAACGCTTATTGCGCCAGAGGTGGTCAATAGCTGGACGAAAATGGTCTGGACTCGACTAACGCGCAGTAGACTCTACTCATATTTGCACCACGAACACCAATTTACGTGATTGCGAGTGTGTGTGTGTGTGTGTGTGCATTTTGTGGGCAGAGCATTTGCCTAGCGTGTGTTTGGGTTTGCGATCAGCTCAGCTCAGCTCTACAACCATTGTGCTTGGCAAACAAATGGAATTTCTAACAATTTGCCAAGAACACGGCAACCAGATGCTGTCAGATTAAGGGACATGGCTGTACATGGACACGTTAGACCAGAAGCAGGAAAGATTAATTTATATGCCAGAGCAAACATAAAGATAGAAACTTGCAACTGGCATGAGTCTTATCTTAGATTAAGGTTGACATTCTCTTCGGTTCTCTTGACTTGGAGTGAAGCTCGAATACAATTATGGTTATATATATTATTCTCTTATTTTTAATTTTATACATTTAAAAAATTTTAAATTATTATAATAATTATATTAATATATTTCTTATTGATATATTTGTATTTTATATAAAAGTATATCTATATTTATATTTATTTACATAAAAAGCTAATATATATTCCAAAATTTTCTTTTTAGTCTCTGCACAAATTCTTAGAATTTCGTTTTATTTCGCTGTTTACCAATGTTGTTCAATGACTTTTTAAGCAGCTCTTACCTCTCTCACACACACACACACGCACACACATACTCAAGCAATAAATACCTACACATGTGACTCTCACACATACATATGTAATCCATTATAAAACTGTTTACATAGGGCTTCTTTAAATTGGTTTATTGTTGGGAATGTGATTGTGTGGGCATCCTCTGCTACGACTCCTGCTTGCCTGCTATTCTCCTGCTGTGCGACTGGCGCTGGTTCGTAAGACCCTTACATCGTCGAGCGCTGCATGTGGTCTAAGCTGCCATTAATAATGCAATTGCCGGCGTGGCCGATAAATTGCTGTGGCTTGACAATTTGCTGGTCGCACCGCAATCCAATAAAACAAACAAATATTGCAGGAAAAAAGCAGAAAGAAACACCAGAAAAATCATTTGACTTTTTTTTTTATTTTTAACAAATGATATATGTAACATGACTCTTATTGGTTTTACACTAGTTTTCAGATTGAAATTAAGTTAATTAGCTGCAACAAATGCCACGTTTCGATTTAAATTCGAGATGCGCATCATGATAAGCACATTATGTTGTAGCTGTCAATGATTACGTGTATTATTATGGAGTGTGAGTGGATGAGAGTACGTGCTCATGCGAAATAATTATCCAAAAGTCAGAGCCTGATTCCATTGAATTTCATAGATATCCTCATTTATATACATGTGTGTGTGTGTGTGTGTGTGTGCGTGGCGGATTTTTGTGTGCACAACATGTCGTATGAGCAATAAAAATGACACACAATAATTGTGCGTTATCATTGGGCATCATCTGCGCGTCTGCGTCTCTGTGTGGGTGTGCGCTAATTGAATTTTCTATGAATGATGAATGATGTTTCATTAGCAGCTGATTGAAATCATCATTATAAACAATTATACGGCCATGTTCTCAATTAGGTATTCACATTCATTTCATTTCCGATTGAAATCATTTTATTTATGATGATTTTTTGTGATAATTAAATATGCTTTTATACCTATTTGAAATGGTTTTCTGCAAATGTATGTAAAAAGTAAAACCCATAAATTATATATATTCTTGATCAGAATACAATCCGCTGATCGGATAACTAACATTGGAGTGAGTCAACTCCTTTTCCATATTTTATATTAAGAGAGAACTAGACTAGCAAGAGCAGGTATTACTCCCATTCGAGGTTCGAGTTGGAAAGAGTTGAGCTCGAACAAGTTGGCTCCACCTTTGGCGTGAGTCTTGCCCTATATAATGGCGAGCCTGCTGCTGCATTTCTGTAGTTGTTTTTTTTTTTATGTGTTGGTGGTTGGTCGTACTCAGCTGCTCTTCTTCTTATTCGTATTTGGTAAGTTTTTAAATAGTTAGTCTTTAAGTCCAATTGTAATCGATATAAGTATTTAATTTTAAGAATGTATTTTAACAAGAAGTATATTAATAATTGTAGTATTAAGATAATGATCATTGTGTTAATGATCGTTGGAGTTGGTTAATTATTTATATGTATTATTTAATAAAAGGAATAAGTATAAGGTTATTATTAATAGAATTTAGATTTATAAGAGCGGCTTTTGGAACTGGATTTGCTCTCCCTGAACTGGTTGAAATGGTTCTCCCTGGACTCATTCTCTCTCCCAAGGATTGCTCTCCCAGGTCTCGTTCTTCTAAGACGCGTTCTCAATGGACTCGTTGAGCTTGGACTCGTTCTCTCATGGATCGTTCTCCCAAGGCTCGCTTTTTCTGGTCTCATTCTTTCTACCTGGACTCATTCTCTCTCCCTGGCTCATTCTTCCTACCTGGACTCATTCTCTCTCCCTGGCTCATTCTCTCTCTCTCTCTCTCTCTCTCTCTCTCTCTCTCTCTTAGGGCTCGCTCTCTCTTTCTCAGGGCTCGCTCTCTCCCTCTTTCTAGGTTCATTCTTTCTTCCTGGACTCATTCTCTCTCCCTGGACTCATTCTCTCTCCCTGGACTCAGGCATTATTGAATAGAAACTCACGGCCGTTCGGCCGTTCTATTCTTTTCCACCTCAAATAATATTCACATGCATTCACATATCTATATTCACAAATTTTCATTTATTGCTCTACTGTGCTAATCTTGAATTGAGAGTAAGTGTATTTTTTAGTCGCGTATTCCTCACTTTGTTCACTCTTACATGTTAATTTATTTAAGCTGTCAAATTCGAATTAAATTATCACTTGCCAAGTAAATTAGCTTAGTTCTGAGATGTACCAAGCTCTCCACTTCCTTAAAGCTGAAAGTCTTCGTGGCACAAGTTGCGCCACAAGCTTAACGACAACGTCAAGTCCAACTTTAAGCTAATTATGCACCCTCCAGCCCACATTCTAGACAAGATGAACTAATGTTGCTGATTACGATTGTAGTCGGAGCTGTGCTGCGGTGCGCAGTGGAGTGGAGTGGAGTGGAGCAGAGTGGAGTATGCTAAGCATTTAACAAATTGAAATTTATAAAACCTTGAACGACAAGCCAAGCCAAGCTAATGCAACGCCCGACAAGATTTGCTCAAGTCAATGGCTTCAATTTGCTTTTATAGCCACGCGAGTGCGATTGCGAGCGCGAGGGCTCGGGCAAGCCAGCAGGGGGCGGTAAGGGTTGCCAACTATTTGTCATAGAGAGCAGAACAACGGGCACTGGTGCGAGGAGTTCGCGTTGATTCGCTTAACTTGTTTGCAGCATCATTTGCAAAATGTAATTGCCGCAATTATCGTAAATTTGCGAGCTGAATTGTTGGCGCATTAAAGTAAATTTCAGTTTCTTTGTTTCACACTTTTGCGTGGCACTATTTCAGCATTAAGCGAACATTTGTTAGGCGAAATCAAAACACAATTGTCCAACAAGCCGGGCGCCACAGGATCCCAGCCAAAAGACCCAAAAGAGCCTGTTGCACGCAACGAAAGCTTTCGCTCTTAAGCCCACGAAAGCGCGCTCTCTTAGCCGAAATAAGAGAGAGCACATTTTCGGCCAATTTACTGCTGCGAGAATCTCGATTTTGGCTCCTGCTATTATGCTAAGTGCGCTGGCTGTACTTTGATGCTGCTAATGGAAGACTTTGGCCGGCAGTGGGACTGAGACTGAGACTGAAACTGGGATTGGGATTGGGTCTGGGCCTGACAGTTAACATGAGGGCAACGCTTCGGCTGCTTATGCTAAACAAAAACACATTAAAGGCCCTTTCTATATATGAGCTGATGTAAAGGTTATTAGGACAACAGACTGACGGCATTGGATTCCGAGCCGAAAGAGTAACCAACAGCACAGCAGGTAATATTAACTAGGTAATACAAACTTGCAGTTTTCGTAATGGAATTAGAAACGGTTACTATAGACCAAAAAAGGGAGAAGAAAATAATATACACTCTGCGAGGAGGCTGCCAGACAGCTGGTCGTGTTAAGCTGATGGAAAAATATATACAAATTGGATTGGCCTTAATTGCATTAGCTTGTCAGCTAGTTGGGTATTCATGGCAGCTGCTTGGCTAGCGGAATATTTGCCCGGCTAAAATGCTGACTTGTCTATGAACTGCGGCGTGTTGGCAGAACAAAATGTAATTTGCACAATTCATTTTCTTCTTTTTTTAGGTACTACTAAAAATGTATTCAAATAATTCTTGAAAGTGTTTGACTAACATCCATTTAATACTGGAATTTCTGACTCATGTAAAATGCAATTGAGTGCCAGATGAAAAGTATTTGATGGCGATAAGGAGCGCAGCAGATTTCCCAACAGGCATTCAAAAACAGATTCGCACAAGAATCTATTTCAATTTGGGTTTTTATTACGACACAAGGGCTTTGCCGTAGGGAACAGAGGCTCACATAATAATAGAGATTAAAAAGATTTATTTTTATACAACTAAATGTTGTTCTGTTAGCTTATAAGAATACAATGAAACGAATCTTTATCCATTATCCGTGATTTGAGCTGCGTTTCGTAGAACTGAATTGCAATATACTCAATGCATTCCGATTGTAAAGCAAACAAATAAATTCCAGTGAGCTATCCTTTCATATAGTCTAGATATCATCTGATTTTATATTCATATTCTACATATGATCCATCACAGTTTTCATGCCCAACCGACGTGCAGAGTATCTTCAAGTTGAGTTCATAAACGTCCTTCACTCGCTCTTGCGAAATGTGAGCTTGCAATCACAGCAGCAGCAGGCAGGAGTAGCAGCAGGAGTCGAGTAGCGCACCAAACCGCCCGGGGGATTGACATGTGCGGTAAATTCATCACACGCCCCTTAAGACCAAGCCCCCAAAAATGTGTCAACATGGCGGTGTGTCAAAATGCCTCGTTGTTAACCTGCTCGTAGTCGTTGCAGCTGAAAGCCGAAGCAGGAGCCAGTTCTAGCGCTACAGAGCTGAAGCTGAAGCTGGGCTGTCTGTTTGCCGCACTGGCAGCTACACGTAACGAAATTTTAAATATGCAAGTATATATCTTCGGGGAGTACGGAACGATGACAATCTATTAACACGTGATGACACCTGCAGCAGAGCTTCCTAGAGACAGGACGAAAGAAGGATGGAGGCAATGCAGTGAGGGCAGGCGGCATTGCCAACTAAATGTCAATTTATTTTACATCACACAAGAATCTACGCATCAAAGAGCAAGGCTGATAGAGAGAGAGAGAGAGAGAGAGAGAGAGACAGAGACAATGAGGGAAAGACAGGGAGAGAGTGAGAGAGATGGATATATGAAGAGAACTTTGGACAAGTTTTGACTTTCAGTTTTGCAAATGAGCTGCTGGAGACATGTGCAAAGTTTGCGATAAAGCCCATACACACACACACACAGTGATGCCTAGGTGTTGAAGTATTTATAAGATTTATCTAGGTGTGTGCGGGTGTCTGTCTGTGTGTTGCTTACAAGTTAACTGATTTATGTTTCGTGATTTTGGTTAGAAAGTTTGCATTTAACACATTTAGCTGACATGACAGAGCAGAACACAGACGAACCGTGTCAGGCTGGCTATGAACCTGTTTATGCATGTGTATTGTATGGGTAAATGTAAAGCCAAATGCTATATTTAAGTTGGGTTAGAGTTTTGTATTGAAGGGTTGGTTAAAAGATGATGTAAAGAAAAGATGTAGCTTGATGAGAAAAAAATTACTAGATCTTACTTGTAAGCCTATTAAATTGTTATTCAAATCTTATATATACATTTATCAGCATTAATAATCATCAGATCATGTCACTTTAATATACTTACTGCATTACAGTCCTTCACATTTTGTCTTTTTGCCCCATTTGCCCAGACGCCAATAGAAGTCATTTGGCAAAAAAGAATGAAATAAATAGAAAAATACATAAAAAATAAAAAGCGTTTACTTGCATTTGCTTCTTATTCATGGCTTCATTTAAATGGAAATTATTAGTGTCATTTGTAGCCATCGCCCCAGGCACTCGGAGCCATGCAAAAGCAAAAAAAAAGTTAAATTCTCATAAAATGGCCTCAAGGCAGATGGAGTCCGAGGGGGCGCAAGAGGAAGGCGGCGGGAAACGACGTCAGGCACGGCGCATATGACCTTGGTTAAGATTCTTTTCGTACGGCTTCTTCCTGGGGCCCGTTGTCCTTTGGCTTTTTGCGGCGAGGGCCAACCATAATGTTTACATAATTTACTTGCGTTTTGCGTTTAAAGGTTTGAAATGACTTTTTAATTTGGCTTTTCCGTCTTGAGTTACGCGACCAACAACAACAACAACAACAACAATAGCAGCAACAGTAACAACAAAGGGACATACAACTCGAATAAATATGCAAATTTCGGCGAATTTTATTGAAAATGTTCTGTAGAGCGGAAGTGGCAGACAATCGGTAGCGCCACGGCTGAGCTGAGCTGAACTGAGCTCGGCAGACCAGAGCAGGTGGGCAGGATTCCGTGCCGTGCCATATGCGTCAAGCTTTTGTTGCCTACGTTCGACACTTCTACTAATGCGCAGTCAATTGATATCCATTTCCCATGCAATTCGCCAATGACAGTAACAAAAAATTGTAGGCCTGGAATTTATTTATAGAAATATTTACATATTTAGATACAAAATGTTAATTTTGTTCAATTTCAAAAAGAATATAGTAATTTAATGCATACTCAATCAAGTTATATATACATTTTTTCATTTATTGTACAGCTAAGATCTCTCGCTGTGCAATATTAAATTAATCATTTATATAAGTGTATAAATATATTTATGTATAATAATTGTTCTTTATAAATTTTAATAAATACTTTTTGAATTAAATTTAATACAATAATTTTTGAAAAATTTTAATAATTATTATTTTATTTAAATAAATTAATTTTATAAATTCAAATTATGAATTTTGTTACATAAAATTGGTTTGAATAAAAAAATTATAAATATAATATTTCAATAATTAGTAATCACAAAAATAATTTTAATTTAAATAATAATATTATAATACATTAAAAAATAATATTTCAAAATAATTAATTTATTAAAATTTTTTTAAACAAAATATTTGTATTAAAATTTATTAAAATATTTTGTTCCTATGTTTTTATAAATGATATTTATATTTACATAAATTTCTGTTTACAGAGTTTCATTTGCGGAACGTCCTTTGAGTCTTTCACACATTTCTCGCATGCCCATTGATTACCATACGGGGTTCTGTTGGTGAACAAAGGAAACGCGCACAAAAGAATTGCACACATTGAGAACCCTGCTCAAAGCTGATTGTACATATATAATATAACATATATATATACTTAAAAAAAAAAGTTAATTATGCATTTTTACTCTTACCTGGAATGCCTTCACTTGCCAGTTGCAGATAAAAGCCAAAAGTTTCACAGCGAAAGTTGTCGCAAACTTCAATGGAAGACACAATTCAGCCAGCAGCAGACAGAGGCACACACAGAGAGAAAGAGAATGAGAGAGAGAGAGAGAGAGAGAGAAAGAGAGTGAGAGAGAGAGAGAGAGAGAGAGAGAGAGACAGAAGCAGAGAGTGGCATACGAGAGTAGTTGCTATTTATATTACTTGTTTGCATTGTGGGTGTATGTGGGTGTAGTCAGTCAGCTGGCAGGCCGAACAATGGTAAACCTTCGAATGTCTAGCTTGTGAAAAACTGTCAGCATCAGCACAGATAGCCGGCATGCAGGCGCTCTAGACTGGAGCTCATTTGTAATTCAACTTTGACAGTGGATGCTCAGCTAAGCAGACATTGATGTGTGGCAAGTGAAGCAGCAGCAGCAGCCGCATCAGCAGGAGCAGGAAGACAGTGCACGCCCTCTGCCTACACTTGGAATCGATCACACAGGCTGGCTGGCTGGCTCAACTCTTTTGCCAGGTCACGTGCTGCACTCTGTGCGCCTAATGGGCTCCGATGCAATCTGCTGCTTGTTGGCTGCTGGCTACATTTCAATATTGATGTATTATGTGGCCACAGCCGAAGCAGAGCCCGGGCCAATTCATGCATAATGCTTTAACCTGACCCTTACATCTCCCACCTCCCCTCGCCCCTCACCCCTCACCCCTCACATTTCTCACATTTTGCGGTCATGCCAATTCGGAACAATTAGTTCGCATGCCATTTGGCATAAATTAATTTCAATGTCGTTGCCGTTACGGTATGTACTTGATATATGCGACACATTTAGGTCCTCGTTGCCAAGTAATTAAATATTTTCCACTATAAATCAAGCCGTGTGCATTTGTGTGTGCGCGTTCTCCGTTAATTTACAGCGCGTGAATTGCTACGGGCATGAATATGTGATGGCGATTTATGAATTACCCCAAGCAATTGCTCAGCTTGACAGCATAAATTATTCCATTTGAATTTCCGTTGAATTCATGAAAATATCAACAGCAAGCGTCTCCTGCAAGTAATCCAGTTTTATTTCTATAGCTTTTCCTTAATTCCTTTTCGCATAAAAGTGGAGTTTCAACCTGATTGATGTGCGTGGCATAACAAACTTATTTTGCATTTCTCTGCTACCAGCATCTGGGTTAACCATGAAACAAAAAAGTCCAAAGCTAATCACATGGCCTGAGCCCAACCACAAAAACCGCAAGCGAGCCACAAATTGCAAATGCTGTCGCAAACAAGATTTAGTTGCATGGGCCAAGAGGACCCTAACCACAAATTGCAGTACATTCAAAGCTTATGCTCCGACTTTGCTTTCTGTTTTTACTGTCCTCTAACGTTAATAGCAGACTAAGGCCCGTTTAAGCTCTTCAACGTGCTTAAGACCAAGTTCTAAAAAGCATTGCCTACTTTTCAGGGCACACGAATTAAGTTGAGTTGAGTTGAGTTCTTCTTTTTTTTTTAAGTATGCAGAGCAATCAACATGTGGCAAATGGCATTTACTTTCGCATTCCCAATGAATATCCAAACAGTTTAACAAATAAACGCTAACAACTACAAATAAACAAACAAATAAATAAATAAATAGAAAGCATCGAGCGTACAAACAACAAAAGAGCTGAAAGGCAAATAAAAACTGAAAGCCAAAATCTGAAAGTGAAAAGTTGTATACAAAATGCGTCGTATTAACACGCCTGCCCACGCGAGCACCACCGCCCATCTCTGCTTCTTCCCTCTTTTCAAATGGAGCCCAAAAATACCAACACATCGTCAAAGCACACCCACACACACACACAGATACACACTAACATTTATGTGCAATCCGTCCGACACGTATGCTCTACGTGCGCTTGCTTCGCATAGCCAACGACTCCCCTTAAAGCTCCACCACCCAAGGCGCTGTTGCCCATCAATGACACGCCTTCTTGGCCCCCTGTGGTGGGCGAACATAAACCCAGAGCTGAAAGCCAGTAAAAACAACAACACGAGCGCAAAACAACGAAACCCGATGACCTTTGCCACTAAGATGTTAGACGTGTGTGTGTGACTATGTGTGTAGCGTTGTGTGTGTGTGTGTGTGTGTATGTGTGTGTGCTTGGCAAACATCTCATTTGTCATGTGCTTTGCGTTTGTTTTGCTAAATGCGCATAAAACTGGAAGATCCGAGTATAAAGAGTTTTACAAAATGAACTATTCAACACGGCTCTGTGAAGGTTGCAGGGATCAAAGCTCCTCATATCCTGCTACGTGCTCTCAAATAATGAAAGGATAACACGACACTTCTTCGAAATATGCCTACAATCACTATAAACTATATTCATGGCAAAGAGAGAGAGAATTCTGGGGAAAATCTTCTTCAATTTCTCTACCGCACTCAGCCATCATCTCTGTTCGTCTTGCTATGCAATTAGCTCTGTTGTTACCAACAATACAGCCGCAACAGTCTGGTCCACGCTTTTGGCTACCAATTAGAGTCCATTATGCAAAATAAACACATCAATGCACGAACCCCGAAACAGTCAATTCACATAGAAATCAGCAGCAGCAGCGGCCGTTCTCTGCGGGGCAGGAGAAGAGATTGCGGCTGCGTGGGGGCAGCACCTCATTGCTGCCACAAAAATGAGCCTGCAAATTGGTGTGGCTGTAATGCAATTTACATGCCATTCTATGTGCGTGTCATGGCCCTGTCGACTGTCTGACTGCTCGACTGTTTGACATTCGAATTAACGGCGCATGGAACGCATAATTAATGAGCCATGCAATTGATGTTCTGGCCTCACATACTCTGTAAGCCCCAAGATATCGATGACAGGGAGAAAATTGATATGTGAACATATAAAGACAAGTACAATAAAACTAAGAATTAATGATATAATGATATTGGCATAATACGTTACAGGGTATCAGGCAGTCGACTACTAAACTTGCAAGTGTGCACAGCATTCCAGAAAACCAATTTAAAAAATTAAATTGAGAACTTATTTCCACGATTCATTGTCGCCTGCATTCAGTAAAAAAAAAAAAGATAAATGATAAATAAAATATATAAAATAAATATAATTATTAAAATAAATCAAAGAAATTATTAAAATTAAATAAAAGATATTTAATTTAAAAACAAACCAAAAATAAACAAATTAAATTAAATAATTAAATAAACCCAAAACCGAAATACTTATAAATATGCAACAAATCGAGCTGAGATCCGAAATGATTTTGGGAATGCGCCACTTAACTATCTGCAGCTATGAACAATGCGAATGGTCAGCATAGAAAATTGTTGTGGTTTGCTTTGAACCCACAAACGGCACGGAAAATAAATGGAAAATGTGGAATTTAATGCGAGGGAAGCAAGCGGGTGAAGCTGAGCTGGATAAAGCAATAGCAGCACTGTGCGTGTGCCTGTTTGTGTGTGTGTTTGAGCGGAGATGAGCAAACATTCCGCTAGTTGAAAATTAAATGGATTTCTATTTGGATTTGGTTGGCATTCAGGCCAGGCAACTACTTGACATGCTCTCTCCGGCAAGTGTATAAAAGTGCGTTAAAGTGTGGCTGACGACTCGCAAGCGCAGGCAGTAATGTCCCTTTTTTCGAGTGGGACACAGCCCCGCCTCCTTGCATGGCACATCACCTACGCACCTATCCACTTGGCCCCTCGGGCCTGTGGCAGCGACACCGCTGTCAGCATGTGACTGTCAGGCGAAGTCTTAAGTGTGCGTAATGATTGCGGCAAGCAAACTGAACTCGAGCCAACTCGCTGTGCCAACTGCCAACTGCCAGCTGTCGGCTGTCGACTGTTGACTGTTACGCCCACTTGCCCGCTTACTGTTCTTCGTTCCCTGTTCCCTGTTCCCAGTGAAGCCAACTACCTAACCGGGCCCCGAGGTGGTCGTCGTCGTCATCTCGCTGAAGCATCATCTAGGGAAAATAGTGTTAATGATGCTGATCCCGGCGCATACGCCTGACAGCGCTAAGTCTTTTAATGGCATCTGGCTGTCTCTGTCTTATATTCGCTCACAATCTCTACCATCTCTACCCCACCATCTCTTGTATTTCGCTTATATCTATTTGGTCAAGTGGTTAAAAATTTTATAACCATGTTGCGTACTTCAAGTGGCAATTATTTTCGCTGTAAACGTGAAACGCGCACAAAACTGGGCCAGCTAAAAATGGATAGAGGGGAAAAGTTTTGAAACTCACTTTAATAAAACAGCTGTAAATCGACTTTAGCCAAAATATAGCTACATAAAATCAAAGCAGAAATTGCAGCAGCTATGAAAAATGATTTAATATACATGCATTTATATTTTTATTAATAAAAACAAATTAAATAAATAAAATCTAAATAATAAATACAAATTAATATCAGAAAGTCAATTAAAGACTCTTTTGGTATTGTTTATAATAATAACAGCTATGAAAAGTGTTTCGTTGCGCATAAATAAGCCTTATTTATAAAAAAATATATATATATATAAAATATATATATAAATATATATATATATATATATATATATAAATAATTCTTAAATAAAATTGTAATTATAAATATAAATATGAAATTCAATATAAAATACAAAAAAAAAATCAATTTTAAAAATAAATAAGCAAAATTAAAATAAATACAATTTAACTAATAAATATCAATATAACTGAAACAAATTGATGATTTTTTGGAAATTCAATAGGAACTGTTCGCTCAGCGTTGTTTATGATAATAAACCAATCAGTTACAGATTTATATCAATTCAGGTCATTAATATTGCAGTTTTCGTGGCTATAAATAGTTACAGCCCAAACGAAAGACATACAGCCAAATGTGACTGCCCTAATGCGTATGTGTGCGCATATTAAGTATACGCAGCGGTGTCTGCCACAAACTCCCCTTGCTTTCGTTGTGTGTCCGGTCAATAGCCTTTTGCCACGCCC
Source organism: Drosophila mayaguana (assembly GCA_037075325.1). Taxonomy (NCBI): domain Eukaryota; kingdom Metazoa; phylum Arthropoda; class Insecta; order Diptera; family Drosophilidae; genus Drosophila; species Drosophila mayaguana. The sequence goes on along the minus strand of JBAMCG010000025.1, from coordinate 497,111 downwards.
CGCATTCGATATTGTAATAAATTGCTTTTGTGAAATTAAATTGATTGCTTTGATCAACTGCGCCGCGCCTCGCTTCGCTTCGCTTTACTTCGCAAACAGCGAACGGGCAGTCGGCCACGCGCAACAGCTGCGGCAGATGGGGCAGTAGACGACGTCCATTCGACAGCATTAATGGGCATTCGGTTACCTGAGCTCGCCTACCTCTATATTTGTATATTTATTTATGCCAAGGCGTCGTTTTCTTTTGCCTGCTTTGCTACTCGCCACGGCGCTGACTGATTGTTTATTGGACTCTCTGCCTGATTTGTAACGCCTTCGTGGTCAACACGGACCGCCATTTGCAACAGATATGGCCAGGAGATGCCGCACTCTAACTAGGTGAGCTATAATTAATGTCGCCCGAGACTTGTATATCTAGCTATAGCTTAATATAGCGAATGTAGCTGGGAAATTGTAATTAAAATATTTCTATGATACAAATCAACCCTTTGAAATATATGAAACTAGATGTACATCTGTATTTAGATTTAGTAAATCAGCTGAATTCGATGTAAGTTCAGCTCGTAAAAATAACTCAATAATGAAGTGCTTCTTATGATAATAAAATCAAAATAATTATTATTTCATTTTCTTCTTCAGGATAATCCAAGCAATTGAATTTCACACTATACTTACAGATATTTATATATTTAGGAAATCAATGATTATTTTGAAATAATAACAAGCTCACAACATTTAATTATCTTTTGTCATTCTGTCATGCTCATAAGCACTTCTGCATATGCCTCTTAACTTAAGTGATATATCAACAGAAACTATTAAATGCTTTTGGGCTGTGCATCACGCACGTAATTGTAAGTGCACAACTACTTAAGCATTTATCCAATCAAATGCAACTCGCACAGATGCTGCACGCTCGAAGGGACGAATGTGGCATTCAATTAAGCAAGCGAACGCTGAGCCTGCAACTTTGTAATGCGGCAGCCGAGGGGCGGCCAACACTCGCCCCGCGAGCCGTCGGCTGTCCAAGGGCTTGACGTCTGCGGGGTGGAGCGTTTGACAAGCGTTTCGTGTTAGCAGCGTCTTATGTCTGTCTGTCTGTCTGTCGGTCTGTCCGCCTGTCCCTCTACCTGGCTTTCAACCTGGCTACTAGGCTGCTTGCTGCCTGCCTGCCTGCCTGCTGCATTAGCCTGGAGCTTTAGTCGAGCCACTCACACATGGCACCACATGGCATTAGATTGGAATGGAAATGTGGATAAGGCGGGGCATGTGAATGTAGCTGACGATGCTGTGCCTGTGGCTCCGGCTCCATCGTCTCGCCTGCTTGTCACTTATGCAAAATCCTCTAATGTAGCAGTGGCAAGGTGTCAGAAAAAAACAACGAATACGGTTAAAAGAAAAGGCAGCACGCACAGTGCAGCAACAGAAGCCAGCTGAAGCAACCTTAACACGAGCAGATGTCAGTCTGCTTGCCTAGTCAATTTTGGTTTTGTTCTTGCTGCTGCTGCTGCTGCTGCTGTCGTAACACACAAATGTTCTTTAAGCGGATTTGGCAGCACTTTAGTTGTTTGCCATTGTTAAACTGAGTGCTCAGCATAAGGCTCGGGCCCGGCCCAGAGAACAACGGACCTCTGATTCCCTCACTCTCCCGCACACACACACACACACACACACACACAAATACTTCCAGCATCTGGCTTAAAGCAACACAAACGGCATGTAAGGGCGAACTTCAATTCAAACTTGCATACCCTGTAAAAGTAAGCCTAATAAACAATAACATAAGCTCCACAAAGGCAAACAATTATAAGATTATATCCCATACACAAGAGTTTAACAATAGAAAAAGAGGGTGGCGGAAGAGAGAGAGAGGGAGGGGGGGGGGGAGCGAGAGAGGGATATAGAATTCAGGTACCGCATCAGCTGAGCAATCGAGCGTTAAGTTAACTTTAGTTGCAGCTGAGCTGGAAGTTAGCTTTGAGCGTAATCGACCCATTTACCAATATTTTTTCTCTTGACCTAAAATCCAACAACCGTTAATATGGGCTTATTTCAACTGGCTTTTAGAGTCTAGTAAATCCATGACGCCAAGCAAAACATAGACTTAGTTCACCTTTCGCGCTGTTCTGTTCGCTGTTAACTGGACTGAACGAGAAACCCCGTTTAATTATGCCAAAACATGCACAAATATTTTTCTTATGCCTCGCAGCGGCGCATTAATTAATTTAAGGCGCCAGCGCGGCTCCGCTGGCTTAAATATGTGGCCTGCTGTGACTTTGGCCGAAAAAGTCAACGCTCCGAAAAGTTTTTAATTAAATGATACAAAGTGTGTTTGCCTAATTTTAAAACAGCAGCCGTCCGTGAAGAAATGCCTTGCAGCTCAATCGCCGACATACTGACTGCAACATACTCTGCTGAAAGTGAAGAAAAATTCTGAGAAGCTAAGAGAAAGATATACCTCTTTTGCTGAATTGAAACTTGCTTATGACAAGCTACACATCAACTCTATATTTTTGGAAAAGTCGGGACAGTTGACTTAAATCCCATAAGACTTCTTTTATAACCGAGCAGAGTATTATGTATTAAAGTAAATACAAAATGCAAATTTTCGTCAGGCTGTCGCAGAGTTTTAGCAGCGCATTTCTAGTCTTTCCGTGTGTCATAAGTCTTAATTGAAAATTATAGCCAGAGCTAAGCACAAAATTCATGAAAATAACAAATAGATTATGTGATTGGCTACATCAATTACAATTAGTATAGATTAAAGTATAATAAAGCATTGCAGTGCAAGCCTTAACTCAAATACTTGCTTTGTCAGCCTGTAGGACTTTGTTATGTAAGCGAGCCTTTAGTTGAATAAGGCAATCAATATTTACGATACAAGCCCGAATTTAAATATATTCATTTAACCAAATAAACTGCGGGTTATCTTTCCAGTTGTCTCTTTTAGATAGTTGAGAATAAAAGGAAACTTAGCTTATTCAGTGACGTCTGCTAATAGTAGTATATATTTTCCTATTGGGGTCTACATAAACACATTTTGCTGATTTATATAAGTTTCCTTTATTCAAAATTAAAGTAGTCTAATTTCAGTTTATTTTCAAAATAGTAGCTTGAATGATATGAAAAACAATCAGCATTGACAGACAGCGCGAAGAGTGCGTCTCTTGATTACGCAGCGATTCTTGGATAAATATATTTAAACTAAATCCTTTAAAAACCGGAACTCCAAGTGTGATTATTAATAATAATAGAAAACAGGAAACTGTATGGTTTTCTAAGCACCAACAATGTGCAGTTACAGCGTTAAGCTTTTAGCGTGTCAATTTTGCCTGTAAGAAGGCGGAAAAAAATCCAAGCCAATTCGAGGGAAAGTTTGGCATGAAATCAATCAAGCATAAGGCACTGGTATTCGCAATTTTACGACGCAGCCAGCTCAAGGCACGGGCGAAAAAAAGGTCATAAAACTTATTTACTTAGCACCAGCGAAATGGGCGAACAGCTGAAGCAAGCGATTGAATTAAGGAAGCAAAAGCCCTAAACAAAGAACAGGCATAAATACTCAAAATGCTGAAACAAACAAAAGCCATAAGACATAACGGAATAGCGGCAAGAACGTCAAACAAAAAATACAACAAAAAACAAAAAAAAGCGAAGCGAGAAAATATAAAAAAGCGAAAGTCGAATCAAGTCAATAATCATAAAATGCCTTGGCAGAAGTGGCGCATCATCGTAGAATCTGTTAAATTGTCTGTGAATGACAAATATTGTGTTATAATTTCTATTTGTTGAATTCAACAGCCGCACAACATGGCGTATGCGCATTATTTAATTTGTCTAAGTGTTTTCGCGCTCAAGCAGCCATGAAATTTATCTTTCGCATAAGTCATGCCTGGGGACTAAACCTAGCAGGTCCATAGCGATTCGATGAATATTCCTGCAGCCGTTAGCAATTCAATAGGCAGCTTAAAGAGCCAGCAGCCTCCCTCTCCCTCTCTCCCTCTCTCATTCTCTCTATCCCTCTCTTCTACTCACCCTCACTCTCTTGATCTGGCTCTGCTTTGGCGTCTAATGGACAGTGACATAAGACACTGTCTGACAGGCTCAGCGTTTGTTTGTTGCTATTGTTGTTTGTCTGCTGAGTTGTGTCAGCTGATGGCCTAACGTGTTTGGACATGCCGAGCAGCGCAGACATTGCTGGCAGAAGACGATGAAGAAGACGCAGCAGACGCAGCGCCAAAAGCAGACGTCGACCATCAAGTGGGCGTCAACATTTCTCCAACTTATTTCATGCGGGTATTTGGAAAGCTTTATCATTTTTTTTCTGTACTTTAGACGATGAACAAAAATCTACTATATTTTACTAATGTTAGGAAAAGTGTAAATCGCTTAGAAGAATACAAAATCAGAAATAAAGCTTATATATTTTTATATGAAATAGGTTCTTAAAAATAACAATTTAATCTATTGCTTTGCTTTGCCTACCACGTTTGTAATCCAAGCCAACCATATCTATTTCGTATAAAAGCCCTACAAGTTTTTTTTTTGTTGCAATTAGTTCGATACGGCTATAAACAAACAAAGAAAACAAACTCGCAACAAAGGGTGCCATATGTGCCTCCTTTATTCGATAGCTTATATAACATTGCTGTGCGAATTTTAATTAAATTTTTTTCTGCACTCTGTACATGAATGATGTGTGCGAGGGTGTGTGCGTGTGTGTGCGTGCATGTGTGTGTGTGGGTGGCACGCGCACACATATCCGTTGCAAAAATCCAATTTGAAATCAAAAAGCCGCACAGGATTGCATCCCCGCAGCCACCTAATCTGGATGCGTACCGCGTACTCGTCTTCATCCTCCCGTTGGCCGTCGTCGGCACTTGCAACTCATCAAAATGAGCAGCGGGTACTTAATCTGATTTACTTGCCTTGGCAGTCGGGCAAGGCAGAGCCCGGCAGGGCCAGACAAGGCTGGCAGCTCGACGACTCCATGGCGGAGACCAAGTAAACAAGCGTCTTCATAAAAACCGACAGCTCCGCTCCAAATAAGTAGGTAGACAGACACAAGAGCTGTCAGTATGCCCAGGCACTAGGGCAAAATAACGACTATAGGGCTGGCGCTCGCTCGCTGGCAAAGGCTTTTCATTGCTGCGCTCTGCGGCGTTGTATACATCATAAAAGGACGATAAGATAACAGCGACCGACCAAGGCACTTGACTGTTGTGGCCCTATTGCTGCCCCAAAAACGAGCACCTCGATAAAAACACTTTCCAACGGCATTACAGTTTGGCCCAGCTGCTTGCAACACACATTGCACATGGGGGAATTTCTCTAGAACGCTGCGAGATTCGCACATTTTCTCTTGCATACTTTTGAGCTGAACTTAAATTTTTGTTCAGCACGAAAGTATGCACCAAAAAATATGATAGGTACGCAACCGATTGCAAATTAACTACTACCATTTTCAGCTCAAAAGTAGGCAATACAATTTATGTTTTTGTTCTCAAGTTTTCTGCAAGGTCTCTAAATTCGATTCCTTCTATTTAATGTTAGGGCATCTGCGTTGTTCCAGTGGCCGAACCTGCTGTTGCACTGTTTCACATTATTTATTTGATTTTCGTTCGCTGGTGTTCTTTTCTTGTTGCCAGCGCCCTGGCAGAGTCTTCGATGTGATTTATTTTGGCAGCGCACAATGTACTTTCTTTTCAAATAAATCATAAATTTCAACGCACTGCCGCAACAACACGCATTTGCTCTTATTGTTGTTGTTTTTGTTGCTTTTACTGTATCTGCTGCTGCTCTTGCTTTGGCTCCTTGTTTTTCTCGGCTTGTGACAGCCTCCTGGCCAGACCATAGACCTGCTATGCCCCAACGACAGCAATTGAGTTATCCGAAAAAGGCTATCTAGCCAAAAACAAAATAAATAAAAAAAAAAGCAACACTTATTTATTGTATTTTTATGGCGCCTAGACCATGCGGCCTAAGCCGCATACAATTTTGTTGAAAAATGTAAAGCGCTGCCCAAACCTCAAGCCCAACTCCAACTCCTGCCCCCTAAGGCCATTGAGAATTATGAGCTAAACGCGACACGCGTGTCCTGGGAGCCCTCAAGCTTGAGCCGGGCTGAATACTGGACACTGCCCCGGGAAGACACATGATTTGTGGTCGGCCATTTGGCCAACAAGGCAGCTGAGATTCGACCCATTTTGTTTGAATTACAGTCTTAGGAATTGTGACAGTGTTCGGGCATAAGAATTGTTTACTAAATGCAACTAAAATGAACTGGACAACTTTGCCTGATATTTAGGCTCGACAATTTATATTGCCATAAATTGTTTTTTTATTGGCAAAAATTCAGAATACAGCAGCTAGCACCAGGTTGTCCAAATTGTTATGTGCCACAATAAATTTGTTGTCTCTCTATAAATGGAATATTTTCATATCAATCAATGCCATGTTTCATATTTTTATTATTTTCTAAACTTGATCTCTATTTATTTGTAAACTAATTTGTCTTCATTAAATTATCACAATCTTTTGCTATACAACTCGTGTCACTAACCAACTAATGCTCGGAATTCTATCATTTGTGATTCGAGTCGTCGATTTGCACTTGAATGGGTATGCGATAGGCGCTCTGCGCCAACATGGATACCAGTACCATTTCGACCAGTATCAGGATATTGATGATGGCTGCAGAGCAAAGGAAAAATAGAAACTTAATAGCTGCTCAAACAACACTCGCTCTCCATGACTTGATACACTTACTCTGCTTGTAAATTGTGTGATTGATGGGATATTCGCCGCCCAGCTTGAGGGAGTTCAGCTGCTCGTAGAGTACCAAATACTGCAGCTTGCAGAGCAGCACAATCAGTTGCAGACAGAACATCTTCTTCCTGAGCTGATAGTCGCCGTGGAGCTTGGTGATCATGCGCACCGTGATCTGCAGCGACCAGGCGCCCAGCACAATGGATGCTATGATGAAGGGTATGAAGAAGAAGACTACCTCGCGATACAGCGTAATATCACGATAGTAGAGTATGTTCATGACCAGCATGATGCTGCCCTGCCAGAAGGGCATCTGCCAGACCATGTAGCGGGAGATGCACAGCTTCGTCTTCGTCGGCACCACCATGGGCAGGCAGAGGCAGCAGCAGCAGCAGGGCGGCGTATTCAATGCGACCGGCTCGCCGGCTGTTTCCTTCAAATAGTTCTGCTCCGACTCGACATAGCGAAAGAGCAGCATACGAAAGACGGGGCCGCCTATCATGAACATGGCGTGCATCACTGTGTGACAGATGAACCAGGAATAGGGCACCAGTATGGTGACCAAGGCAGCCAGCGAGATGACCGGATACAGGCTGACCATCACAATGGAGGGCATCAGCAGCGGCTTGTTCAGATGACGACGCAGCCGCGACACAGTCGTCAGATATATGGAAATGTTAAGTATGGTCAGCATTGCGGCCACGAAGATGGCCAGCGAGACGAAGGCCGTCATATCTGAGGAAGTTGAGAAGAGGTAATTAGAATATATTTTGCTATTTACCTGCAAAGTGAATGACAGAAAAGTGGGACTAAAAGTTTGATCTGTGTTAACACGAATAGTCATAAATAGCTCAGATATTCAAGGCGTAAGTCGATCAAGCTCAGTCAATGTAGTTTGTCCTAGTCACACGGAAACCGTGATCCGTGACCAATATTTCATAGAACTTTCAAATTTATTCGCCTCAAGTTTTTGTTAGCTTTTTATTATTTATGCAGATGAGCCAGCATTTTTTAAGTTTTACTCACATGTATAATATTCGGAGAGCAAGGGATGGCTGTGCATGCTGACGGTGTGATTCTGTTGCAATTCCAGTTCCAGTTTGACTTGCTGCTCGAGCTCCTGCAGCCGCAGCCGTTCAAAGTCCTCGCGGGAACTCATATTTTTATTGTTTTATGTATGCGTGTGTGCGCAGGAACTTGTGATAAATTCGAACTAGGGCAAGTTATAAGCTGGCGGCTTGGCTGCTGACTTTTGCTGCTTTTATGTTCACAGGATGTCTGTATGTTTGCTTTTTTTCTCTACTTTCTTTGCGCTTCTTTTCTTTTCTCTACTTTGTTTCACTTCAGTTCGCCGCACTTCACATTTTATCACTGAAGCCAAACTGTGCGACTGTCTGTTAACAGATGCGTCTACTCTTCCGGCGTGCGAGGCTGGATTTTTGCCGTTTTCTTGGTACTCATAAATGTATCTCAAAGTTTGCGCAATCTGTTAAGCACCCGCATCCGCCTCCGTTACCGCCTACCAAATGCCGAATGCTGCCACCGGAGAAAGTGTTGAATTAACCAGAGACTACAATGCCAATTACCTAAAGAGAAACACAAGTTTCCAAAGGAATTGTTTTATTTTTACTAGACAATCCAGAGGGGGCACGTACGAGTGTTCGAGACAGCACAGTCTAAACAATTTATAATTAATCTGTTTCCGATAACTAATGCTAAACAAATGTCTAGACATGTGAGATATTTAAATGCTGGACCATGAACTTTATCGCTTTCTTAATGTTTATTTTTAGAAAATGTTGATTTTAGTCGAATATATTTCACTTTTAACATATATAAATCGAATATAAATAAACTGTTTTTTCCTGAAATTTTTGCAAGTTTGTCTTGTACGTAAATTAACTCTCACTAAATCCTCTTTCAATATCGATTTTCCCTTCGATGTGAGCCAATTGAATTGCTGACATTGACTATGAAAGAGCCAGGCGCTTCAATTTGCTTTTATTTAATGTGGTCATGTGATCATAGATACAATATTCATGAAGCAGAATGGGATAAAAATCATTTGTTGTGTTTACATTATAAGAAATTAAAGACAGGTCAATAACTTGACTTCAGCAGACAGCGGCAGCACGCGATAGACAAGCTATGATATAGGTATTTGCCTTGCTCGACTAGCGAATGCTCTTTGCCTAAAGTGAGTCACATTACAGATTAAACATAAATCAGAGCGTGATTCACAAATCGGTTGAGTGAGTGAGCATAAAAACTAAAATTAAATCCCCTTCGTAATTCAAGAATCTTATCTATTCTTCGGTTGATTACACTTTGTCGAACAAGGTGCTTCAGTTGGCAAATGTCTTCAGTAGTCTAGTCAATGTGTGATTCGGCATAAATGCCATTTTAATTTGTGAGTGCTGTGAGAAAATTGATAAGCTTCATAATTATCGGAAGTGATTTATGTGTAACTCCATCAGTCTCAAAGTCCAAATGTCAATAACAATTAGCTCATGTGCCTGTTTGAAGATATTTCTCAAAGGAATTCCTGAGAATTCTATAGGAATATCAATCAATTGAAATTAATTTGATGTTCTAAATGTGAATATTGAGTGAGGCAAGCTTTCCCTATCAACTGCAGCTGGTAATTGGTTAAAACTCAATCGAGTATCTTTCAGTTTCCTCCTCTTCTTCGCAAGTCTAGCTACAATTCTCGAAATACCTTTAGCCATACTTAAAATGCACATCATAAGCGAAGCTGAATCGTTGATGCTATAAGCAGGCACGTGACTAGGTCTAGGCGACCCACTAAAGAGCATGCAAGACTGAGCAGGCGAAAGAAATGGAAATGCCGATGAAGAGAGAAAGAGAGTGAGAGTGGGAAAGAAAGAGAGAGAGAGAGAGAGGGAGAGAGTATGCCAACTGGCTGCAGGCACCCAAAAAACTGGTTTCGAAAACATAATCAACCTGCGACCGGGCATACTAAAATACGTTTCGTTCATATATATGTATGTATGTGTGTACCGACATATGTACACCGTTTTGTCTGTACGTCTACATATATATAGGCATGGCTGAGGCGTGTGTGTATTTGCTTGTCTGCCTGGTTATGTAAGCAATTGTTGCTTTTGTCGTCCGTTTGTTAACCAGCGCTCGAGTCATTTGCCATAATTAAAATAACCAACTGTTGCAGTAGCTTCATAAGCTCGGCTAAAACCAACAACAAAAAGCAACAAGAAACGCTGCAATAAATACATAAGAAAACAATATATGTATGTATAATAATTTATTTCCACTCATCCGACGACCTTCAGAGCATCTGCCAGATACGTGCCAAAAGCTCTGCAAAAAGCAAAGTTTCATTGCATGGAGATAAAATCGCCCTTTTTAGTCATACAATATACGATATGTATATCTATATATAATTGCATATATATATATTTATTTCACCAGTTGCTTAGGAAACTGCTAATCAATTTTTCTATAATTCATTTACAACAACTCCATAGCATATTTCATATGCTTTTGTTAAGCAATTAGCATAGAACTCGAATTCGAATTTGAATTTGAATTTATTGTTTAGCACATTTTTTAGTGCGTAAACGAAGCCTGTCAAATCAACGTCATAAAAATTCAATTTTTAACAGCTCGCAAATGGTCAATACACGCAAAAGCAACAACAACGAAATTAATTAATAAATTTAAAGAACAGCAATCAAAATTGTCGAGAGCTTGAAAACTCTCTTCTGTTGGAAACCTTTCTAGCAGGCGAAATACATTTAAATGTGCATAAAAATACGTAAAATCAAAATTTAAAAATATTAATTTAAAAATATAGAATGTTTACAGATACAGATACAGATACAGATACAGATACAGATAAAAAAAAATCTTTGCTCAACTTATTTTTATTTTTATTTATTTAACATATAATAAAAAACTTTGTTCCACTTAAATTATTTTTATTTATTTAACATATGCTTCAACTGTCATCGTCTTATCTGAGCTAATCTATGGGATGGCACGCACTGTAATTAACCTTAGCTGCTTAAATATGATAGCTCAAAGTTGACGTATTTGGCTTGACACATTTCGGAAGATATAATTTATTATCTTTACATAGCAGAGCAGACAGAACAAATAAATAAACCAACCAAATGAGGCGACATGAAAATTGCAATTAACAGCAGAATAGAAAATGGAGCAAAGTGAGTGAAAAAGACGAAAATAATAATCCTTGTGCAACTTTTGAGCAACAATGGGAGTTGCCAAAGAGCTTGTGAAAATTTGAAGAGATTTTTCATTCAAGTTGGCAAAGTTTTGCAATCCGCTTTTGGCCCACTTAACGCTTTAATGAAATAAGTTAACAAACTGTAAAAACTGCGAAAGACTACTTCATTTGTTTGGCTTGCTTAGTGTAACCAATTCCAGCCGAAGTACACCTCTGTTTCAATGAGATAGTTAAATTGTGAAGCGAAGATACGCTGATGAAAGAAAAAACCCATGACAAGTCTTCGAGTCGCAACTTTGTCCCTGGGCACGGCTGCTGTCCCTCGCACTCTATGTGGCAACAACTTGAGCTCTGCTCGAGGCTTTCAAATAACTCAAATAACAAACACTCTTACGACAGAGACAAAAGTACGGAAAAATGAAAGAAGGCTGATAGAGTAAATAAAGCGCTATACGACCTCACACATGGCCAACGATAATAGCAACAACAAAATATGCTCAAAGAAATTGTGGGAAAAATCAAATGCAGCATATGAAATAAAATTATAAATACGCATTCAACAACAGCAAGTGAATTGTTTAGCAATTCTTTTTTATTTTTGTTCTTTGTACTTGAGAAAAAGTTATTCGCAGCGGTAATCGATATCACAAAGCATCCCACACAATCGAATTTCAATTGTCTACCTGTCTCTGTCACACAACAATGTGCTTATAAGTTTTGGGATTTTTCAAAGGTGTTTGTATGTTGTATTTTAGCAAACAAATAGGTATATATAATATATATTACTATGCACTATAAAATGTAAGATATGGGAGAAGAAGATTCAATATGCATACAAGTATTTGCATATATACATATATTCTTAAGAACTTTGAAAAGAACACACTGCTTGTTCTTGCCTGGACTTCTAAGTACAAAGTATTATATTACTATAGTAGTTACTATATTTTAAAGAACTCTATTTATTTTGATATATATCTAACTAATTATAAAGTCGAATATCAAGGGCATATATATGTATGTTAGCTACTTTGTATGTAAAATATAAAATAAACATAATTTACATCAGTATTATTTACTTTATTCAAATTTTTAATCTTTTAAATGCCCATTGGAACATCACATATTATTATAAAATTAATTTAGCTATCTTCCTTAAAGATTGAGCACAACATGCTAGGCTCTTAAAATAATAAGATTTTTAATACAATATGACATTAGAGCTGGAGTTAACAAAGTATGAAAATCTTAAATTCATTTGTATTTTGAGCTAAACTAAGCTGCTGCACTATATAATTAAAGAAAAATATTTAATACTCAAATATAAAAATACTTTTCTGCTTTTAACATTCTTTAATTATAGTAAACAACAAAAAATCACTGAAGATGTATGTATTCAAGTTAACGGAATTCTGTCACGTTTTCACTCTTCAGTTTGTAGCTAAAAGTGATAGCAATTTTCTAGAACTCAAAATAATTGCCGCCAATCAATTGTTAATGCACATATATTATATAGGTATTCGCATTCAACTACATATCTGAGCTAGCGAAAATTCTAATTTTACAAATCTCACCGATTGCATTGAACACTTTGAATACCCAACAATCAATTGGATCGAGCTATAACCGTTTCTAATAATATAAAATGGCACAGCTCATCAGCTGCAGCAATTTCTACATATTAAATGCCCAAATGCATAATTAAGTTTAACAACTCTATCTCCCTCCCTCTCTCTCTCCTTCTTTCTCACTCCCTTCGGCGAGTAGCTAGTGGCACATTTCATTGACCTTGGCCATCAAAAGCCGCGTACAACAAAACTCAGGCGGCATCACAATTATTTATTTGCATGCGCTTTGCCATTGACAAAAGCTTGACACATTTTAATTAATTTTCAAATAATATTTGGAAAAAATTTGGCAAAACGACAATTGTTTTGCAATATTCATTGATTGTTATTTTAGTGAAAAATAATTAAATTAATTTTTATTGAATTGTGCGAAAGTGCAAATGCTTTGTTGATGAAACTAGCAAATACCCCTTAGACCGGCTCGAACAACTCGTATTGAAATTTGTTTTGTTTTCAAAATGTTTTCTTTCGACTATCACTTCCACTCTCGCTCTTACAATTACAATACGCTGTCTCGCTCTAGCAAGTCGATTTGCCGCGCCGTGTGTTGTTCGCTCGCGCGTTGGCCACAAACTGAACTCAAACAAAATTTTTGCTCAGTCGCTCAGTCCGATCACGAACAAAATATTATGCGCCCAGCCAAAAACAGCAACAGCAGCAACAACAACCGCAACAACGACAACAATATTAATAATAATAGCACTTACCGCTGACGTTGTTACAGCACTGCGTATTGGTAGCTTGTGAAATTGAAATTGGCGAATTGATGCAGAGTAGAAATGGCATATTGATGAGGTTGTTGCAGAAATAGCTTGGTTTGTGTGTGTATGGCCCATTCTTCTGGCTTTTTGTTTTAGCTCAGAGCTGAGTCGGGAAATGCGCAAAGGGGCAAAGGGGCGTGTTAACCTACCTTGACTCATGAATCTAGTGGTTGCCACGCATTGTGGCAGTATTTCGCAGCTCCATGTTAAATAATTATTTCTTATTTACATATTATATTAGTGGCAACAGATATGCCGAATTTGGAATAAATTATATGTGACGTAATATACTATATACTTCGTATAGCCAATAGCTGATATTTGTGATTCATATTATAAAATTTCGTTGACCCATTACTGCTCCACTACGAGCTGCCGCTACGATCCGCAGATAAGCCTGATAATATTTGGTTTGTAGCAAAAAATACATATTGACACTCATATTTGATGTTGACATATTAAATATAAATATTTATATTGTGATTACAGCCTAGAAAATAGGACAGAATACTTATAGAATGTGAAGCTGGGTTGAGATATTTTAATATTTCTATTAATAACCATAAAGTCACTTATAAAATAGTTTTATATTCTATTCTCTTGTCTTTCTCCTTTAAATTAATTCAATTAATTGTGAAAAATTGTTTTGAATACTTCCGGATTGGGAGGCTTCCAATTCGTTTCATTTGTACTAATATTTTCTTCTCATTTCTAGCAGCGCTAAGTGCCTAGGCTTCACGATAAACTAATTAACAAGTCTACTCCCTATCGGTGTGTTTGACACTTAAGAGCTAAAACCGCTCAACGGGCCAATGGATAACCCGAGCGAGCACCCACCCGGCAGCGGTCATCTCGCAATCAAGATCTGAAAGCTAATCGGAACATTTCACAGATGTGGAATGGAATGCCTAATCAACTTGGTATATACTTGGACACAATCTGACACAACAGTGAATAATTAGCCAACAGATGTGATTATATTCATAATTAAACCTGGTTATGGCCAGAGCCCTTCAATTTCGACATACAAATGCAATTAGCTAAATAAATGCCTACATAATTGTGATCAGCCGCACATCCGCCAACTAATTTAATGGCCCGGCACAATGAGCCTTTTTTTGGCTTGATAAACCCATCCACAGAATGAAGTGGGCTCCAATTAAATGTGAATTATAATCGCCGCCCGAAAGTATGCTTTGAATTATTTCCAACTGGCAACTGCCAACTTTAAGCGTTTCCCTGGCACAAGCTCAGGCGCCCCTTACGAGGGTGCAGGCCATAACAAAATAAAATATAAATAAAAATAAAAATCTGCCTTGACCATGTGGCAATTTAAGTTATAATTTGCAAATAAATCTAATTTTGTGTGTGGCAGAGGGTCAACGACGAGGCGAGGCAACTGCTGATAAAAAAATTAGAATGAAGACCATTTCAAAATGAAGCCGAGCAGGAGACGAGCCAAGCGAAGGGCTTTCAAATTAAGAGGGAATTATAATACTATTTGAGTGTGAAGAATGTGAAGAGAATAAATCTCAAATTGAATATAATTAAATTAAATCATACTGAAGCATGCTTCACATTCATTTTAAAACAGTGTCGGAGCTTAAGCAAATGCAAAACTGAAATGAAAATCTCTTGGCGCTTACACAGAACTTTCTGTTCATACAAATACTTCCAACTGGCCAAGAAAAATATTACTAAATTGTTTTCTCACTCACAAGTTCACTGCTTTGTTTGCCGCCTCCTCTGGCAGTAGCCGCGCCGCCACAACCACCGCCACCGCCATCGCCACAGCCAACGCCAGTGCCACAATGCCATCTTCGCTTTTAACTTACATATTTCGCTTGTTTTCGTCTGACAGCAATGATTGCTTTGGCAAACTGCCACCAATCTGCAGCTTCCTCTCAACGGGTCTTAGCTGCCGCTCCCTGCCGCTATACACATAGCCAGTGGCTACAGCGGCGCGCATCGTGGATTTTAGGGCTCAAGGCGCTGCCTTTGAAGCTGGCGTCGTTTTCTACGTCGCCGCCATCAACGCCTCGCAAAAGTAAAAGCAAAGCAGAGCAAAGCGGCGCAGAGCCAAGCCCCTTGTCACATATTATATTATTTTTTTTTTCATTTCTTAGCAAATGGGGAGCAATGCAATGCTTTTTAAATACCAAAATGAACATGTCAAAGTAAATACGACTAGCGTGAGGATGCCAGGGATACCCTGTACTTTGCGTGAAATGGGAATAAAGATTTCGATAAGTAACAAACAAGATATATAATGATATTATTAATATATATATACTGCTCCTATGACATACTTTGGCGTATAACCATCATACCCGCTTTTAACCATTTCCTCGGCTTACAGGGTATACAAAGAAACTGAGAGCAATAACTACAAAGAGCAGCCAGTGGCCGGAGCCATCATTGCCTCAGGGCGACTGCTGGTGGTTTCTGCTTCTTATGCTCCCGCTGCTACTGCTCCCGTTGTTGCTGCTGTTGCTGTTGCTGTTGCTCCTGCCAAGCCGTCAACGCTATTGTCGTCGTCTTCACTTCAACTTTATCCTTTCGCGTGCCTTTCTTTGTTTTTTCTTCTGTATTTCTTCTTTTTTGCTGCGGCTGTTGTTTGCTGTTTAACGAAGCAAATCAACAAATTGTAATGATGCCGAGCGGCGAAGATTGTTCTGCGACGCTTGCACTTTTCGCCATCGGCTCCCGTTCCCCAAACGCTTGGCCCTACACAAGCGAAACTGAATCTGAATGTGAACCCAAGCCCGCAGTCCTTTTTGCATGGCTCGCTCCACTTGGGACGCAGTGTAGCGTAAAATGAATTGAGACATTCATTTCGAAACCCCAAAAAAAGAAAAAAAACACACACACACACATACCAAAAAACCAGAAAAAAAAAAACAACAAAAAACCGAAAACAAAAAACCGCAGGCTGAGAACCCTTGCAAACTTTTCCAGCAACTAGCACTAGTACTACGGTCATTGCCACACACACAGGCATACAGGCACACAGGCATCTACTCCTACACTTTCACACATACGCACAAAGCTGTGAATGCAAAAGTGGCAAAGTTTCACAGCACTCAGCAAATGCTCGGGGGCAGCTGTTGTGCATTCAGGTGTGAAGTTTTTGGTCGGCGCACAAAAGTATGCTACAAATAATTAAATCATGCAAAGGTTAGCGCAACTTTTTGAGCACGAGATGCCAGTTGAACGGCTGCGACTCGACGGGCACTGCCAGCAGGTAAGCAGGGATCCGAATGGGACCGAGTGGGCCATTGCGTAGACAAGTTCAATGCCGCCTTTGAGGCCTTGTCAGCCTGTCAGATAGTTGGCGATTGTCTAATCGATATTTATATTTGCTTTTCAGCAAAGGGTTCCAGCATTTGCATATGGCAAATACACAATGAACGAAAACACGGTGCTGAGAGGAGTGGTCCACGCGCGGGTCCCCCAAGTGCCCAGCAGCATATTGGCCTGCCTTTTTTACAAGTGCTCTTGCTGGCATTTCCGTTTCCGCTTCCTTTTCTAACAAAAAAGAAACGAAATGTTGACTTTTGCACAGACATTTCAATGCACTTCCTGCAAAAACAGTTCAATGCTTGGTTAACAATCTAGGTATTGCAGGATGAGACTTTGCATTATATAACATCCATTATAATTATTTAAAAAACTTTTTTATTTACTGAAGCTTTTGCAAGTGCTACTGAGTGCCTTCTGCAGGTGCAAATGTAAGTCCTAATTTAATATGCCCCATAAAAGGAACTTATCGAAACTACACAAACAGCCAGGAGCCACACGAGCACTCTAAGATAGATTGCAGTTTATTTGCTTGGCTGACGGTGGCCCATAAATTATGAGAAGCAAATGATTTGCATGCAGTTTTTCTTGCATTCGCCTTCGTCCGCTGGCCGGGCATACCTATGCGGAGAAAAAAGGATACGCCGGGCTAGTCTAGTGAGGAATGAAGCCATAAATAAACCATGCGTTGGTCTGCCTTTGGCTTCGACTATGTGCGCCTTCAAAACAATTGGCGGCAAACAACAATCGAGCAGCCAAATGGCCAATAGCAAATTGGTCGAAACGGATGCCAGCATTGGTCGAAAACAGACGAGTGCGCTCTCGTGAAAGCTCCTTACCGAAAGCTTTCACGTTCTGGCCTTAAATACTGGCGCGCTGATAAAACGGAAGACAGTTGCCGTTTCGTACGCGTTGCCAACGCAGCAGCAGCAGCAGCTACCAGTGTATGTGTATGTGTGTGTGTGTGCGTTAGAGATTGAACGTAAAGGCATAACAAAAACCGTTGCTTACTTTTGAGCGCCAAGTTAAAAAGCGTTGATCTTAAGGTGCGTCCAAACAGTTGCCGGCAAAGTGCATAACGGTGCAAGTGATTCGTGGCAAAGAAAAAATAATAAAATAAATAAATAAACAAACTGGCCTTACAGTATTTGATGCGAGTGGCCCTAGGCAAAGTTATGTTGATGCAACAGCAAGGGAACCGCAAGTGAAAGGTGAAAGCGCAAAGTGCAAAGAAGATTTTTAGTTTTGAAATACAATTGAGACCTGCTGGGTAAGTAGCTCAAGCTCAAGCTGAAGCTTAAGCTTAAGCGTAGCGTTAATTAGTGCTTATGTTTCACAGGGGATTGGGGTAATTAAACAGGACGCTGTAATAAAAAGAAAATTTAGAAAAGGATAACACGCTCATCTTCGCTATGTTCTACAGCTTAGCTAATTAATTAGTATGTATGAACTTAGGCACAGAAATTTGTTTACAAGCTCTTGAACGAAAGCTTAAGAGCTCTGGCTGATAAACTGAATGCTAGTAAAAGAAATTCATTTGATAAGTGAAGCTTTTATTTAAATTGTGGTTAGTATGAAACCTTCAGGCAAAACTTTGAATTATGTTTCAAATATTAAAATTTATCTATAAAATTTCTTCCAATGTCAAACTGATTTTCGTTTGACTTGCAAATAAGTTTTATTCCTAATTTTCTCAGACATTGGGCCACAAATTTGTAATTGCAACAGACTGAAATAATTTTTGATGTGTGTTCATTTAATTTAAATTGATTTTTAAAAATTCTCTCGAGTGTATGAAAGCATCATCTTGAGCAGTTTTCTTGGAAGAAATTCATTTAAAGGACTTTACGTGAGTTACGAGCGCGCTGCTCATAAACATTTTGTGAAGCGTGTAACTTCTGCTGAGCCCCGCATAAGGCAATGAGAAAAACTGCCCAAAACATGCACAGAAATCACTCAGAAAAATGTTGACAAAAAATTCCCAGCGGAGTTACGAGAAGGCGGCAATTTTACGGCAGTTTGGCTTTGCCAACGACAGACGCATCCTTTAAAGCCTACACGTGGAAATGGGCTCAGGCAGAGAGAGACCGACAGAGAGAGAGCACATCGAGACGAGCCCAGCACGAGCCAGCAGCAAAAACAAAAATGGCAATGCTCAAGTGGCGCAGCGCTTAACACAAATTAGACGCACTTAATTACAGCGCAAACAGTCGCCGGGAGTGGCCGTAAAATGTGCGATGCAAACGCTTAAACCGCAGGAAAAAAAACAACAACAAAAATTAAATGAATTGACGCCGACGGCTGCCTTCAGCCAAGAACAGACCGACAGCAAGATAGTGAGAGGGACAGAAATAGATGGCGATTGGGGAGCTGACATGGGGGCAAGTTTCAATTTCAGCCCACAACATGCGGCCTAAAACTCAATTAAATGAACTGCCAAAAATTTAATTACATTTCATTTTATTGCAACTTAAAGCAGAGCTGAAAAAGAATTTTAAGTATATCTTGGCAGAGCCCCAATTGGGCTAAGTTTCAATTTGAGCTAAATAAAATGTCAAATAATTGGGGCCACTGGACCTAGAATATAGTTAATATATGTCAAATACAAAAATAACTTATTATGGCATCAATTACGAAACATTGCTTTCAGCTTAAATATTGTTTATGCCCATTGTAGGAAATTCATATTTTGTCTTTTCACCCAAGGCAATTAAGTTTCATATTCCACATATTCCATAATATACTCGTCTTTTGAATACATATTTGGTTACATAATCTTCAGAGTTACATAAAATCCATCAATAATTGAAGCCACCTCGAAGAGCTTGGCAGATGGGTTTCCTGGAATAGCAGTCGGACTACTACTGCCTTTCTCTGCTCCGTTGGATTTGATTATTTTAGGGCACTTGAAGTTGCGTAAAGTAAAATCTGTAATACTTGAGAAACTGGAGCCTTGCTTGCCATTGAGCAGCCAGTGCAAGCCATAATCCATGCCGAAAGGCGACTACGAACTGCGCTGGCAAAAAGTTTGCATGGCATTTAACAACCCTTTTGCCAAATAACCGAATGCTGCCCCTCGACAACAGCAACAACAACAGCAATGGGCACATCCTGTGCGGATCTACAGATAGCCTACAATACTTGGTAACGCCCCTTTATCTGGCAAACAATACGCTCATTAGCTGCTGGAGCTGCCTTATTTTGGGCCTCCTGCTGCCATTGCGCCTAAGCTCAGTCGACGTCAAATGCTAAGCAAAGTTTTCTTAATTTTGCTGCCGCACACATAAAATAATATTTTTGTTCTCGGCAAACTTTGCTCGCAATTAAGTTGTAAGTGCCAGCAACTGCCCTAAGGCTCTCCTCCTCCCTCCCACTTTCTCTCTCTCTCTCTCTCTCTCTCTCTCTCTCTCTCTCTCTCTCTCTCTCTGTCGCTCTCTCTCTGTTTCTTGCCGTGAATGAAGTCATTCGTTTTAATTATTTAGATTGGCCATAAGCCAGCCCAGCCTCGCATCTGGCATCGGCCAATACCGAAAACTGAAATGAGCAAAACGTTTCGAGGAAAATCATAAAACGGACTCCAAATATCTGCTGCACTTCGCTCCAACTTTTCCATTCCGGCTGTCCCCGTCGAGCTCGGCACTCGAAACTGTTGACAAAGTAATGCAAGTGCGGAATGAATATGCAAATGGCTCAAGAGATTGACTGCCCCCAAACTAAGTGCGATCGACCCCAGCTGCTGGTGCAGCTCGAACTGCAGCAGCAACTCGCATTGCCAACAAGTAATGCCACTTTATTTAAGTTTTTCCTGCGGCATAAACCTCTCTGCTGGTCTCGAATTGTTGCCAATGCGTACAACTTTGGAATGGAAATCGTGGCACTTTGGACGCACTTCTTTTTCAGTGTCAATGTGCGAAATCCTTAAAGGATAACAGCCAAAGGAAAAGAAGAAGAAGCTTCAGAAACTTAAGCTGCAATTCATTTTGAAATACGAATGAATGGATAAAGCAGTTTCGATGAGTTAATTCACTGTTTCTTATTTTGCTGAGATAAGCAGAAGCGAACATATCTGCTATGGGGATTTATATTTATTGCTTAATATGGCAGAAAAAAAATATATATGAAAAGATATATAAAAAGAAATATATAGGTATATAACTAAACAATAAGGCCTTATCATAAAAAAGTATTTAATATAAAAATACATATATATCAGCATATCAAAAAAATATATAAATATTAAATAAAATACAATACAAATACAGCTAAGCATTAAATCCTTGTGTCTATAGAAATTTTCCAGACACATTGCTTACCTATACAAATAAAATACAAAGATTTATTTACATCTCATCTGAGCAGAAAGTCGTATACCAAAAAAAAAAAATAGTTTTCGAATTTATTTTACCAATCGAACACGTAGTCGGCCTCCTGCATATATTTCATCACGCCTACAATAACAAAACTGCAATGAAAGTCGAGCTCTTTGTGCATTTGCATAAACTCTTAGCGCCTTTTCAGCGCCTCAAGTTTTCCGGAGGATGGCAGCACTTTAGAACAATCCGAACTCAGCTCAAGTCATAAACATAAAATGCTTGGCAATGGAATGCCAAAACAATAAATAATAAAATAAAACGCGGCCAGGACAAAAATCAAATGCCAGCAGAAAGCGAACAACAACAGCAAAATGTAGAAGAATAACAGGAAGCAGAGCGAGAGATGGATATAAAACGGATTTCTATGGCGAAAAAGGAAATTAAATATTCACGTATGAAAAATCGAGGCGAGGAAATTGCGCATACTAAATTATAAAAGCCAAATAAATGTGCCTACGGAATTTGGCGATTGATTAGGCTGGGCGGGGGGTGGTAGGGAAATGTTCTGCCACGACTAATTAAAACCCCCCAAAAATATTGGGGTCTATTAGGCGTCGCTTTGTCCCTGCTCACCACACGCAGAGCCATTAATTTATTTTTATGCTTACCATAATTTCTTCTTTTGTTTCCGCTGCTGCTGCTGTTGATGTTGTTGTTGTTGTTATCGCAGCGGCAATATTTGTTTTCAGTTTCTGCTGCTTGCCAAAAACAAAAGGAGGGCAAGACACGCAGCACTGAAGCCAAGGCTGAGGGCTTTAATGATGCGCCTTAACCAATACCAAATATTGGGCGCTGGCCTGGAAAGACCAAAAATCTCTCTCCTGGGCATACCCAATGCCCATCTATACGAATGTCTATCTATCTCTGTGTGTGTGTGTGTATGTGTATGGGTGTGTGCATAAATATCTGTGGAGGCAACTTTGACCCTCCCCGCTTGCTCGCTGAGTAATTTGAATACGTATGCATACTTAATTCGCCACGGCTTTGACTATGGCTGGCTTTCAGCAGCTTCGCCAGCTGAACGATCCAGTGGCAATCGTACACTACATTATTGATTGGATATTTGTGCGGGAATTTAATAATATATGCTAATTGCGTATGGCACTCGGCACTCGGGCGAGCCAATGGCTTAAGTATCTTTAACTGGCAGTTGCCAATTCAGAGCTATCTCGAATTCAGTTCAATAAATAATGTGCTGCAAAGTGAGAGATAAATTATAGAAATAGATGTTGATCAAGTATATACTCATCTATAAATGTGTATTCATATATAACAATAAATACGGTTTCCCATAGAGCCATTCCAAACTTTATTTTTAAGAATTACTTGAGTTAATTATATATATATATATATATATATATATATATGTATATATATATATGTATATATATATATATGTATATATATATATAATTTTGTTGTTTTATCGCTTGGCAGTCAGTCATCAATTAAGAGTTCTCTTCATCATTCACATAAATGTATGTATAATTAGCCTTTGCTTATATGTCATAGAACATATTGTTTTCTGTCAAAGTTCAACAAACTTTTGGCGTTTTCCCCAAAGAAATTAACACACGCATATTTGAGCATTGGGGCGAGCATGTTTCATTTGATTGATTTCCTTATCTATCAATACATATTGTATCGACAGTTTCGCGGCTGAAAACTGATGTTGATGACGGAGCAAGGTCGTCAACGGACAGAGCCAAAGCATTCCAGCCACAACTGGCGACGCCTCCTTCCCTGCCTCACTTGGGCAGCTGTTGAAGTCATTTGATTTCAGCAGCTGCCCAAATGATATGCTCAAAGGCAAAGGCAAAGACGACACGAATATCCCACGGCCTACATTGAGCTTTCAGAAATGGAAAATAATGTAACCAACTCTGCAAAACCTAAAACCTGCAACAAATCTTTGTTGTTATTATTAAAATTACATCTAGATAAAATCATCCATATTATGTTTAATGCATTTAAATACTATAACTATGTACTGAGGACGAGTGCCCATAAGGCTCATAAAGTCAGCAGATGCTAGGAATAAAATGTTTGCCTGCAGCTGTAGTCCAGAGGCATCTTCAGCTTCGGCTCCAGCTAAAGTTGCCGTAAGACCCACTTGACTTCCTACCAGCACTTAATCAGTCAAATTTTATGCGTTGCGCAAATAGAGCACCAAGAACAAAAAGAAGAGTGTAGAGCAGAGCAGAGCAGAGTAGACAGCCGCCGGCTTGGCTAGGGTCTGGCAGCAGCTGTTGACAAGGGGCTTTAATTGCTTTTAGTTTTTTTTTCTCTCTTTATTCTTGGGACGAGGGGCACATAATAATATGTTATTAAACTCGCGTTGCATGTCTTAAAGCCTGACAGCCCGAAAGTTTCAGCTTTGCTACTGCAATTACACTAAGTGGGCCTTAATGTGGCACCAAGTGCTGCGTGCTGCGTGCTGCATGCCCCCTGCGGGCGCCCTCCACTCACAGCAATATCATCATGAGCCCAACAAGACGCTGCAAGTCATTTTAGCGGTTTAGCAAAAAGTTGCCTACAACTAAACTTTGCATTTGCCCATCTGCCAGAAACTTGCTCCAAAAACCAAAGAGAGACAGACAGGCAGACAGACAGACCGAGGGTGACGGGTAGGAGCAGAGAGAGAGACAGTTTTAAAAGCGGACAGTTGTTGACAGTTTCAGTTAGATTTGACATACCCTATTGTCTCTGTTGTTGCCCTAACCCCGAGTCAACCTTGCTGCAATTCAGTTTAGTGTGTAGCAAATTATTTTGTGTCTCCTGCTTCGCTTCAGAGCTTCAACTCTGACACAGATAGATAAACTTTCTCCTGTTGCCAAGTTGTTTCTTTATGAATGCCCAAATTAGGCGAACAAAGAGTCGCTCTGCCTGCTGCGGACTGTAAAGAAAGTTGAAATTTGATTATATATGCATATATCTATAAGAAAAATATATTTTATAGCAACTATTTATCTTTAGCTCTTTGTAGGGCATTCTAGCTTCGGGTACAAGTTTTTTAGATTTATCTAATTCTGAGCTCTTTTGTCTTTGGTGGTTGAGTGTGGTTGAATTCGTGGCTTGGCGAAATTTGATTTGCATGTTTAGATGTGTCAAATGTTTTTCTATTGCTTCTTACGGGCCAAGCAAAAGGTCTAAGAGATTGACTGGCAACTGCTTGATTGAGTCAGAAAATGTTTATGTAATGAACTTGATTTCAGTTCCGTTTGATTTCAGTGAACTCTTTTGACAATTTATAACTGACTTGGCTCTAGTTCATTTTACTTGTCTCTTGAGATAGCCGAAATCCTCTTAAATATGTATAAATTACACTGAATTCACGCACTTTCAGTTAACCTCATGTAGTTGAATGACTTTCCTGCTTTTAAGCCATTTAACATTCGCTGGCGATGGCAGTTTTCCAATTAGCATGAGTCAGCGCTGCTCTTAATGCTCATCCTTGCAAATTAATTTCTTGTTTTTTTTTTTCTTTTGGGTAAAAGAAGTTCGAGCACAACTTTTACGACTCATGAGAATTTTGAACTCACATACATTTGCGGGCGTGTGCGCTTGAAAGAGCCTTTCATCAGCCTGAGCCTATTTCAACGCTGATTTATGTCAACCGCAGAGTAAAGTTTACTTAACCGTATCTGATGCGGCTGCGCTTTGCATATAAACCTATATTGCCTAGACGCCAGCCATAAAAGTCTTTGATTAAATGAAACCATTTATTACGTAGGTAAAGACAATGTCATGACACCTTTTTGCCGCTCGGCTGGGACCGAGAGGAGGAGAGAGGGAGAGAGGGATAGAGGGATAGAGTGCGAGGCTTAGAGGCGGAACATAAAACAATTTCTTTAAAAGTCACGAGCACACGCAGAGTTATGACAATTCGCGTTAAATGCCAAGACACTGCGCTCCGTGCCGAGCGAGACCCGATGTATTCCGGCGTAGCACGCCACACCATGCCGCTGATTCCCGCCAGGGCCCTGGGTAAACGCAAACGAATTTTTAAATTTGTAAACACGCGCCAGACGAGCGCCGACAGTAGCGAATCCAAGACCCGAAAACCAACTGAGTCCCCAGTCACTTGACTAGTCAACAGACGACGCAGCGTTCCTCGCTCACTCAAACACAGACGCATTCGTGTGTATGACTGCATGTCAGTGTGTGTGGGTGTGTGTGTGATATGTGCTGGTAACAGGAAATCCGCAAATTTTGGAATTTCTTGCATGAGCAAAAATAAAATAAACATGCCTCCTCCACGCCCACATCAACTCTGCTTAGTTTCCATCCACGCAGATTCAATGCGATTTCATCAAATTTTTCCATTGCGGCCGCTTCAAAACTTTTATGGTAACATGACTCGACGATCTGATTAACAAAGTTCACTTTGACATGTTTCAAAATTAGAAATAGCTAACGGTCTATAAATATCTGACCTTTTGGAGCTCAGTATTAACATGATTCTTTAGCCAAAGAAAAGTTCCACCTTAAGCAGAAAATTGAAGAGTTTCCGAGTTTTATTTGTTAGCCTTTGTCGTCATGGCTGCCAAGTGTGCGGCAAGTGTTGCAATTTTGTATAGTCAAGTGGCAGCAGTAACGACTCTGCCATTTTCTTGGAACATTTTTGATTAGGCGCAAACACCAGCACTCCGCACCCCGCACTCCGCCGCCCTCAGCGTGAACGGTTAATGGCGCACTCGGCGTATGCGTAATATTGCCTGCTCATATGCCACGCATATTTGCATAATTTGTCTGCCAAGCAGCACGCACACACACAGACACGCACACATTGCCATCATTTAGCCAGCTGAGCTGTCGGAGTTAGTAAATTGCACATACGCCCCGTATGCCGTAGTCACATTAGGATTTGTGCTTAAGCCAAAGGTCGCAGCAAGGCTTCCAACGGCCAACTGAACGACGCGTAGATACCTTTTAGCCAGGTTTATATATATTACTATCAACATAATTATTACCTTTTAGCCAGGTTTATATATATTACTATCAACATAATTATTACCTTTTAGCCAGGTTTATATATATTACTATCAACATAATTATTACCTTTTAGCCAGGTTTATATATATTACTCTAAACATAATTATTGCCTCAAGCAAAAGCGAGAGAGCAGCATGCTTAGCTATTAATTTCAATTTTCATGTGAATTTTTATAGCCCCATCTTTTACATACACTTTGTCAAATTTGTCATACCCCATGTATATGAATTTCGAATGGATATTGTGTGGCAGAGGCATTGTTAGGCGTCACGCTAAGTGTCTGCTGCAGTGTCAGACGCGCACTCACTGACAAATTGAGCCTGATGTGCACAAACAGGCAAAGGGTCTAGGAAATGAATAGAGCTGCTTGAGTGGATAATGCGGCTCTGGCTGACTGGAATGTGCACCAGCAACAGGTAATGCAAGACACAGGCCAACTGGCAGGGTCTGTCATCACATCAAATAGCTTCGATTCTATTCCTGTCCTCGGTCCAATTCAAATGAGCCAGCATAGCATAATTAATTATGTTATTAATAGGCTTTCAGCTTAAGTACATGATTTCTGCTTTATTAATTAAATTATTAATTTTCTTTCTTTTTTTCTGCTGCTTTTGCTGCTGCTGCTTGCCTTTTGCTGATCCAGTTGTCTTGCTCGTCGCCTCCCAAGTTTCTCGTGGCCATCCATTAATAAGCGCTGACAACGGCAGCAGCTGCTGTTGCCCCTAACTGCAGAAACATTAACTTGGCTAAAGAACTTCATTATGCTGTGTGACCAATAAATCTTTCGAATTGGCTACCTTTTGACTGTAGGCCAAAGCCAACAATGAATCATAATGCGCAAACATGGCAAACACCTTCAGCAGCAATGGTGGGGTGGGGGAGGGTTGGGTGTGCTGGAAGGGACGAGCGGCACTCATACACCCCGTGGCACATGCAAGCTCAAAAGCAACTTGTGGCCAGCTCTTAATGTTATGGCGTGTCGACAAAGCAAGCAATAAAGCGTAGCATAAATTAGCCAAATAAGCAGGCGGCCAACAAAGTGAAACAAAAGCAAAACACAAAACACAAACACAAAACAAAGTCCGGACTAGGCTCAAACATATATATATATATATATATATATATATATATATATATAAGCGCAGCCTGCGGGCAGGACGTAACCGAGTTTTTTGGGCATCCAACTTTGCGTAATATGGCACTTGTATTGTTATTATTATTGTTGTTGTTCTTATGCTGGCTTGCTGTAGTTGCTTATTATAAAAAATGATACACACATAGTGAGAGAGCGAGAGAGAGTGTGTGTGTGTGTGGGAGGGAGAGAGAGGAAGCCCAAGATATGAGCATAAGCCATAACCGAAAGGGCAATCATGAAATGTCTTTATGTGGCGATTATCTGCACATAACCGGCGCCAATGTGCAATTAACTGGCGAAAGGGGCGTATGCTCAATGCCACACACACCCACACACACACAGATAGAGAGACGTATGTAATAAACATAGCAAATCAGAGCTTGGGCTACTAAGGGCAGCTTTTACTTAGGCTAAGTCAAAAGCCGCTTTTATTTTTAGTTAATGTTTATCTCTAATGTCAGCACCTGCTCATAAAACTTAAATTTCCCAGTCACTAAGCACCAGCTCTGCACTGCGCCTTCCCCCCCCCCCCCTGTCAACCCCCTCTCACTCCCAAGTGTAGTAAGAAAATAAACAGTCCAAATTTGATTTCCCTAACATAGCTGCCCTTAATACAATTTGTACACATTTCATGTTTCTGCCGACCATCTGAGCTTTTCAATTTAATTTTAAAAATTATTTCATACATTCATATCCCGAGCTCATCAAATTGTATGGAAAAGTTAATAACATCAGGTCAAGTTTTTCTTTTAGTATTTTCTTTTTCTTTTTTTTTTTATATCTGCACAAGCCGGAAAGAGTGGCACACAGTGGGTGTGTGGTGCGGTGGATGGCTAGTGCTTTGGACATCCTGTGGATGTAGATGATGTGTCCTGGCAGCTGGCAGCCGGCCAATATTTATCCAACTATCTGTGGCTATTCGGGGTTTTTGAGCTTCGGGCTTTAGACTTTCGACTCTTGACTCTCGACTTTGGACTTTGGACTTGGGTTTGTTTGCCATTTTTTAAACAGAACTGTAAATGAGATTTTGCCCATTTGCTTTGCGCTTGTCTTTCTCATTCATTTCTGCCCTTTGGCTTTCAAATAGCAATTTGCCGCACAGCTTTAACCATTGCTTTGACTATTGCCAGCACAACACCCGGTCCACTGATGACTGCCATGGACCCCTGCACTAATAATCAACTGGCTGCCGGTCGCTGCAAGTGTTACAGTTCCCCTAGATTCAATTATGGGGTATTCCTGTACAGGCAGCACCAAAACATGGCGCTGACAACGAAGCTCTTCAATTATATTATGGAGCAGTGTGTTGTGATTGTGGCTGGCAAAGAGAAATATGTATGGATAAACTTAAAGTGTAGACAACAAAGATATTTGTTTTAAATATATATATTACATAAATATTGTAGATGAACAGAAATTCTATAGTTTTAAAAATTATTAATTATTAAATAAATATTCTGAGGTTCATAGAAAGTTTACTCAATCTCAACTAAGATATTCGTTGTAACTGAAATTCAATCTCAAAATTAATATTAAATAATAAATTATACGATATAAAATGTAAGTCAATTAAAATGTATATTATTTCAAAAATTTAAGCCAACGAAAATATTTTTTATTTACCCAAAAATTGACATCAAATTAAATAGCTTAAAGAGCAGATTGTTATAGAAGTAAACTGAAATTTTATTGCACTGCCAAGTCGAACAGCTGCAGATTTTCCCATGGAACTGTTTCTGCACGGCAATTTCTTTAATGTGTTTAAATTGAAGCTTTCTGCGCGCTTCTCTGGCCAAGGATTTTTAATGATATTTAGCTCGTTGGCCACAGGCACACAGACGCACACATGCACACACACACAGTGGCATTTGGTGTAACGAAGAAAATTGCAATTGACGCCGAGCACAATAAACACTTTTCATGTTGTTCGGAAAACGATGAACGGGCAACAGCCACTTGGGCGTATACGTAATTAATGATGGCCACGAATTTGTCAGTTTTTGACAAATATCACTTGATGGGCTGTCCAACTGTGTAGCACTTAATCAAGCCCAGGCAAATCTCTAAGAAGCTTTCAATTAGCTGGCGCTTAAGTAATTATGTCTAATGCAAAAACTTCTGACATCTGATTGATGGCAAGGATGCTCCTGCTGTTGCCCTCCTTCAATAGACAACGGGTAAATGCTAAAGCAAGTTGGCCGCATTTGCCATGAGGCGCGCCGGCATTAACAGCAGTGTGTGCCTGGCAAGGACTCGTTGCTTTAGCTGCCACGCTCTGCTGCTCATAGTGAAAGGACTCGGCGCAGCCAACAAGCCAACAACCGTAGCCGGCCCTGCGAACCCATTCACAACATATATACTATGTACATGGAATGTTTACAGTGTCATAAAATATCTGCAACAAATGCGAAACCAAAACAAACAATGGCCCAAGCCAAAGACAAAGCGCTAGACAAATAGGAAAAGAAGAGCAGAAACAAAAAATTAAAGAAAAAGGAAAATAGATGAAAGCATCTTCTGAAAATTATCAGATGAAATTCAAATGCTAGCAGCATATGTGGTCACTCCACGGACCTGTAAAACTGTGTGACTTTAGGAATTGTCAGCTAGACTTTGACTTGGAATTAGTTAAGGAATCAAGGACGATTATGGGACTGGGCAGTTGAAATGTAAGCTAAGCCAGACAGACAGTATAGCAAGACTAAAATAATTAAAAATTCGTAAATTTCCATTCATAAATATATTATATATTTATATTAATATCATATTATTAATATATTTTATATTTTATATGTAATAATTTCTTCATCATTTCTCATTGCTTAAGCTAGTTACACATACTCTTTTGCAACTATTTCACATTTCTAGTCCACTTTGCCTTCTCAGTCTAGAGTCCTCTTTTCATCTCTCGTCTCTCGTCTCTCGTCTCTCGTCTCTCGTCTGCTCAACCATTTCATTCCTCAATTTTGTGCAATGTTGCTTAAAAGGTTTTTGTTTTATTTTCGCATAGATTCGCCTCGAGTCAAGGGGCAAATGCATATTGCAAGCATCAAGTGCTATCACATCAAGCAAAACTCATCTGACTAAAATACAGAGATAGAATACAATGTGCCACTCGAACTCCACTCACTCACTCACTCACACACACGCACACACACACAGTCACAATCTGACACAAACAAGTCCTCTGAGAGCTGAACATGAAAATCAATAAAACAAAAAAAAATATCACATTACATACTTTAGTCGCTCTGTTTTCGGTTTCATGCGGCACTCACGATTTTTTCTTTGTTATTGGCTTTGCGTTTTTATTGTGTGTATGTGCTTTGTGTCGATTTCGATTTTGATTTTGGCGGCCACGCTGGCGTATGATTGATTTTGGGGCGCACCAGGCAATGTCGTCCTACTCAATGACTAGGCACAAAAGTGTTGCATAACTAAAGGCGCTGGCAGTGAATACAAATTGCAATCGCAGCGTTGACATGTAGCAAACGAGCAGCAGCTACGGCAACGACAACAGCAACAGCAGCAGCAACAGCAGCAGCAACAGCAGCAGCTGCAGGAGCTGCTGTCATCAAAGAGCTTCACCAATTGCCAGTCAACAATTTCGATTCAACAAGCGACACCTAACATAGCCTGCATTCAATTTTTCGTGCAGCTTTTCTTTTTATATTTTTTGCTTTTCCATATCCGTAGGTGACATTTTTGCGTTGCGTATGCATGAATGTGGGCGTGGCGTAAGCCGATCAGCATGCGAGCCTACATTTGTGCACAGCAATTCCTTCGAATTGTTGGCTTGTTTCTAAGCGGATTACATGGCCGAGTGATTGGTTTGAATTCCAGTTAAAAGCTAAAAGAAAAAACCAATGGCAAAAAAAAGTACATCGATGCGCATCGAAATTGTATATTGAATTTTGATTGTGAATCGGAAATCAATGTGTAATGACATAAAGATGAAAAAGTCACATCGCTCATAAACGAAATATGCCAAGAGCGAAAAAAAATTTAAATCAAATAGGTGCAACAAATTGATTCTGGGAATTGGAATACCATTAATATTTGAGGCAAAAATATGCGACGCAATATTTAAAATTCGATTTTTATCTTGCATTTTTACAGGCCAGCAGCAGCGACGACATCATCATCATCGTCATCAGCAGCAGCAGCAACAGCAGCAGTCACGCAGGCGTCGCTAATGGGCGGTTACGCAACACTACCTCAACAGCAGCCACAAGAACCAATAGCAGCAGCAGCAGCAGCAACAGCAGCAGCAGCAACAGCAGCAGCAACATCCCACTAGCCGTAATAACAACAATTGCAGCTTCAACTGCAGCACACGCTGCGTATTTGTTGCAATGTCCACGTAATGCATACAAAACACAAAAGTTGCATTTCTGTTGCCAACGCCACCGCTGCGCACAGTGAGAAAATGAAGTCGGTTATCCTGTATCCGTATGGCCCGCTGACGGGCGGCGCGCGCTGCTGTCGCATGTTGCATGCCAAAAATTTGGCCATAACAAGTGCAATTTACACAATTGTAAGTGCGAAACGACAATTCTAGTTATTAACTCGCATGCTCTTCTCATCACACGGCGCCCCGCTGCCCGCATACCGGGCGTATGCGCAACGTCAGCGCGAAACTGTTTGCGAGCGCTCCCAGCGGCATTATTTGCCACACTTCGACGCAATTAAAAACAATTGCCACTCGTGTTGAATGAATTTTTATCGCGTTGCACTTTCATATATTTAATGCCAATCAGGGAAAATCATTTATTTGGCTTGTTAATAAGCGAATAATGGGCGTATTTATAGTGCAATCATTCCTGTTTCCTTTATTTATTTATTTATTTATTATGAAGGGGGGAGAGTAAAATATCACAGACAATTCTGGGAATTTAATATATATTACCTTTATCAAATGAAACCAGTTTATTTTTCATGAAATATTTGTTTAATTGTTCTTATGTGAAATGATAACAAAACATGTCAATTCATTTATGATTTTTTCATTAAAAATTATAGCTGCAAGCAGCGCCATAATTTAGAAATAAATGCTTATAGCAATTAACATTAACATTTCTGTTCATTTACCAAACGAACCCTCATTAAGATCTATATCTGCTGGGCGTATAAGACAACGAATTATAGAGCAATAGCAAGAGCAGGAGTAGGAGAAGGAGCAGTAGTCTTGCTGGACTCACTTCACTTTATATTGTGCCTTATAAATTGCAATTACATGACGCTCATTATGCCATTTAATTTATGTTAATGGACGAATCGTGCATGGGATTTTTATATGTACTCCCGACTCAACAATGGGCACTAAATGCAATACCAGCAACAACAACAACAACAACAACAACAACAACTGCACTGCAATTTGCGTATACAAATTATGTGCATGGAACTTGGGAGTAGATTTTTGTTGCTGTTGCTGTAGTTGTTGTTGTTTTTGTTTTTGCCCTTTCAAGTACCTGGTTCTTGGCATCCGCAATTAGTGGCACGCTTTATTGTTGCCGGCGCAGCAAAAGCAGCAAAAGTTCAGTGCCGTCCCTGGAGTGGCTAGGGGTAGTCACGAAACATTATAAATAAAATAATATCTCAGCTAGGTGTAAAATTTTGCATTTAGTTATTTATAGCCTGAAATTTTGTGTGCCGCATAATTGCCATCTAAAGCGCATAAATTTGAAAGCGACTTTTTCGTTGGGCGTTGAATATTTTAATGCCATTAGCTCGCCCCGAGAGCCCAACAACATGTTTGAATCCACACACACATTTGATATTCAATATATGTATGTGCGAGCCCGCATTGCCTCTGCCTGCTGTTTTTGCTAATGCTCTTACACAAATTACTTTGTTATTTCAGAATATATCACTCCTAATTGTGCTGATCTATTCCTGGCGCATCAATGTTAACATGCACAAATCTGCCGAGCTCCAGGATGTCTACTATGGTAAGCAAGAGCTTTATTCGCTTAAGCAATTAAGGGAGAGGGGCAGACAGAGAGAGAGAGAGAGAGAGACCGACAGAGACATGCCATAAAATGTGAAATTATCTTGAAATGGCCTCAGTCTGTGCATGAGCATAATAAACGAGCGACACTTTAATAAATAATCAAAATGTTGAATGTGCCGAGTGCAGAGTGCCGAGTGTCTGGCATGGCAAGACACAATGAATTGGACTATTAAAAACATTTAGAATGCCATTTGAGACTGAGTCACAATCTACTGAGTGCAGACAGAAAAGTTGAAGCAAAGGAAACGCCAAGTAAAATTCAATTCAACTAACTTTATGTTACATATCAACTGTAAATATACATATTTTATTTGTTAAACTCTTATCCTTATTCATCTCTTCTGCTCCTTCTTTTGCAGGTGTGCAAATAGCATATTTTGCCATAATTGGAACGCAAATGTCGATGATATTGTTAAGCATTGTGTTGATATTTGGCATCTGTCGGGTAAGTTTAGCTGCGATTCGCTTTTTTACCCAAAAACACCACAGAGAAAAAGAGATTGTCAAGCGCATTTGTATTAGTATACAATATACCAACAATCACACGCACACACACACACATTTCAATATATGCAATATATTTGGCAAATCAAATAACTTTGCAAATTATGCACATTTGCGCCTGGGCTTAAACTGTTTGCTGGCCATAAACAAATAAAGCGCAGCGCAATGTAAATTTTGCAGCCGTTCCACACATGTGCCACGCCCTGTCATGCCAATCAAACTGCCTCTAAATGAATAAATAAAACAAAGGCGCATTATGAAATTATGGATAATTTAAATAAATATTTACTGACAATCAAAAAGTTGCATTTAACTACAATTAAAATATAATTAGAATTTAATAATAGCTTAGATCCGAATGATATTTCTTCCTCATGAGGCAATGGCTGTCAATATGCCTCCCAAATATCCTTTTAGATATAAATTTATGATGAAGTCATGCTTGGCAAAGAACAAAAAATGTAAATAAAGTCAAATGAACCGCCCAACATATTTGTGAAAGGGTTGCCAAAAAAAAAGGGGGGAAAAAAGGAAAGCAGAAAATGGAATAAAAATAGAAGAAAAGTTGAATACCATGCACAGTGGTTAGAAATGTAGACAATTTGTCACACAATCGGGTATACAAAACCGGCTGTCGGTTGGCTGATGACGCCGACGAGGACGAGGAGAGGGCGAGGAAGACGAGGACGACTGCCGGCGACACATGACAAAGATTATATACAGTTGGAGCGAGCATTGCGTGGCGTATTGTGTGGAATTTTTTAATTTCGACCTCACAGTAAAAACAAAAAAAAAAAAGAACCAAACAAAACAAAAACACACACACATGCACACACACACACACACACGCTCACACACAGCAAGCAAATACAACGTGAACGCCAACGCATTTGCCCTCAAATGTATGCTACACTTATTTGTACAGCGTGCTGTGTGTTGAGCTTAGTATAGTGTGTGTGTGTGGAAAAGCATTGTGCTGTTGGGCAAATTAATTGCAGTTCGCTCTTAGGCGCCAACAACCTGGCACTGCGCGATGCGCTTAAATAATGCATAGACCATTGGCATTAATTAAAGCTGCCAGCCTATTTGTTCAGCAATTTGTATGGAAAACAATTCAACTAAAGTGCTGCCACTTTTGGCGCTATGTGTGTGGGTGTGTGGGTATATGTGCATGTGAGCAGCATTTGCCACAAACTCCATTAAAACAGAAATAAAATCTGCCTGTGCATTAAGACAACGAAATAGAGTGGAATGGTCTTGTCAATTGGCTCTCAGCTCTTAACATTTAGCGTGTTATTGTTGAAATTTTAATGAAATATTCGTGGTTAGCACTGCCAGCGACGGCACTGTAAAAATTTCATAAAAAACCTCAAAATTCGACACGCGAAAAAGTGCGAAAACGAAAATATAATCAAGGACTTTGCACTCTAGTGAAATGCATATATTACAAAACAAACAAAAGCAAATACACACACAGAACACACACACACACACACACGGTCTCATAGGGCACATAAAATATTTGATGGAGTGAAAGCGTGCAGAAAACGAAAACCTTCAATTTGATGCCAGCTAAAGGTGTGCGAATGGCTTCTGCTGCTCCACTTCTACTCCTCTTGCAATGCAACATGTGTTGGCAGGATATAATATTTGTGTACCTGCTCTGCTATGCTCTGCTCTGCCCACAGGAAAACCCCGGCCTAATTGTACCCTGGATAATTGGCTACATTACGTTCATGGCCTTGGAAGCTGTCGCCATGGTTTATTCGAATGTGCTGCGTGATCATGTGAACAAGGTGAGTCGATTCCTCTGGGATAGTTGTAAGTGTGGTAGGTAGCCAAAACGCTTTTAATGCATATTTAAGATGCTTTCGTTGGCGGTCCATTTGTTTAATGAAAACCTCCAATCAACTGAATGCTCCAGCAGAGGGATTGCTTCTCCTCCTTCTCCTCCGCTTTCGCCAATCACCAACGTTTGCACACTGGCCGAACAAAAGCCTTTGCGCAGCGGGAGCTCCTCGTGAATGATATCAATGAGAGCTCTCGAATGCGGTGTTGGCATAAATCAATTCGAGCCAAAGCCAAAGTACAAAGATCTGGCAAAACAAACAAATAAATTGCACGGTCTCAATGCTAGAAAATAACAATAACGAGAACAACAATAACAACAGCAGCAACAACAACAACAAGGACCAAAATCCGTTACATATGTAAAAGTTCCTTTTTTATGCTAAAATCAAACAATGGATTTGGGTTAGGGTCCGCTGCTAACGACAGCCAAATACACTACAATCGACAAACAATAAATTGATATGTAAACACAGTACATATGCTTTGTTTGAATTTATTCCTGCTGTTCCATGGCGTATCGATCCGTTCCCAATTCGGTTTTCACACACAGATTTGCGAGAGCTCAGCAATTGATGAATATATTTTTAGAAATATTTTTTTTATTTGACATTTGACTTTTTAAAACTATAAGAAATATAAGAAAAATATAATATGGATACAGGAATTTATATTTCTGAGTTTTAATATATATATATATATATATATATATATATATATATATATATATATATATAATTATTTATTTATTTATTTATTTATTTACTTATTTATTTATTTATTTACTATTTAAAAGACTATTTACTACTATTTAAAGAAAAACCAATTACAGCCATATAAGCTACATAGACATAAAATAAAACTTGAATAAATTATATAAAAATATAAGTCATAAATATATTTTAATACATTAAAATAATAAATTGAATATTAATTTTAAATGTAAATATTACACATATATTTATAGTTATAATTAATTAATAATAATATTAATTATAAATAATTTAAACAAAAATAACTGCTGAAGAACTTGTCAATTTAATTGTAAATCTATATTAATATTACGTGAAGACACTGACTTTCAAAACTAATATGCCTGTCTAAGCACCTAAAGCGCAGAGCCGAGTGCAAACGGAAATAAAAAGCTCAAGAGGCCGCACACACTTAAAACTAGTGGCAAAGCGATGCCGCAAAGCTCACAGCTGACAATGGACAACGGACAACGAACAGGGTTCATTCACTTACTCTCAGACGGTCTTATCTCTCTTGCGCTTTAAGCTAACATAGGCTTATTACACACATGCATTTACACACGCACACACACACATACATACACATAGGGACTCGCCTCCTGTGACTTGACTTGGGCATTTTTCCATGCCATTGCTTTTGCGTTCCGCTTTGTCCCCATCGCCATTTTCATTTGTTGGTCTCCTTTTTTTTGCCACTGTTTGTATTATGAACGCGTTTGCGGTTTATTTTTTCTTTTTTTGTTTTTTTGCTGTTGCATTTGTTGCTTGTTTTCCACCAAAAACGTTACAAAATTGCCGCCTCATGCATAATTTATTGCAATTGTTGAGGTAAAATTCATGTTTTCTGCACTCGCCATGGAAACAGGGCAAAAAGTTTACCTCGTTTTCATTTATGCCCCGCCAGCCAAAGTGAAAATAATGAAAATTGCGGAAATTTCTACCACACTTAAAACAATTAAAAATTTATTAAAATTAAATGAATAAATGCTTAAATGAAAGGGTGACTACTAGTCGGGCTAGCTTAATGTATAGCAGTTGCTGCAGTTAAAGTCTATTTAGGACTTTATTTAGAGCTGCAATTTCTTTGATTAAATTTGCCTAAGAACTGATTAGTCTTTAATAAAATTATTGAGAAATTGGATTTACTAAATATATTTTGTTTTTATTACAGCAATTCGATGCCATGTGCAAGGCGGAGGTGGCATTCTTCATAGCACGCGCTTTTATCAATGTGAGTAAAGTAAATATTAGATATGTGATATGAGCTTTTGCCATATCATAGATATGTAATGTAGGTATAAGATTATCTATTATAATTTCTATTATTTTTTGTATTCATCTAATCTAAGCTCAGCTAAAGCTCACCCCAAAAGTCAGCTTGTTCGCTTGTTCTATTTATTGGAAAATATCATTGGATCATCCAGAAATAAATGATATGTAAAATATTAAGTACTAATGGTATTAAGGACTGCTTCAAAGTCCTTTTTGCAAAATGTGACAAACCCGATCTTCAATAACAAATCCGACAGCGCAATAATTGCGCTCAAGCGTTCACCCTCCAATCTGTTAGCTAAAGCTTGAAGTCCAAACTTCAGTGATCGGCAGACAAGTAGAACGTAATAATAGATCAGCCAGGGCAGCATCAGCGAAGGGGTGAACTGCAAAGTAGACGAAGCAAATGCCTTAGGTATGAATGTCGCTCAATGCGTAAGGAGAGCTGAGGTCTTACGGATGCGGTAGCATAGGTCAAGAGCAGCCAGAAATTCAGATGTATAAAACTAGTAAAGCATCGATATGTGCGCGTTGTAGCTGGCTGCAATACCAAAAATTTTTCATTTTTCCATAGAGTGGTTAACCTTGTGCAAGGGAGGCAGTAATGTCGCACAAAGTTAAACACACCTTTAATCTAGCAGGAGAACTGATGTTTACAAACTATCCAAAGACAATTCAAAATTATTGTGCTCTCACCAAACCGATCAGACACGACAGCACCAAAATGCGATGCATTATGAGAACCTTATCCATTGATAAATCCTTCTGTTCCACTGGCCGTCGACACGCATTCAGGTCGAGCTTATAGCTGTAAGCCATTAGGCAGAGTTGATGATCGTACGGCAGCATTTGAAACATCGCGAAGTACAAACAGATTACGAAATTATTGCTGAACTAGCGAAAAAAAAATTAGTTGACGAAATTTTACAGCTAATTTGGTTGGTTTGCTCAAAATTGATTAAAATATCCAGCAGTAAAATTGTGATATATGTATATATATATATATATTTATATATATATATATATACATATATATGTATATATTTATATATTTATTTAGTTATTTATTTGTATACAAACTGTATAGTTAAGCTACTACGCTATGAATAATTTACCTGGCCGAGTTTGAAAGGCAACAACAGCACAGCTTGTTTTCGATTTTATGATTATCGGTTGGAATTTATTGATTTAAGCTTTCGTTCAGGCGAAATAAACGGCATATGCAATAAATAATTTGATTACAGGTGAAAATCCATTAGAACAACGAGCGGCAAACGGGGCAAACCGACCATGCAATGCTCTGCCATTATGTGAGCTCACTTAGTTTGGCTCCTTTGATTCCTTTGGCCTCTTTGGTTGATGTGATGAGAAATCTAGCTAAGATAACATAACTTGCATTCATGTCCCTTGAAAGCCAATATACTCTGCTGACTTTACCAGCTGCACATGCTTTATGTATTATGTGTTTATTTAACGTATGTGTGTGTGTGTGCATGTGTATGAGAGTGCTAAGTGAAATTTATGTGACTCAATTAATTGTTGACTCCCTTCCATCTAAATCAAACAGGTGCTAGCCATGTGGGGCGTTTTACGCTTCTATAATCTCGTGCGCTCCGGCATTACCTGGCGTGGACCGGAGGTATGTTCCAAGCTCTTGCAGGCTGTTTCATTGTTTTGCTCTTGCCCTAAATTGAAAATCGCTTTCAATTTAATATAAATGAATCAAACAGTTTTTGTTTTTTTCTTTATTGACAATTTATGTGTTTACTTGTTCAACTAGGCCAAGACTGCCATCTTTGCGCCCATGTACAAGAGCGTGAGCACGCACAGCAAATCCTCGATAGTGCATCTGGAGGGCAAGCGGGCCAAGCAGCGGCAGCGACGCTACAGCGTGGAGGCCGAGATCGGATGCTGTGCGATCTTTGACTTTGACTTTGACTACGATGATGAAGATGAGGACGAGGACGGGGCGGAGGATGATGTGGGCTATGACTACGATGACTACTATGATTACTATGAGGATGAGGACGAGCAGCAGCTGGAGCTGGAGCAGCATGATGATGCCGACTGCAGCATGCTGGGCTCGGGCGGTGGCAAGTCGCGCCCCCGCACCGCGGCGGTGCGTGTGAAGAGTCAACGCCATCGACGCAACAACAACAACATACGCAGCGTGCTGATCAACAAGCGACACAACAAGTACAAAATCAGTCGACCCCAAACACAGTTGGAGGTGATCAACGAGTCGGAGCGCAGTGCGGGCAGCGGCAGCGACGAGAACGACTCTCTGCTGGTGGCCTACGATAGCAGTTCGTCCTTGGCGTCGGTTTGACATTGGCCGCCATGTCACAATGGAGCTGCAGCAAATGGGAACGATCTCCAGGCAACGTCCAGCGGAAACGATGCCAGCTGCAACAGCAGCAATAGCAGCAACAGCAGCACCGGCAGCAGTGACGACGACGACGACGACAGTCGCCAGGATCTGCAGCCTAGAGCACGGCTCGCTGCCAAATGTTATAGTCAGCGTCAGCGTAAGCGCCGACGTTCACTGCGACGCGTCTACTGCGCTGTAAACATCTCCATCATGGGCCTCCTGGTGGCCGTGGAAATATACGCACAGCTGGCCATATTCCTCTAGATAGATAGATCGAGCTAGAGCCACGATGGCGCTCAGAGCCGAGCGCAATCAGCCCTTGACAAATAAACTTCAATAAAAAACTAAATGGAAAGAATTAAATAATAAATAAATAAATAAATCTACAAGATATCAGCTGTATATATAAGAATTGAACTTTATCAAATAAAGAGCATTAGTTAAAAAATCAAACAAAAATTAATAATAGCATAATTGAACTACCAAAATTACCAAAACAGATTTATCTGCTAGCAGTCTTGGCAAGAAGACGGCTAAAAGTTACGTGAATAACAGGAAGTAGACAGGGAAAACAAGTATTAAAAGAAAAAAACACATTTAATAATTTAAGCCTAAGCAAGGCAAGTCTTCAAGTTGAGCATATAAAAACATAAATGAGAACTGGGGCAAAGCACTTTAAAGAAATATATATATTAAAGAAAATATCTAATAACAACAGAAATTAGTTGAAAAGTATTAAGTCTTAGGCAGCATAAGAAATCTATTTCAAATCTCCGCTCTCCGCTCTGCTCTGGCTAAAATTTTATACTAGCATATGCAACTTCTTTTTTTTGGGCCAAACAAAAGCTTTAAAATCTAACCTGGATATCCAAAATGAAATAAGATACTAAAACTATTGTATATAAAAGAAAAATGCATGGGAGCCAATCCAGCAGTTTACATATATTATCAATAAAAAATAAATAATAATACAAACAACAACAAACAATAATCATATCGCTAATTGTATTATTATTGTAAATAAGTCTAAATTTATAAACGTATATCATGCATACTTAAGTATATGTACTAACTAAAAAGTACAGTTGCGCCAAACTAAATAAAACACTTTGCAAGCTAATCAATAAATGTGAGTTAATGTATACAAAAAAAAAAAAGAAAACAAAAAACAAAAAACAAAAACAAATCAAGAACTGAATAAACACTTGATATTTGTGCAAAAAATTGAATCAACTTTGGGCTGACAAAACGTGTGGAACACGTGAAGCTACTCTCCATATCAGCATTCCTATTTAATGACGATCACTGAGTACTGATATGGACATTAATTTTCTGCATTTATTGCTGAGTTCATTTTTTGCCAGGGGCTTTTTAGTAGCTTCCCCAAAAACCAAAAACTGAACTGGAGTTGTCAACGGGAAACTACGAAAAACTCAAAGAGAAAAGCCCAGGGCATTGCCTAAGCTGTGTGGTGGTCGACTTGCAAATACCCATTAATGAAATGGCCTTCTAGAAAGGAGCACAGCAGAAATCTTATTTAATATAGGGTATCTAGTTGCCGATTGCAAAGCTTAATTGATTTTATTCACAAAAATAAAATATCGATCTAAATCATTTGTTTCCGTAGTCCTAATCGACCATTTATATATAATTATATTTTAATGGTAATACAGGGTGTCAGAGTTAGTGACGTCAGGGCGGCTAGCCGTACCTAATTAAATGATAAAGTTGGAAACGGTAAACGCGTTCACACGACACGCGCAACACGTGATATAATCAACATGCTCACACCCGACCGACCGATCAGCTCTCCACTATATGGACACACGATATGTACAATCAGAGTGAGTTGAAGCACGCCAAGGTACTTCCACTGATATTGAAAATGGGGAAAAGGCAAACATAGTTGAAAATTGTGCGATCCAATCAGTGGGGAGCATTAGATTTAAAAGCCCTTGGGCTATTCAGAGAGTCAAGCAGTTGTGAAACATGTGGAGTCCAGCATTGATTGCTCTCAGCGGCCTGCTGCTGCTGTTCACCGGCAGCCAGGCACGCCTCCTGCCCGTTGACAATGAGGAGCTCTGGGCGGCGGACATGATTGAGGTGCCAATGGAGCTGCAGGCGGCGCCTGAAGTGACCAACAGAGCGGGTAAGCTACGATGCCGAGACTCAATTCTTTACAGTCTGAATGCAATGAGAGTTATCTATTCGTCATAGCTGGATGCTCCATTAAGATCCGTAGCACTGAGATGAAGAACCCACAGCCATTGCTCATTAAGCCCGGCACCTCCGAATTCTATCCCTTCTCGGCAACTGGCTACGTCGATGTGGAACATGACAAGACCATTGAGTTCCACTGCACCAGCAACCTGGACTCTCCCCTCTCGGGCAAATCTGTGACCGCCAGGTGCGTGGGCGGCACAACCTTCAGAGTTGGCGATAGGGATCACGATATATCGGCCATTAAGTGCACGTCCTGGCCCGCTTTTGTGGGCAAGAAGTCCGGCTCCAGCTGCAACGGCGGCACAACCCTCATCAACGTGGGCTTCGAGCTGAGCGGCTCGCGCTTCGCCAAGCAGTACGAGGTGTGCTTCAACGAGAACGAGGAGGTCAC
Source organism: Drosophila mayaguana (assembly GCA_037075325.1). NCBI lineage: Eukaryota > Metazoa > Arthropoda > Insecta > Diptera > Drosophilidae > Drosophila > Drosophila mayaguana. Next base: position 454,546 of record JBAMCG010000025.1, on the reverse strand, counting down.
TCGCTATGTCTACCACACCCTGGACGCGGGCAGCAACTACTATGCCACTGGCGTGGATCGCATCAATTTTGCGCCCGGCGGCTTCTTCAATGGCAAGAATGTGGACAAGCTCTACACGCAGGCCGTGCAGAAAGAGACCATCGACAAGGCCTTGGGCATGGACTCGGGCAAGTACTTTGACTCCCAGAAGAACGTGTTCCTGGCACGCGGACACATGGGCGCCAAGGCCGACTTTGTCTATCCACCCGAGCAGCGAGCCACCTTCCTGTTCATCAATGCGGCGCCCCAGTGGCAGACCTTCAATGCGGGAAACTGGGCCAGAGTTGAGGATGGCGTGCGTGCCTATGCCTCGAAGTACAAGAAGCACTTGGACTGCTGGACAGGTGTGTGGGGCGTCACCACGCTGCCCAACAGGGACGGCCGACAGACCGGCTTGTACTTGGCCTACGATCACAACGGCAACGGCTTGATACCCGTGCCCAAGATCTACTTCCGTGTGGTCATCGAGCCCAGCACACGCAAAGGTATTGTCCTTGTGGGCGTCAACAATCCCCATCTGAGTCTGGAGGAGATCAGACGGGACTATATTCTGTGCAATGATGTCAGCGACAGGATCAACTGGATCAGCTGGAAGCGCACCGACATTCTGGCCGGCTACTCCTACGCCTGCGAGGTGCCCGAGTTCCGCCAGAAGGTAACCCACTTGCCACAGTTCTCTGTGAGCGGCCTGTTGGTGTAGAGGTTGGAGATATTCAATAAAAATATATGCGAATAATAAGAGTTTATTCAACTTTTCTTTTAATACACGAGTTTGCTGAGTGAAACACTTAATGGTCTAAACATATACAAATGAAAATACATATACAGGGTTCTCCATATGCGAGTGACCCATCTGGCAGCAGAGCACTATACGTCGTATTCAAAGAGTGATATCAACAAGTCTACTTGAACCAATTAATGTGATTATAACCGACAACATCAACAAAATTGTATTTTTCATGGTTTTAAAAAAATTAAACATGGGTCCGTCTAATATGGACAACCTTGCTGATGGGTCATTTGAATATGGAGAACCTTGTATATATCATATATTGGCATTTCCACGTTTCCGCACCACAAATAGTTTTATTCAAATTGAGATGAATTTGTGTTCATATGATATAATCATATGATAGTGATATTATACCTACTTTGTTTAGATAAAATATTTCTTTATTTTTTAAATAAATATAAATCTATTATTATTATTCTTATTATTACCACAATCTTTTTAATCTTATATATTAATTGATTTCTATCCAAATTTGTACAGTCTTTAATAATTTTCTATCTGTATAAAACTCACTTTCTTCAATTTATAATATCAGTCACCCCCACAGCCCAAAGTCTTAGCCCTAAATCCTAGTTCAACAAAGTATTTAGCTATTTTTTCGAAATATTCGATTGAACAAGTTTCTTTATTGACACAGCTTAGACGAGCAGACCATTCTTGGCAGTCAGAGCGGGCAGGTGCTTGACCGTCTTGAGGAAGTCAGCCACCTCGCAGGCATAGGACCAGCCCGCTTTGATGTCCGTCTTCTTCCAGTTGATGTAGGTGACTCGATTGCTGACATCGTTGCAAATGATATAGTCCTTCCTGATCTGCGCCTCAGTCAAGTGGGGATTGTTGACGCCCACAAAGACGATGCCGCGATGTGTGGAGGGCTCGATGACCACACGGAAGTAGAGCTTAGGCACCGGGATCAGGCCATTGTTGTTGCCATCGCGAGCCAAGTAGAGCGGAGTCTCCACGCCCTGTTTGTTGGGCAGCGTGGTGACGCCCCACACACCCGTATAGCAGTTGACATTCATGCGGTTCTTGGAGACCCAGGCACGCACGCCATCCTCAACTCTGGCCCAATTGCCGGCATTGAACGTCTGCCACTGGGGCGCCGCATTGATGAACAGGAAGGTGGCCCGCTGCTCGGGCGCATAGTCAAAGTCGGCCTTGGCGCCGAGATGGCCGCGAGCGAGGAAGACATTTGTTTTTGTGTCGAAGAATCTATCCGCATCGCCGCCCAGATCTCTGTTGATCGTCTCCATTTGCGTGACCTGCGTGTAGAGCTTGTCCACATTCTTGCCGTTGAAGTAGCCAGCCGTTTGGAAGGTGATGCGATCCACACCGGTCTCATAGTAGTTGCTGCCCGGGAACAGCTGGTGGCGCGTGTAGCGAGTCACCTCCTCCTCCTCGTTGAAGCAGATTTGCATTTGCTCGGCAAAGCGCGTCGAAGTGATCTCAAAGCCCACGCGAATGACGATGCCACCGTTGCATTTGGCTCCCGATTTGATGGCCTTGAAGCCGGGCCAGGATTTGCAGGCCAGATCCTTGAAGTTGTAGTTGCTGCCATCCACCTTGAAGGTGGTGCCGCTCACGCAGGAGGCAGTCAGCAGGTTTTGCGAGTGAGTGGTAAAGCCGCTGGGACACCACAGCTGCAGGGTCTTGTCAGTCTCCACCTCCATGACGCCCTCGCTGTTGAATGGATATATGTTCTCCGAATTGGTTTCCAGGTAAACTGGCTCCGGCTTCGGCAGGCCACCACGAATGGTCACACTGCAGCCTATTGAGCATACAGATTAGGAGTCAGCGGGAGTGCATCCATGTTGCGTACTCACCGGCAGCACGGCTCTCCGACACGGGATCTACATAGATGGCACGCTCGTAGATCTCATCCTCAAGGACTGGCGGCACCTCCACATCAGCCAGCGGCTGGTAGGGCACACGAGCCCAAGCCGCCTGAGCAACGAACAGCAATACGAAACTAAGACACTTCATGGTGCGTATAAGCAAAATATTGGGCGCGATCAAAACTTAAATAGGCCTCGACAAGTCTATGGACTGCGAATTTAACACTATCTAAAAGCGTTTGGCAAATTAATTAAAAAATTTCCCCACATCAAAACAATTGTTGATAGCATATTCCCTATCAATTTAAATAGATTTAATGGTTAGGAGGCTACTTAAGTGCCTCTCATGCATTCATTCGCCTCAAGTGGGCGCGACAGATAAGTAAGGCGGCCGAGAATGGAGTTGAATGGGCAGGGAATTTAGGCGGAATCGAGGCTGATGCTCAATATGTCAAAGTCCGACGGACATTGGCATTAATTAATGAAATGTAAAATGAACAGCGGTGTGGATGACAACAGGAAGCGCAGCGATTGAAACGAAGGCAATTAGGCTCAGGGACAAAGCAAAGAGCACAAAGCAAGCGCAAAGGAGATGGAAGAAAACAGAAAGCGGAAAGCACAGCGTAAGTAATAAGAAGGATGTGAATGGCGCTGCAGCAGGCGCCACATCGTGGGGGGAGAGAAGGGGGACGATGGGTCACGTATAATTTGTGAAAATTGATGATTTGTTTAGATTTACGAATGAGCGAGCAAAACGAGCCAAATTGGCACGTAACAAGGACAAGGCAAAATGGAGGACGGAAAAAGAATAAGAGAAAACAGAAATTGTAATGAAAAGGACAAGGTAGCCGGATTAGTCAAGAAAGCGGAATGTGTTGCTCACAAGGGTCCAGGGTGTCAAGGTGCCAGCCTTGCTAATTGATTAGATGCAGATAAATGAGCTGAAAGCTGAATTCGGCCAACTGTTTGCCCGCCGCTGGCCGCTAGATGGCGCCAGATAATGATTAATGTTCGTCGAGGGAGAGCACGCGTTAAACCATCGAATGTAATATATTTGTCTACTTAATCACGGCTTAAAAGCTTTAATTACTTGTTGATTCGAAATTATTGCCATAGCTCTGGATAATTATGCTCAGAGTCTTAATGACATGCCACATTAATGGGCTTCAGTCAATTAGTTTAAGCAAAGCTAGACTCGTAGCAAATAATTTAATATCAAATTACAGAGATTTTTACACAACAATTTGTCTTATTTTTGCATGACAGCGCTGCATAGCTGCCGCATTGACTACTAAATTAACAAGTTAGCGACAATAACAACAACAACAGCAACAATCTAGTCCCAACTATTTGCAGCTTGACAATGTTATTTGTTCAGCCAGCCATGAGCAAACACACAGTATATACATATATATATATATATATATATACATACATATTAGATGTGAAGTGCAGCAGAAATTCCATTGCGAAGTTTCCCAGCAACAAATTGACTATCTGACTAATATAATACAAATATATATAGATAGGTTTATCATAGAAAGTAAGGGGAATTCTTCTGTAGAATGACGAAGTTATTTATATATACAGCTAAATATAAAATATATACTTCAATTAATGCCTCCTTCGAATGACATCACATAAAGTTCTCTTTAAATATCTATTTGCTCTTATTTCCATGGGCAACACATAAATGATTCGTATTAATAACATATGTCTGTGGGTAGCTGGGGCAGATGCCTCTGATTGATAGGGCTGCGTAAGCGTGTTTGCTGAGCTCAAGTAAAAACCGAGTCGGAGAAGCCAGCCAGCAATTTGCACCTTTTCAACAGGTTGCAAATGTGCGTCGCACAAATTGAAAGCGGGAGTCAATAAAGCTTTTTGGACAGGATAAAAAGGCGCACAGCCCGAGGCTAACAACGTACTGTATGGGTTCATCTATGTGTGTGTGTGTGTCTGGTTGGCTGGGTGTGTGTGTGTGTGTATGTGTATCGAGGTTGCCTGAACTCAATGATGGATTAAATGTATTTCAAAGGCGTGAAAGCTAAAAGGTAGCACAAAGTAGCGCATTGTGGTTACATAATAAATACCAAGCACACATCAATTTAGCTTAGGGCAGTTACACACACACACATAAAAGAATTCAATACCAGATGAGCCATTCAATAATATATATGTATATATGTATATATATTGGCTAATTGTCAAAGGCTTAGGGTTTGCGGCTTATGCAAATCAGGCCAACAGCCGTGCAGTCAGGTGTAACATCTCCGATAATTGTAGTGGCTGCTAGCTGCTGGCTGCTTAAGGCCGCTGAGCCACAGAACCGCCGAACCACAGTGCCGCAGAGTCGGAGACCTGCATAGCCAATCAGTTCATCCTTCGATTTGCATTGATTTACGCTCCAAGAAAATCAAATTGGCGCACGAGCAACAACAACAACAACAACAACAACGACAGCAAAAAAGGATACAAGTGCCACATAAAAGGATTCCTGAGCATCCTCTTAATATAAACTGATGCAAGCACCAACCAGACAGACTTCGAGCAGCAAATGAAGCGTGCGCTTTAAGGCGAGATGTCTTACAAGACCTACACAAGATAAGAGAAGCGCCAAGGAAGTGTATCCTGTTCGAGAAAAAGTATAAAATTTGTTTGCCATGACAGTGATTTTAATATTAAATTCCATTTTGATGCAGTGACAAAGGTGCTTAGTATTTGAGTATTTGAAAAGAAAAAAAAATGAGAAACATAAAAACAGCGTTCAGCCACTCGTAGTCCCAACAGCTGTTAAGTGTAAATATCTAAAATTATATTTAAATTTATACCCTATATACATAAATGATAAGTGCAAGTATTTCAGTGTGCCCTATATGTATATAAAAGTAAAGTCTACTTAAAGACTCACTTGACTCACAGAAATTCAAGACATTTTCGGTAGAGTATGAAAATCTGTCAACGATGAAAAATTAAGAAAATAAGAGTAGCGTGAATTTTATGAAAGTAGTTGAACATGACGGGCAAATGTCAAAAAATGGCGGACATGATTAATGAAACAGCAGCGCCCTCTGGCGTGAGAACTGGGCGTCGCATGCAGCATAAATTAGTTGCTTGATAAGCTGAATAAATGTATGTGTGTACATATTTAATACCGTATATGTGTGCGGGAGTGTGTGTATCAGTGTTGTCAGTTTAGCCTATTTCAGGCTAAATCTTGCCTTTCTTAAAGTGTTACAGCCTACTGTAAAATGAGAATGGCAGAGCAAGAAATAGTCTTTAAGAGAACAATAGAACAGAAGAAACAGCCATCGAATAATTATAAATATTAATGTACATAAGCTATTTAGCGTATAGATATTTAATCTTATCGATTATATATATTCCTGAGCAGCGTAATAAGGTAATCCGATTTAACTATGCGTGTTTGTTTGCCAATATATCTGTATGCCTATCTCCCTGTCTGTCTCTCTTTCTGACTCCCTGTCTGTTTTCCCTTAAAAAGCAAGGGACGAAGAAGATCTACAGAAGGTTGTTTAAGTTCTCCATATGTATTCAGCAGTGTTCTTTCTGTATTTATATTTGAGTAAAACGCTGCAGTAGCAGCGAGTGTTCCCATTAGTCACTTATAGCTCGAGGGTAACGATCTCTACCTGGCGCCGGGCTCTACATTTGAGAGGAACTTTGTGGTTGAGTGGGTGTCGCCCTATATAAAGGGCAGCAGCCGCAGCATTTCTTCAGTCGCCCAGGCATAGTGGGGACAGTCAGTCGTGCAGTGCAATCACACTGTTCGTGTGACGCTTCTCTAACGAGCATCATTTAGGGAGAGGTACGATTAATTTTTGCTCAATGGGACTCAATGCAAATGCTCTCTTCTCATTCACCAACACATGCACACCGTCAGTTCACGTACACTATTGATGTACTTGGCGTACGCAGCCCTCTCATACACACCAATACATAGACAAAAGACCTTTAGCTTCGTTTAACAATCCGATCGCGTGCGAAGTTCGTTAAGCATGCGTCACACGAACAGCAGAGGGTGCTCTCATTGGTCACTTAAAGCTCGACTGCAACGAACGCCGAGCTCAACATTTGAGTGCGACTTAGTGTATGAGTGAAAGTCGCCCTACATAAAGGGCAGCAGCCGCAGCATTTCTTCAGTCGCCCAGGCCTGGTGGGGGTCAGTAGTGCAGTGCAGTAAAGTGAAGTGAAGTGTGTGATCGTTCAGCAAAGCAATAAAGACTTGGAGGAGACACTTAGAGGAAACACTTCGAGGAAATACTTAGAGGAAATATTTAGAGGAAATATTTAGAGGAAATACTTAGAGGAAATACTTAGAAGAAATACTTAGAAGAAATACTTTGAGGAAACACTTAGAAGAAATTTCTGGAGGAAATACTTAGAAGAAATTCTTGGAGGAAACACTTAGAAGAAATTTCTGGATGAAATTCTTGAAGAAAACACTTAGAAGAAATTTCTAGAGGAAATACTTAGAAGAAATTCTTGGAGGAAATACTTAGAAGAAATCCTTGAACGAAATACTTAGAAGAAATACATGGAGGAAACACTTAGAGGAAATTTCTGGATGAAATACTTAGAAGAAATTCTTGGAGGAAACACTTAGAAGAAATTTCTGGATGAAATTCTTGAAGAAAACACTTAGAAGAAATTTCTAGAGGAAATACTTAGAAGAAATTCTTGGAGGAAATACTTAGAAGAAATCCTTGAACGAAATACTTAGAAGAAATACATAGAGGAAACACTTAGAAGAAATTTCTGGATGAAATACTTAGAAGAAATTCTTGGAGAAAACACTTAGAAGAAATTTCTGGATGAAATTCTTGAAGAAAACACTTAGAAGAAATTTCTAGAGGAAATACTTAGAAGAAATTCTTGGAGGAAATACTTAGAAGAAATCCTTGAACGAAATACTTAGAAGAAATACATAGAGGAAACACTTAGAAGAAATTTCTGGATGAAATACTTAGAAGAAATTCTTGGAGGAAACACTTAGAAGAAATTTCTGGATGAAATTCTTGAAGAAAACACTTAGAAGAAATTTCTAGAGGAAATACTTAGAAGAAATTCTTGGAGGAAATACTTAGAAGAAATCCTTGAACGAAATACTTAGAAGAAATACATAGAGGAAACACTTAGAAGAAATTTCTGGATGAAATACTTAGAAGAAATTCTTGGAGAAAACACTTAGAGGAAATTTCTGGAGGAAATACTTAGATGAAATTCTTGGAGGAAATACTTAGGAGCAATACTTAGAGGAAACACTTACATTCTTAGCCAGTTTTAACCTACACTTAACCACAATCCAACAAGGTTGGCAGCACTGGTATGTGTGGAAATATGTATTTGGGAGTGTGTGTGAGTGTGTATAATGAGGATATGAATTAATTGTTGTGAGAGAGAATATTTAAAAAGTAAAAGAAAAGAATGCGAACAAGATGAACAAAAGTAATTTTAATATTTGGAAAAATACTAATAAATAAAATTACAAAAAATTTATAAATAAAAAATTCAAATATATTTTACATTGTATAAATTCTATTTATATTTTAAATATTTTTATTTAAATTTTTATATTTATATTAATATATTTATACTTATATATTTATATTTTTATATTTAAATTTATATTTATATTTATATTTTGCTTGATATTGTTATTTCATATTTAATATACATTTTTTATAGTAAATTTTAGATTGAAATGTAGCTAAAGCGTTTAAAAATGCTTAAAAATTTACTTAATATGAATAACAAATTGAACCAAGTTGTTGCAAATTGTTGTTTGTTTTTAAAGTAAGTTGAAGTTGACAACGAGTTAAAAAGCAAATTAGAGCAAAGTTCTGCTTGCCGGCGTATGACGCGCATTAAGAAGCAATTAGGAAAATTGAAAGCAAGAAAATCTCGGACTGAGCGGAACGGCAAAGCAACGGGGCAAAAACTGGCATTAGCCAAGGCTGTCACAAAAACAAGCCGAAACAACAACGACAACAACAACACGGCACACCCTAGCAAACACACATACACACACACTAAGGCAAGGAGACAAATTAACACAATTACAATCTGCTCATGTGTGCGTCTGTGTGTTAGTCTTATAAGTCTTATAAGACATGCGTTGGCTATAAAGAAAAACCCAATTAAAAGTGATAAAAGTTATTGAAGCGTTGCCATTGCCACCGCCGTAGCCCTTAGCTGAATCCTGGAACGATTCCGAATCTCCTTCACAGAAGGCGCACGCAATACAAATGGGCAACAAGCGAAAAGCGGTCAAAAAGAGCCATATGAAATGGCTGCTATTATGTGTGTGTGTGCGTGTGTGTGAGCAGAAAAGCAAACACCAAAAATCCAGATTATCACACGTTTGTGTCTAGCGACAGGAAAACATAAGTAGCAAAAGGAGAAGGAGAAAGAGAAGGAACTGAGTAAGAGCGAAAAACAGGATCTCAAAGTTGTGGGAGGATGTGAGCTGAAACAAGCTGGAAGGCTTTATTGCGCCATTTTTCAAAACAATTAGAGGATTTTCGTTCGCTTGAAATGCGAACATGACAAGCGAAAGTAGATAAGTTGAAGTCATGGACAATAAGCAAGCCAGTTATTGATAGGAAAGGTGTTAAAAGCATCGACTTAACGACAGGGCACGTAACAGGCGCGGTCCCGGCTAAGCCATCAAGTTTAAACTCTTGAAACGAAAACAAATAACAAGTAAGCTTCTTTGTTTTGTTATATAAATATCTAGACAACGAATTCATGTCTAAATAATGATAGAATTTGATAACTTGGCAAACTTTGTAAACTTGCAACTTACAACTGTAATAAACAAGCGAAACGACGTAAAGTCGTTAAGGACTGGGCCATTCTTTAGCAAAAACAATTAATTTTGGTTTGGCTATAGTAAAATATTTCAATTTAAATGAAAGGTAAATAGTATTTGAAACAAAAATTTAAGACATGTTATTGAAAAAATAAACTTGTATTCTTCCCCTTTGTTCATTGTTCTGTCTGCATTTCATTTGACGTAAATAGCTAAGATATAATAAATATTTTATCGATATTTAAATGAAATAACTAAATTAAATTAAATAATTTGCATTCATGATTTATAGCTCTTTTAGGAATTGCAAATTTAATAAGGCAAGAAATTAATATCTAACAAAATGTTCCTTCTATCAACTAGGGTAAATTGGAAAGTCTTAGCCGCAGTTAAATCTATACTTCATGCCTGAATCGGCAGCACAAACTTTCGCATTTGATGGCAAACCATTTATGAAGGAAAAGAAAGATTGGAAAGTAATTAATAAGTGATAGCAAAAGTGATGTAAGAAGTTATTACGTGGGGACAATCGGAGAAAGTCGTGGGAAGGAAACTTTTGAAGTGTAACTTATTTTATTTAATGGCATGTAATTGACTTTGGCTGGACAATTTGAGCGCCACTTGGTGCAGCAATTAAACCATCCAACGATGACCAATTGCAGCTGTCGCCGCGAATTGCGGCAAATTGCGGTGCAGACAACGCGGCGTATACGTAATGACAGCGAATGAGCGCCAAATGAGGCAAAAGGTGAAGAAGTCGATGAAGCGTAATCAATGCATAATTTTAATGCCTTCCAACAAAGAAAAAAAAGTAAGAACTCAATTATATTTAATGTCGTTGTGCTGCGGCAATTGCTGGCGCGGGTTCGGTATAAAAACTGCCGGTTAACGGAAGCATTATGCAAAGGACTTGCACAGGACACAGCCAGAACATCAGCATGAACTCGTTAATATTCCCAGAGCTTCTGGTGCTACTCTTGCTATTGCTGTTGTTGTGGCCACTGACAGCGACGACATCAATGTCAGGCCACGTGTCACTGTCAGCTGACGCAGCAATCCCCAGCGGACAGCAGCAGCAGCAGCAGCAGCAGCAGCAGCAGCAGCAGCAGCAGCAGCTGCCCAGAGGAGATCCGTGGGGCAATCAATTGCCGGATATGCTAGTCACTTACTATCGCCAGCATGGCGTGCACAGTCTGATGCTCGTTGTTTGTCACGCGGACATTGGTGAGTTACGGATATTCCCATCCGCCTCAAATGCAGTTAACGCGTAACTAAATTCATATCCTTTCGACCCAGCTGCTTCACGTTTGCATTTGCTCCTGCAGCATTTTATGGCGCATGACATCTATGTGCAACTCTGGACGGAGCATTGTCTGAATGATCTGCAACATGTCAGTAATCAGATGGCAGTAGAAACGGACAGTGACTCACATGTGCCCAAGCCACCGCGCACCTTCTTCGCGAACAATGACACCCACTGGGAGCTGGCGTTTGTGCTGCCCGCCCTCCACAACAAGCTGGGCATTCTGCTGCTGCAGTTCAACAGCCCGTGTGCCCTGAATCTGCTGCGCTGGTCAGCGGCCTGGGAGCACAATTACTTTACCACCAATCGATTTTGGCTGCTGCTCACACAGGATATGCAGGATTTGGATCTGCTTGCGGACGAGGAGATCTTCATACCCCCCGATAGCGAATTGCGTGTGCTCTGGCATAGTCCAGCCATGCCCTTCACTGCATCCCTGCTAGACGTCTACAAGGTGGCCGCCTGGAAGCCGCCAAAGATTCGTTTGGTGGGCCAACAACTGCACAACTCTCGGCACATCACGCATGCGCTGCAGCATTTCGGCTCAGCGATCACATATAGGCAGAATCTGGAGGGCATTGTCTTCAACACGGGCATTGTCATTGCCTTTCCAGATCTCTTTACCACCGTCGAGGATCTGTCCATGCGGCATATCGATACCATTTCTAAAGTCAATCATCGCCTGATGCTCGAGTTGGCCAATCGTTTCAATGTGAGGTACGACAGTGTCCCATTTATATTGGGCTTAGAACTATTAAGGTGCTGTTATACTGTACTGAAATTTTTCTTGGTTTTTTCTTTCCCTCTCACCCACCAGCTACAACACCTACCAGACCGTCAATTATGGCTGGCGCCAGCCAAACGGCACCTTTGACGGCCTCATGGGTCGCTTTCAGCGTTACGAACTGGACTTTGCCCAGCTGGCGATCTTCATGCGCTTAGATCGAATTGCATTCTGTGACTTTGTGGCCGAAACGTATCGTGTGAGAGCCGGCATCATGTTTCGCCAGCCTCCACTGTCAGCTGTGACCAACATCTTCTCGATGCCGTTCCAGATAGACGTTTGGATCTCGATAATCGTGCTGGTGATCATAACCATTATAGTGATGCTATTGGAAATGCTCTACTCGCCGCACACGCACAAGATGTCCTACATGGATTCGATCAACTTTGTCTGGGGCGCCATGTGCCAGCAGGGATTCTATGTGGATGTGCGCAATCGTTCGGGCCGAATCATTGTCTTCACTACATTCGTGGCCGCCCTCTTTCTGTTCACCTCCTTCTCGGCGAATATAGTAGCCCTGTTGCAGAGTCCATCGGATGCGATTCAAACACTGGGAGATTTGGGACAATCGCCTCTAGAGATCGGCGTGCAGGACACACAATATAATAAAATCTATTTTACAGAGTCTACCGATCCGGTGACCAAAAGTTTGTATCACAAAAAGATTGCCACGAAGGGAGACAATGCATACATGCGTCCGGCTCTGGGCATGGAAAAAATGCGCACTGGCCTGTTCGCATACCAGGTGGAGCTGCAGGCGGGCTATCAGATTGTCAGCGATACGTTCAGTGAGCCCGAGAAATGTGGACTGATGGAACTGGAAGCATTCCAGCTACCTATGATGGCCATACCAACACGCAAGAATTTTCCCTACAAGGAACTATTCCGCCGACAGTGAGTACAGAGATGGAGCCCTTGCTATAAGACATACATAACAATACATCTAGCACAGATTACGCTGGCAGCGCGAGGTGAGCCTGGTGAACCGAGAGGATCGCAAGTGGATACCACAGAAGCCGAAGTGCGAGAGCGGCGTTGGTGGCTTTGTGTCCATTGGCCTCACCGAATGCCGCTACGCGTTTCGCATTTTTGGCTATGGTATCGCGCTCAGCTTTGCTGTATTCCTCTGCGAGCTGATCCGCAATCACAGCAAGGGCATCTACAAGTTTTTTAAGGGTTCCCAGCATTAAGCTGCGAGCAGTTTATTGATCATATGATAGCTTGTAGTTTGTTAAAAGGAAACTTAAATGGGTACGGATAGCTCCCTGACCACAGCACGCAGCACATCGGGTGTCTTAAACTGCCAATTGCGGATGCACTTGCTCACGCGACACCACGACTCGCCATGGGTGGGTTCTGCGGCTATGCAGCGCTCGAGCACCTCCTGCTGCTGCTGTTCCGTGCCATGCAACAGCTCAAATTTGTAGAAATATGCCCAAGCATCGCCCAAATCTGGATCAATTTTGACCTATGTGAAAAGGAAATGGAAAGCATATATATAGAAAATATATAATAAAGCGATTTCATTCCATTCTTACCGTTCGATTGAACCAATCTCTACACTTGGAGAACTTGTGCTCCGACCAGAAGAGCTTCGACACCGCCAGCAGTACATGCGGATCGTGTTCGCATTTCTTGAGAGCATCCACAGATTTGGTTTTACGCTGTGGCTTCGTTTCCATGAAGATAGCCTCTGCCCACAGCTCCCCGGCATTAGGACACTCTTGCAGGGCGCGCGCCATCATTGTGCTGGCTATCTCCTTAAGTCCGGCTCGCAGCTCCACGCGTATCGCCTCCAGCCAGAGCACGGCCACTTTAGGATTGCGCAGCCTGCCTCGCTCCAAAATTGAACGCGCCTTGGTTAGGACACCTTTACGCTCCTCCAGATTGGCCGACAGTATCCAGAGGGGTATCGAGGTGGGGCATTTCTTCAATGCCAGCGTATATGTGGCAGCTGCATCGTCTGTGCGCTGCTGCTGCTCCTCAATCTGACCTTTCATCATCCAGAGTTTTGGGAAATCGGGGAACACCTCCACGGCTTCGGCTAGCAAACGTAACGCCTCATCGAGTCGTTCCAGTGCCCATTCAAGGCGTGCCGATTTCATCATGACACGAGGCGTTGGCGCCGATCCACGCGCTTTAGCCAGCAAACGACGCGCACGTTCATATTCCGAGTTCTCCGATTCCAACTTGACAGCAGCCAACCAAATGTCCTCGGAATTGGGATTGGCCTGGAAGGCCAAGGACAAGATTCCTCTCGCCGCGGGCACATCACCTGCCATCCACTTCGACTTGGCGCCCATCAGCCAGAGTATCTCTGACTTGGGGCAGTGCGCCACAGCGCGTTGCAGGAGCGCTTCCAAGGACTCCCGGGTCCCATGGTTCTTCTCAAAGTATGCAGCACGCAACCAAATGCTCTTCTTCGATGGAAACATTTGCAGCGCATGCGCGTAGACAGCGCGCGCGCACTCAAATGCATTTTCCTTGGCGCACTAAAAGGAAAGCTATTATTATAATGTTTTTTAGGGTAAACTGCAAATACGTACAAATTCGGCATCATCTATCCAGGTTTGCTTGCGATCCTCCTCCTCGACGCCAATGCCAATGACAGCTTTAACGATTGCCTGACAGCAGTGAACGGCACCTGATTTCTCCGCCTCGATGGCCTCCTGGAACCAGTGATCGCGGTTGATTTCCACTCCATTAGCCGTGAGCGATGTGAGCGAACGATCGACAATCTTCTCCACCATGTGTATGTTGCCATTGGCCTCTTCCAGCTTGGCAGCCGTTGTCCAGATCTGACGATCTGTTGGGATATTCTCACGCGCTTTGTTCAGCACCTTGCGCGCATTCTCATAGGTCTCGAGGCGAGCCAATGCTAGCCACAGCTCCACACTCGTGTTGCAGCACTCGACAGCTCGTGAGAGCAAAATACGAGCATCATCTGGATTTTCCAGCTCCACAGCCGCCTTCCAGAGACGCACAGAGTTCGGTATGTGCTCGAGGGCTTTACGAAAGACTCGTCGTTTGGCTTTGGTTTCAGTCTCCAGGTCGGCGGCCTTGATCCAAATACGCACCGAGGTGGGAATGTGGCGTGCCGCTTGGGCAATGACGGCTTTGGCTGTATCAGGTGGTTGAAGACGCGCGGCCTCCAGCCAGAGATCCTCTGACTGCGGGTTCATTTCGCAGCCACGCATTATCAAATTGCGAGCCATTTGTACCTTCCCGGTGACCTCTTCAAGACGAGCGGATGCAATCCAAGCCGGGGGATGATTAGGATTCGTTTCACGCACGCTTTTTAATAGCAGACGCGCCTTTTTAATGTCATTGATATCTCCGCCATAGGTGGGTATCATACTCTGCAAATCAGTCAAATATCCCTTGGGATCGACTACCGTTTGTCCCGTCACAGAGTCCGAAACTTGCGAAAGTTTAACATTCATCAGCGTGTTTCTCGCCTGACCAATTTTACGCAAATCTAAATCTCCAGTGGGCGTTAGCATGCCAGGCGTAGCCACGCCGGGCACCATGGAAGCCAAACCAGAGCTGGCATCCAGTGAAGAGGTCGTCTCTCCGCCTAGATTCCGCGAGAGCACGCTGTCCGGCAACGGGGTAAACTTCTCGGCGCGTGGATTGCGCTGCTTGCGATTGCGACTGTCGCCTACTTCGGGTATGGTGGACCATTCTTCGCTGGTGACTGTAGCCAGCGAACGCTTCAGATCGCTAAACTGCTGCTGAATTTTGGGACGCTCCTGACGATAACGCTCCAGATCCTCACGTAAGCGACGGTCACGATATTCCTTACGTTTTTCATCCATGCGCTTTTCTATAGAATCATAAATGGCGTCCGCCTCTTCATCATCCTTGTCGTATGGATCCTTAGAGAAGAGCGATCCGCTGTAGCCGCTAAACTCGTCATAGTTCGAGTCATTCAAGTCTTCATCTTCCTCCTCCTCCTCATCCTTCTTTTTGCGCTTTGTTGCAGGCGGCGCGTGGCGATCGTCAGAAACATCATTGGCATCTCGCGCTGGACCAATATCCGAACGTGTCGTAAAGCCAGTGGCGCTATAGGAAAACAAAAACAGAACATTAATATATATTTATTAATTGCAAAACGTATAGTAAAAACAACTCACCCACGACCCACGCCGGCTACATAGCCAAGCGGAGCGGGCACACCCAAGAAATGCTTTTTATTGCGGTTAGCAATGACCGCGGCGGTTATATTTGACATTTTTCTGAAGAGTTTACGTTAGTTTTAATATTATTAATAGGGAAATCCAGTGAAGTAAACAAAACGTTTACGCTACTTCTGGCAATTGTGGCATTCGCACAAAATGATAGTAATTGGAGATGGAACATTTAAATAATCCAATTGTACATAGCCAACCAAACTATCGCCTTTTAATATCGATGTCGTGCTCGTGGAATTCTCATTCGATAGTCTCTAACTGTAGCCAATCGAGCAAAAGTCGGCAAAAGTAAAAAGGCATTTCAATAATTTTCGCAAATTAGGCTTGTAAACAAAAAGTTACAAAATGCCCGTGCTGCCTATGCCGCCGCTAATGCAGGTATGTCATAATATATTCTGTAATGCATCCATAAGTTTACTTAAATGCTCTCTACAACACCTCTCAAGAATGCCGTCGAGCCTATGCAAGTGGATGCGCCCCCGAACGAAGACAATGAAAACAATGAAGAACAGCAAATTGTGGTAGAGAATCCAACAATCGACTTGGAGGTATACGCCAATCAATACACTGGCATTGCACGACTCGATCGCCTAATATACGTTGCCGACGTGTGTCCAATACTCGCTGTGGAGGCCCTCAAAATGGCCATCACCTACGTCCAGTCGACATACAACGTAAAAGTCTATCAAATGCTGCACAAGCGTTTGAGTGATTTGCAAGCAGTTGGCGCAGCTGGTGCTGGTCCTGCTGCTGTGGGCAGTGACCAAGCAGCTGGCGTTGCTGCTGCTGCTGCTGCCGCCGCCGCGGCTGCTCTGCCCGATATCGCTGCACAGCCGGCTGCAGTAGCAGCTCAGGCGAACGCGAGCAGTGCTGGAGGCGAGAAGGATGCTTTCGCCTATGATGCTGTCTGGGTGGATGCCAAGTTGAAGAAGGCAGCACTCAAGCTTGAGAAACTCGATTCTGATCTGAAGAATTATAAATCCAATTCCATCAAGGAGAGCATCCGGCGTGGCCATGACGATCTGGCGGATCACTACCTCAGTTGTGGTGATCTGACCAATGCCTTGAAGTGTTATTCGCGTGCTCGTGACTACTGCACCAGTGGCAAGCATGTTGTTAATATGTGCCTGAATGTTATCAAGGTTTCTATTTACCTGAAGAATTGGGCGCATGTCATGAGCTACATATCAAAGGCAGAGAGCACACCCGACTTTTCCGAAGCCTCTAAGGAGGCGAATGCACAGGTGCACACACGTCTGGAGTGCGCTGCCGGCTTGGCCGAGCTCCAGCAAAAGAAATATAAAGTGGCGGCCAAACACTTTTTGGCTGCCAACTTTGATCATTGCGATTTTCCAGAGATGATCTCCACTAGCAATGTTGCCGTCTATGGCGGCCTCTGCGCCTTGGCCACGTTCGATCGCCAGGAGCTGAAGCGTCTAGTGATTGCTTCCACATCTTTCAAGCTGTTCCTCGAACTGGAGCCGCAACTGCGTGATATTATTTTCAAATTCTACGAGAGCAAGTACGCCAGTTGCCTGACGTTGCTCGATGAGATTCGCGACAATCTACTGATAGACATGTACATTGCTCCACACGTCAGCCTACTCTACACGAAAATACGCAATCGTGCGCTGATCCAATACTTCAGCCCCTACATGTCTGCCGATATGCACAAAATGGCCACAGCCTTCAATTCGACTGTAGGCGATCTAGAGAACGAGGTGATGCAGCTAATACTGGATGGGCAGATCCAGGCGCGCATCGACTCCCATAACAAGATCCTGTACGCCAAGGAAGCCGATCAGCGCAACAGCACCTTTGAGCGTGCCCTCCTGATGGGCAAACAATATCAGCGCCACACCCGCATGCTAATCCTGCGCGCTGCCATGCTCAAGAGTCACATCCATGTAAAGAGCGTGTCTCGCGAGAGTGGCAGCAATCATAGCGCCGAGCTCTGCGTCTCTGCAGGCTCCAGCACAACCGCACAACTGGCTCGCATTTAAAGTAAACAACATATAACAACAACAACAACAATAGAGTAACATTCGATTATACTACACTTTCTGCGACTTTTATTTGTGCGGCTAAATAAAGTCTTATAGCAAAGCTAAAATTATGTAAAAATTGACTGTAAATTTATGTTCCAATATTTGTAAGCCATATATATTTCTTGAGGCCACCTACCCTCTACTCCATGCTCTGAAAATAAATTTCTTCTGTTCATTTCAAAGCGCGCAGAAAAACTAGCTCATGAACCATTGAGTGTCTTTTGAGCGGCGCCACCAGCAATAAAAGTGCGAGCCTGCTATTTTAGTTCCGGCAATTCAGTTGACGCGGAACTCCAGCACGATCACGCAACTAGTTCCCGTTAAAACTAAACAACACGCAACATAACATTAAAAACCTTATGCCAAAGCTATTCATTAACTACCAATATGTTCTCATTTGTAACGATCGTATAAACTCATGAACTGAGTGGCTGTTAAGCGCCGCCGTCAGCTATAAAGGGGCGAGGGTGCTGCAGCGCGCCTTCAGTTGCAGTCCTGACTGGACGTGGCAGTCGTCCTGATCTTAATATAATAGCGCCCAACAAAAACAAAAAAATGTAATAAATCTGATATATTGGTGGGCTTTGCTGCCGTTTCGATTATAAAAATGTAAATGCTTATAATGTCAATATCTATCGCGTTTGCTGTGCTCAGGCTGCCGTTGCCGTTCCTTTCGATCATCGCCACTGTTCGAACGCTGACGCCTCTGTCTACCTCGCTCATCTCGGTGGGTACTGCGAGATCTTTCCCGTTGTCCATTGCTGCGTTGCTTATTATCTCTATATCTATGTCTATTACTCCGCTCCTCGGCACCTGTTTGGAAATCATTTGAGTGACCATTTCGACTATGCGACCGATGCCGTTCACCAGTGCGATGCTCTCTGTTTTCTCTCAGTTTGCTACGTGAACGGGATCTGTCTCTGCTCTTTTGATTATTCTTGTGGCGGTGCTTCTGGTCAGCTGAATCGCTTTCGGACTCGGAAGATGATGAAGAAGATGAACTGCTCCCTACAGTCTCGCCCTTACTCTTCTTTTTTTTGCTGTCCTTTTTGGATTTCTTCTTGCTAGACTTCAATGACTTTTTTTCACCCTTGCGTTTCATGCGTTCAATTTTCTCCAGCTTTTTGAGTAATTTCAGTTTTTGCTTCTTGCTCAACGATTTGAGGAATAGCAGTTCTGGATTCTGTTCCTTGGCCGCGCGTGTGGCTTCATCCTCCTCGTCGCTGGGCACCAGCTGATGGCGCTGCTGCAAAGCCTTTATACTCTGCAGTTCCAGGGCAGAGTGCTTCATCATCAAACCATCCTCCTTCATTTGCTCCTCGAGCACATTTTTGGACATTATGTCGTTAGCCTCCGACTCGGAATGCAGCTTACGTGCCTCACTCATCGATATGCTGTACATGCTGCACTCTTTATCCGTGTTGATGTGCCCCCATTTGTGGCACTTGAGACAGCGTACATTGCGCACTTGAATGCCAAAGGGTTGATCTCGTATTTCGGTGTCTCCCTTGCAGTATGACTCACGGGGAGCATTGTATTTTCGCTGCCATTCGAATTTGTATTCCGGTTCGTTATCGTCCTTTTCACGCTCCTTGCGCACACCTGGTGGCGGCTCATACATGAAATTGACGCTCAGCTTGTCCTTGCTATCCTTGCTGAGCATCGCCTTGTTTTCATGCAGATTCTGTTCCTTTTCATACTGTGTGCGCAGCTCCTCCTGTTTCTTCTTATATGCCTCTGCCTGCTGTTCTGCCATCCATACCTAGACATTTCATGAAGTTTCATAGTGAAAAAATACTGACAATATAAATGATTAGTCGCTACTTACCCGCTTTAGATTGTCTCTTGAGGCGGGGTGAAAGAACTTCTTACACATATAATTGTTGAAGCCCTTACCCATATTTTTACTTTAATTTCCTATATTTCTTATATTTAAAAGAAATATTCCACAATTTCTCACTGTTTTGCTATGCTTAGCTGAAATTGGGTGTGCTTGTGTATGTGTTTATCAATAAACTCGATAATACTCACAGCTATCGATAATATTGTAATCTCTAATTAATGAACCAGTGCGCCGATATGCATTTGAATAGCAACGACTATTCCATATGCATTCAATGCTTTTCTATTTAATATGGTTTTTAAAAATTTCATGTAAAATTTCAGAACAGTTCAAATCTTTTTGGAAAATAAATCTGACTTAAAAAACCTGTCTTGTGATTCGGTATTTTAGATCTAGATTTCATAATGCAAAGATGTATGAAGTCGCGGCTGCACGCTTGCCAACACTTCAAACTTTGAAGATCGCGACATTCAACCGGTTGCACGTTTGCCAACACTTCACAACTACGAAGATCGCGACATTCAACCTCATTTGAAATTTGATCTATTAATATAACTTCTTCCAAAGTGAATAAAATGGACGCGAAGGATATGGTATCCTGTCCCTACAACAAGGCACATATAATGTTTCGGAAAAAACTCCAGCAGCACATACTGAAATGCCGAGAAATCTACAAAGACGAGGTGGAGCTGCTTGTGTGTCCATTTAACAAGGCGCATCTTATACCTGAGGTAGATTTTTTGGTGAGTAACACGAGTAAAATCGATCGTTTCAACTTTACTAAAATCGCCCTTACAAACACAGCAACACACACGATCATGCATCGATCGTAAAATCATTGCGCATTATCAGCAGAATGCGCCCGCTACGCTAGACGAAGAGACAAAACACGAAAAAATTGAATCGGAAGAGAACTGGGACGACGAATGTGTGCCCGACTATGATCCGCAGCAGTACGCTATCAGCGCTAACATTGTTCGTGAACCGAATGGCATGTTCCCCTCACAGCGCAAGGCATTCATAAAGCAGGAGCGCAAGCGTCTCCTAGGCGAAGACAGTGATGAGGATGACACAGGAAGCCAGCAAAAAATTAAATTTCCAGTCAAAGCCAAATGCTTAGGGACACAACGTCCTGCGCCCTTCAAACTACCAAATCGTAATCGTTGACTCAAGGACTAAATTGGGAACTTATCAAACTTTATCCATAGAAAATGTATGTGATTTCTTGGGATGAAAAGAGCTAGCAAATCTTCCGTTGTAGATATAAGAATAATAAATCAGCAATCGCTAATGTGTATGTAATATATATAAATATTTGATTTTATTTATGATCAAATTTAATCATACAATTTATGCTATTTAGTACTGGAGGTTTTTACAGGTTCTGAACTTTTAGTTGGCAATCCCTGTTTCTTTTTAGCGGTTCAATACTGCCCCAAATACAACAAAAAGTTTTAGTGGAAATTGGCTTTCCATATTGCGCCTTGTTCCTGCCAGCCGTGGCAAGCTTATAGCCAAAATCATATCTAAATATTAATGTCTCCAACAGTTGCATTGTTATTGAAAGCACAAGCCTTCGTTTTATTGTTTAAAATTTGTGTAGCTCGAATCAAGCCCAGTAAAAATATGTTTATGTATACAACTGTACGTATATGTATATAACTGTACGTATATGTATATGTATATGTATATGTATATGTATATGTATATGTATATGTATATGTATATGTATATGTATATGTATATGTATATGTATATGTATATGTATATGTATATGTATATGTATATGTATATGTATATATATAAATATAAATATAAATCCAATTTAGTTTTATTTATTTTTTTTCTCTGCAAAACGACGTCGTTCACTATCACGGAAATTACGACGAACTGAGCGTGGCTGTCCATTTGCGATATACGAACGAATCACCAAATTCTCCTCACAGTAGGCATTCGGATTGTAGGTTGGGACATCAGGTTCTTTGTCCCAGTCTTCATCACATTCAACCTCATCTATGGGTGCAGCTGCCTTTACCCCTGGCAGCTCCTCCTTGTTCATAAAGCTTTCCAAGCTGGCACGTTCCGGGCATTCTTTCATATGCTCCTAGACAGCAAGCAAGTAAAGTAAATTTTATGATGTGCAACAAGCTGAAAATATGTCTTACCCCCATCTTCTCCGGAGGAAAGCGATGAACATCATTAAAGGGACAAATTTTCAATTTCATATTTGAAGTGAGGCTGCAGCGTTCCAAGTGCAGAAGTAAACGGCCTCGCAGCATAGTGTGTGTGCTGTCATACGGACATGTGACAAAGTCATGGAAGGAATTCGGGAATGCCATTTCTTGTCTCTTCTTTTTTTTTATAGAACAAATTATGCTTTGGCAGATAAAATAAATTCAAGCCGAGTAAGGTCCGAGCACAAAATTGATGCCGATTAAACTATAGCTAGACACGATGGCTCTTCCGATGCATTTAAAATTGATCGTTTTTTCACTTTCCACTATTTTACGTACTTACAAATGTTATTTTTTCATATTTTACTGTTTGATATCTTTTCCTCTCAACAACTCGGTTACGACTAAATCAATGTGAAACTTCAAACAATGATTTATACAAAATTGACGAACAGACAGTTTGTCAAAGGCAAACTACATATGTATATCGATAAACGATATTAAAAGGATGCTAACATTTTTGAGGTCGTGTAAACATCTAATTAATACTGGTTGGTAATAAATGTATACTAAAATACAGCTGAGCACCATGCTGGAAACCCATATTCATTTTCATATTTATTTTTTACTCAGATGTATTAACATGAGAATATTCTTTAGTTCAGAGCACCCTGTCGGAATCCGCACTGGCTCACATCTAACAGACTGGAGCTAAGGACTACTTCATTTCCAATTCCGAATAAGATACTTTATGCTCAGCTTTAAATATTTAAATTTAAGCATTCTTAATACACAAAACCAAATAAACAAAAGAAATAGATTTGTAATTTACAAATTTCGGGAAAATTCAACTCTTCTTTATTGTAAAAGAATTGCGGCATTTTCTCACTTCACACAATATCTTCGAATTCTCATTGACACTAAGCGTTACGGTAAAAAACTGTAAACAGCGACGTCGTTGTTGTTGTTGCTGCTTCTGCACACATATAACGGTTGTTGTTGTTGTTGGTGTTAGGTGCTTGGGAGGCAGCGTTTACGCCGTCTCCATGGGCTGAGCGGCAGTCTCTTCGGTGTATTTGCCCTTGTCCTTGCCCAGAGCAGCCAAACGTCCCTTGCTGCGTCGCTCCAGAATGGCCTTGCGATCCTTGTCCAGCTTCAGCTTAACAATCAGAACTTTGCTGGGATGGATGCCAACGTAGACGTTGGTGCCGTTCGCATTCTCACGCTGAATCTTCTCAATGTAGACGACGAACTTCTTGCGGTAGGCCTGGACAACTTTGCCCACCTGGCTGCCCTTGTTGTGGCCGCGGATCACCTGAACTTCATCGTCACGACGAATGGGCATCGAGCGCACGTTGTACTTCTGACGCAGCTCCTTGGACAGAGGGGCGGACATCAGGCGACGGCGGATGTGTGACGGGGCCTGGAAGTGGCGCTTGCGGTTCTTCCTGCGCGACGACGACACAAACTTGTTCAATTTCATTTTGATTGGTTGTGTGGGCTGTGGATACGTAAAACAATTCCATTGATTAGCATCTTTTTTACTTCATTTTGCATTCGTGTTGTATTTGTTTATTTTCGCGAGCTGGCTTGGCTTGCACACGACAAACTGTGTAAAAACGTCAAAATTTCACTTAAATCGTGTGTGCCACATTGTGCGCTACACATTTTCATTATTAACTCGCCAAAATAAATAGTGATGGTTGCACAAATGCGAAATTATATTGAACATAAGAACTTACACCAAACTACCGTCGTAATAACAACGAAAAGAAAGAATTTTGACAGCTGCGGCCGGCGGAAATGTCAAAATTTTACTCAAAGTGGCAATCAAACGTTTTACAGCACTACTTCTTGGCGCTGCCATCCGGAGCTCAACAGTTGTGCAACGAATGAAAGACGTTTGAATTGGTAAGTGCATAAATAACTATATTTTATAGCTTAATATGCTAAAACAGAATTAATCTTTAAATAATCATTTCTCCTCATTTCCAGTGATCTCGACAAAGACACAATAATGTTATCCATTGTTGTCCAATCAGATACGTGAGCAGCATATCGTGCATAACGGCCACACACTTTGAACTCATTTACTGTGTTGAGTTTCTGCCGTGAGAGCTTTCAAATTCTTGATTTTCTTCTTGTTGCTGATCGGTGACCAAAATCTGCTTCTGGAGCCTAATTGGAAATTAGTCGCGCCTGAGAAGTCAACTGGTGTAGTTGTACGTGTGAAGAGCTCGAAACAGTGTCCAGTTTCCAGTGTTGATTGAATTTACTTCATACACTTACATACATACATAAAGATCCAAGATGATGAACACCCTGAAGAAGATGCCCATCCGTATGGTAAGCTTACTGCCACGCCCCTTCGATATCCCAACTGAATTTGAACTTGAATTATTTTCAATGCCTTTTTTTAAAGCTGGCCAATGCAGCACGTCAGCAATCCGCAGCCATGTCCTCGGCGACCGGCCTCCCCCCTCCACTGACATACCTCACCGACGATGAGAAAATGATGAAGGAGACAGGTGAGTCCTTTGGCTAGATCAGTAATATATAATGTATATGAATATAGCCTTTACTTGCCTTTCTTAAGCAACTTTGTAGTATGGTGCATAAAATGATTTTAAGATAATTCTTTTTTTTTTTTTTTTTTTTTTTTTTTTTTTTGTAGTCAATATTGGTTTTTGTTACGTAATTTAATCAACGCATGGCTGTTGTTATTGTTGTTGTTGTTACTTATTTATTATTATACATTTTTAGCTGTGGATGGATTTTCGTTTCGTTTAATGCATTTTATTTTATTTTTATTTTATATATTCTGTGCACATATGTATGTGTGTGTGCTGATAAAAAAAAAACTGTACATGCTTAGACATTGCGGCGGGGCAGAGGAAAACTTATTGAGTAAAAGAGATAGAAACAGAGGGGCGGGGGTGTTCTAGCTGTGGTAGATAAGCTCATTCTCGTTGTAATGAAAATAAGCGAATGAAATCTAATTTACGCTTGTAATATTTTATATTATTATATGTATATACATATATATTAGTTATATATACATATATATTATACGTATATATGTATATATTTTTTGCAACGTTTGCTTGCCATGCGACTTTTATTGAAATTAATCAATTTAGCTCAATTAAGCTGAACAAATTATATAATTGTAGACGCAAGGATATTTGTATCCTTGCATAATAGATTTATATAGTATATGCGCTAGATTTACATAATTAAACGTGGCAGCTAATTAAATATATGTGTATGTATATATATAGACTATACATATATTTGTATACGCATGCATATATTCACAGTATCCTTTAATCCTTTTAGTATTTATATCATTTTTAAAAATTTAATTAAAAAATTACTTAACGTCAACGTGGCATTTATATATTTTTTATTCATTTATATAACCTAATATTTATATACATTTCAAATATTTGAAAATAACAATTGTTATTTGCATTTAAATTTTCATATAGTTTCTATATCCACAATTGCGACGCGAGTAAAATAAAAAAATAAATAAAAAAAGAACAACAACAACCAAAAACAATAACATAACACCACAGCGAGTTTTTCTATGTGTGTGTGCTAAAAATAGCTTGCTTCGCAGTCGCTTTAACAGTCTTTGCTTTGGACGGAGTCGATGAATAGTCGACGATGGCGCAGCACGCTAAAGGGCTGCCCATAAAATTGTATGAAGCTCATATTTGGTGAAAAGTCGCGTGTTCGAGCTCGCTCGGCGCGCTGCTCTTGTTGAATGTGTGGAATTTTCAACAGAGTAGAGCTTTTTGAGGATCAATTCTCTTCCCTTCATATATATTTCCCTTTATAGTATATGGATTGTAAGTTTTTCACAAGTAAGTCAGCTGTTTAGTTGTAATAACTCACTCCACAGCGTTACACTTGTGATAAAGCAAATATGCGGTTGTGCCACGCCTCCGCCCATTGTGTCACTGTTCTAGTGGGACCCGGGCAAATGGATGTGTGTGGCTCTTGGTCGCGTAATTCGCCTAGAGAGTTGAGCCAGCGGGAGCAGGTGGGCGTTAAAATTCTCCTTGTACAAGCCGCTGGCTCCTAGTTGGAGAATTGACAAATTATTTTTTCCTTTTTACCCAATCCATTTATTTGTATTAGAATTGATAATTTCTCTTCTTCTAGTTGGATAATTGATAATATATATTTCCTTTTGTTTTTTATATTATCTCGTATGCCCTTTTGTAAAGAAAATAATATTTTATGCCTGCATTAAGGTCTTGCGTATGTAGCTGGGGACCGCAGAGGGTTCAAGGTGCGGTCTGCTACAAGATCTGATGTTCATACTTATCAGAATGTTGCGTAACATCGACTGCATGCTAAGTGTGCAAACCAGTTTCAAAAAACTAGAAGTATTTATTTGTATGTATGTAAGTAAGAATATATATATATATATATATATATATATATATATATATATATATATATATATATATATATATATATATATATATATATATATTCTTACTTACATACATACAAATATATAAATATATATATATATATATATATGCTGAAGAACTAATTATACACATTACTGGTACAGTTGTGTGCAAAGAACATATGATGGTTGGATAAACTAGTAAAATGCGAGCACCTAAATTAACAAGAACTTAGGTCGAGGATAATAAAAGGACAACAGATGTTGGCTAGTGCATGCAACTATATGCCAATTAATTCAATTTGCACTTAAATATTTATAGATTCAATTAATTATACAAGCTTTCCAACTATGGCTAAAAATTAGCATTCGTTAACAAAGTGGGCGTGTGCCTGGCGGTCGCAACATTTGCTGGCTTTGCTAGCAAAAACAACGCGACAAGAAAATGCCCACAGCAAAGAAATATCAATAAAAAATAATAAAAATTATTTAAATGCATGTGTGTATGTATGCGTAAAAGAGAGAGCGAGAGAGAAAGCGTGAGAGCGCTAGGGAGAGCGGCTCGTTTAGAGAGAGCGCCACGCGAGCAGAGAATTTGCGGTGTTATTGATAAAGCACATACACGCGTAGGCACACACACATCCACACAAAGCAGAAACGATACTAAACACACACACGTTTGCTTGGGATACGAATGCGAACCAGTTTATTATAACGCCATTCAAAGCTTGTTAGAAAGCTTCCCGATCATAACAAACTGCAAAACTTGCTGAAAGCTCGCCGAGCATATTAATAGCCGAACTTTTCGACTACAAAAAGCTCAAAGTAGAATTTAAAGCTTTATATCGTTGCTTATCTTTATGCTCACAATGGAAGATGCTGGGTAATAAATTAATTTATTGCCCACTTTACTAATCGTTAAACAATAGTTCATACAAGATATATAGATTACTTCTATCTTCAATGTATTTCCGTTTTCGTTTCCAGTTGCCAAATTGGCCCAGGAACTAATTCAGCCCCTGGTCAAGAAAATGGACTTTGAGCACAAGTTCGATCCGTCTGTGGTGAAGGCCGTCTTCGAGAACGGTCTGATGGGCATTGAAATCGACACGGAACTGGGCGGCAGCGGCTGCAACTTCATGACCAACATAATCGTTGTCGAGGAGCTATCCAAGATCGATCCGGCTGTCGCTGCCTTCGTGGACATTCACAACACATTGGTCAACTCGCTGATGATCAAGTTTGGCAACGCCGAGCAGAAGGCGAAATATTTGCCCAAGCTGGCGCAGGAATATGCCGGCAGCTTCGCCCTGACGGAGCCGGGTGCAGGATCTGATGCCTTCTCTCTAAAGACTGTGGCCAAGAAGGATGGCTCTCACTATGTGATAAACGGCACTAAGATGTGGATCTCCAACTCAGATGTTGCTGGTGTCTTCCTGGTCTTTGCCAATGCCAAGCCTGAGGATGTAAGTAAAACTGGATAATTCCGACTTGTAGGAGTTATAAAAAACAGTCGATCCCTCTATTCTTTTCTCTATATATGATATTGATCATTCTTATCTTGCCCCTTATCCCTTATTCTTATTTCTAATATTGGATCTTATTTATTAGGGCTATATCCTTTCAATGTAGGGCTTTTAGAATGCCCTTCAAGTATTTTATTGATAAGTTGATACTAATTCTCTTTTTCTTTTCAGGGCTATCGTGGCATTACCACCTTTATTGTGGACCGCGAGACTCCCGGTCTGACTGTAAACAAGCCTGAGGACAAGCTGGGCATCCGTGCCTCTGGCACCTGCATGCTGACCTTCGACAATGTGCGAGTGCCGGAGGAGAATATCCTGGGTACCTTTGGCCATGGTTACAAGTATGCCGCTGGCTTCCTGAACGAGGGTCGCATCGGTATTGGCGCTCAGATGGTGGGCCTGGCCCAGGGCACCTTCGATGCCACCATTCCATATCTGTTGGAGCGCAAGCAGTTCGGCGATGCCATCTACAACTTCCAGTCCATGCAGCACCAGATCGCCACCATTGCCACAGAGATTGAGGCGGCTCGTCTGCTCACCTACAATGCGGCTCGCCTGCAGGAGGCCGGAGTACCCTTTTTGAAGGAGGCGGCCATGGCGAAGTTCTACGCCTCGGAGGTGGCACAGCGTGCCGCCACAAAGTGCATTGACTGGATGGGCGGCGTGGGCTTCACCCGCGACTTCCCCCAGGAGAAATACTATCGTGACGCCAAGATCGGTGCCATCTATGAGGGAACCACCAACATGCAGCTGAGCACCATTGCCAAGTGCATCAAGAAGGAGTTCTCGGGCTAAGATACCCAAATCCCCAAATCCCCAAACACCTAAATCCCTTAATCCTTAAGTCTGTATATATAAAGCTGCGATATCGTACAACAGATACGTCAAGTGCATTTAGCTGGACTGGTCAATGATTTCTGAGGATCATGGCCAACGCATTTACAATAATTTTTTTTGTTAACTTTTATTAAATACGATTCAATTTATAAAGAAAATGCAAAACTGTTTTACTATTTCAATTGGCATGTCCGTCGGTTGTGGTAAATGCAGCCAGCAACACATTGATCACAGTGATAAGGAATACGCCCATGATGAGCACCTCATTGGTTCGCATATAGTTGCGACTCTGGCAGCGCTTAAGGCGGCGCTGTAGGAGGAGGCACAATTTAAATATATTCATGGAAATTCTTATAGCAGATACTATATGTGAAATTACCTTAAAGATCAGCACAATGCCCACAAGCATTTGGAGCACCAGGGAGAGTATGACCAGAGCCAAGCTGCAGTAGAATGTGGATGCCGCATGGTTGTAGGTGATCAGAAAGCGCAACTGATTAGCATTTGCCGAGAGCAAGGCTATGTCCATGAGACCTAGAAAACACAGGAGAATTTTTATATAAGAGGTCCCATGTAACTTTGTGGAAGTTAATATAGTTATATAGATATATAACTGCGTAGATTATATGCACTTTTGACTATTTTTAGGTAGTATATTTATAACAGCTATATAGTATATATAAAGCTTTTCGAATATTACTACAACACTCAACTCTCTGACTTACCCTCGGCTATATTTTTGCTGCTCGCGTAGTTATGACCACCCGATAATACGCTGGGACTTTTTTTGAATTTTGGAGTCTGAGTTGTGGCAGCAGCATCGTTCTGCTGAACATATTCCCGATCTTGTCGTTCTTCGCTGCAGCATTGGCCCGCCACGGTGCTGGCGAAGCTGCCCTCCGAACTGAGTGTATCCTCCACGTCGATAACCACCTCCTTGCTGCCGCCCATTCGCCTAAAATTTGAGTCAGCTGTTCGCGCATCGATTGACAATTAACAACTAAAGTGTATAGCAGTCTAAAGCTCCTATGTGCCATTTGTAAACATTCATTGAAAATTGCGGTTGTCCCGTTTGTGGTCTCCATTCACTGATAAAACAGAACCAGACATAACACTGACCCCGAACTATGTAAACGCTCCATTGTGCTAATCAACTGCTAAACACGCACTCGAGGTGCGCGTCCCTACTTTAAGCAAACAGCCTAAGAGTATGCTACAGTTTATTATATTTGACTTGGGCCTCAAAATGAAGGCAAAAAGCTCGTCGCTTTCATGAGGCCATTTAATTAATTGCAATCCTGACACTCTGGTCAGTTCGAGGGCCACGTAGCAGTTAGCCCTAAAGAGTTTGCATTTTTTATAAGCATGTCGATATAAGTTTTTAAATCAGGCCACTGATTTCATAAATTGCCGCCAAAAGAGCCAAACAACAGCTGTCGAAAAGGCCACTCAAAGCGAAGCTAAATATGTACTTTCCGTTGGCCGACGAATGCGAGGGTGGCGCGAGAAAGTTATGCATAAATTAAATAGTTTAAGAATGTATTATTGCTTGAAAGATTGGAGTACTTTATAATATGTATAGAAACATACAATAATAGGATAAACCCATATTGCATTTAATAGCGAAAGATATATATATTACAAAAATATTTACAATTATTTCTATTATTTTATCCCATTTATATATATATATATATATTTATTTTTTTATTTATTTTTTTTTTTTTTGTATATATATTTATTTAAATTACTACCATTTTTCGTTTCATTTATTAAATAACTCTTCTAACTCTTCTTGTCGTAATTTGACATTGCTTCACTTCTAGTCAAACTGCCCTCGCTGCACTGGAGGAAATGCGTCACGAAGAGCAGCTACCTCATCAAACCAGACGCAAATCAACCCCCAGTGTGCTCGCAGCTCCTATGCACATGTCGCACGACCCCCCTTCGCCAACTCTCGGGTCAGACAGCAGGCAATGCTCCCACGCCTGTGGCCACCGCATGCTCTCTCTCCCTCTCCCTATGCCTTCTTTCTCTTTACCTCCTTACCACATTATTCCGCTCTCAACCAGGCGACGCACGTGTCGCGTGTTTGCCTTTTAGCCGCTTCTCAAGCGGTTAAATTTGACTTCAAAACGTTTGTTTTGACTATTGTCGCTCTCTCGCTCTCTCAGTAGTTTTACCTCTCTCTTTGCTTGCCGCTCTCCCGGCTTCATTCAAGACGCCGCCGTCGTCGTCGCTGCCGACGTCACCTCGTCTTTGCCTTTTCACACATGTCCCGCCGTTCCGTTAGCCATGCGAGCCGACCCTAAAATTGCCTTTGGCTCTGCCCGACTCTGCTCTGCTCTGCTGTGTACTTGGCTTGGCCTGAGACTCAGACTCGGCCTCAACTCAACTGCGTTGGCTTCTCGCGTTTGGCTGGCGGCTCAGTGTTTTAGTTCAGTTTAGTCGCTCGTAACGTTTGGCAGCATTTTCCGTTTGCAAACACTTTCTCTCTCTG
Source organism: Drosophila mayaguana (assembly GCA_037075325.1). Lineage (NCBI taxonomy): Eukaryota > Metazoa > Arthropoda > Insecta > Diptera > Drosophilidae > Drosophila > Drosophila mayaguana. The sequence goes on along the minus strand of JBAMCG010000025.1, from coordinate 423,413 downwards.
GTTTCTGGTTCTGTGTTCTGTGCTCCTCCCTGTGTCGCCTTGTCCAAGCAGGGCCGGCCGTGTTCCGTGTAAAAAAAAAAACGTTTGTTAATTTCATTGATTTTCTCAACATTTATTTATGGATATTGGTTTTAAACAGCACCGAAGTGCAGACATGCCTTACAAACAACCTCTTTGATAGCCAGCCAGTAAAACTCAATAGTGGTAAGTTCACCTTTTTTATGAATTGCACGTGTTGTGCGAAAAATCAATGTACCTCACGAAAAAAGTGCAGTTGCCAAAAAAAAAAAAAAAAAAAAAACTGATATAAAATGTAGCAAAACAAGCGTCGCCAGCCTTTTGAAACCGCCTTGACCTCACAAATGAACGAGCACGAGGCTCTGCTTCTTGATAGGGGGGAACTCTCTCGCAATTGTTTGACATCTTTGTTGTTTTGTCGTATCCCCGCACAACTGGATTCATTTGACCCGGCAAAACTTCGCATGGGCAATCAATATTGGTTTTCCATGCCAGGCCATTGCATAATTCGGATCTAAAGTCTAGACAGTGCAAAGAAACAATGGTTTGTTGGGGTACGTTCTTTGGTTTTTTGTCACATAATCTCATTATGAAGAGTGCAAAGTTTCAGCTTCAGACTGATAAACGTCTGCCTTGCAAACGGTTTATGTATAACCACATATACATAGACATTTTCTGTCTGAATGTGTTTACATTATATGCTTTATATGCACTTATCAGCTTTGTGGAATGGAGCTGTAGAGCAGCAAGCAGCAGACTAATGAATCCCAGCAAGTTTTCCAGGCACAAAAGGTAACTGGGGAAATAACTTGTAAACAGGTTTCAACTATTCTATTTACATTATTCTAAGATACGGAACACTTGTGCACATATATAATGATCGTGTCTCTACCAAATCTATTTTAATCTAAAATATTTACATTGGATTGTTAGTTAATATCATTCATTACTGACAACCCACATAAATTACAAATCAAGCTATTTTAATAGTGAGCAATTATGTAGTTTGGATCTCAAATAGAACTTAGCAAAGTATATTAGATATATATTATCTCAACAATATATCTTAACAGAAACATAACGTTTATATTTAATTTTAAACGGCTCAGCTTGTTGTTTATGGTATATCGTTTGAACTTATTCTAAGATAAATGACATAGCTAGATTTTAGACTGAATATATAATATAATATCCATCTAATATAGCAATTACATTATGTCTTAATTGTGTCTTATATAACATAATAGATAATGGTCTCTTGGTATTTAAGTTGCTTTCCTTCCCAACCAAACTCAGCACAGTTAAAAGTAAGAGTATATACACTTCGTTCGAGTACTTCCAACCCTGTTGATTTAGTATAGAAATGTTTTGTATGTTAGATAGTATAGCTTTTTTCAGGCATATTTGCTTTAGATTGAGTGTGAGAGCAACAACAAACGGCACTATCAGTAAACAAGAAACGAAAAACGAGAAACTAGAATACAAAGTCAAGAAGTCGTGCTACATGAATTATAATAGATAAATCTGTTAAGTATATATATATTTATTTATACTACTTCAAGCTGACCTTTGTTGATAATGTATGTGCTGCAGGCTAATTATTTATGTTATTGATGCATGATTATTTGCTCATAACGTATTATTATCTATGTATTATACTATATAACTTTAAAATAAATACTAAATGAATTTTAAGCGTTTCTTATCGCTGTGAACCCATATGGCAATTAAACAAATATTGTTTCAAATCTATTTGGGCGGAAATTTGTCTACAATTTGGTTGGTATATTTGCTTTGTTATGGTCACTGGCGCAGCAAATGGGACCCAAAAAATATATCTCTTACATTCTATATGCACACAATGAAATATATGTATATGTATATTTAATTTTCCGTTGTCGCACATGCAATCTATATTGATTTTAAAAAGTTTCAATTTCGTTCCAGGCAAAGTTTAGTGCGGCAATCATTAGGCTGAACACGTAACGTTCACTCAGGTATCTAGTAAATCTATAAACAACAACACAACACCAACCACCATCATCAACAACAACAGCAACAGCTACAAAGGCAACAACAATAAAAATGACGCCAGAGAAATCTGTTATAGCCTATATCAATCATCTTATCGTCAGCAATTTTTCATATTTCTGTAAGTATATTGATATATAGCAAATCTTAAATATGATTTCAGTTGCCTCAATATAATTTAATTTAACTTCTCCTTAAATCCATTTTAAAATTGGCATATATAATTTAAATTTTCATTGCCTTCTTAGGTGTCCCAGATATAAAGAACTTTACTAAAAATTCAATTAGCTTCATCAATGTTTATAATAATTGCAAATGGAAATTATTAATCAAATTTATATATTTTTATAGCTACATCAAATAGGTTTTGTGTTTCTTAAAAAAAAACTTGCTTTTAAAAAATATAATTATTGTATATTTATATTTATTTTAATATTTTTAAAAGGCAAGAATATTGGACTTAAACACAAAAATAAAATATTAGTTTAAACAAATATAAAATTTGAAATTTGTATGCCAAGTATATATATTTCTCTTTATTTGACTTTCATTGTATTTATTTTTATTTATTTAGTATATTTTAATAATTTTAAATATTTTATATATTATAAAATTTATTTTTACTTTTGCCTTTAATAGGGGATGAAATCGATGGATATCTCAATTATTTTGGCGGAACTTTGGGCACGCTGACCTTGACCAGCGTTGCGGCCAGCCTTGCCTACTACTTTGCTACGCGACCAATACCAGAAAAACCATTAGTGCCTCTGGAAAATCAATCCCCATTGTTGGAGGTAAGAGAAAAATCAACCCAATTGCGTTCAATTGGCTGTGCAGCCATGACTTCATCAATTTGTCATATTATATGTTCTAGGCTTTCTTATTATAGTCGCCTCATATAGTATATAATCTTTTATTTTCCTTGCAATATGACTAAAGAGTTGTAGATTTAAAAAACAGTGAATGATCTTAAAGAAAATATCCATATGTTAAATTTCGATTTTAAAATTGGTAATTGAATTTTTATATTGTTTTGTACTTTCAACTTCCTGCCATACTTTTTGTTTGTTTCAAAAAGCAAAATAGCTAGCAAATAAAAGTTTAATGTAATTTTACTCAAATATTTATAATATTGTATGGTACATTTTGCATTTATATGTGTATACGCACCTGTTTTACAGAAAATATGCCGAATCACTCATATTTTCATATGCAAGTGGTGCTAAATTTAGAATGTAATTATATTATTTATTTTTAGACATATTTGGAGGCGGACATTCCTAAAAATGTGGTGCTAAAAATAACCAATTATATTATTTTAAACCCACATATATGTAAGATGTATAAGTACAGAGTATACGCAAGTCGATCACTATATAGTTGTATCAGTCTACCTTGCTTGTTTTGTTCTTTTTTGTACTCTGAGGTAAAACAGAAGACTCTCGTTGGCCTTTGATGTGCACATGTAGAAATAGTGTTTCTATTTCGTTTCTGTTGTCGTCACATGATTCTTCACTCGGATTTGACCACTGTGAACGATTTCTATTCTATTTTTGCAATGACGCGACTTCTACAGTGGTGCGAATATTCAAATCCCACGCTCCAATTGCCGGCCTATCCTAATAGTTGCCAAAATGTGCAGCATTTACGTGCTGGCGAATAATTTATCAAGTGCTGTGACATAAATAAATCATCTGACATGACTCAATTGGCAGGCATCTTCATGTTTTGCTTTAATTAGTCGGCTGTAGCTCAATTGCTGCTAATTCGATAATAGATCGATATATGCAAATTGCATATGGGAAACTGTTGTAAACATTTGTTTGGCATATGTATGCATTTATTGACACTGCCGACAATTGTTAACTTCTGACCGTTTGCAAGTTCATATACATATTTATAGTTTACTTTCGTTGTAAACAAACCAAATCCGCACAGATATTGACATTTAATGCAAACAATTGTAGCCCACGAACAACAACGGCCTCCATAAATATCCCAATTAGACAATGCAGCAATAAGTATCGATATTTACTTGCAATTAATCTGCTCGAGCTTAGACAAGGTGGCAACGCTGCTCAATTAACGAATGATAAGAAACAAACAAGGCAGGCAAGACAAGAAGACAAAAAGGAAAACACACGAATGTAAAATAATTATAAATATACTATTTAGTTTTGAGTGACAGCACAGGGACAACCTGTCTGCCGAGGCAACGGTAAATGTAAGCAATCATTTGGCACGATCTCTAACATTTAAAATGTCATGTCGCGAATGCGAATTATGAGTGGAAAAATGCAAATTGGGTTGGTAGTTTAATTTAAAGCAATTGGCAGGTGACGAACGATTATCGATAAGTAATTAAATAGGAAGTGTGCATAATGCAGGGAAATTTGGGAAATAAAGTTGAGAAAGGACGTTAGATATTTAAATGCATTTAAACAAATAAACGAATAAATGTTAATTTACACGTGCTGAATATGTCCAAAATATAAACAAATATTTTTATGTTTATTTTTTATATATAAAACGATTTCCTGTTATTAAGCATAAGTCATATTCGTAGCACATCAAAGGGCATTGCGCCAACAGCTCAATATTAAAAATTCTCTGACACAACAAAAGACGAGCAACGTGTTAACGTAATGCCCCACCCCCTAACCGATCAGATCCACCTACCCCAATGACTACGTCACATGCCAGTCCCTGTGATCGCTAATCGCGTGCAGCTAACGGCAGAAGACATCTTGATCAAGCCAAAAAACAAATATTATAATGAGAATATCTAAGGTGTGTGTATGCGTGTGTGTGCTCATCTGATTGTGTTCCACTGCACAACTATTATAAGAGCTAAATTAAAAAAAAAAAAACCGTTTAATATAAAATCTATAAGCGAATGAAATTCCTAGGCATTCGCCTGTGCATATCTCCCCTAGCCATACCCTGAGTTTAAGCGATCTTCGAATTGAATAGAACACTCACCCGTCGTTCTCTCAGCAGGCGAAATGTTAAAGATCTTTAGCCAAAATCATTTTTAGCCACGATATTTGCTGTTCAGTTCGAAATTCAACATCGTGGCGTGAAGATCTGCGTTTTACGCGTCCTCTGAGTAAAACGGAAAGAAAAAACAAAAAACTGACAAAAAAAAATAAAAATAAAAAATAATTTCGTCTGCTAAAACAAAAAATACATGTATATAGATATATATATATATATATATATATATATATATATATATGTTTTATACTAATTTTTTCTCTAAATATATATAAATAACAAGCTAACATAACAAAAAATCTCTTGACAATATGCAACAAATTGACAAAAATACGTTCGTTTAATCATTACGTAAAACACGGGCAAAAAAGACCACAACTAAAATAAGAGCGAGATGGAAAATAACATAATTTAATTGTTGAATGGCCATTTGTCAAAGTGTCAAAAGAAAAGTCGATGGCGTTGTCGATGCCTTTATCTGTAGCCTATGGGCTATGTAAACCTAACACTCAAGTTCAAGATCGCGCACGGCTATAGCCTCGATATGTCTGACAGCTCTATAAAAATAAAAATAAAAATCCTATAAAACTTAACAAAACCGAAAAAAAACACAAAACACATAAAAATCAGCGTTAATCGTATTGTTGAAATTATTTCGGTTATAATTCGTGATGATATATGCTTTAATAAAATTAAATTATCGACGATGCATAATACTATATATAAATACGTAGTATATTTATAAAATATATATATTTGATATGTAAAGAAGCCACTTGCTAAACATCAAATCGGATATTTCTGGATGCTTGAGCTGTTGACCAACCCAAGTGTTTACTCTCTATATAGTATACGAATTTGGGGGGCGCGTTCTGGGGCGCCTTTATTACCAAAATATCGGCATGTGCGTTTAATAGAGCCTTGCGTATTGAGGCCTGAAACTATATTTTTCGGAAATAAGCAAAATCCATTAGAAATGTCTCATTATTTACTCAATAAAGGCCAGCTGTTATTTGTTTTGAATCATCGCAAGTGCTTTCAGGGGCAACACGAATTACAGCCGAGAATTTTAGTATTTCATAAAGTTTGTAAGGAAATTGAAATTGAATTCAACCAGGGCAGCTTAATTGATTGTGCTATTATATAGCAAATGGAAATTCTTGGAGCTCAAGAATTCAGCTGAATGAAATTTGGGATAAACATTTGCTTTCAATTAACAGAAGCAAAACTTTAAAGGAAGCAAAATTTTAAAAATAAAAGTAAAATAATAGCTTTAATTAATCAAACTAAAATTTATATAAATTATATTTAAATTTCCAATTTCGAGCTGCTGAAAACTCTTTTCATATCAGCTGCCTACGTGATTAAAATTATAAACACACTTGTTATACTAGTTAAGGTACAGCTAACCGAAGCATTGAATATATATTTATATTTATATATACACATATATATTTTGTATCTATGAACACTCTGAATGCTTTGAAATTGTTTGAGTCAAATACAAATGGAAATTATGCACTTGCAATCCATTAAAAGTTTTTGAATATACTTGCTATAATTTATGACATTTTTATGGCATCTACAATTACCATAGCTCAGGCATCAATTCGCAATTGATGATTATTCAATCTTTCAGTTTCAATGGGCCAGAACCGCACAGCCGTAAAGCCGTTTCCCCATGACTCAGGCAGGCGCATTTGCAGAGAATTCATATAGAAAATTTCTATATATATTATTTGTTTCTTTTCTTTTTTGTTTGTGCAAAATATTTGAATAGCTTCTAGTTGTTGTTGTTATTTTTGTATATTTTTGCGTACGCTCGTCTAAAAGATAACAACACAACAGAGCATGAAGAACTGAACGACTATTTTTAAACATTTGGGGCAGGCCAAAGCACACTCGTCCGCCTTGTCGATAGATCAACAGAGATCTGGGTTCTATACGGGGTCTATCGAGCTATAGTTTGTATTGAATACTAATAATAATAATAGCATTAAATTGGCTGCACCTGAGTGCAATTGACAGGGCGTGGCGCTATATTTATAATTGCCTTTGATCGGGATACACTGAGCAAAAATATAGACATGTCCAAGTGAAAGTGAGTCAAAGAATTTTCGATTCGTTTTGCAGCGAAATTTGGAAAATGTGCATATTAAACGCGACAACGTCTGCTGATTTGAATTACCAATAAAAATTGTGCACATAGTTCACCCATAAAAACAGAACAAATAACCAAATTAGAAACGTGTGAAAATATTGTGAAGTCTTTTTTATTCGTTAAGCTGAAGCTAAAATATGTCCTGTTGCGGCCAGATAACCAACGTCCGCGTGCCCATCGAACTAAACAATCAAAGCGATGTGCTCAAGGTAAAGAGTGATATAGAGCAGCTTAAGGACTATACCTAGCCCAAATTCCTTTCCTATAGCAAAAAATTAAATATATATTCAACTTGATCCTGCTTAACGTTTTTCGTCTTTTGTGGAAGTTTCGCGCCAAACTAATTCAAAACTATTTTTGCTCTCCTTTTTTTTCGTTTTTCATATTTTTTTGTTGTTAGCTTAAATATGATCCACTGTTAGACCCACAGCACAGGGTAGGCGTGGCATGCCCCCTCTCTAGGAGTAGGCAGCCTTATTGTTTGTCTCCTTCACACTCGCGTGCGTCATCACTGTCTCCTCCTCGCTCCCCCTCTGCCTTGTCTAAACAAATCGTTTATTATTACTTTGTTTTTATTAGCAACCAAAATTTTGAAATACATTTGCAATCGCACATTAAAAACAAACAGTTAGCACACTTACCACTCTCCACCCTCCCTCCGTCCACCGGCTCGATCAGATCCAACAGATATAGCCCATCGGGCACTTAGGGGTCTATTTTTTGTGTGCATCAACACATTTCGCCTGCCATACATCCAATTTGCGTTAGCTCGCAGCTGTTAGCCATAAAGGAAGTGCTCTATTGCAGTAGAGCTTAAACCGATCGAGCACTTTGCCCCTACACCATGTACATATATATATATATATATATATATATATATATATATATATATATATATATATAAATATATTTCGATTCGATGTTTCTCCCATGCTCATTCACACTTGCCAATTGATCGTTTTATGTTTCTTTCACTTCTTCTTATTTTCTTTTTTTTTTTTGCCATGAATAAAAACCGTAAATCACGTCAATTGATTTTGGCCACATCAATTGGAAAGATTATTGCTTTATGTCCATTATCGCTAACGGATTTATGATCTGGAAAAACCTAAAATCAATTTATTTTTCCTTATTTTTCTTTTTGATTTTCTTTTGCTATTTTTGTACCGTAGCAAAGTTGTGACAAATCGGCATAAACAAAATTTATCAAATATTTTTTGTAAATAAATAGAACATTTTTACATAAATAATCAAGATTTTTGCAGCTAAGAAAACTTTTTCAATGAATCGATCGTAACGCTTAGACAAAGCCTTATACTATAATAAATTCTTATATCATATATACTTTTATGACATATAGACTATTAAATTATCCAGAAAATTTCCTATTAAATATTAGATCTTATATTATAAATATTCTTTTGTATTCGTTTCGTTCGATTTGGCAATTTTTTAAATGAAAATACATTGCGTAAAAAATTGAAAAAGATCTTAAATATACAATTTGTCTAATTCCAAACCCAGTTAAAATATTTTGCAGCATAATTTTAGTCAAAAATCATTAAAACTATGTATCAAAGAGGCAGATTTCCCCACCTACTTTCATATCACTATATCACGCATATTCTATCAAGAATAAATCATTTATTCCTAGACTCTATATGTATTTTTTTTATCCCTATCATAATATGATTATCACATAGCTATATGCTCGAGACAATCTGTCACCGTCGTAAATCTATTTTCTCTTCAACTCCTTCACTCATCTTGCATGTCCACGTGTTTGTTTTCTCTTCTGTTTCGTAACTCTTTCCAGGGCCCAGAACAAATACACGTCTCCAAGTTCTACAAGGAGTCGAAGAATGGCAAATTTGTTTCCTACATCACAGAGAATGTGCGAACGTTGTATCAAACGTTTCGCGAAGGTGCCTACGCCTCCAACAATGGACCCTGCCTCGGCTGGCGAGAGACCCTAACGTCGCCCTATCAGGTAAGTGGAGTCTATCTCGAGCTCCCTCTCTCTCTTTTTGAGCTTTGCTAATGATCTCTATTCTCGCAGTGGATCAACTATGATGAGGCGCTGCTGCGCGCCAAAAACTTTGGCTCAGGGATGCTGGCGCTGGGCGCTCGGCCCAAGCAGCTGATCGGGATCTACTCGCAGAACCGACCGGAGTGGATATTGTATGAGCAGGCATGCTACTCGTTCTCACTGGTTGTGGTTCCACTGTACGACACGCTCGGCCCGGATGCCTGTGCTTTCATCATACGCCAAACGGAAATGTCCATTTGCATTGTGGAAGACGATGCCAAGGCCTCGATGCTGCTAGAGAAATCACCGCGTAGCCTGAAGATCATTGTGTCCATCAAGCCCATACGCCAGACAACACTGGAGCGTGCACGCAGTCGTGGCGTTCAAATCTTCTCGTTCATCGATGTCGAGAAACTGGGCGCCAAGGGCAATCATCCGGAGGTGCCGCCCACAGCGGAGGATCTGTGCACCGTCTGCTATACATCGGGCACCACCGGCAATCCCAAGGGCGTCATGCTCACCCACGGGAACGTGGTGGCCGGCGTCTGTGCGGTGATCCTGCAAATGGGCGATCATCGCATAAGGGCCGGAGACGTGATGATCTCCTTCCTGCCGCTGGCGCACATGTTCGAGCGCTGCTGCGAGAACGGCATGTACTATGTGGGCGGCTGTGTGGGCTTCTACTCCGGCGACATCAAGGAGCTGACCAACGACCTGAAGATGCTGAAGCCCACGGTGATGCCGGCGGTGCCGCGCCTGCTGAATCGTGTCTACGATAAGATACAGAATGATATTGCCGCCTCGAGCCTGAAGCGCGGCCTCTTCAACATGGCCCTGAAGGCCAAGGAGAAGGAGATCGCCAGAGGCGTGCTGCGCCGCAACGGCTGCTGGGACAAGCTTGTGTTCAAGAAGGTGCATCAGGCCTTTGGCGGTAATCTGCGGCTCATGGTCGTCGGCTCAGCGCCGCTGGCTGGCAATGTGCTCACCTTCATGCGCTGCGCCCTCGGCTGCTTGGTGCTCGAGGGCTATGGCCAAACGGAGTGCACGGGCGCCATAACACTCACCGTGCAGGGCGATCATGTTCCTAATCACGTGGGCCCGCCTGTCTCCTGCAATGCCGTCAAGCTTGTCGATGTGCCCGAAATGGAATATTTCGCCAACCAGAATACGGGCGAGGTCTGCGTACGCGGCTCCAATGTGTTTCATGGGTAAGCTAGGCTAGTTATATCTATGAATTTAGTTTGCTAACTGAAATTCCTCTCTCCTAGTTACTATAAGGATCCAGAGAAAACGGCCGAGGCCATCGACGCCGAGGGCTGGCATCATACAGGAGATGTGGGTATGTGGCTGCCCAATGGCACACTCCGGATCATCGATCGTCGCAAGCACATCTTCAAGCTTAGCCAGGGCGAGTATATAGTGCCCGAGAAGATTGAGAATATATATACGCTGAGCCAATATGTCAATCAAGTTTATGTGTACGGCGAGAGCTTAAAGGTGAGTTGACAGTAGATAATAAAAAATAATAATATTTACAATAATAAATAAATAATATATTTATATTATGTTATGTACAAATAAATAAATAAATAAAGAGAAGTTAACAATAATATGTAATAATTAAAATCTAAAAAGAATTAAATATTAAAAATATAGAAAAAATATAAAAAATGAATAATAAAGTTATAGTACCCAAATCATAATAATAATTATAATTAACATATTAAGAATTTAAAGTAATTAATATAAAAAAGAAAATATAAAAAAAATAAATAAATAAATAAAAGACGATTTGTTAAAAAAAAGAATAATTTTAAATAAACCAAATATAATCAAATAAATAACTAAAGTATAGTAACAAATGAATCAGTAATTATTTACTAATAGATAACAAATATAATGAATTAAAAATGAAGGTATATTAAAATTTGAGACATTTTTCAGCATTTAATAAAATTTAAACAAATAAAAATATAAAATATATATATAAAAATATATTCGTACTATTTCATCTGGCAAACAAAAAATATATTTGAAAAAATTTTAATAGTACTAATTAGCAAAAATTAGCAAAGTTTTAATGTTGTATTGAAATTTCTTTTCACAGAGCTGCATTATCGCTGTTGTTGTACCTGATGTCGATGTCCTGAAGCAGTGGGCCACGGAAAACAATGTACGCGGCACACTGTCCGTCCTGTGCAATAATAAGAATGTAAAGGAACTGATTATGAATGATATGCTCAATTGGGGTAAACAGAGTGGACTGAAGTCATTTGAGCAGGTAAATGAGAACGCCTTAAGCTAAAATTACAACCAGTCACTACCCAATTTACATTCATATATCTATTTTAGGTCAAAGATATTTATTTGCATCCAGATCCATTTTCTGTACAAAATGGTTTACTGACACCCACATTCAAGGCCAAGCGGCCGCAATTGAAAAGCTATTTCAAGCCGCAACTGGAGGATATGTATAAACATTTGGATTAAAGCAATAAACAAACCTAGAAGCAGAAAAACATGAGCAACGAAACAATTAACAAAACTGCATTCAAAATAGATATTTCTACGTAACATTATGTCTAGTAACTGACGAGATCGAAGTAGATCATACAATACAATATTTTAATACCAACAAAAATAACATATGCAGAACAATATTACAATATTGCCGTAGACTTTAAAGCGAACATCAGTCTAATTTTTTATAGTTCCGTCAATTCTTAGCAAGTAAGTGCAAGATAAACATATATACATATATGTATATGTACAGGATAATGATGATACAGATACAGATTATTAACTGAGAAACCAACATTTTTGGCAACAGCATTTTTATATATGGTTTAGCAGCTCTTTATAAAAAACAAAATACAGAAAAATTAACACATAAACATTAAAATGTTAACTATTTCCTAATCCTACTGGTTTTTCAATTTTGTTTTTTATTTTTTAATCACAAAATGTTTCAATTAGGAAAAAGATAAATATAATTGCGTAGTCTGAACGAAAACATATAAATAAACATATTGAGAAACATTTTTAAACCAAAGCTTTAATAACTAAAATTCGTATACTACACTCAGCGTTAGTTTTAACAAAAACAAAATTTTTAAAAATTAAATAATACGCTAATTAATTAAAAAAAAGAATAAAATGGAATAATAATAGTACGTTAGGTAATTTAACATAAACACTTTTAGGAACAAAGAATAAGTAAAATCAAAATGTACTTTCTAACTAAAATCGAAAATCTTAAATCAGCGCCATTTCTAAAGAAGAAACAAACAAACTAAGAAGCAAACTAAATGAAAATCACTAATTGGACTGCACTGTCTGCCTTACAATTAATAGAGAATCCCCAGGTTGGATACAAGAAATTCGAAAAATGTCTAAATAATATATCGTCTAAACATAAACCAAAAACCTTATGATAATATATAAATATTTTCTTTACGTAGGAAAACAAAATGAATACGCGAATTTATGCAATGAATTCAAATTATAATTTAAAAATAAACACAAAGCATAAAACAATTCAACTGCGCGCTCTTTTATTCAAGCCAATTGGAGATGGCGTTGCCAGATGTAAGGCAACCAATGTTGGACAATAGCGTAAAATTTAAAGGGCGTCGAAAAAGTTCGTTGAATTTATTAAATTAAACAAATTACATAGTTTGCATTCAGTTATTTCAATTATTATATTTATTACAGCTGAATTCAAATCATAGCGAATGGAATGCAAAAACTTCTCAGACTTGAAACTGTTTCGTTTATCGGTTTTGTTTTTTATGCTTGCTAGATTTTAAAGCTTAGCTAACTCCGTATTTACCAAGTATAAAGGACATTAGGCTTATATTTACTAAACAAATGAATGAATGCGATCACAGCTCGCCGTGGACATGGTCGGGTGGCGGCGGTTCTGTAATGATGACCACATGCTCATCCTCGTCTTCATCCACACTTTCCCTGTTGCCACTGATATTGTGATTCTCATGGTCCTCGATGCGTGCCATCAGGGCTTTCAGCTCTGCATCGTAATCCTTCCACTCGGGCACAATGCGCTGAGCGGCTGTAAGTTTTGCCTCCTTGGTCTGTGGATTGTTGCACAAATCGATGACCTTGGCGTTCTTGAATGAACTATCGCTGCACCAGGTCTGACACCACAGCCACTCATCGGGCAGCGATTTGATGGCCACCTGATGTATCATATTGTTGGGCAAATCCTGATCCAGATTCGACAAGCTATTCGGATCCTGACTAAGTGCCTGATACTGTCCGCGCAGTCGGTCGCCTGCCGCAATCTTACGGAAGCGCTTCAAGTCCACAACGTATAAGGCTGAAATGTGATAGCGCCTGCCCATCAGATGACTGCGCCAGTAGCCCTGCTTCCAGAATCGGAAACCTTCCATTTCTTTGCGTGAATCACAGAACGGCGTATACGCATAGGGGGCACCACCCAAATCCATATCGTACAGCTCCTTAATGTCCGCACGCACAATCGCATCAGCGTCCACAAAGATAATCTTGCGCACATTGAGTGGAAAGAGCACGTCGAGGAAGAGGATCTTATAGCCCCAGATGGTGCGCTGCTTCTCCGTCTGTTGGTGCAACCAACGTGGCCATTTGTACTGCACGAGCTCGTACTGGAAATTATACTCCTTGGCCATGTGAGGCAGAAAGTCGGTAAATTGTGGCGACAAATAGTTCTTGAGGAACCAGAACTTCACCGGAGACTTGGTGTGCTTTAGCAGTGACACCATCATGATGCGCAGCAGGCGCTCATACAAATGCCCCGAGGCCACGGAGAAGATATTAATTGTCTCCACATCCTCATCCGTGCCAGCTGTGCCGCTGCTACCACCAAAACTATTCGCAATGCTATTCCAAATGCCAGACTGTGCCGGCGCTGAGTCATCCGCGAGCAGCTCCGCGTGCTGCATGCCTGGCCGCTTGGACACACGCAACTTGGTCACATGGGAGCGCAGTGAGGTAATCAGCACCTGCACCGCGCCCGTTTCTTGTTGGTGCAGCGTGTTGGGTCCCTCCGCATGGCTAATGGCATAAATATCTGCGGATTTGCCTTCGCGCAGTCGCAACGTCCAGGCGCCAGGATTCGCCTTCAACTGGAAGTAGCCCAGATTGGCCATCACAATGGTGTCCACCAGAGTGGGCTGTGACTTGGTGCCCAGCACCAATTGCAAGCCACGCGGCGGTGCTCCGCTGGCCGCATCAAAGCAATGGCCCTCCAGTAGAAGATACTCCAGACCGAATTCACTGTGCACAGGTCCGCCAATGTCGCGCAGCTTAATGTTATCCAGATCGTAGACAGCGCGCACCGCCTCTACCAGCCAATTCTCGGGCACCTGCAGCTGCTGTGTCAGCAGCGGATTGGCGGGCAGCCCACTGAACTTAGCCAGAGGACCTTCAGCGCGTGCGCCATTCGTCTCGAACTGCACCTCAGAGTCGATCACATAACGATAGAAATTCTTGACTGGCATATCGCTGTGCTGGGCCACGGGCGTCAGATACAGATGCAGCTGACAGTTGAGCGTTTGTCGGAGCAGTATTAGGATCGGACTTAGCTTCTGTGCCGCTCTCGAGGCGGGATCCAGCACGGCGACGATATCGAAGTGGGGACGCTTGGCATCCTTCGCTGGCAGTTTCACCACAGAATGATCTGTTTTCAGATCAGTGGGCAGCTTGAAGCGAGTCTTTGTTTGTCGGGGCAGCAGACTCGCGTATAGCTTGAGCAAGGTGTCGCTGCTGAAATCGCTGTTCACATCGCTGGCCGATGCCTTAAGCACGTCGCGCACCTTGTCGCCGTACTGCAAGGCGCTGTAACGAGCCAACAGCGCAAAGTCGGCGCTATCGAAGATCTCATCGGAGCTGAGCGGCCCGTAGAGTCTACCATTTCCAATGACTAGACGCTGCGACTTGGATAGTCCGAGCACACGTTGCGCATATACGCGCAGCATCTTCAGATGCAATTCCGTGCTGCCCAGGACGTCTTCCAGTTCCTTGGGTATATCGTCTATACGCTGTTTCTTCCCACGCAGCCATTTGAACACCTGATCCGTTGCTTTGGCTGGCTCCATCGAGTGCATAGCTGCCCAGGCCAAATGATTCAGACTTCGTTTATCGCTGATGCCCTCTGTGTTGGGAATAAATGCCAATCGCACGCTCTCCCCGCTGCGCACATAGTCCAGGCCATGGATTAGCAATGAGCGACCTTCATTCGTCTCCAGATCTGCAAACACCCAGAGCGTTAGGAACTGCAATGAGGCGCTACCAATACGCTCCGAGCTCTTCTTGCCGCCAAAGTATTTCAGATTGGCCATTAACGTGGCAGTCATATCGCGATTCGAGAGCTTATTGAGCGCTGCAACGTTGCCCAACTGCTTGGCGGGCACACCATTAATGTCCAAGTACTTGGCATCCTCCTGGTTGAGGATGCGTTGATTGAGACGGGGCATCACATGCGGCTGATTCATCAGGTAATTGATTATATCGTCCGTATCGGTCAGCTCGCCTCGATATACGGCCTTCTGCAGCACCGTTGTCTGGCTCATGATCTCCGTGAAAATAGCCTCCTCGAAGTCGCTGTCAGCACTGATTATATTGCTTGGCATGGGGGCGCCATTGAGCAGCGCTTGCGGCTGACGCACTGCACCGAAGCCCAGCCGCTGCACAAACTCTGTAGCGAGCTGTCGTCCATAGTCGTAATCGGAGTCCTCGCCTAGCAACTCATTAGCCTTGCTATTGCTCAGTGAGCTAAATTCCTTTGTTAGCTGCTTGATGATGTGCTTCTTGGTGACGACAACTGTCTCGCCCACTGTCGCATAGATGTCCGTAAGGAAGCTAAGAGCCGCACGTGCGTCCTTCTGCTGACTCACGTAGTTAAAGGCACAAGCAATGGCCACATAATCTGCAGCAGTGCTATCCTCCATGGCTCGGGCATCGAAGACTAAGCCTAGGCGTATGGGCGCTTGATGTATTACAAAGGATTCGGCCAACTTGATGACACTGCGCGCTTCTGGCTGCAGTGGATCCACAACGAGAACCAGGTTGAAAACATTCTTGCGTATGTTGCGCAACATGCCAGGGAATGTGGGACGCAGCAAATCCATCACGGATGGCGGCCAGCGTCTGTACTGGGCATCCTGTTCGATATCATTGATCCACAGCACTGCCGTATCTCTGATATCAATGGCAAACTCCTTTTTGCTGGCACTATTCAAGTCCAGTGCTAGCAATGCACTAGCTAGGTGACCATGCACATTGTTGCCATGGAGGCTCTCCAGTACACGCATCTCCGAGCGCAACGTCTCCACCACGGTGTACAGATCCATTGTGTCCGCATCAAAGAATAATCCGTTTATGAACAAAGCTCCATCAGGCGGCGACACATTCAGACTGCGTCCTAGCGACTCGGAATTGTGCTTCACCTCTGCGCGCAGCTCATCAGAGACTTTGTGGGCGAGCAGGGTCCTCGCCAGCATGGGGAAATTATGTGCCGTATACTGTAGTATCTGCAGCGCCTCGTCGCCTTGTATCTCGGCTATGGCTGCGGCCGCCTGTAGTCCTAAGTCCTGAAATTCCCAGGCTTTAAGTTGAGCAATCTCATCGTTGCCCTGGAGCAAGCGTTGGCGTAGCTGGTCCAGTGCACGCTTAAGCGTGGGATGCTTGGCTTTGAGCAGCTTGAAATCAAAGCCCTGCACGTCCGTTTCGTTTAATTCCTCTGATATATCACCATTGCCAGTGCCAGCCTCCGGCTTAGGCGCATCATCCTGACTCTTGTACTCCGTAGATTTTAAATGCAGCTCCACGCCATAGCCAGATAAGCGCACAGGTCGATCACTTCGCCTGTCCAGATGATGCCGCAGCAGGTATCGCACTTTACCTGCATTTGCAGCGTTTTCCAGCAGCTTGTGGTATGGTCGAAATGCGTCACTGCCCAAATCTGCATAGAGAACCACAGTACGGGTGTTATTTTCACTACCAGGATACACATGATCAAAGCTGTAGCTGCCCACATCAGCATCCAGGCTGCTTTTGGCAACTGGCAGTTTCAGTTTTTGCTCCAACTCCGCATAGCTGCAGGCGAGCTCTGCTCCCACCTGGGCGAAGATACTGCCCTGACAGGCACCCGCTGCGCGGAGCTCGTCGGCCAATTGGAAGTGCGTCTGGATGCGCGGCGTCAAACTGTGCATCGATACGACCAGTTTAAGGAGTGGCAGCTGTGGGACACTCACATGCGAGCGCACCAACTGCAAAGCGGCATTGTACTGTTGCGACTCCGTATCTGCAAAGGATAACTTCGTTATTATCCCTATTCCAATACAAATCCACATTCAACACCCACCATAATCGTTGAGCGCCGTGTCCAATGCCGTTACAGCCTGCACATAGTCCCAGAAGAGACCTGCCTGCTCGTCCGCCAAATATTCGGCGATTTCTAAATAAAGTGGTGTTTGTGTCCATTTGGCATTAATGAGAGTGGTAATTGGATAACTTTGACTTGACTCGGCAGCCCCCACCGAAACACAAGCTGGCGACAGCAGCGTGAACGTTGCAGTTGCCAGCAGCAATACACACACAAAACGTAACATTTTCAGCTGTGAATATATCTGTGAGTTCTTCCGTTACGTGAACATGTCGCACTTATTATAAGAGCTTGCGGATTTAATAAACAATAAAGAGTTTACTTTAACTTTTATACTCTACCGAATTCTTAATTAAATTTAAGGCGAAAAACTGATGTGGCGTTTTACCGGCCGGACAAGCGTTACCACCTTATTACGAATGTGTGGGTCAAGCTAAACTGAACCAGTTGGTATTCCAGTTCCAAGACTAGTTCCACTTCAAAAAAACTGTTTGAATAATGCTTCAATAAGTCTATGGATTATTTAAAAATTATTTGATCAATTAACAGTCATTTATTATTAAATAAAAAACTCACTACCTTAGTTATTATTTAGATACCGATTTTATTAAATACAGCAACTTGTCTTACTGAATAAAATGAACTATTCTGAAATAACTACTCTAGAGTGGCCAATGATTTATATTTCGAGGCTGCCAGCCTATTAGTTTTACCAGCTGATCCCGCGGCTTTGTTTATAAACTAAAGCGCGCCGAAAGTGATATTTCGGAAATTATGAAATGTACGCTGGAGGGAGGCAATGCGCGTGGTAAATAATATATATAAATAATACATATATATCTTTATAAAATAATTAATAAAAGGTTTTGCTAGTCATTGCCAAGGCCATACAATCGTTGTCCAAAATTGGCAAAGAATTGTTCATAGAAGCTGATGTCCATGGACTCAAAATGCGTTCCATCAATCCCACGCAATCTGCAGTGGCTAGTATTAGCTTTAGTCGCTCTATGTTTGATACATTTCAGCTACCACCCAGCGGTGACTGTTTTTGCAAAATAGCTATGAAGCCATGCCTCGGCGTCTTTCGCAATATGAAGCAGGTGAGTCCGTGCAGGCATTTGATATTTACTTTTACTAATTTAATTTCCCATTTTAGGTCGAATACTGCGAACTGAGCATTGTGGGTAATAAGTCCAAATTACTAGTCAATCTACGCTGCAAGCTGGAGACCACAAAGCAGGCACTGATTGCAATTGTGGATGAATTGAATATTACGTCGAGTGTGCCAACTGATCAAAGCTCCAATAGGTAGCTTATGATGGATCAATTGATTATACATAGTAAACTAATATGTTATTTGTATTTTGTAGTATTCGCGGTGATCACAAGCTGTTTATGGAAATTTCGAATAGCTTCAATTCTTCTGAAGAGGAACTTACGCTGGAGGCCACGCCAGACAGTCTGTCAGCTAAGAACTACATCGAAGGGGCTCGTGTCAATGATAAGTTTATGCGATCGCAGCTAAAACTGAAGCATAGCGAATTTGAGCACTATCAGGTGGCCGAGGGCTCAGTTATTACATTTTGCATAAAGGAGTTCCGCGCCTTTCTGCTCTTTGCCGAGACATTGAATGCGGCACTGACGCTAGAGTTTGATGACGCTGGCAGTCCATTCTTCGTAAAGATTAAGAAACATCGCGATATTGAATGCTTGCTCATCCTATCAACTCTGTCTCCCGAAGATGTTAGTTTCTCGGAAGATTATCGTCCGCGCGACATTACTGTGTGTAATACAACAAATGCAACACAAAAACGAAAGAGCAGCACGCCGGGTGCAGAGATACAGCAAAAGCGGCGGTTGGCTGAAGATACGACTCTCTCGGAACTCGATACGTCGCTGTTTCAATTCCGTAATCGTCGTACCGAGCCGCCATCTGAGGCAGCTTCAGTGCAGCCGGCACGCATGCTAGCGGACGGTGACACTATGGATTTAGTTGATGAAGAGGCTGAGGAGGAGGCAATGTTATTGGCCGTATCTGATGCTATGGAGGCCAGCCAGATACCTCGACCGAGCAGCACGGAAGTGTGCTTCTACAATACAGAGGATGCGCCGCCCACACTATTGCCGGAAGAAAATAATGAGGAGGATGAGAGTATACCTCAATCCCCAGAACGGGAGCGCGGCCTAAGGGTGCGCACCATATTCTCTCGATGTTTTCAAAATACCTACGTACCGCGGGAGCCTTCGCCTAATAGTCAGGTGTATGCGCCCAATTCGGACACAGAAGATTAGCATATTTTGTTCGTTTATTTATAAGAATTATATAAACGTATGTACTTTCATTCCCGCCTCAATTGCTTCTCTCATTTATGTGAATGACGGGCAAAAAGCTGCTCGTTAACGTTGATGCAACTCGGCTCTGCAACTGTGCGATGTTTCCATGTGCCTGCTGCAACGCTGTGTGTGCCGACTGCAGGGACAGCTGTGACTTGATGACCGTTTGATCGGTAGTCAGTAGCTGCTTGGAAGCAGTCACAACAAAGTTACGTGTGAACATTGTCAGCGTTTTACAAATTTCAATGTTGTTCTCAACTAAATAGGAGGGAATAAGACTTATGAATGGAGTCGAATACCATATAGAATATATTGCACATACTCAATTTGCGCTGCAGCAAATTATTACGGTATATTGAGGTAGTTGCACTAGCTGTGCTTGGCTGCTCATAGATGTTTTCGTCTTCTTCCTCGGTTGCTTCGCCAGACACTTCAGCTGCGCATATCTGCAATTATTTGGTTTATGAGACTAGATGCTGATTTTACTTGTGCGCTGTAAATGCCTTATGCTGCTCCATTTCCTCATCCGATTCGGAGGCCTCGCCACTAACTAAATCGGACATCTTACTGCTTATTTTTAATTATATTTTAATATATTTAATTTACAAGGGCGACTGCGAATTAAAAATCTGTTGTCGCAAAATGGTGTATTTACCGTATTATGTCGATAAATCGATGTGAAAGTCGATTGCACATATGCACAATCGATACATTCCAAAGGAATGTAAACGCTTCATTTGTCAAGCCAAAAAATCAATTACTTAGTTTGTGTTAATCCTTTCCACTACAGTTTTTATTTAAAATAAAACGCAACAGTTCACCTAAAACATTATTCGAAATATTTTTGCAGCGTTCCCAATTCATACATGCGCTTGATGTCGGTGCCGCCACCCACAAATTTACCATTGATAAACACTCGTGGCACCTGCAACGAATACAATTGAGCATTAGAATAAAATAAATAGTATTTTTTATTAACTTACCGTCCGAGCGCCTGTCATCTCGCCCAGTATAGATTGAATAGCATTGCCATCTTTACGTCCATCGAGCTCCACTATCATTGCATCAACCTTCAACTTGCGAAATGGCTGTGAAATAATATATATTAATATTTGTTATAGCATATACTTAAAATTTTCCACTTTTAGGTTTTACCTCTTTAGCCATTGTGCAATAAGGACAAGTAGTTTTGCTAAATATTGCAACCTTATTCTTAGCTATTGTATCACGAACAAATTGAGCTTCTATACTATCCATATTTATATGAGGCTTTGACGGTTCGCGGTCGAAATCCAAGAACGGAAATGGAAATTTGTTCGTTGCTATTGACAACACTTGAAACTGGTTTCTTCTAAAGGACGTTAACAGGTTGCTACAAAATCGAATAGGGATTATTAATTGCAGGTTAATCTTTAGAAACTTTATTAGCAACGCATTTTCACTGTGACATGTCAATCTAACGTAGTTGCCAGATAACCAATAAAAAGAAATGCGCCCACTTACTATTTAAATAAAACTGAAAACATAATTACTTTATAACATGTAAAAAGACTTTATTTTGGGTATACTACTGTTATTAAATGTAATCACAAACATGGCAAACAAATATGTATAAAAGTGCTAGACAGGTCTGGCAGCACTATTACCTATTCTTTTGATGTAGTTTTCTTAAAAGCTGTCATGCATATCATAGGTATATTCAAATAAGTATACAATAGCGGTCACATATATTTTCTATGGTACATGAGCTCCAATTTGATAACATTTGTTTTTAATTTTTATCGACTTCCCATAATACTTCTATTTGACAACCTACACAGTTGCCAGTCAACTTCTCCTAAGAACAGTTTGGGCACGCGGACCGATGTGGCAACCTTAAATACATTTCGCTTGACTGGTAGCGGCAGTATCTCTAATAGCTGAGAACACCTTCCACATACGATCGAATTCTGATTGGAATACATTAGTCATTTGTGGACGAGATGTGATGACGACATTTTCCCAGTTGACGCCGATGCCGCTATCCGTCCAGTTGAGGGAGCCATTGATTAGCACGCTATACGTTGTCTCTGGTTCGTAATTGCGTTTCTTCAAACTCCAAAGGTGGCTCACCCGCTCTTGCCCATCGATTACACAGAACTTGTGATGCATAAAGAAACTGGAATTCTGGATGCGCAAATGGGCGCCACGGTGAATGAGATCAACCAAATAGGGATTGATTTTATCTCCGCGTTGTAGAGTGACAATGATACGTACAACAACTTTGCGGAGCAACGCGTTGTTTAAAGCGCGTGTCATCTCAATGGAATAGACGGAATACATGGCCACATCAATGCTATATTTGGCTTTGTTTAGCTGTTGGATAATGCGGTCGATGTTACCCTGAGAGCAATACCTATTTTGACAATGGTATATGTGGCCCTTTTCGCTGAACTTGCGATGCTCCATGAGGCATTCGAAGCCTAGTTCATTAAACATGAGTACTTCATGTACCTGAGCCCCTCGCCATCGCAACCACTTGCAGATCGAGTTATATGCGAACCATATTACCTCAGAAGCAGCAATCGTTCCGGTGGCAATGATGAGGAATGACCAAGGGGAACGTTGACGCATCAGTTGAAACACTATAAATGCATATATTATAAATTTGATTATTTTCCGATATAGTTTTCCACATACTCTTTTTCCGTGTACGAAGATGTTTACGCGCTCAACTTTTATACAAATTAATATAACTGTAAACCTGGCGCAGAGCTTCTTTAGCCGGAATAAGCTGACTCTTCGTTTTTTTCTTATTTGGATTATTTTTAGCTATAAACAAAACGCATAAATGCTTAGAGCAATAATGAGATATATCCTTAAAAAAGGCGACTATTCAAATATTATTTTTATTTGATAAATAGTTTTTTAAATTTCTCAAACACACAGATCGTTTCTTAAGTAATAATTTTAGCTATTGGTTCCGATAGATATTCTGATTTCGACATCTCGTAAATCACTGTTAACTTAACAGGCCGGTTGACTAACTTCACAGTTCAGACCATTATCTACTTAATTTCTTTTGAAGGAATTAAATAAAGGATTGATGATTTGTTCCTTACTATTGGAATTTGCTACAGAAAATTTAATTTGATGATCCCTGCTAAAGTAGCCGCCAAATTTCAAATGGGATAACAGAGCTCAAACTGAAAATGTGACGTCACAAAAAAGCTTTAATTAACATTAAAAGTAACAGAACTGTTCTTTAAATTACCTCATGAGTCTTCTAACAGTGAAAAAACAGTCAGTGCACTTGAACGGAAAATCAATTTTTGTTGTAAAGTCGTGCCACTATGGAACAAAAAGAGCGAAGGCAGCTAAAGAACTTTAGTTAATAACGCAAACAGCAATGCCGAGCAGTCTACTGTTCGCCACTAGTAGCGAGGGACGCGTGCATACGCTGTCCACCAGCTCAAGTGGATGGCGCGAGTTCCCATATCTTGGTCTGGAGTTCAAGAAAATCAGCGCAGTCCCCAATTATATGTGGGCCATTGGCGGCGATCGACAAGTGTACGTCCATGTGCACGGACTCGATGTGCCAATTCGGGTGAAAGAGGAGTCTTACGAGAACGAACGCTGGCTGCCCATTGAGGGGTTCTCGAAAACGCTGCTGCCCACCGATCGCTATAAATACTCTAACGTTGATGGCAGTGTTGAGAGGAGCGTGGACAAGATTCGATTGCCCTCCATGGCCTGGCAGTGGGACGGTGATTGGCATCTGGACCTGGAATTGGACGGACAACAGCTGCCTGAAGATGGCTGGATGTACGCCTTGGATTTTCCAGCCTCATACTCGGCAAAAAAGTCATGGAACTCGTATGTGCGCCGACGCAAGTGGATACGCTTTCGTCGCTATGCTGCTCTGAACAGCTGGTGCGCTGTCGCACCCCTGCACAAGGATCCAACGCAGGAGCCCTTCATTGATGTGGCCATAGGCGGAACACACGTGCCCAATGCACGAGCCGGCACGCTTTGTGTGTGGGCCATAACTGCACATGGCCGAGCAATGTTCCGGACTGGCGTCACTACTTTTGCACCGGAGGGTCTACGATGGACTGCCATCAATACGCCCGTGGGCAGTGAGCTGGCCCAGATTAGCGTAGGTCCCACGGGTCTGGTTTGGGCGGTGCTCTACAATGGGCGCGTCATTGTGCGCACGGGCATAACACGGGATAATCTGTCGGGTGATGCGTGGCTGGACGTAAAGTCGCCTGTGGCTACCAGTGCACAGACAGATACGCCACGTGGGCTACGCATTGTGCAGATCGCGGTGGGAACCGATGCAGTCTGGTGCATAACAAACGATCATCATGCCTGGTTTCGGCGTGGCATCAAAGGTGAGGCTGCGGGCATCAGTGAGGATGCTGCCATAGGCAGAGGCTGGGTAGAAATGGTTGGCAATCTGTCTATGATTTCAGTGGCACCAAACGATCAGGTATGATTAAGGCCACTCAATCTGTGATTTTAACAGACTAATCCTATGGCCCTCTCAACAGGTGTTTGCAATTGGCGCCGCAGATCGTGCTATATACTACCGATCCGGCGTTAGCGCCGCTGATCCCACCGGCAAGAAATGGCTGAAAATTCAATGCCCAATGCAAATCAGTCGTTCCTCCAGTTCCTTGTCCATAGTCTCACGCAAAAGTGGTGGCAGCAGCTCAACGCCCGGCTCCAAGCACCAAAGCTTTTCCAATCTCTATTCCAAAGAGAAGGAAAAGGGCGTTGTGGAAACGTGTGCAGTGATTGAAACTGTGACCACGCACAGCAACGCCTCCTCGAATAATGGTGTGAACAACCGCTTGAAGAATGACCGCTGGAAGCTGAGCGCTGATTCGCCGCCCACCATTGGCAGCCTCAATCTCAACGAGCGCCAGAAAAATCGGGCGACTGCCTTGCGTGAGCCCTTATCTCATGCTTCCAGTGCACCGGCCGCTGATGTTGCTGAGATAAGCGGAAAGTTTGAAACGCAGCTTAAGAATCCACGGGCCTGGTCACCGGTGCGCAGTGTTGGATCTGTTGTGGGCACCGAGGCTCATCCGGAGAGTGATTCAGCTGTCTTCGAATCGGAATCAGCGCACGGCTCTGATGCATTTCTCGGTGAAGACGACGATCACAATGGCTCGCAGTTCTGGACCGAATGCGCTGTGATGTGGAGCTGTGTGACCACTGGAGCCGTCACTGTGGATACTAACAATATACCCAACTGGTTCAACGAGCATCACAACGATGGCAAAGCCGAAGTGAATCCCAATTGGCGTACCGACATACTCGAGAAACTCAAACAGCGCCAGCAGAACGTGGCCAAGCTGCAGCAGGAAACGCACTACGAGAAGGCAGTCGAGCTAACGTCTTGGATTAAAACATCGGACGCACGCTATTATCATCCAGGTGGTGACTACGACGATTGCATCATTGAGCTGGAATGGGTGAGCGGCAATGGAGGTGACAGCACAGAGAATGACTCCGGCACCTTCACAGTGCTCAGTCCCGACGGCTCAGCTACCAAAATACAATTCGCACTCTCCGACATTACGTGCGTGCAATGCTGCAGCGAGCCGGGTGCACCACGATTGGCCATACATGCAGTGCATCTGCCCGTCAATTGCAGCCCAGTCAAACTGCAATTCGCCGGCGATGCTGATATGGAGGATTGGCTATCGCATCTGTCCTCCGTGTGCAGTCAAATCAATATGTTAGTGGGCAAGCCGGCCAGCAATGCGATTTGGCTGACCAGCGATCTGGGCGACGTATTTGTCTTCGATGCAGCTAACATGAAGGCGCAACAGCTGGAAAAAAACAGTAATGGACAGGCTCGCTACGTGGAGCGCATGGATGTGTCTACGTGCGAGACACCCTACTACAATACGCTATATAATGGGTAAGAGTATATGTAATATACTTGATATGCGCATCATATTTATCAAATTAATGAATTTCCACCTCTCCCTAGCATGCCCTGCGGCAGCGAGCTAGAAATTGCGGGCTGTGTCTACGACGATGCCGATCAGATTCGCTTTGATTTACAGTGCCATTCTAGTATTAAAGCGCTCCCCCATCGTGTGGAAAAATATCGTGTCATAGCGATGCATTTGAATCCACGCTTCAATGAGCGCACGACCGTACTCAACTCTATGGTTGATTCCGAATGGTTGGATGAAGTACGCAATGATCGCATGGTCTTTGCGCCTGGTGCGAGCTTCACTGTGAAAATTAGGTGAGCTTCAACACTTATCAGTCTGGCACACTTATCATTTAATACCCAATTGTTAACATTTTTATAGGGCTCTTCAAAATCAATATCAGATTGTTGTGAACAATGAACTCTATGCCGATTACAAATATCGCACGGATCCGGCGGCAGTTACCTGTCTCTATGTGAGTGGGCGAGTGAAGCTATTTAGTGTCATCTATCGTTCGCCGTCGGTGATTTTGTCTATGCAGCAGTTACACTGGCGCCAGATAGGAGGCCATGTGAAGCGAGTGTATAACAGTGGAGTGGATGTCGTCTGGGGAATATCCTGCGATAATACCGCTTGGGCATACAACGGCGGCTGGGGCGGCATGTTCCTGAAGGGATTGGAAGGGTCAGGCAAGATAAACACTATGATTGACACGCACACCTACTACGTGTATGAGAATCAGCGCTGGAATCCCATCAGTGGCTTCACTGCCAAGAGCCTGCCCACGGATCGACACATGTGGAGCGATGCGACTGGGCGACAGAAACGTAGTAAGGAGCACACCAAGCTGCTATCCACACACTGTGAATGGATATCCGATTGGTCCATCGACTACAATATACCCGGCGGAGCGGACAAGGAAGGCTGGCAGTATGCAATCGATTTCCCAGCCACCTATCATGCACAAAAGAAGCTAACGGATTGCGTGCGGCGACGACGTTGGATGAAGAAATGTCGTCTCACCAGCAGTGGCCCTTGGCAGGAGCTAAGTCATTCCAAAATACTAGATGCCTCACTGCAGGTCCTGGATACTGATGTGGACAGTGCACTGAACGTAGAAGATATGCACGTTGCTGCATGGGCAATTGCGTCGAATGGCGATGTCTTGATACGTCATGGCGTTTCTACGCTAAATCCTCGCGGAGATACCTGGGAGCACATTGTAAGCGATCAGCCGCTGGTTGGAATTAGTGTGGGACCCACTGGACAGGTCTGGGCAGTTGCTCGCAATGGCATGATCTTCTTCCGATATGGCATCAGCAAGCTGAATCCTTGCGGTGACGCCTGGCAGCAAGTGGAAGCACCGTCTGGCGTTACCTTCAAAGTCATTAGCGTAGGTCGCGCCGGCATCTGGGCATTGGACAACCAACAGCGTCTAGCGGTGCGTAAGGAAGTAACGCGCACATTCCCGGAAGGTTCACATTGGCAATTTCTCCCAAATTCTGCCAATGTTCCGCCGCACACAGAGACTCACTGCGGCTTTCGTTCCGTGTCCGTCGGTAAGGAAGTGTGGGCGATTTCCCTAAATGGCGTCATATGCCGACGATGCGGAATAACTAATGAGAATCCAGCTGGAGCCGGTTGGAGTCTAGGAATCGCGGTACTTATGAAACAGTTTAATATTTTTAAAGCATTTTTGAATTTTTAAAATTTATTACAGGGCCAATGGCAGCACTTATCCCTCGAGGGCTATATGTAACTATCTCATTCCGATTTCAGTATTTATAGCGATACTCTCTACACTCATTAATAATAGATGGCAAACATAATAGAGATCTGGAACAAAAATTGACAATTGAACACTTAAATGTTCAATAAAAATGACGACATTTAATTTGTATTGAACATTGGGTGTAGAGTATATTAATATAGAAATATCTTGACTGCAGCATTCTTCCTTTTCCTTTTTCCATTATAATATGAAATGCTTACACATAAGCTTGTTGTATCATATTTTTGTTATTCTTGATTTTGTGTTAAATTATATATATATATATATACATATATATTATTATATTTTTGTTATTATGTATGATTTATTTAAGTTAGAGCTTATTGCTTTGAATTGTATGCGACCCCTCAGTATATTATAAAATTGAAATAATTAAATATGTGTGTATTATATATATTAAATGCATTCGAAGTACCACAAAAATATTCAGGTTTTATTTGTATATAAAAATTGACTTAACGCGGGTAAAGTTCGATAAATAATAATATGCCCATAACCGATACTATCGATATATTTATAAATCGAAATTTGAGATATTGAAGTCAAAGCTGCTCTGCATTTCACTTTAGTAAATATTGTTAATCCATATATTGTTATTAATTGAGACCGGAAAGTAGATAATGTCTGATTATGATCAAGTGCGTATAAAAAAGTTGGTTTTGAAAGGAGAAAAACACAAGTAAGTATATTAAAAAAATTAACATAATGAAGTTTAAAATTTGACTTTGTTTATAGGAAAAGTAAAAAACGTAAGAAGGAAAAGGAACACAAAGATGAAGATGCACCCAAACGTACCAAAACGGTTGCTGATGAGGATACTATTCAACACGCAGGTTGGTGGGCAGCAACAACAACCGGCAACATTGTTGGATCAGTGGCCATAGAATTTGGCGAACGTTGCTATCTGAAAGCCCTAGACAATGGGTAAGTGTTTTTATTATTAACCCAAAAATAACTCAACATTTGAACGATTTGAATAGTTTATTCACTTTGGGCGCGCCACACAATCCAGGTGAAGGCCCTGATCCAGAAGAAATATTTACTGCATTTCCAATCAACGACCGCAAGGTCTCCTTCAAGTCGGGCTACGGCAAATATCTGAAAATTGAAAAGGACGGAATGGTAACTGGCCGTTCAGAAGCAGTTGGCAGCATGGAGCAGTGGGAGCCTGTCTTCGAGGTAAGCTAAGACAAGTTTATATTTTAATACATATTTATTTTGTATTCTCATATATTTAGAACAACCAAATGGCCTTGTTGTCAGAAACGGGACACTTCATGTCCATCGACCCAGAGGATGATGCTTGTGTGGCCTTGCATAAAAAAGTGGGTCCGCAAGAGATTTGCCGCGTGCGCACAAATGCAGCGAGAGATGTTGTTGTGGACGACCAGCCAAAGGAGGAAAAAGGCGATCTAGGCGAAGTCGAGAAGAACTATGTGTAAGTGCTGAGGCTTATTAATATAAACATAAATATAAATATACTAATGGCTATAACTATATACGTTTTTCTCTTCTAGCAAAAAGTTTCAAAAGTTCCAAGACAAGAAGATGCGAATTAGCAAGAATGATGTAAAGGAGCTTGAGGAAGCCAAAGCCCAAGGACTGCTACATGAAACTCTGCTTGACAGGCGTAGCAAAATGAAAGCTGATCGATATTGCAAATAAAATTAGTTAATGCATATTAAATATAATAATGTATAATAAAGTTGTACAAGTGTATGTAAAGTCCGTCACAATGCCTTTATATAAAATTTAAAATTAAGAATTTATTACCGAGTCTCACATTTTAAGAGACTTGGGGGATAATAGGGACTGAGCTATACGTTAATTTCAAACGGTACTCGGAATGAAATGACAGTTCGTGAGAAGTAACAATAAAATTTAATCTATTTTGACCTACGACTTCGACCTCACTAGACTGATGCTCAAGAGAGAGAGAGAGAAAGAAAGCTTAAAACGCTGGAATTTGAAAGAGCGTGAGAAAACTCTGAGCAAACTCCTAACTATGCAGACAACAAACCGGTTTTTGACTCGATGTGAGCCAATGGGCTCAGTTACAGATTGAGCAGAGTTGGTTTAGTTGGTGTTGGCTGCAGAACCTAGGCAGATCGAAGCGCAGCATAAATCCAGTTGTTTTTCTTTTTAATTTATTTATTTATTTACACATTTGCGATAGCGATCTGCGAGAGATGCGAAAATCGCAGGGCATGTCGTTAGGCTCGGACAGACGTCTTGGCCTGGACGCCTCGGAAACCTACTCAACATCCAGCTCTTCGCTCAACAGCTCTTTTAGCGACGGCAGCGATTTGGTCAACTGGGAGGAGTACGTGGCCGAAGACGGCAGTCTCTTCTATGCCGAATATGTGCCCAATCCCAAGCCAAACCCAACTGAACGACGCGGTGAGGCGCTGCGTCGCTCGCTGCGCCTTGGTAAGAAAACTACGCGGCGACAGCAGCAGAATAGAGGCCAGCAGGGCAAGCACAATGGCAACCACAACAACAACAACAATAACAATCATAGCAGCGTGGTGCAGCAGACACAGGTAGAGGCAGAGAACGAGGCGAACAACGGGTTCCGATTCGCAGACATCAAGAATTCACACGCAGACGCCGACAATCAGAAGCAATTGGAGCTGGTTATAACGGCAACGGATCGTTTCCGCTTTGGCCGGCGCTCCACAGCCGTGGAGTCTATACTCGGCTTTCGAGTGCTGCCCTTTCCCGACCAGCCCGAGTGCCTAATGGTGGACAGCTTCGTGCACGATATCAGCGCCATGCAACATAATATAAAGCGTGGCGATTGGTTCAAGTCGTTGAATGGCATCGAAATTTATGCCAGCAATGTGGATGAGCTGCTGCAACAGTTCCTGGAGCCCACACAGGTGTGCCTGGGCTTTCAAGGTGCCAGCAGTGCTGTTCCAGCTGCTACAGCAGATGACGCGGCGGTTCAATGCAATCAAATTCCACAGATGCGCAAGTTGACTAGCTTTGCCATGTTCGCGGAGCAGTTCGATCAACTGCTGCCGCCTGCCGTGACCGTGTCAGAGTCGTTAACGCCCTTTGGTCTGCTGCTGCTGCCACCTGAGTGCTACCAGCATGATCAGCACAAGGATTCGCTCTACTACTACCCGGAGTCAGCGCTGACGAACTTCCTGTACAAGGCGCGTGGCAGCTTCCTCACGCTCTGCTCCGTGCTCAACGAGCTGCAGACGGAGCCATTGACATCCCGATTGCTGGTCGACCAGGTGCCCTACCATGTGAACTATCGCCACCTGAATGGGTTCCTGGTGCTGTTCGCCTATGCAGCCCAATTGTACAGCTCCACTGAATGCAGCCTGAGATCGGATGAACTGATCGGGTATATTCGCTTCTCGTTGCCGGGTCTGACGCTTGAGAACTTTTCCACGGCTAACGATAGCTCGAACGGCCTGCGTCAGTTCCTCCGTCATTTTTGTGGCATTCAGCGATCGCGCCTGCTGGCCAATCCACGGGGAGAGCTGCACTTTGAGCAGCTGCTGAAGCAGTCAAAGAGCCTGCCGCTGCCCAAGGAGGCGCAGCTGCGCATCTTCGATGCCCTCAGCGAAATGGAGGCCATGGACTATCGCAATTGGAACGACGAGCCGTTGACCACGCATCGGGAGTTCTTCATCTATGGCTGTGCCCTGTACTACGATAGCTTCCTGCTGGCCAGCCTCCTGCCCGCCGAGGTGCGCTTCAATGTCGAGCTTTTCCTGCGCTGTCGCGGCATCTTCGACTTCATTGGAGCCGCGCCCACTGTGCGCGTGCGGGAGCTATACGTCTGGGAGGAGATTGTGCTGGCCAATGCGACGGGTCGCTACTTTCTGACCGTTTGCTCGCGCAGTCATTTGATCCTCACGGTCATCCTTAAGATGTATGTGGACACGCCTGAAATGGAGGCGTTCACTGCGGTTCCGCCTTCGCTGTTCTACATTGAGGAGATACAGGAGACTTTGGATCATTTGATACAGTGCGGCATCGAGTCGTTGGCCAAGTTCTGGTCCATCTCGAACAAGCGACCCGAAGTGCTAGATCAGCAGAAAATCGAGCAATCCGGCGTGGAGCAGGAAGCCAGCAGCAAGCTAGAATCATTCCTCAAACAGAAGACATCCGTCTCACACTCCAGCTCCGCCGCCAATGATGAGGAGGCGCAATTGTGCTCATCCCTGGGTGGCTCGTCCATACATAGTCTGACGCCCAGCGAGGATGAGATGTCGCGACGTCGTCTAACACCCGCCGAGGATTCGGACAGCGGCTCCGACTGGGAGAATTTTGCTGAGCAGCATCCACTGCACTATGGCCTCAATCTGAATGCGGAGAGCCAAAGCCAAATGACCACATCCCTGTGGAAGGAGATCAGCAATGTACTGCCAGTGAAAATATCCGCCGGTTGGAAAAACACTGTGCTGCACTACGTCTATGTGGACCTCACCAATGGGGTTCTCTTATGCCCGTTCGCAACGAATCCCGACACTGTTCCATACCTGAGTGAGATACGCCGAGCTTGTCATATGATTCACATGGTGCTGGATCGCTCTAAGCAACATCGACGCCAGCTGCTGGAATCGGCCAACAGATCCGTTGGCAGTGATATAACCATGGTTAAGGAGCATGGCATCACCTTGGAGGTAACCAAGGATCAGTCCAGCATGCGTTTCGTTGTGGTCGGACGCCTATTCCAGTCGCCAGCAAAAGAAGTTTACGTCTGCCACTGTCCGGAGGTGCCACAAAATATGGTCGAAATGGCCTTTCGGCTATCCTTCTTTTCAATGGGATAGCTTAAATATATCATATAAATATGTATTATATATCAGTATAAATAATAAATTTGATAGTCTTCTAAAAATGTAGTTGATGTCTTTATAAACTCGAAGATTACCTATAGAGATCTATGGTGGACATACCTAGACTAAATATTTGATGAATGGATTCCTAATCCATTCCGGATATTCCATCTGCAGCTCCCGTGGCGCATTTGCCATGTGAAATATAAATTCGTTTGCGTCTTTCATTCATATTTGAATGGAGGCTCGCTAAGCATTGCGACTATATTTAGGTAAACATACGCACCCGAAATACACATACGACACGCGCCCTAGTCGCATATTTATAAACATAAAGACATAAAATACATGAAAAAAAAAAACAACAAATATGTATTTTATGTGCGCGACAATGTCAACGTTTCATTCTGCACAAGTCGGATGCTCAATCCGCTCGATCGTCAGTTGTCAATGAGGCCGTCGAAAGAGTGGGCGCAGTTGGGATTTAATATTCTTTGGAGCACTTACATCATTGCCAGCTGGAGATGCCAAGGTGGCTGTTGTGCATTGGCATCTGCGTGCTTTTAGTCTCGACATATGCTCTGGACGAGATCGTCAATAATAGTCTAAGTGAAGTTGAGCAGGAGACGGAAAAGGAAAAGGAGGCGGAGGTGGAAACGGACATAAAGTTGCCCAGCGAAGTGCAAAGAGCCGTTTGCACTGTCAATGCAGGCGAAGTCAAGGCATCCGCCGAGGCGGTTACAACCAAGACATTAAAGGGTGTTTGTGGCTCGGGTTGGTTATACGGAAAACCGAACGCATATATGGTTCATCTAATATAAGAAATATTTTCAGATGAAATGAATTTGGCATTTCGCAACTTGGAACAGAAATTGTTTGAGGAATTGCATGAAGTTAGGGAGCAGCTAATAAAGTTAACTGCAATGTTGAAGCAGCCAAATGTAGGATCCGGACCCTTAACGCCCACTATGCCCTTCACACCGCCGACATTTACCACGCCCTCGACGCCAGAGCCATTCATAAAGCCTTCAAGCATGAAAATTATAAAGTTCGAGCAAATAACCTTGAAGCCCAGCCTGGAGAAGAAGCAGCCACAGCTTAAGGAAATGGAAAGTGCGCCAGAGAGGGAGGAGGAAATTGATAGATTCAATAATACCATGCTGGCAGATCAAGACTTTCAGTTATTCACCTACTACTGGAAGCTGGAAAATATAACCGAACACATTGCCAAGGCATCCACTAGAACCGTCAAGAGTCCCATGTTCAGCATCCGAGGCGAGTATAAAAAGTAAACCTGATCGTAATTGTGGTAACTCTATAAATAATCAATACAGGCAAGACGCTGCAGCTGCAGTGCACCTTTCAGCACTTGCACCGAGATATGATAAATCTGCAGCTGGCCATGGCCTATCCAACCTATGAGCACGGAGTTAAGGGCAACGAGAACAATATTATGCTGGACATGGGCGGGCAGTGGAAGCAGCTGAAGTGGGCTGATCGTGTTGCCTTTAAACACAAAATTTCCCTATTGGATCAACAGCGGAGCCATCGACGTCCACAGGACCTCAGCTCGCTGGAGTTAACCAAACTGAACTCGGGCTTCTCCATACCGAATAGCGCAATTTTGGGCAGCAACTATGTGAAGCACAATTCGCTGCTAATACAAATTATTTTATATTTGTGAAAGGTTTATATTTGCATGCACATTAAACAAAGCAACCAAATCCCATTAACCAACTAGAAATTGTGGGGATAAAAAACTTAAAGCTTGCTGCGGGCACCCTTCGCCTTGATGTCGAGGAAGGGCATCGCAATGGGATACAATTCTTTGCACGATTTGAATGCCACAATATCGTTGATTGTGGTATGGCGTTGAGCACAGGCTGCCGCACTTTCCTCCTCCTCGGCGGTCGTTGTTTCATTTTCATCTTTTTGTGTCGAGACAATGTGGACAGATAAGACTCTACGCTCTTGCCCGTCCTTTGCTATAAATTTCTGTAAATTAAAGGAAATTATTAAAATATACAAATAGTATTGTAGATTTTTAGCCACGCACCCTAAAGTAATCCACAAAATCGGCTTTAGTTATCTTGCGCAGAATTGCGACCTCGGCCTCTTCCCTTTCAAAGTGATACGTCTGCATAGCGATTTCTCCATAGAACTGACTAAATTGCTGGAATATTGTCTTCGGCTTCTCCAGCTTCTTGACAATCAATGCCTCCTTATGGCGCGCGAATTCATCTTGAGGCATGTCCTCGATGACTTGCTAAAAAGGAGCAGTTATTTAAAATTGTCCCTCATTTTACAAGATTTTTTCTTACTAAATAGTTCTGCAAAAAGTTCTCGATGCGATCTTCCACATAAGCCGGATGCTTCGCTGATTGCACAATGATGCGAATACCATTGGCGCCGTTAACTTTACGCACACCACTGAATACAATATAGCCCAATTGCTCTTTGGTGCGCAGGCAATCGTAGCAGGGCTCGGAGAGCACTTGAGATACCAGATTAACCATAATATTGGTCAGATCCGATTGCGCGCCACACTGCATATAGAGCTGGGTGCAGGAGCTCTTGTGATACTCATTCTCCTTTTCGAACAGATAACTATCACCTGAATAAACCCAAATAATTTAATATCAATTATAAATTTTAAATATTTCAATTTACCCGGCAATAACTTGTATTCGCGTTTTTTGAGCATCTGTCTAGCCAAGATTGGCAATATCGTTGCATTTGTTCCCTCTAATCGCTTATTGACACGACCCGCTATATCCGTTGCCTGCTGCTTGGTTACATTGCCGAAAATAAAACACTCAGTGTGCAAACGCTGGAAGAACTCATTGGCAAAGTTTAGCACACGGTCATAGGAAACAACTAAAATGAATAGAGAAAATGCATTATATATAATACTCAAATCTCCGCATTAATGTATAACAACTCACGTTCCATAGCATCTAATAACTCAACATTCGCCCAGGCATTCTCCGTGAGCAACAGTGCTAGATAATAAATGGAATGCTGATAGGGTTGTTCGGCCTTGAAATTCTTTAAAGATCTTATGTACTCTTCCTTGAGTATGTCAAAACGCTTTTCGTCTATGCTAAAATTAAACAGGTGATCCAAGAGCTTTTCAAGCAACACCACTTGTTTGTCGTTGAAGCCGCGTATGGTAAACTGAAAAGGGGAATAGCAATGTTAGCAACAAAATCGATTATAGGAAGATTTATAATACATCAATTCCGCCTGGTTTCGTTGTTATTTTTAGCTTGAGACTAGCAAGCTCTGCGTCGTACAGATATTCGTTCAGTTGATCGTTCAGCAGCATTACCATCATGTGGTTTAAATTACAATTAAGAGGATCCAAATAGGCAATCGGATTGGACATGTCGAAGGTCATGCAAGCTTTGGGTTTATTGAATTGATTATCCTGCTTATGCCACACTCGCAGAATCGGCGTATCCATTATAATTGTGGGGTGTATTGGCGCATCGCTGGGCACTTCGGCAATATCGAAATTGTTCGGTATAAAACTATTTGGCAATGAAAGCTTTAGATTCTCATTTAGATCGCAACCTTCCCATCTCTGCAAGAGTATTTTAAATCAGTAAATATTGAATACGCTGTGAAACTCTCAACATACCTCAATTGTGCACTGCGGTATCCGCTCCAAACCATATTTCGTTTTGTAATAGGGCTCTGTCATATCGGTGGAATCCTCAAAACTCTGGCTAACCAAGGAAATGCGACTCTTCGAGGGAACCAATTCATTCAAAAGATTGCAAACCAATTCGGGACGCCATTCGTTGCTCATATAAGGTGCACTTAGCACCTCTTCAAGCGGAAATATTTGCATGGACGATACTGCATGGGTGACGAGATTCTCTGGTTGTTCCTTCTCCTTGAAACGGAAGCGCATTTCGTTTAATTTCACACACTCATCAAATATCCATTTCTTGGGTCCCTCCTTACGCAGCATGCACAAATACTGAAATACTATGTTCACAATGTCATCTACATGAGCCAAGCCCTCCTGCGTTAGATTCACCACAATCTCAAAGAATCCAAACCCATTCTGGGTGCTCTGATGACCAGCCATTAGACTGCAAGCAAATGATAGTGTGAGTAAGTCAATCACTGGTTAATCTTGATGTACTTACTCATTGCACCAGCCAAGCCTTCGCAACTCAGATAATATGCTTCCCTTGCCTTCGTGTCCAATAAGATGCGTTAAATAGTTGTCGGGCTGCATTTTATTTTTAATATTATTTTAGTATACATATTACAATAACTTACCGCTGATTTGTAGTACTGTGTCAGATCGTCGGTCGTAAAACTTATTGTTAGAGACCGTATATCCTTAATGGGCACGATCTTTAACTTCTGGCCGTACTGCTCCTCGCCATACGGATGTCTGGGCCATTCCGGCACCTTTACATTCTTATTTTCTATTTCAGAGAATTTTTCCATCACCATTGTTTCTAATTGATCCAAGGTTTCTGTGCAGAGATTTAATAATATTTAATACAATTTGTAATTAAGAGATATTTCGCATATACCTTTTCCTATGACTGACAGGCACATGATGTTTGCAGAGTACCATTGTTTGTGAAACTTCAACAGTTCCTCGCGCACATCTATGCCCTTCGACTTGGGTATGTCAGAGAGCGTGGCCTTGTTACCGCTGCCAAATTTGCTATACGCATGATCCGGTTTGGCCAGATGTCGATGTACTTGCTTAATACGCCACAAATCGCTGGACAAATTCTTCTCATGCTCCGAATTAACCTGCAAACGAGTAATTATTAGAATTTTTAATTTTTAAAAGTGTTTCTACACAAACCGCATTGATTTCTCGCTCCGTTGCACTGGGTGTAAATAGTGGGCCAATGAAGAACTGCGCAAAACGATCCAGTGCACCGTCCAGTTTATCCGGTGCCACATGAAAATGATATTTCGTCATAAGCGGATACGTGGCGGCATTGCTGCTGCCGCCGCTCTGAGAGAGGTATGTGGTATACCCATTCTCATGCGGGTACTTCTCCGTGCCTAGGAAGAGCATATGCTCGCAGAAGTGCGCCAGGCCGGGCAGATCCTCTGGATCGGACATGTGCCTTCGATCAAAATGCAAATTTGTAATGTATTAAATTAAAAGATAGAATTCAACTCTTACCCAACCTGCACAGACAGTGCAGCAGCTGAGACATCAGTGCTTGGATCCGATATTAATAATACTTTTAACCCATTTTCCAACTGCAAGCCCCTATAGTCTCGTGTATCCTGTTGTGACTTTTCAATATTATTTATGCTGTGTTCAAGAAATGCAAAGTTTACTTTTAAATTATTTTGCTGAAATTTAGTTGCATATATTTACCGCAGAATTGGCTCCATCTGTTCCACTTTGATTTTCTGATTTGGCGAAACTTCCGTCAATGTCATTCTAGGTTTGGATGTTGTTGCAATCGTTCTTCGTCCGAAAACAAGGTTACTACAGCACTTCTCCTTACTGGGAAACACAAACAACGTAGAAATATTATTATGTTAATTAATATAAATATTAAGTTTTGAAGGCGTACTGTCGATGTAGAACAGCTGTTACGGCTTGGGCAAAAATCGATTTGCGGCTGGAAAAAGTTAGACACGTTCGCTGGGCAAACATAGAAAGGTTGTTGCTTTTTCTGCAGAAATTATGCAATTGAAATTTTTAACGCGTTTAAATATAATCAATATTCAAACATAAGACCTTAACTATAAATTGGATTTCTTTTTGTCTTTTACCAAAGTATCCAAAATATTTGTAGATTGAATTTAGTTTCGCAACAACACTAACAATTCAAAAGATGTGTTTCAGGGTTGCCACCCATAAGCAGTGCCGAAGCAATTATTCTTGATAGTTTGGTGATTATTTAAGCTATTCTTTCACCTCGAGAAATTGGGGTACTAATTGGTTAATTATCCTTTTAAAAAAGTTAATACATAAAAGTAGACTGAAAATGATTTGTTTCCTAAAATTAACAATAAAATCTATACAACTATGATTATACAAAATTGTTCATTCCAACAATCTAGTCCTCTAAAATCAAAGTCTGGCAACTGCTCATACTCTTAATTTTCAAGATATTCAACACTGGCAGTTGCAATTGTAGTTATCGATAAAGGCATATCGACGGCGTTGCACGATTATTGTAACAGTTGTTGTAACTGCATTTTATTATTTAACAATTAATAATAATCACATGAACATTTGAATGTGATGTTAAATGTTGGGATATAATCACTTCGGATAGCAGCAATTGCATCGTAAACAAATGTACGCAGATTGTATCTTACGTACATATTTGTATTGGTGCGAATATAAATTGCAAATTGTTGTAAATTTCCACTAGACGTGTGTTTGTGTGTGTGCGTGCATGATAAGTGCAGCACGCAAATAAAGAGCTAAGAGAAAATAGCACGAAGAACACAAATCGAAACGAAACTAAAAAGGTATATATTTTTGCAATTTTATATACTTCATATATTGAAATTTATGTACATATATATGTATATGTATTTAAATTATAAAAACACAAAAGCTATACGAAGTAAAACTATACATATGTATGGGAATGCCAAAAATTGTGGGGAAAAACAGTTAATTTGACAATTGTGAATAGCTTATTGCAAATGGGAATATTAAGTTATAAACTGCCGTTATTTATTTTATACATTTTTATGAATATATATATAGCTAAGGCATAACAATTTTGTTCTTTTAGCTCATTTATATTTAAGCCTGACCCGTAGGCGGCACCGCATTAATATGGAATGAGAAAATCAATAAGCTTAGCAATGGGGCATCTTTAGGTGCCGGTTGGTTCCTGTGAAGGAGCTCATTATTATTATTGT
Organism: Drosophila mayaguana; assembly: GCA_037075325.1. Classification (NCBI taxonomy): domain Eukaryota; kingdom Metazoa; phylum Arthropoda; class Insecta; order Diptera; family Drosophilidae; genus Drosophila; species Drosophila mayaguana. The sequence goes on along the minus strand of JBAMCG010000025.1, from coordinate 384,036 downwards.
GCTTTAATTAATGCATAACAACTACATTGACATAAACAGACATATGAACATATGTAAATATGTATATATAAAATGTGAACCGTCAAATTATTTAATGCAATCTGAATATATATATTTGTATGTTTGGTTTATATATATATGTATTTATATGTATGTATGTGCTATATTTCTTCTGCATAAATTAGCTATTCATATTAGGCATTCTTTCTTGTGGATTGCATTGCTTTAATTGTACTCACATATAATGCTTTAATTTGTATACATATATACTTAAAGTTTAAATATGAATATATGTGCACAGATATACATATATTCATATTTTTGCACGTATCTATAAATAAATATATAGTATGTATTTATATACAAAGGGCCAGTGCTATTGTGCGTCTCGAGTGCATCCAAAGTGAAACGGTAAACGAGCATAATGTTCAAGATAAAAGAAAACAAAGAGGCAGTTTTCGAGTTGCCGATGGCTCAATACCCTGGTAGTCGTTAATTACAATGCATGTATTGTATTGTATTGACGAACATAATTAGAAAATGATATAGATGATTTACAAGGAAATTATATATATGTACATCCATATGCTGCATAAGGGTACAATTAAAGTTACTTATTACTTTACTTGAATTTAAATGTTTATTCTATTACAGGGTATGGTAAATGCTTTCTTCAGTTGAGCTTTGATTGAAGATATTTTTATTTCTGTTTCAATTGAGTTCAATTAGACTTTAAAAAGGCTTCCCGCTATATCAATGGGTTTGTTGTTGTTTAACTTACTTTTACTTTCATTATCTGAGTGTCGTCTGGACGCACTACGCATTAAGTCGCGTAAGGGGTATACATTATAAATATGAACATAAAGTAAAAATATGAACGCGCATTTCCTAAATTATTTACCTTATCTTCAACATTGCAGAGAGTTACTCAGTAAAGGTACATGCCGAAAATGGACAACGAGCAACCGCATCAGGAGTTGGTCAAGTGTGTCCTGGTTGGAGACACGGCCGTGGGAAAGACGCGCCTGATTTGTGCCAGGGCTTGCAATAAGCACGTTTCGCTTTCGCAGCTGCTATCCACGCACGTTCCAACCGTGTGGGCGATCGATCAATATCGCATTTACAAAGACGCAAGTGACAAATTGTCGGCAGCAATTGCTGTTCATTAATAACACATAGATATCAATTATATTTTATAGGTGCTTGAACGCAGCTGGGAAGTGGTAGATGGTGTCAATGTCTCTTTGCGTTTGTGGGATACCTTCGGGGATCATGACAAAGATCGCCGCTTCGCCTACGGCAGGTCAGTGAACATCTTTCAGACTACTTGTATATAAAAACTCAAACATTATTCACATTTTTAGATCTGACGTCGTTCTGCTTTGCTTCTCCATTGCAAGCCCAATTTCTTTGCGTAATTGCAAGGTAATGTGGTATCCGGAGATACGTCGCTTCTGTCCAGATGTGCCTGTCGTGCTAGTCGGCTGCAAAAATGACTTGCGTTACATGTACCGCGATGAAAATTATTTGTCCTATTTTGGTGAAAAGGGCACCTTTGTACGGTATGTGGGCAATGTTTGCTAGGTAGAATACTCTCTAAGCAGCTTTTTTTTATCTTCAGCGCCGCTTTGAAGAGCGATTTGGTCATGCCGGATGAGGCGCGGGCTGTTGCAAAGGAACTGGGTGTTAGCTATTATGAGACTAGTGTCTTCACGTACTTTGGTGTCAACGAGGTGTTCGAAAATGCCATTCGATCTTCACTTATTGCTCGTCGGCAGCAACGTTTCTGGATGACGAACCTGAAAAAGGTGCAGAAGCCGTTGCTGCAGGCCCCATTCCGGCCACCGAAGCCGCCACCACCAGAGGTTACGGTTATGGTTGGCCATTATCGCCAGGATATATACAATATGTTTCTTTCGCAAGCTTATGCCGACCTTGTTCTAGTGGTTGGTGGAACCAAGTTCGCTGTGCACAGATTTATGCTTGCCGCGGCGTCTAGCATTTTCCAACGCATTCTAAACACCGAACTGACCGACATGGGTGGCCGGAGCAGCAGCGAGTCGAGCATGGTCAGTTCAACGTTCGGTGAGGCAACAATAGCTGATTTCAATGATGACACAGAATATCTTATACGCTACGAATCACGCACACAACGGTAGCTAACAAGCATTACTCACGAATTTCATGTCGATTAATTTTTAACTGGTTTTCAATTCTTAGCATGTGGGAACATTTAAAGCGGCGTTCCAGCTATCAGGCCTTGCCATTGGTAGAGTCCAAGCGCTCCAATGATTTAAATAAGGAACTGCACCATCCAGTACTGCTGAGCCTACGCCAAGTACAAATGGAAAATCAACGCGGCGTCAGCTCTGTTCAGACAATTGTAACTCTAAGCAAAGTAATCTCACCCCAGGCCCTGCACCAATGCCTAAGATTTATTTACACAGGCACCATTGACAAGGAATGCAGTAATCTGCAGGTGAGCCGAAGCAAAGTCTTGCAAACAGTCTAGGGAGTTATTAAAAATCTATTGGTATTTTCCAGGAAATTAGAGAAGCTGCCGATTTATTAGAACTGCCGCAATTGACCATGTTACTTTCCAAGCCACAAAGCGTCATGGAGAGCCCCAGTGATGAGCCTAATCCCCACATTTGTCTTGTATGTTGCTACTAACTGATTAATTATTAGTGTTTATATTAATAGTTTCTCTAATTGTAGCGCATAAAGGAGAGCATGGAAAGGCATTGCATTGGAGACGGTTGCTTTACCGATGTAACCTTTGAACTGGACGATGGGTTGATGAAGGTAAACATAAATAGTATAAGTAATGTACTAAAAATAACTAATATACTTCTATTTTAGGCTCATAGGGCTGTTCTGGTGGGTCGCTGTGATGTCATGCGCGCCATGCTCCTCGGTGACTTTCGTGAAGCGCACTCTAATGTGGTAGGTCTTTAAGATTGATAATAATTTAATATCTGAAATTAATACAGATTTCTTGTTGCAGATTGTTTTTCCTGGCGTCACGATTTATACATTCCATAAACTGCTCTGCTATTTGTACACTGATCAGATTCCGCCCATCTCAGCGGTTAAATGCCTCAATTTGCTGGAATTGGCCAACCGTTTGTGCCTGCCTCGCCTTATCAATCTAATTGAGTGTCGCGTTATTGAAGATCTCACAATTATTTCACAAAACGAGACCAATGAAACGGTCGATCATTGCCTAAAATTGCTGGAGTCAGTCAAGGTTGCTTGCTTATTTAATCTAAATGGGGTATAGCAATTTATAACTTCTGAATTTTAACAGTTGCACAATGCCCATCAGCTGGCGGAGTGGTGTATGTCGTATCTATGCGTCAATTACAATGTTATTTGTAAGTTTTCACTTAAGGGCTTGAAAGCACTGCATCAGGATAATCAGGAGTATTTGCGTGAGCATCGATGGCCCCCAGTTTGGTATTTAAAGGATTACGACTATTATCAGCGCTGCATCAATGAGATGAATAAAGAGCTCAAACAAAAGAGTTCTGGGCGGGATTTCCCAAGCGATGACGAAGGTTGTCTGTGCTTTACTGGAGGTAAGTGTCATCATCATCCACTCACGCACACATGCATATGTATACACCAAACAGACCAGCATGCCAGACTCGATGATCCAACTAGGAGACCCTACTACTAAGTACTACTAATTGTAAGCATTCTTTCAATTATTACTATTGAGATACATACAATCGAAAATGTGGAAAGGCTACGGCATATGTCAACTCAGTTTAATGTACTTGGTTTGTATTTATAATATTACCGATTATATATTTATATATCGGTCTCATTCAACACACTGTCCAAACCATCATCACATTATTAACGTGCAATATTTGGACAAAGTGTTCTCTTGCTGGCTGCTAGGTAAATCTAAGCGAAACGGTGTCAATGCCAACGCGCCCAGTGGAGGGGAGAGCAGTGGAACAACGGCTGAGAATCAAATCTTCAATAGCACAGCCAACTCAATGAACCACATCGACCTGGAGGCGGACGTTGATCTGAATCTCTGACACCCAGCCCTAGGACATGGCAGGTGTGTAATTCAAATATTTGATTGTAATCTGTATTTAACATTGTTCATTCTATTTTCTTCAGATCATTGCGGTTTATAGTGATTCTGCCCGTCCTGATATGCTTCATCTGTACAATTTTGAGTATTTTGATACTGTTCCAAATCCACACATAACGATCCACGTGGCGATGTGTTTTGATATATATCGAAGCTCCGACCAGAGAGGCAGAGGACAAACAGACACATTCATTTAATTTGCTTTTCTGATATGCTTCAAATATGCCTAACTATATATTTGCATATATATAGTGCAATATACATGCGCAGATGTACATACATGGTGTGTACTGATGGGGGCTGTATGCAAAAGTTTGTTTTATTTGTGCGCACTTTATAAATGCTGAAATAATGATTGAACTGTATGATAAACCAAATCATGTGTATACTTATACTTATGTATTTAAATTTTAAATTCCAGTTTAGGGAAACATTTGTCTAGCCATAGCTTATAAGCAACAATATTTGACCTAAGGACGCATTTTGTACAAAATGATATAGAATAAAGCCATTAACACTATGACAAATATATAAAACAATTTAGAAAATATGACATTTATTAAACGAAAACATAATCAGCCTTTATATGGACTCCATTGTTCTTTGGCTAACCTGCGACAGCGTACCATCCTCCACCTCCAGATCATCTAACATGGCAATTAACTGATCATCCTCAATTACAATCTCAGTTTTATTGTTATTATTGTTATATAGATTTATAGGATTAAGTTCCTGATTATTTCCACCCATCAGGTTGGTTAGCTCTATTTCCAACTCTTCCTCATCGTGGTTGGCCGTTACTTCTGCTGAGCTACTGGACATAACATCTTGAATTTCCCGATGCTGATCCAAAGTTTCGCGTACATCAGCAAGAACTTCATCCACATTATCGTACTTGAGACCGGAGTCGCTGAGAACCTTCTGCAGAGCCTTAGTACCAATTTTATAAGCGTCAAGCAGCACGCCGTTGTTTTGCGCCTCCTCCACATTCGACAGAAGGAGTTCTATATTATGCAGCGCAAGGCTGCGTCGCTCTGTAAATAAAAATAAATAAATTTATCTTGATTTCACTAATCCCTGAATAAAGTTAAAGCACTTATACCGTACCGTGATTCTTTTCTAACAAATGCCTTTTCCTGAGGTATGTTTTCGCTAGTTGCCTTTTGTTTTCCTTCACATATTGACGGGCTTTATCATCGTTGACTTTAATCTCTTCTTCCAACGATTCCAGCTGTTGCAGCAGACTAGCCTGCGTCATCTCCAGATTATGCATAGCCAGGTCTGCCTCACTTATATTCGGACTTTCACTCTCGTCAGCTGTAATGGAAATCATTAAAAAGAGTTTTCTAAACCTGATTCAGTATTTACCTGGAATTTTGATAAGATGCACGTAACTTTTGTCCCTTTCCATTTTATATTGTATGGCCACTTGCCGGCGTGCCTGTAACGTAAGAAGACACAAGTCCAAGAACTCCTCATGAATCCGCACTTCACATGTTTTGCAAAGCTTTCTGAAAGCTTCAAAATGCAACAGTTTTCCACGATGTTTCCTAAGAACCTTTTCTTCCACCTCACCGCAGATAGTCTGTTTAATAAAAAAACTGTTAAATATTATATCAAATAAAATAAAATTAAGCATTACTTACGCGCAACACATCTAAATGAATCCATTCAGTAAAAGATTCTGCATTGACATCTTTTGTAAAAATGCTATATTTCAGTTTTTCCCAGCTGCGCCAGAGCGGACGCTTTACGAAGCTGTTGACAATCCAGACCCTCCAAGTATTTAGCGGGTCCTCTTCGTATTCAGTGCGTCGACGAATCTGTTTTTGTTGCTCCATTTCTGCCATCACCACGTCTAGGCAGGCTGGTATTTGCTCGCCACGCATAAACTGCAATTGGAGCTCACGCAAACAAAAATTTGCTTTTCCCAAATAGGTACAGTATTGTCTTATAAGATCCATCCAGAATAACAGTTTTGCATCATATTCTTCAATGTTGAAGTGGCGCGGATGAAAACTTGCAAATAGTACCTTTATTTTGGATTTATCCCGCCAGATAGGCGGAAACTTGAATTCCTTGAGCTCATTATTCGTGCAAATTATATCATTTTTGTTGCTCATGGCTAAAAATAAACAAACTGCGTAGTTTATATGCAAACAGAAAATTATATTTGTTTTATTTTATTTGTGAAAAATATATAATTTATGTAGCACAAAAAAACTGTTGTAATAACTTGTTACTTTTTCACTGTTGTTTTGTTTACTTCATATTGCTTTTGTTTGGTTCCCAGTTTTGCGTGGTTATTTCGCAAAAATGCTCAAAACTAATCTATGTTCTATCGATAACAAGCGCGTCAATAACGTCACAGACATCACTAATCGATAGTTAGCTACTCATCTTTAGTCTGGACCAGAAAACAGCGCAAACAGCTGTTCTGATTTAATGCCAAGAAGAAGACAGCGTGCAAGGCCACTAGATTTAGATTTTTATCGTAATTGTTGTAAAGTTTTAATAATAAAGTGCGCAATTCAGTAATAAGAATTAAACGATATTGGCATTAAAATCTTGATTGGCCATTAACAGCTGGAACAGCACTCAACTTTCAGGCGGCAAAAACAGATTGTAAACAAAGCGAAAACATATTTTCATCATACGGTTTCCAGTGCCAATAACAACTCAAGCAGCGTAACGTGGTACAAAAACGACAACCAGTAGCCATCTTAGCCAATGTGAGCAGCAACGGGTGTTGCATTACCATCGCAGCTCTTCAACACTCTAATTTCCTGACGCACTCTCCTCAACAAAACAATCAACAACTGCTGCAGGTGCCAACGACGGATACACGTCTTCAGTTCCGCTCAACTTGTGTGTTGGGATTAACGCTATTGCCGGTATTTGACGCTAGATAGTAACAGACTTTGTCTTATTTTCAATATGCAGGATGATGAAATTGTCTTCTGCCACCAGCTGGGACGAGGTAAGTGTAAATTAATTAATTTAAAAAATAATATAAAAGTATATATATATATAAGTCAGTCTTATTGTACAAATTATGATGATAAAGAGTATTATAGCTTCGACTCGTAGTTCTGTGTGCTTCTGTTCTCTTTTTAACAATTACAATATATCATATAGTGTATGTATGTAATGAGTGTACGTATGTAGCTATTATTGTATTGTGCTCAAGCTCGCAGCTTACTTTGAGTCTTCTTTTTTGATTTGGGCGCCACTTTTTCACCTTTTTATTGCTCTCTCTTTTCTTGCGTTCTGCTGGCATACAAAATAAGTAAATTTGATTTAATACTCAATGATTGTAGATTAATGATTGTCTTCGAAATAATTTGCATTGTAATTGATCTGGTTAAATTGCATACAAAACTGATCTCACTTGACCGTTGACCGTTGCCCGTCGTGCATTCAGTTCGAGCTTATGTCAAGGGTATTTGGCTGGTTCAACTGCGATCGTTAATTTGATTTTATTTTTGAAATTTGCTTTCGCAATGCTTAAGTTGGGCTTCGCTTGACACGATGTCTCCTCATTAATATACTTAGGTATGTATGTAAAAGTTGCATACATACGGACATGCTTAGACATGCCTGTATATACATATGGCTGTGTGTGTGTGCATGTATATGTTTTGTGCAAGCGCGCTTGTGACGTAGACGCCAGCTCGGCTGTTGCCGCCGCCACTGCTGCTGCCGCTGCCACTACTGGGACGGTCGGCATCAGCGTATTGGCATCGTTTTTAACGAAGTGACAATGAAATTTCATTCAAACACGTTTCACGCCTGCTAGCGATCGGTCAAACGGATACCCGACGCGCGCGCTGCCTGTTCAAAACAAAACGGCGAAATCAAAGCTCACCGTTTGTGGTGTTGTGTTTTTGTTTTCTTTTCGAGAGCATTTACCGTGCTGGCTTTCGGACTGGCAACAATGTAAATACACAAACTCACAAATCAGCTAATACTTAAGAATTACTAACTGAATGACTGTTATGCTACGCTCAGTGCAAAAAACTCGTTAAGATATTAAATACACAAAGACGCGACGCATTTAAAATGAAAGTGCCCGCGCGCGACTCAAAATATTCGTTCAACTTGAAAATATTCAAATTACATAACGACAAAAAATCATCATCGTCAGCAACAACAACGCACGCCTCGCTGGCTGCCACGGCCAGTCCGCCAACGGCTCAAATGATCTCCACTAAAAAAAATTCATGGCGCGCTTCGTGGCGTGCGGCCATTGGAGTTAGTAATAAAAACAAATCCGGCCACAACAACAAAAATTCAGTTCAACATAATAATAACAATAATGTTAATGTTATTGATAATGCTGACAACTCGAACGAGAACTTTTCAATTGAATCATGCATACAGCCCGCCAAACACATCCCTAATATTGATGATTTGATGTGTAAGTAACGCGCCATCCAAAGTCGATTAAATATTGTGTATGGCATAATATATTATTATAGAACAATACAAAGCATCAAAGCTCAATTTGTGCTTCGTACCCTCCAAAAATGATAAGAACGAGAGCAGATTTTGTTATCGTTGGCAGACGCAAAAGCATTTCGAATCATGTATACAAATTAAGAAGGTCTTCTTGGTCACATAATGAAAATTGAACAGCAATCTCAGCTCATCGAATGATTTGGTTAGTGTGTCGCCAATTTTAGCAATGTGGCAACTTTGCTTTCGTTAAGATGATAATAGTGAAATGAAAGCGTAGTTAAGTTGTTCGCTCTTTTCCACTCTTTACTCTCCCACTCAAGCACTCATTACTAATACTTGCAAACAAGATATACTTAAGACTACTCGCTACGCTCTTTGGACAAACAGCTGATATTGCATTTAAACGGTGACTTTTGACAAACTTCTTCGAGTTTGTTTATTAAAGTTAACTTAATTATATTTTTATTTCTGACAATACAATTGTCAATATATACACATGTAATAAAAAAGATTGTGATTAGATAGCAAAAGTGATTAATTTTGTGACAATGTAAACGAGGCGGAGGCCAGCGGTCATTTTAGAACTTCTTAGCTGTCCGATAACCAAGTGCCGCATAAAATGGTAGATAAGCATACATTGATCGTTATCTCGCGTCTCTTGCTCACTCTCTCGCGTCTCTTGCTCACTCTCTCGCTCTCTTGCTCTCTGTTTTGGATAGTACGTCGCACATGTGTTTTCGAACTGCCAATATATTCAACGCCAGTTACTCTACTCGTAATATATAATCTAGACAGTTGTCCGTCGGAGTTAATAACGTACTGGTTGAAATTAAACATGCTGCTGTAGCCTATTGGCACTTGTTAGACATACCCATTATAGTCGTGAAATAGTGCATATTAGTTCCTGACAATTTGTACTTAAGCAATGCCTGAATTATTGGACTTTACATCGATCTTTGATCTCATCATCAAAAGTGGTACGTACGTGACATATATAAACTAGTGAAAGCGAGAGAGGGATATAAACTAGTTAAACACATGGGACTTGGAATTTGTACAGCTAATGGAGAAAAACTAATGGAACCATTAAAGTTGGATCATTGTCAATGTTGTTCACAAAATCAATCCAATCTCATAAAGCTGAGTAGTTTATTAATTATCATTCAAGATGTTTGTTTTGTAAAATTTACATTTTGTATTGCTTGTTTGATAACATTTTTTTAGATAAGATTACAGTTTGAAAGAGCAAGTTATGCTGTTTCAATAAATTGTTTATAAATGATATTTATCTATTCATAATAATATTTCTTTTATTACTAAATTACAGTAGATATCAGACAATATTCTTCATTTGTATCAATAATTTTTGCCCAAATTCATATTTGAACGTTTCTTTAATATCTTATTTGTTTAGAAGGAAAAAAGCAGAAAATGTTTGAGAGTTTGACAAATAATTCATATGCAGTAAATTAAATAGATAACTTTTCGGCCGCTAAAATTAAAAAAAAAAGAAATAGGTATTGAAATGACTCCAAAGAAAAAAACAAGTGTTTGTATATTAGTAGTAGCTCATAAATCTTTAATTTTAAGAAGGTTATGCCATCCTGAATATTTTTATATAAGTGCGTAAAACATGTTCTCCATATTACCTTAAGCTCTTTTTAACATTTTTTCCATATGCCCAATAATTATGTATTATTCCATCCATTTTGATCAATTGTTTTAGCAATGCCATGGTTTGGCATGGACATTGGAGGAACGCTCACAAAATTGGTATACTTCGAGCCAAAGGATATAACGCCCGATGAACAGGATTGTGAGGCGGGTATTTTACGTAATATTCGAAGGTATTTAACCAAAAATTCGGCATATGGCAAAACGGGGCATCGCGACACGCATTTGCAGGTAAGCTGTCAATTTAATTCGATTTTCTATAGACAGATTTATCTATTTATATTATGTTGTATATATATGTATATATGTTTATAATTTATATATCTATATATGAGATAGTTGTATGTAAACAATATTTTGAATTGTTTTGCAACGCCTTCCTTGTTTTGTATGCAATACTACATATTTCAATTTTTCTCCCCTCAATCAAAGGCGATTACGTACCGAAAATGGAAACAAAATTGCACTAGCTTTGAGCATTATGCATTATCTGGCGTGAATTGCGCGTGCAATCGGCAGAGATCGCCGGGTTTAGAGCCAGGTCGAATGATTCGCCTGCTAATTTCTAGTATTTGACAACGATCTATGACAGTGAAGCTTCGTCAGACACGTCGATGGCACGAATTGACCGTGAACAGGCCGTAAATTGCAGATAGAAAATTAGAGCATATATATATATATAAGAAATTATCTAGCAACACTGACAAAAACTTTAGAAACTGTTGATAAGGCCTTTAAAAAGAATGAATTAGCTATGGATTTGTTTTGATAATAAACATTATAATTTTGTAAAAAAATATACAAAATTATATTACAGTTAGATTTAGCTTTCTTATATGGCAAGGGAACTAGATAGTAAAGTATATGAAGCTTAATTCACAGCTGGTACAAAAATATATAACTTGTTTACAACTTGTTCTTAATTAGATATAGATAATTAGCTATAGATTGATAAAAAAAATCTACCACCTGGAAGATTATAAATATCATTAAAATCATCAATTTGAGTTAGCTGTAAAAAGGCCAAATAGACAGCATTGTCCGGAACTTGAATTGTATGCACGCCGCAGTCGTTGACGACAAGTTTACTTTACGTAGAGCATTCATTGACTTTTGACTTCCTGTTGTGCGTTTTCTATATTTTAAATGGTTATCGGCTTATTTACGTCGCTAATTACGCTCAACGCTTGTCGCCGAAGAATTCCCAGTCTCGTAAACTTTGACTGTTCACGTGCGCTTATATAATTGTAAAAAGGAGCTGGCCTAGCAGCACCTCGCCTATGATTAAGCTTTGCACTCGAGCACGGCTATTTGATTTATGTATATGGAACTGTATTGAGCTGAAATGATTTGTGAATTTCTCACTGCAGATGGACAATGTGGAGATTCGAAAGCGACGAGGCTCTCTGCACTTCATCCGCTTTCAGACCACAGACATGGGCAACTTTCTGTCGCTGGCCAAGCAGAAGGGCATGGCCGAGCTGGTGACCACGGTCTGTGCCACCGGCGGCGGTGCGTTTAAGTTTGAGAAGGACTTTCGAGATCAGGTTAACATGAAGCTGGCCAAATTCGATGAGCTGGACACGCTTATCAAGGGCATACTCTTTGCCGACATGCACAATGTTACTGAGTGCTATTACTATGAGAATGCCCGAGAAATTACGTAGGTATTCCTATCAGCTGTTGCAGGCGATTTTTGTTTTAACTTTCTTTTCGCCTGCAGCAAGACCGAAAAGCGTGCCTTTAATTTCTCACAACCATTTCCCTTTATCTTGGTTAATGTCGGCTCTGGCGTATCTATTCTGGCCGTCTACGGCCCAGACAACTACAAACGCATTTCTGGCACTAGGTAAGCAGTCTACAAGGACAACAATCTCTACATAAACTAACTCTGCTGAACTCTTATTCTTTTACAGTTTGGGAGGCGGTACATTCCTAGGCTTGTGCTGCCTGCTCACTGGCTGCACAACATTCGAAGAAGCAATTCAATTGGCCACAAAGGGTGACAATCGGAAGGTGGATAAACTGGTCAAGGACATCTACGGAGGCGACTACAATCGATTTGGCTTGCCAGGAGATTTAGTGGCATCTAGGTAAGCAACAGATAAAATACTATTCTATAGATTAGATAAACATTTATGTGCCTTCACTGTAGCTTTGGGCAGATGCATATAAATGAAAAACGCTGCTCGGTATCCAGGGAGGATCTTGCCAATGCTACGCTAGTCACAATTACCAACAACATTGGCTCTATAGCGCGAATGTGCGCTCTCAACGAAAAGATCGACAAAGTGAGTTGAGCCATCTCTGATGTGGAAATATCTATTTACATTTTCTGTTGACAACTTTTAGGTCGTCTTTGTGGGCAATTTTTTGCGCGTGAATCCCATTTCAATGAAATTGCTTGCATACGCCATGGAGTTCTGGTCGAATGGCACCATGAAGGGTCTGTTTTTGGAGCATGAAGGCTACTTCGGTGCCTTGGGTTGCCTGTTGCAGTTCAATGGGGAGCTGGCGGCAGCGCTCAACGAAAGTCTGGATCATTCACCGCCGCCGCCGAACACAACGCCGCAACAAAGTGCTGCGGAGCCATCCAAAGAAAGTCCAGCAAGCGCCGCAGATAAGCAAAATGATAGCACAACCAGATAGTCGTTTCATTTGAATTGAATATCAAATACTGTATAATATAAATAACTTATGCATCTGACAAAAACTAATAGTGAAACTGAACAAAGGGGTTTGACAAACGGATGCAGTTGGGTGCATTTTCTCGCTATTAGCGATATTTTTGATAAGATTACACTCATAGAAGATGCACAAATTGTAAATGTATGAAAGGAACATATATTGATGAAATTTTTAATTGATAAATGAATTGATGAAGTGCCTGTTAAAACGCAACAAAATTAAGGCTTCAATTTATGATAAATAACTGTTATAATAATATGAACCATTGAAGGCCAGCAGTAAGTTTTCGAACGTTATTATTCGTCGTCAGGTAGCTCTAGAAATTTGTTTTCCAAAATTATAAACTTAAGCACACATACTATATATTAAAGTATTACGATATACTTGAACGCATAAAATAGATTCTCTTAAATTTGATATGACGAATGAAATCATTTTTCCATGTGTAGCTCATAAACTATTTGAGAGAGGAAATCAAAAAATTGCTCATAAAACAATACACAAAATGCATATGCACTATTACAGTTAAGTTTTTTTTACCTTAAAACAATTTTGTTTATGTGAAACATAGAGATATGTTTTCAGTGAATTTTAAGGCATCTTTGTTTAACTTAAGTTTGTGGTCTATTATTATAAGATTTTACCTTGTCGACTATTATAATAAGGTCAATGCAATTGTTAATCGAAATTATATTTCAATTTGGATTCTCTAAGCTAAAAGGCAAAATGCAAATACAAATAAAATATATAAATAATCAACTGGGTAAACAAGCAATTCAACAATTTATTAGAGGGTAACACGTTTTTAAGGGTCAAAATGCATTTTACATGGGCAACTACTTAATTGTATTCTAAAACTCGAGCTAACTTTTCGATTACAATTTCTTTCATTATCTTATGCTATCAAGAAAATCACTATAATCCCTTTGGACAGCATAGTTTGTGCCGAAGTCGAAGACGCGTAAGTTGTGATCCGTGGCCACAAACATGTATTGACTATCACAGGCTAGGCTATAGACCGGCGAAGTTCTGTACTGTTGTCGTCCTGTGTTGCGGCCCGGAAAGTACAGCTGTATATATTTGCCAGGCACACGAATATCGTAAAGATTAACACGACTGTGATGCTTTGCTCCGCACAGCACGGCATAGAGTCCATCATATTCGAGACAGTATATAGAAGAGTCAAAAGGATCCTCCCATATGGAAACATCACGATCTATGCGCCGGTCGAATATACGAAATGTGGTATCAAAGTTGGCAGTGAATATGACTTGATCGTCCTTTAGTTTTAGATCGTAAATGGAAATGGTATTTGAGTTGAACACAAGCTCTTCGCCACTGAAAAATAGAGCATACATATATGTATATATATATGATATATATAGGACAGGATAACCTACCTCTCCACGTGAATGGCACGCAGTGCTCTGCGGCCTGTATCCGTGTATAAGCCTCCATAGAGCCACTGACCGTCGGCGCTTAGCTTCATAGACTTAAACGAATGTTCTAGCCGCATAAACAGATCCAAATGCGACAATCCAAACTCTTTGGAACGCTTCCACAGCTTACAGCAGTTGTCTGTGCTAGTCGCGAAAACATCGTCCACAAAGTCCACACAGTACAAATACTCTTTGGCATGGTGCATTGGCTGCTCGGTAATATCATCGGCATCTTTTACGAAGCAGGTGCCACACACTCGTCCAACGAAGATGGTGTCCTGCTTCTTCACAAAGTCCGAGATATCCGATAAGGTGGGTGTGCTGATCTCCTCCTCATAGCGTCGCTGTAGTGCTTCGGGACCAGCCCGACGATATTTGCGCAAATAGTTTGCATACGTTATATACAATGCTTCCGAGTCCAACCAAAGCTTCGAGGCGAACATTTGCGCATGCTGGTAATAATGTCGTTCCACATATACTCCTTTAAGCCAATTTCTACCTATTTGTAAACGCCGCAGATAACTTAGTTGAGTTGAATTCCTGGAAAGCACAATAAGCAATCAAATTCGAATTCGATTTCGATATCGAAAGTTATATTACCTTAGCTCCACACGTGGTTTATTTCTATGTCCACATAGTAGCAAATCCTTTGTCAGGGCATAGAATATGTTCTGGTCGATGACTGCGTTTAGATAGTTGTTCGCCTCACACAGGACAATTAATTCGCGTTCAGATAGATATTTAAAAATTCGCAAAAGACAGTCGATGTTTAGATCTGTAAGCTTCATTTTGTTGGTTTGAATTGCCTAAATCGTTGCCAGCAGCATTTATTGGCGTTGTTTGGTTATGCTTTGCATTTATTACTATGTAATGGTTGGACGTATTGGTATTCTTCCCTTCTATGGACATCATACGCATAAAATATCTGGTAAACACGGGATTTAGTTAACTTTATTAAACAAGCACCTTCCTTCTGACCCTCTGTAGTCTGCTTCTTGCCAAATGCAAAACAGCGAGAAGATATAACATTTTCTGTTATCAACAGTCAACTTTGGTATTCGATACATATATGCGCAATATATCGATAGACCGATAATTGTTAAAAATAAACAAAAGCGAAGCTACATTCTCCCAACTTTTTAAATGCGTAACGGAAAGTTTCATAGATACCAATATATATATTTTCTTATTACTTTCTTTAAATGGCTTCCTATCTTTTCACATGCCCACATGTTATTTATAAAAACCATATAGCAAATGTTATTTAATAGTTGCGCCTCGCATCAATCACCCCCGCCATATAAACCCAATCAATTAAATGTCAGGTTGTGAAACCAGCCAAAAGACACGAGTGTTGTCAGTGCACATCAATGCGCTTAAAGTTATTTAGCACAGTCTTTCTCTAATTAGTGATAGAACTTTATAGAGATACATCTGCGCTAAATACCAAAAATAAAGCACATGCCTCTGTCGTCTGCGATGCTAGCCGTTAACTAAGAGGAATTTTTGCAATGATTTGCATAACTTGTTGATTCCTAAGCTAATTCGCTCATTCATTTATTGTGAAGCAGAAATACGAAACTCAAATTTGATTATTAACTAGTAAATAAAGACCGAGAATTGCACAGAACATGCACAGCATTTATAGACGCTTTAATTATTATTATCATTAATTTCTTACCTAAACATTTTAAATTACTATCTACAAAGTTCTAGAAGTACAACCACACCTAATTAAAAAAGATTCGAAATTTCCCTCTCAAGATAGTGTCGCTACAATCACATACACCACATACATTTTTACATAGGTGTGACGGCGCCTACGTTACTCTCTGCAGGTTTAACGTTCTTACGAAATTCTCTTGCCAATTGTATAATACTATCTACATGCATACGTATATGTGTGTATTATGTATGTGCATTGTATGTTATGACTAAAGTACGTTTCTAGCTATATACGTAGAGGTTGGCACGTCTACACTACGTTGTGTCGCTTATTGCGCCGTTAACTAAATAGTTAGTAAACATATTTGTTTTTTTTTTTTTGGCAACTTGTATTAATGGAAATTTTCATAAAAAATATACATAACATTATTGTAATGCTATATTGCATGTTTTCATTTCATACGGAAATACTTCAGCTATTTCACAAATTCATTAAATTTCGCTTGTTTTAAATGGTGGTTGAATCAAATATTTACGAAGGGTTTTTTTATGTGTAACAGGGTTTTTATTAGAAAGGAAAAGACCCTTTGAATTCTGTTAAGCTGTTTTTTGAGAATATCTATGTATGCTTGTATATATTTTCTTTTTTTTAATGCTATACTTTCAGATTCATTTATACAAATTTTGAGAACACGCTCTGGTTTTTGATAGGGCGTTATTTTTATTTATTTTTTTTTAATGACATCACGTGAGAGCGAGCCCTGAAGAATTCTTTGGCCCTACTCCATTAAAATAATAATATAATTCAACAACTGATAAGGCTCCTATCAAGAGATTAACTTTTCCCACGTGCTTAAACACACAATTATACTTGGGTACTCGACTAAATAGGAAATGACTAGCAAAATATACTAAAAAAATGTCATATAATCAGGCAGCAATGACTATTAGGAAATGCTTTTCATTAGATAAGTAAATGAACTAATTTTGCTTTCACCATATGATGTTGACAATTAAAATTGAGTTTCATTAACTTGATATATTTTTGGATATACCAGAAACTATTATTTTACCTAATATTAAGGCAATCGGCTCAAAGCTTTACCCAAAAATACATCTTAAGATATTTAAAAAAACCTATTTTAAGTAAAAGAACACCAAATAAGTTTTTTTTTTTTCAAAGTGAGATCAAAGTTTTTATTCGTTTCATAATTTTTCACTTTTTTCATTCTATCATTCATCATAATATGCGCAAAATTAAAAAAAATTATATATATATCTATAGATTTATATAATAAATAACAATTTGCATTCATTGCCATTGTAAACATTGAAAATAATGCTTTCCATTAAATTGATAAGTTTCAACAATTTACAGCAAAATATTAATTTATGTATTGTACATAAATTTCTATTAGGAAGAATCAGTTGCAGTTGAAATAGTTACGAGGACGATTCGCATACGAATTCGGATTCACACATATGAAGCAATTAAAGGATTCTTCAAGAAGGAAACGATATAACAATTCGTTACTGTTTTGGAAGGCAGTGAGAGTTTTTATGTAGTTGCTAATTTTTGTGTACGTGTAAGGTGAGCGAGGCTACAAAGTCTTTTTTGAGTGCGAGTGTCGAAGGTGAGCATGACACCTTCGCGAAGGATGATGTTGACGTGAAGAGCGCGGCCGCCTTAGCCCTGGCTATCGTCGTAGAGCGCAGGTAATCAATGCGCCTCATGTAGAGAGAGGTCCACAGCATTGAATCTTGAATTCAATCAAGATCACGCGCCAGCGTATACGAGAGAGCGAGCTTCCAGTGGCTTTGTGTGTGTCTCCGTGTCGGGCATAGGTCAGCCCATATCTTCGTCAGCATCTGCATCGGTTTCAGTTGATCTGCTTAGAGAACTGGAGCTGGAGCTAGAGCTGCTTGTTTGGGCCATTTGTAGAGTGGTGTGGGTGTAGTCTAGCGGCTCCACACCAATGTCGTCGTCAAACTCATCTTCCGGCTTCTCACCAACCAGTGGGCAGATTTCACTCATGTCGCCCACCTCCATGCTGTCATGACCATCCTGATCCTCTTCCACATCCCAATCGTCGGCAATTTCCACATTGACGGGTAGGTACAGATGGAACGGCTTCTGCTCTCGCAGCCAGGGCGTTAGGAAAATGTGAGTTGCCGTCATGCGCTCCGTGTAATTCTTGCGCAGTAGCGAGAGCATTAGCCAGCGCACCGACTTGGATAACGACATTGGTATTTGGACATTGCCATGCCTGATTACCGTTATCAGATTACAGTTCGCCTTCTCGTAGAAGGGATACTGGCCAACGAGCATTGTGTAGAGTATGACACCCAATGACCACATGTCCGCCGGCTTGCCCTGGTACGTGGGCTGCGGACACAGCAGTTCCGGTGCCGTGTACAGTGGGCAGCCGATCTTGTCGCTAAGCGTATCATCCTCACCATCCAGTATCATGGAGCCCTCCAGCGATTCGTACTGCAGTTTCGTTCTGTAATCATACAAAAAATAAATAAATTCCAAATTAATGCTAATTCCATTTTATTTATTGCGATCTGCGCTTGCAATCGCAGTCAAATGCAGAGTTGCATAATTTTCCAAATTGATGGTGTTGCCATTTACTATCGCATTACAAAAGACATACACAGAGCGAGAGAGAGAGAGAGAGAGAGAGAGAGAGAAATACACAAATCGATTGACATTGCGTTGGCGTTGGTGTTGGCATTAGCGTCGATGGCGTTGCCAGCCCTAGTGAAGCGAACTTGCTGTGAGCGTATGTAATTGATATAACCACAAAGCCAAACTGTGCACCCATCTCTGACAGAGCTGGCGACCCCAAACACCCGAGAGCGGTGACACCATGTTGACATTGGCCTACATCTTTATGCAAAAAAAAAAAAAAAAAAAACTGAAGAGAGGGAAACAAAGAGAGCGCTAGCTCAACTTGGGCCTATTTGTAAGTGACACAGTGCAGTGGTTGTGGCAACTCCACCTACGGCTTCAAAGTTGAAACAACAATGACAACAGATAATAAACATTGGAAAAAAAAGTTAAAAGCTAAGATAATTAAGTGAGCGCCAAAAGCTCAACAATATTATTTTTTCGATTGTGCCATGAAACAAGCAAACATATGTACATACAAACGCAAGCACACACACATATACACACGAGCTGAAAAACCTCGAACTGACCCTGAGCAAAAATGAGCAACCAAGATTAAAATTGAGCGAGACTCTTGCCATCAAACAAAATTACAATGCAAACTACGATCCATGCACGAGAGTAATTCAAAGAGAGCATGAGAGAGTGAGAGAGGGAGAGTGAGAGCAACGGGTAGTCTAGCTGTTACAACAAGCGACCTTGTTTGCTTATAGAAGAGGGAGCTGAGCATTGCGCAGCCTATTCATTTGAAGAGCGAACACGCTTGTTCGCTCTCCCTCTCTCGCTTACGTTAATATTAACAAATTGTATTTTCCAAAAAGATACTCGTACCATCAATTATACTGGAGAGGAGAGGTGCGCTGAGTGTGGAGGAAGTCGATGTTAATACGTGCTGCTAATTTAAATGCTATTTAAATATCTATACGCGAACAGAAAATAATAATATATGAAAATACATACAGAAGATCAGAGTCAGGGCCGTAGCACAAATTGACCTTAAAATTGAATGGATGCATGTGTGTGTGTGTGTTAGTAATTATAGATGCATGTGGTTTAGATCTGGTATATGTAAATATTGAATATAACTCCGCTCATCGATGTCTGAAAATCGATTACATGCAATTTTTACAATTTTTAGGGCACATACTTTTGCAAAATAAGTGCATTCAACTCCTTTTATATATCATTTATATACCATATTTTGTTGTTTTGCATTCCACAATTGTGTATACTTTATACTGTGTATATACTGTCTCAATTATTTTTTAGATAAGTGAAATAGACTCAAGTCTTTGGAATTAAAAATATTCGAGTGTACAGAAAACGGTTCATTTTGCTGAATAATTTTTTTACAAAGTATATACTTCTATTCAGCTATTATCTCAATAAAAAGTAAACAATAGTAATAAAAGATCTAAGGAATCTTTGCAATCTAATGAAATTACCTAAACCCAATAAAGATAATAAATTTGTATATGGTAGATGAATGATTATGATAGTACATGTTTGATTAAAGCAACAACTGAACATTTGTGAAGCACTTGGAAAGTCTGACAAAGCCCATTTTGTACAAAATTAATACGTTTTGAAATTAAAAAAAAAAAAAAAAAAAAAAAAAAAAAAAACAAGTTGGCAACACGAAAAACGGAAAACGTCAATGCAATAAATTTGCTAATTGCAATGGAAACGTGAAAACAATACAAAAAGAAAAAGTTCAAAAACATTCAACAAGTATTGCTTCATTTGTAAGAACTATATACAGGCATATACACAAATATATGTAAATAAATATATAGTCAACATACATATACTAAGAGAATCAGATTTACGTTTCTGCCTCTCACAATCAACAGGTACAGCAGAGACGAATAGGTACGAAAAAAGAAAAGTTATTTTGCTCGCCACGAGTCAAGATTAAGAATTCATACATACAGACGTGTATATATATCACATACACATACATATATTTTTCTGACGTGTGCACTTCGTAAGTACAAAAATAAAAAAAAAAAAACGAAATACAAAAAAAAAATGAATTATTTTGCAAGCGCACAGTACAAATTTTGAAGGTGAGCCTAACATTTCAACGTGTACTGTACTCACGTATAAGCACTCACACACACTCATACGAGTAAATGAGTACAGAGTAGGAACCTCGTTGTGAGCATTTTGTACGCTCCAGATCTATGTATGCGTGTGTATGTATGAATGGTTAATGTGCTTGTTGTTGCTGCTGTATTATCAGTATTTTGTGTACACGTACACTGTTGACCAAAATATTGAGTACGCTAAACGCCAAAAGAACGCAATATTCTATTCACAGCGATGTATTTCATCAGGTACAGTAATTTCCCAGAGCTAAATACACACAGAGCTATACATATATACAGGCACGTTGTGTCGCTGCTGGTTGATCTATTCGCTGTTGCTTTTTTTATTGCAACACTTCTTAAATGTTCAATGTTACCCACAACTGGCCGACACCGAACACAACAGCCACAACGTCAACGTCGGCCAATAACAAGAGCAACAATTGTGGCACCAATAACACCAACACACAAAAAAGCAACAACTGTTGCTCATAACGAGTTTTTATCGAATTGCAAAATAAAGATATGCAACCAGTACAACGAGCAAATGTGTGCGAGGTGTGAATGTGTGTGTGAGTGTGAGTGTTGGTGCTGCCGTTGATGTTGCTGGTAGTGGTAGTAGTGTCAGTTCACATGCGGGTGTCCGGGGTAGGGTCACTACCAATCGATTACGAAAGCCATCAACACACATGTACATACATACATACATGTGTATATATTTATGTATGTAAATACATCAGTCGGCTAGAATTGGAACTAATCTTATATGTTCATATATGAACTCAATACAGTAGTGTCACTCAGCGTAATCCAAATGGAAATTACAGTGTTGCCAGATTTAGAAACGCAAGAAAATAATAAACTAGTTCTAAGCGCAAAAGTGGGTAAAAGAAAGCGAGTAAAGTAAGACAAATAAAAATAAAAAGGAAATCTATGGCATAGAAATAAGAATAAATACAGATCCATCATTAATAATTCACTTGGACAACTATAAACTTTGAAGCAAAGCTTAGAAATAAAGACTTAAAATTAATAATAATAACATTAAATAATAAAATAATAATCATTATTATTAATTCACTCTGACAACTTTAAACTTTGAAATATTTGTGAAACAATACAAATAATAGCGATGACTGTTGTCAATATTGAAATATCGATAGTTAATGCAGATAGAGAGGAGCGAAGCTCAATAGGTTACTAGTTCATGGCAATTGTTATTGTTTGCATACTGTATACTAACCTCGCTTCGTCAATGAAGTAGAAGCGCTTCAGTTTGAGATCGCGCAGAATGATCCCGTTGCGATGGCACACCTGCACCGTCTGGCAGATTTGGTGGAATATGGCGCGTGCCTCCTGCTCGCACAAACGCTTCTCATGGCGGATGTACGTGTGAAGGTTCTCATAGACATGCTGGGCGGGTGCATTGATGATGTAGGTGCGATTCTTGGATAGCGGCACCAGATCGTGGGCACCGCGAATCAACTTATGGCCATAGATGGTGCTGCGGCAGAGCTCGTCGTCCTGCTCCAGCTGAAAATAGGCGCGTTGCACCTTGTCCAGCGGCTCGTTGATAATCTTGCAAGGATACTGCCTGCCATTGTAGACGTCCATGCATTGCAGGTTCGATGAGGTCAGGTCGATTAGGTGACGATAGGAGGCGGGTGTTTTCGCCGCTGCTGCAGCCGAGATGTGATTGGGCTGAGCGCTGATCACATAGCGGTTCTTGATCACTCTCACAGGCTGTTCCCCGCCTGCTCCAAAGGCGCTAATGCTGCTGCCATTGATGTTGATCTGCTCGGCGAAACTCAAAGCATGCAGTTCACAGACGCCGCCGGGCGTTCGGAGTATCTTCTCCCTAATTGTGCGTAGCATCTGCGCCTCCTTTGTAGGCGTGGACATGGCGGAAGGAGTGGACGTGGCTGACGTAAACACATTCAATGCGGGCGTCCCAGCTGCACTCGAAGGCGACGAAGCGTCCATGTTGTTGTTGGTGTTGTTATTGCTACTGCTACTGCCGCTGCTGCTGCTGCTCTCAGGAGTGGGCGCAAGTGCCGTTAGGGGACCGTTGACTATTTTGTTGCCATCCACACCATTCGTATTGTTACTGCTGCTAACCATTTTGTTGTTTGTTGCTCTTGTTGATGTTCCAAATGTTATTTATGCACTGCTTTCCAGCTTTACAATTATCACAGTTCTTGCTATTTATTCACTTTGCTAACTGCTATTTGACTTTAGCTCACGATTGGCATTTTCATTGTCTTTTCTGAGTTCGTTCGTTTCTCTATTGTGTGTGTATGTGTGCGCGTGTAAGTGCGAGTAATTTTATTTACTTATTTTTCTTCTTTTTTGTGCTGACTTTAATTTCACTTGGTTGACGCAATACAGCACATTGCTTGCGAAATATTTTTAATAAACGAATATAATTTCGCGTAAGTTGTTGTAGTCGGCTGTTTGTCGATTTTAAAACAAATCGAACGATACAAAAATTCACTCACTCGCACACGCGAAATGAAACGAAACGCGCCCGTCTGTCTGCTCTGCTCTCCGAAATATAAATGGTTGCAATCCTCATGTTCGTTTCGCTTATGTATGCTTCGTGTAGTTCGCTGTGAGAGGTTATGATCTGCAGAGAGAGACAACAAAACAAAACAACGTGACGTCACACACTCAGCAACAAAGAATGTTCTTATCTGAGCCATCAGTAAACGTATATAGTTATTGGAATTTGAACTCTTAATTATTTTAACAAATGTAATATACTTATATATATTTAAATATATTGCCTATATAAATTGAACTTAAAATTATAAATATATGGAATTCATTGTATTGATCACTTTAAATCATTTATGATTATAGTTTAGAGTACAAATAAATTATTTTGTATTTATTAATTGAAGAATATTAGTGCGCTAAATAATAATAAATAATATTTATAGCATTCTACTTGATTGGCCGATTTTCCTCACAAATTTAAGACTGTGACGTCAAGCTGTCTTCTACCTTTACGCTCTTGCTTGAAGTCAACTGTACATCGGTTTTTTCAAGAGTAACCTTCAATAGCGAAATGGAACGACTGGAATGAAACATACGAGGGCTTCGCTTTCAATACTTGCATTGGTATGTGTGACATACCGTCGCTAGTGCGACGTTATTTTCGAATTTATTGCGTGGAGCGTTGAAATACAAGCGTTTGCCTTCACGTTACATGCCTGTACGCTTACGTTTATAATTAAATGTATACGGAAACATTCTATTGAGAATGAAACGTTGATTTTAGATGCCATATGCCAGCGTTTTATGGATTTTCAATGCTTGAAAACTACCCCTATATACTATGTATGTTCACGCACACATACAATAAATATATATACATACTTATACAGTGAATACCGAAAGACGCCGACTGTAGCAGCTAGATCAATCGCATGCTGAATGTACATATATATCTGCGTATATACATACATACATACGTAGTAAATCAGCACACCTTTCATTTGCATTCCACAATGCACTTTCACTAAAGATGCTACAAATTAATCAAACTAGGAATTATTAACTATCGATGTGGATTTATAATTATCGATATACATAAATATTTTTTTATTTTTGTAGATATACACATATGCATATGTATGTGTTCAAATGCCTGCAATAATTATTCGATGTGCGCGTCGCAGTTTATGATTTCGTTGAGCAGCTGCGACTCGAAAATAAAGATCATTGGCCTACACACAGGGAATTATGCCAGAGCACAGATCAGATCAGAAACACACAAATGCCCATACACATGTATGCAATGCAGATGCATGTATGCATACCTCTGTATGTGCGTATGCAGGTAAAGACAACTACAACTACAGGTAGCTTTCCATTTTCCGAACTCCGCGTCTGCAGCAGCAACCCCTAAATTGTGAGGGATGGCTGTACGTCCGAGGACGTTGCAGCTGTTGCAAGGTGATTTCCAAGTATACATACATACATACAACCCAAAAAAACAGATGTATGCATTTGTGCATGTGTGCATTCATCTGTCGATCCGTGTGCGAGGTGGGTTTGAAAAGTGTTAGGCTTTGATTATACTGTACTGAATGCTAAGTAAAATTAACTTAAATTAGGACTAGTATTCTTTTTTAGTTTAAGATAAGTCTCATATTTTCTTTTACAAGGCTTTGCAATAAAAATTATTAATTTATATACATATCTTAATAGTTAGTGTTGGCCATAGAACAATTGAATCCCACCTCGCACATTTATTATTTGTACACTTTGAATTCATTGCATCGCTTCGTCTTTGGTTCCTCAGCCCCATAACGTTGCGTTTTTATTTTATTTTATGAACAACAGCCGGCATCCTCAACTATCACCTTGTGCTGCTTCAATACACGAATCTGGCAGAGCAATACTTGTCAATGGCATTGGTACAGGCGCGTAGACATGAATACTGTGTTTAGGGGCCATCATCACATCACAGCGCATAGCCGGAAGACCTCTAAAGAGTAAACTACAAACACAAATATGTTTCTCTATTAAAATGAGTTTTGCTTTGCCTGAATTAAAACGGCCAATATTCAAATCGCGAAACACCGAAGCTATACGAAACATAATTCATTTAATATCTCTCGCATGCTGTAGAAGCTGTAGCATGTTCACATGAGTACACATACATAGGAGTCTGTGTGCCAATGTGGCTGTGTGTGTGAGTATGCACGCTGTGAGCGTTAATTTTGAATTTAAATTCAAAATACAAATACGTTAAGCTCAGTGCCAACGGACACATGCGCTTGCTGTTGCGCTTGCGAAATAGCGCCAAACTGTTTTGTTGTCTCTCTGTTTTTTAGCCGCTCCATCAAAAGTCATGCGTTCGAAACCCGTTTTTTTTTCTTTTTACTCGCTCATATTCTAGCTTCAGATTTTTGTTGTTGCCAAGCTCGTAAGCTCTCGTATGCTTTTGCTCTCGCTCTTCGCCCACAGGCCTTGGTCTCGTGTGCCATATGCACACAGACGCAGAGTTTGGTGTGTGTGCGATCGTGCGTTTGTGTGCGTGTGAAGTTTGAATATATGTATTCATGCGTCATATGGCTGCGTCATCGCATTGTGAACTTGTTTATGTTATGACGATGCTTTTGCGCTCTCCCTCTCTCTTACTTTGTCTACCCAACACATTCACACTTTGATTTGGCAGTTCATTTCTATAGATAATGGGAATCAGCGCTGCGACATTCCATGACTAAATGAGTTTTCAATCTCGCACGAAATGCAGTTCACGAACTATCTAAATGATTTAATATTTTTTTGCACTATTTGAACAGATTTACGTGATGATAATTGGAATAATTATTCAATTTTAATATTGAGGAGAAAATTAATTTAAAATAAATATTGTTAAATTTCAAATTTAATTAAAATGCTCATTATTCTAAATTTTCCTAAATTTAATCTGCTTTTAATTTCGCATATCTCACCAGATGTTTAATATACTTCTAAATTTATATTTATAAAGTTAATAAACTTGAATATTGAAAATACATTTTTTTATGAATAGCAATGGATTTAATTGAATTTAAATAGAAAATTATATAAATCATATCGATTAAGAAACTAGTTTTTCATGTTTTCCTGAATTAGCATATTTCATTAATATATATGTAGCATATATTCATTTTTTCTTGATTATTTGTAGTATGGTTTATAAATATTTCGCCAAATCTTCAATCCGGAAGAATAATAAAGTTCTATCGAAATTCTGCTTGCATTACTCACAGAATTCGCCAGATATTTTTGTCTTATATTGATCTGATCGTAATATTATAAGGCATACTTTTGGGGCTGAGTCTTTTGTTATAAATAATATAAAATGTGGATCCATGTTTTCAGAGCTAAGAGTCCTCTAGAAATGAAGAGCAATTTGACGCCTATCCATACTTTGGATAGATTTCTCGATTGTAGATCCATATTCCTATTCAGAAATAAGCCCAAATCTTGCCAAATAAATTATCATTAAAATATTGATGTTTACATAAATATTTAATTGGTAAATATATTTATACATTTATCAAACGATTCAAATATACTTTAATATATCATCTTTAATATGCTGCAATTATTGTTATTTTATTTTGTATATGTAAATATATATATATATATTCATGTACACGTATAATGGATATAAGAGAGAGTATATATGTAGGTAGATAATTTTATGAAGTGGGCGTAGTACATAACATTGGATGGGTAAGTTCTCTATTAACAATTGTTACAGGCAGGGCTGGCTACATATACAGGAATAACATATACATTTATATATATAGTATAATGATCATCTATAGGCATAGAGTTACATTAGTTTGTGTTCTTCTGACATATTTGTTCAACAAGTTTTATATATATATATATATATAACTTTCGATTGATGTGAATTGAATAACAGATCAAATATAGATACATACATATATATTCATGTTTTCATCGATTGATTTAGTTTGGACTCTCTGCATTATCGTCGCATTCCTCGTCAACAATGGGCTTCTTATCGTCCATTTTCCGGCGACCCAGGAAACGTTCGAGCACCGTATGCTTGGCCACATTCTTGGAAGCCTTGAAAGATCCCCAGTTGAGTTTGCCTGCCTCTGAGGAGGTCATCAGTATGGAGTACGTGGAGCAGGCTTCGCCCTCCTTGCTGTGCCGTATGCCGTACAGGAAGTAGACGACCATGCCAATGGTAACCCAGACAAAGAAGCGCACCCAAGTCAACGCATCCAGATGGACCATCAACATAATATTGCTGAAGATGCCCAAAGCCGGCACGAAGGGCACCAGCGGCACCTTGAAGTTCAATCCGCGCGTGTTCTGATTGTGCACGGCCATGACGGCGACGCAGGCGCTGGCCGCAAAGATGATGAAACCGTAGACGAGCAGAGCCCACCAGGTGCCGGAGTAGAGCTGCGCCCACGACACCTTCAGCTCCAGGCAGATGGCAAAGCTAAGCACAATGAAGAGCAGCACAGCCACCGACACCACTGATCCTGGTGCGAAGCGACCCAGGAGTGGCTCCAGCCAGCGAAACTGCGGCTTCAGACGACCAGCCAGAGCGCCTTCAATCAGATCGCTTGTCGGCGATGCTGTATCGATGCTCGACTGGGAATCGGCATCCTCGTCATTCTCCTCGTCCGGCGTGTCCGGCGCATAGACAGGATTGGGCGTGCCCACGTGGTTGAGCGGACGATAGCGCAAAATGATAACACTGGCCGAAACAATGGTGTAGGCGAGCAGTGTGCCAATGGACATGAACTCCACAAGCTTGCCCAGGTCAAAGACCAAGGCTAGAGCTGCGCTCAGCAGGCCCGAAACAATCAGATTCAGCAACGGCACCTGGGTGCTCTGGCTGATCCGCCCGAAGCAGCTGAAGAGCAGCCCGTCCGAGGCCATTGCGTACATGCAACGCGGCAGCGCATAGAGCGAGCCCAACAATGTGGTCGTCATGCCACAGAGTGCCCCAATCGAGATGATGTACTTGGCCCATGGCAGATGCAGCTGGCCAAAGGCTTCCGGCAGCGAGGCGGCCGGATTGATCTCGCTGATGGGTATCATGAGCGTGAGAGCCGCACTCACCAGTATATAGCCCACCGTGACGACGCAAAGCGACAGTACCGTAGCGATGGGTATGGAGACGGAGGGATTCTTAGCCTCCTCGCCAGACGTGGCTATCGAGTCGAAGCCCACGAACGCATAAAAGCAGGTGGCAGCCCCGGCAATTACTCCCCCAAAGCCATAGGGCAGAAAGCCGCCCTGTGCCTCGGACCAGTTATTGGCATCGGCATACCAGAAGCCCACCCCAATGACCACCAACATGACTCCAATGTTTACCAGGGTCAGCACGCTGTTGAAGACGGCTGTCGCCTTGACGCCGCTGCCCAGGGCTGCCGCATAGACAACGCAGACGAGAAAGGCCAGCACGTCCGGATACTGAGCCAGCCCCGGCTCATGCAGCCCGCCTATCAGAGACATTGTCGTATTGGCAATCCAGCCGCCCAGCATGGAGTCCACATAGCCGCTCCAGGCGCGCGCCACCGAGGCGGCGCCCAACATGTGCTCCAGCAGGATGTTCCAGCCGATGACAAAGGCCCAGAACTCACCGATCGATATATAGGTATAGACATAAGCCGATCCAGCCTTGGGCACGCGCGTTCCGAATTCCGCATAGCAAAGCGCCGCCAGCATCGAAACAAATCCGGCGAGCACAAAGGACAAGATGATGCCAGGTCCGGCCATTTCCTTGGCCACGGTGCCAGTGAGCACGTAGATGCCAGCGCCCACCATGTGGCCAATGCCTGGATTGAATATGGAATATACATATATTATCTATTGCATATACCTACATATATCCAATATATATACCCAATAGTGCAATATCGAACGTGGTCAGACAGCGCTTCAGTGGCGTCTCCATCACGTCTGCTGGCACCGGCTTGGTGCGATTCATCTTCGTGCATATACCGGACATGATGTGTCCCAAAATGGCACGCCGTGAGCTAGGCATTGTTGTGCAGATAAATTGCTCGATTAATATATATTCGGAATATATAAAAGTATATTTCTCTATTGTCGCCCTTCGAACATATGTCACGGAAAATTCATATAAAAAATGCACTCGTTCGTTTTCCCCACTTGTTGTTGCTGCTTTAATTGACTGAATAGCGTTTTATTTCTAGGATTTATTCACTTTTACACATTTGTTTTCCTTATTTCTTTTTGGTTTAATTTCTTTTTGCGGCTCCTGTGATGCGTTGCACTTGTTGTACATGAACAGCTGTCTCCGTATTGATTTTTCCTTGGAGCAATTACTAGCCGTCCCACGCGTCGCCTACTTTATGACTGCCCCATGTAAAGCGTTGCCAACACTGCGAGCTACAAACAGTGTTGGCAAGCATCGCGTGAAGTTTTTGAATTTGATCAAAATTAGACTTCTGTCTCTGATTGATTGATTTTTATTTCATTTGATTTACAATTTTTAGAGATTTAGAGGAGACTGGAAATTCTGCTATATTTGCTAGCAGGCATGATACATTTAAACGTACATTTTGGTAAAGTACCAGGCGAGCAGAAATAATGAGTGGGGTAAAAATATTAATTGAAAATGAATGAACACCGTTAGCGTTCAACTTTGAGCCCCAATGGCCACAACAACAGCCCCCTAGCGTATGTAACGATATTAGTACATTATTTAATTGAATTAGAAAAATCGTTGCATACCTTTAGGCATAAAAATAATTATTAATGAAAACTTTAAATATGAATATTTCAGAGGGCTTAAAGTATTTAAATAATAAAAGTATTTAATAAATAAATATATAAATTATATTTCCTTTTAATTTAGAATGTAATTTATTATTTTGTATTTATTGTATATTGTTAAAGTATTTCTTTTGTGTTTTTGCTATAAAACCAATCTTTAAATTTCGTCAGCCGTAATTGCAGAGATAAAAAAATGTTTATTGATGCTGTGTTTTGTTTTTATACATATGCAAATTTTTTTGTGCTCGCACATGCAAAATACGATTTTACTATACAAAGCTATAAAAAGAACATCATAAATTCATGCTTTTTTCTAACTACTTATATTTCATATATCATTGATTAGTTTGTGGTTCTGCTGCTCTGGCTTTTCCAGATGCTGGCAGCTCAGCATCAGCCGAAAAGTATTTCCGGTTTTGAAGGCCGTTTCACAAGCGACGACCGCTAACTGTCGACATAAAAGGAATTTCTGGCAGCGTATGCCCCCCGGGGTTGAATATCTTTAATCCATTCCTCACATTGAAACATCATTTCCTTGAATTTTTCTTTCAAGCGGCCTTCGAGATTTAGGCGTATTGAACGTCTTCATTTGTAGCCATTTTTATTTATTGTTTATTTATTTTTTGACTAGTTATAAATTAGCAAGAAATAATAATGATAGATAATAATTAAGTATATGTTAATATGTATAATTGAATACCTGCTCATAGGTTTACCATTAGCAGTCGATGCCAACTGTTTTTTTATATCCATAGCTAAGTATTTAGAAATATATATATGTATTCATACAAAGGTACTGAGCAATCAGCGAACGGCATCTAAATCGCCATGACCGCTTGCCGCCTGTCTTGTCTGTCACCACGAAGCACAAAGCGGACGCTGGGCATCCAAAAAAGTATGACTGCCAGTATTAATACCTGTTCGGGATGATCGGCCCGCACTGACTCTATAGTTGCATGACCAGCTCATCGGCGTGGCCGCTGTCGCTGTCGTTGTCGTTGCCGTTGTCGTTGCCGGGCCACGATTTCAGTTGAGACAATGACTGATTTTGGCATTTTGGCCCTAAAAATACATACAGAGGTGTTAGCAGTTTGACGTTGCGGATCTTTTGGCTGGAGTTGTCGCCGTTGCAGCGCCTCAGACCGGGTCAAGATGAAGACGATTCCGACGGCGGACGCTCGCCTCACGAGACTGCAAAGCAACAAATAGAAATAAATGAAAAAGCTAAATTTCACTTTTCAAAGCAGACATTCTGATGCTCTGATGATAAAAAAATATTTAATGATTTACACAGTTTAATTTTTTAATTTAAATATTAATGCATTCTTAGCATATCGATAGCAAGAATTGCAGCAATGTATCGATATCTTGCAAATAATAAAAAACGCTGCCAATTTGAGTTTCTTATAAGCGAGTAGTTCTTATAAGAGTTTGCCGTTGGGGCATGTGCAGTGCTGCCCATTTCAATGAGAAATTTGATATACTCAATTTTTAAGCATATTTCAAATGCTTGCACGAGGCGCGATCAATAAGTAACGGACATTTCTGCCCGCAACTCGAACGTATGCAAAAAATGGTGAAATATAAAGACCTTTTAACAGTTATCTGTATATGTGTGCAGCTGCATACTTGAGCGTTGCCACACCGAAGAATAAATATATTTTCAGCGATCATTTTTAAATACTTTTGAAACAAGCCTCGTGAGCATCCAAAAAAAATTGTAAAGTAAATAACTCTTTTGTGGCCAGCCGTGCTGCTGTTTTAGCTGCTCTTTTAGCTAGCCAGCCCAGCTAGCTGCGACTGCCGCTGCTGCTTCTGCTGCTGTAGCTGCTGCCGTTGATGCTGTTGTTTTTTTGCATCTGCTGCGCCTTTGGATTTTGAAAACGATTTTAGTTAAAACATGCGACGTGTGAGTATATAAACGAAGACGCGTCTTTTCGAAGCTTAGTGCGACTTCGAACTCTTAACCAACCGGCGATCAAACTAACTCTCTCCTCTCTCTCTCCACCCAAGCAGCGTTCAACTAGCAATTCCTGTAAGTTTAATCAAGTCGCAGAATTTCTTAAGAAAACATCTTTTGTGCATTTCAAAATAATCGATAAGACTATAAATGTAAAGTGCAAAGTGCAGTGCGTGGGCGTTGCAAAAATTCTGTGA
The DNA here is from genome assembly GCA_037075325.1 of Drosophila mayaguana. NCBI lineage: Eukaryota > Metazoa > Arthropoda > Insecta > Diptera > Drosophilidae > Drosophila > Drosophila mayaguana. The sequence continues at coordinate 351,777 of JBAMCG010000025.1, read as the reverse complement.
CTTATAGCAAATGCAAAAAATAGTGACATAAACCAATAATCAAGTTTGATTTGCAAACTTTTAAAAAGTTACGAAATATTATGGCTGTGCTTGAACTGAAGATATTACAAAAAAATGTCGTAAATTCTAAAAAATTATTGTAAATAGGTTTATAGTGCTTAAAAAAGTTGTACAAGAGTTTTTATAAATGTGTAAACGGGTAAAGTATTCAAAATAGGTCTACACAGATATTATAATTCATTATGTTTTCTGAATATAATCAAGTATAATTATAATTAACTCTTATGATTAATGCGAAACTTGTATTGAAAATACTAATATACATTTTCGTTCTTCTTAGCAATATGAAAATTAACTGATGCACGATTTGACTTTTAAATATAAAATTATTGTAATTTAGTAAGCATTTAATTTAATTACTTATTATTTGAGTTTATTATAGTTTTTATGTGGAATTAAATTTATTTAATACTATAAAAAGAAAACCTCAATCGTATTAGCTTTGGATATAGTAAATAAATAAATAATAACATATTATTAAAATAGTTAATTGTAGACAGATATTTACTTTTTAAATGGTTCCTTGCAGGAAATATTAAATATACAATTTTTCAATTGAGAAATTCGAAAAATACAAATTTATTTTTTATAACACTACTTTAAATTTTAGTAGCCAAATAAATATTTTTATAAAAATTTGTTGAGTTGTAGAAAAATATATATATTTTCCTAATGTGTTAAATCAGAAGAGTCACAATATATATATATATATATATATATATTTTTATAGTTCCGTGAGTTGCAGAAAATAAAAAACAAAACGTTGTACGTTGAAAAAGTAGTATAGTCAATATGAAAAATATATAAAGTGAATAAAATAATTTATAATGAATGCAGAAAAATATTTACGAACAGCTTTATTATTTATAAAATTATATTTAAAAATTTACTTTAGAAGTTAATTGAAATTTATAATTTTGAAATACCTCGAAATGGCATTTGAAATTGTATGCATATATTTAGAGAAGCCAAGCAGTTAGATGCTATCCAAAAAGAATTCTCTTCACACGACTTTATAGCTATATGTACATGCATTGGGTGAGCTTAGCAATTCAATTTCATTCACATCATTAAGCTCACGAAGTCGACATTTTGTTTTGTTTAATATTAATTTGTTTTCATGAATTAAAAGACGTTTAATAAATTGCTCAAATCGCATCGACTTAATTATGGGCTTAGGCAATATTAGACGAAGTTTGTGTAACCATCGTGGGCAAGGCCGAATAAAACTGATTAGAGCCGGAAAAAGAGCTTAAGATGGACAGCGATACGCTGCCTTCAAGTCATTTATTATTCGCGCACATTTCGGCGCTAATTTATAGACTATGCCAATTGTGGACAAGGTGTAGCTCCTGACGAAGCCTTGGAGCCGCTTAATGAGGATGCCAAATTCCACACCTGAGATTCATTTATATGACCGCAATCAGCTTATCCGGATTTGCTAATCTCGACTCGCAAGACCCAAAATAAAAGAAAAAAGCTGTCCTACTTTGTTTGCCCTAGACTTCAACGACTACTGCTATATGGCAAATGTTGATGCCCATAAAAAGTTGCTGGCGAGCACCGAAACGCAAATACACTATTTGCTGATGGTAAGAGTTCAGATCAAATATTGTTGCAACCCAAAACAGGCGCCTCTGCGTACAGAAAAAAACCTTTACTAAACAAAACAGAAACAGCGAAAACTATAAGAAAAAAGTTAACAAAAAATCAGCAATCAACAACAAAAACAAACAAACAAGCTAATGCGAATAAATTTATATAAAGTCGCTTATTATTGGGGCAACCTTTAGCTGTCGATTCGCGAAGACGAGCTTCGCGATAGCTAAGATAAAAAACCTTTTTATTATGAAGCTGCAAATTGATGCTTGTCCAGAAAAACACGCAATTAAAGCTCAATTCAAACCTGACATAATTACATATCAAACAATTTTGGATATTATGTAAGAATTCTTAGAGCAGGCGAAATTGCTTATACGCCAGATGGACCGCGCTGCAAATACAACAGTTCACAGTACACACCTACCATGATGACTGATGACAAAAGCTGGATGACTGCGAAAATACAATAAATGTGTGTAGACATGTACATGTATATATGTATATATATATTATATTCATATAAAGATATGTGCACAATGCGTGGCTGAGGCGTCGTCGTCGTCGCCAAAGCCTGTTGGGTAATCTCACCTGTTTGCCATGACGAATACACGAACACGAACACGAATACGAATATGAATACGAATACGAATACGAATACGAATACGCATACACAAGCCGTAGTGTAAGCACCCATGTCTGTCCGGCTGTCTGTCCGCTCGTCTGGCTGTCTGTCTGTCTCGCGTTTGCCCAAATGGCAAAAGTTCACGGCAAGATCATCAATGTCCAAGTTATTATTTATTTCGTTTTGTAAGCAGTCAATAAAAAAAATCATTTTATACGCCAATCATATGTATAGTGAAGATGCTAAAGATGCTAAAGATCCTCAAGATCTCATCAATTGCCACAACAAATTGTTAGCTAGTGCCAGCTGCCTATACTGTGTGTACCTTAGTCTCTGTACTAATTCTTGCATATATTAGCATATTTTCAATCAGTTTCGAGCAATATACATTTCATTTCAATTCTAATTTACGTTTGTTAAGAGCGGCGCATTTATTGTCAGTTACCTGTTTAAAATAAAAACATTGAGCAGCATATTTTTTTTAACTAAGATAAAGTACTTTGCGATTAACGCCGTGATGCCTCAAAGAATTTTTGAAAATAATAGAAACAACTCAGAAACCAGTCAACAAATCAAAGACTCAGTTTGGGATCGGGGTTCAAGTAACAATTAAGCAACAATATGCACAAATTGCGCATTGATAATTCAGCATAACAACAACAGCAACAGCAACAGCAACAGCAACAGCAGCAACAACAATAACAAATAATAAATTTATAAAGAAATAATAATTTAGGGAATCCAAAATGTTGAAGGTCATTCGAACAGATTGAATAAACAAAGATGAATGAATGGTTTGTAAAAGCATTCGACAAAATGTGGTAGCAGCGTCGTCTTCAAGAGTTAAGTCATCATTGGGTCAAGCAGACAAACAAATCAAATATGTATGTTTATTTATGTGTATATATGCAGATTATTCGGGCTATACAATCGGGCTGGCTTGCCACACGCCCTCTCAAAATTTACCATTTATTAATGACACCTCTTGCCTTATAAATGATATTACAATCATTTTGATCGCGCTGCAAACCGGTTTTTAAAACACTTTCAACTTTATAAGAAACAAATCTCTGAAATCTGGATCAAACTTAATTGGCCATCGAATATTTATATATAAATATATCATATTTTATATAGTATGTATGCTAAATTAATTTTATGATGCCAGAAGAAAGTCTTTGATGCATAATAAAGTATAAATGGGTTGAAAGTGAATTTTATTACGGAATATAATCAATATTTCTAGGATTTAACCTTTCTTGCTTCTGATCTAATACAAATTACTTTTCTTTGCTTTAATATAGAAGGAAATTACATGGAATGTTTTGGGTTGTTCAGCTTAACCTGAAGTTGTCTAAATGCAGGCAGATCGTTTTTAACATTCATAAAAAAAAAAAAAAAACAAACATTGACTGCATTTTAAATTAAAATTGGATCGGCTTCAAATTTCAATATTCAATTGTCGTTTACTCTTATTTTATTATTTACAAATTAGACAATTTCTTAATTTATACTAAGCCCACTCATTTAATTTGTCTAACGCAATAAAAATTGGCATTAAATTTGTGCGAAATTGAGGTCAATACCCAAAACAGCTATTAGACTTTATAATATTGAAACTCGTTTAATTGAAACCAGATCTTTCAATACAAAAATACCCTTTGCTGGTTAGAATTATTCTTTTTGATTAGCATTTACAAAAAAAAAATTGATATTATTTACAAACAAAGTCAATTGGTTTCTCATATTTATAGCCAAAAAATATTTGCGCGTTTCTGAAATCCGGCTTCTCGAAATTCTCAATGATTGAACCTTGATAAAACTCCAGTCTGAACTTGAAAGACTGCGAATTTTCGAACTCTTGCGATTGGTTTATTATATATATATATATATATATATATATATATATATATATAAATTTAATTGCCATCAAGGTTGCATAAATTATTACAAATTGTGTGCGAAGCTGACAAAAATTAAGAATATAAAAAAATTAAAAATTAATAAAATATTAGCCAATAAGATTTACCTTGGAGCCATAACATAAAGTCGATCTTTATAGCTTAAGTATTCTCTCTGCCACATTCCAGGGACTAAATAATTCTGAATGATATTTTATTAAAATATATATTTAGCTGTCAAAAAACGAGAGATATAAATGTGAATTCGCGGCTGATAATTGATCATTGAAGATTAATATTTTCGACATCAATTTGTATATATAATTATGTTCATGACTATTGTCATATATCTGTATATAGTATATATTTTGACAAAGAATTAGTAGCTACTATTATGATATTATATAATTATACTTATGCATATTAGAAGAGAAAAAAACAACTTTACTTACTTACGTTACTTACTTTACGTTTAATTTGCAACAGGTTTTAGATTGAGCGACAATCCACTGAAAATGGTCAAAGCTGGCCACATAATACTTTTGACTCAGCTTTTGGTATGGAACGCGCAAAAACGTATTGAATTCCAATTAATTTATTATTGCATTTTAAAGGTCATTGCTGGCGGCATAGATCTGAGGAAAGGCGATGATTATGTTGATAATGAAGTCAGCCCAGCCGAGGTGGCATTATCGTTCCCCCGAGTATCGCGGAAAAGCGCCGCATACGACGGGAACATCGAGAAGATCGACGTCAAATGCGATACGTCGAATGGGATGATAGTCGAAGTGGAATTCGCAGAGATATTTAATGGAGTGATATACAGTCAAGGATATTACAATGATCCCAAGTGCAAGTATGTAAGATTTGAATGCTTTAAATTTGATTGACTTACCAACTGTTCTCTAGATATGTGAGCGCTGGAAGTAATGAGCGTCGATTTGTTTTCAAAGTGCCCTTCGATGGCTGTGGCAGCAAGCCATCCTGTTCTATATGCGCTTCTGTGGACAATATTCTAATCATACAGAATGATCAGGATATTCAAGAGAGCTGGGACACTGCACGCAAGATCACATGTAGTCGCAGCGATGAGCAGGAGAAAACTGTGTATTTTCGACCATTCGTTGTCGACATGTTGGAAGTGATATCGGTAGAGACTCCAAACGGTCCAGTTGAATGCTGGATGGAGATAGGCACAGGTCTCCCACCGAATATCAAGCCAATTAACTATACTTTAAAGCTGGGCACGGATATAACATTTACTATTAATGTCAAACAGACAACACAGACCTGGGATATTAATATCTTGCAATGTTATGCTTCCGATGATCCTGATTTCGATACAGGCACCGCAAACAAATTGCAGCTTTCCGATAAAAATGGATGCTCTCTGAAGACAAAAGTATTTGGGCAGTGGAAAAAATTGGAGTCACCTCCTGGCCAAACGTTAACTTATTACAATACGCTTAAAGCTTTCAAGTTCCCCGATCGATCTCAGGTTTATTTAAAATGTGATATTGAACTATGTAATGGTGTTTGCGAAAGAAACTTCGCTTGTGGAGAGGAATTCATTGAGCCAACCAAGCCACGTTGCTCTGCTGGCTCCAACGATCCCGCCTGTCAACCAGGAACAATTCGCCCCCCTGTAACGCCAAAGACACCATCTTGTTATCCGGGCTCGACTAATCCCCGTTGTCATCAAGAGCCACAGACAACCGTTTCACCTAATTGCTATCCAGGATCACGAGATCCCCGTTGTGAACAGGAACCCAAAGTTACCTCTAAGCCAAAATGCTATCTAGGATCGACAGATCCTGATTGTCAGCCAACGACTTACCTTCCTCCAACCACACAACGTCCTCCTGTTACTCCAGCTAAGCCAAGATGTTACCCGGGTTCGACTGATTCCCGTTGTCCTCAAGAGCCAAAGACAACAGCTGCGCCTAACTGCTATCCAGGTTCACGAGATCCCCGTTGTCCACGGGAGCCCATAACCACACAAACGCCCCGTTGCCTACCTGGATCCACAGATCCCGATTGTCAGCCAGCTACTTACCTTCCACCAACTATACGACGTCCAGCAGTCACAACACAACGTCCTCCTGTTACCGTAACTACGCCAAGATGTTACCCGGGCTCGACTGATTCCCGTTGTCCTCAAGAGCCAAAGACGACAGCTGCGCCTAACTGCTATCCAGGTTCACGAGATCCTCGTTGCCCACGGAAGCCCCAAACCACACAAACGCCCCGTTGCCTACCTGGATCCACAGATCCCGATTGTCAGCCAGCTACTTACCTTCCACCAACTACACGACGTCCAGCAGTCACTACTCAACGTCCTCTTGTTACCACCACAAGGCCAAGATGTTACCCGGGCTCGACTGATCCCCGTTGTCCTCAAGAGCCACAGACGACAGCAGCGCCTAACTGCTATCCAGGTTCACGAGATCCTCGTTGTCCAAAGGAGCCAAAAACTACTTCAAAGCCCCGCTGCTATCCAGGTTCAACAGATCCTGACTGCACAACTACACGACGTCCAGCGGTGACTACGACAAAGCCAAGGTGCTATCCAGGCTCTAGTGATCCGCGCTGTCCAAAAGAACCCACTACAATCACATCTACTCCTTCATGTTATCCAGGATCGAAGGAGCCTGAATGCCTAAACTGCTTCCCAGGATCACCAGATCCGAGGTGCCCCAAAGTACCAACGACCAAAAGGACCGGATGTTATGACGGATCAAGTGATCCGAAATGCCAACCAGCCACTTACTTGCCTCCAATAAAAACGACGAGAATTCCTGGAAACCAAAAAACTCCAACACCAAGTTGCTATCCCGGATCTACCGACCCTCGTTGTCGTCAAGAGCCAAAGACGACAGCTGCACCTAACTGTTATCCAGGATCACGAGATCCTCGTTGCCCACGGGAGCCCATAACCACACAAAAGCCCCGTTGCCTACCTGGATCCACAGATCCCGATTGTCAGCCTGTAACTTACCTTCCACCAACTACACGACGTCCAGCAATCACTACACAGCGTCCTCCTGTTACCGTAACTACGCCAAGATGTTACCCGGGCTCGACTGATCCTCGTTGTCCTCAACAGCCAAAGACGACTGCTGCCCCTAATTGCTATCCAGGATCACGAGATCCTCGTTGCCCACGGGAGCCCATAACCACACAAAAGCCCCGTTGCCTACCTGGATCCACCGATCCCGATTGTCAGCCTGCAACTTACCTTCCACCAACTACACGACGTCCAGCAATCACTACACAGCGTCCTCCTGTTACCGCAACTACGCCAAGATGTTACCCGGGCTCGACTGATCCACGTTGTCCTCAAGATCCAAAGACAACAGCTGCGCCTAACTGTTATCCAGGATCACGAGATCCCCGTTGTCCACGGAAGCCCATAACTACACAAAAGCCCCGTTGCCTTCCTGGATCCACAGATCCCGATTGTCAGCCTGCAACTTACCTTCCACCAACTACACGACGTCCAGCAATCACTACACAGCGTCCTCCAGTTACCGCAACTACGCCAAGATGTTACCCGGGCTCGACTGATCCCCGTTGTCCTCAAGAGCCAAAGACAACAGCTGCGCCTAACTGTTATCCAGGATCACGAGATCCTCGTTGCCCACGGGAGCCCATAACCACACAAAAGCCCCGTTGCCTACCTGGATCCACCGATCCCGATTGTCAGCCAGCTACTTACCTTCCACCAACTACACGACGTCCAGCAATCACTACACAGCGTCCTCCTGTTACCGTAACTACGCCAAGATGTTACCCGGGCTCGACTGATCCTCGTTGTCCTCAACAGCCAAAGACGACTGCTGCCCCTAATTGCTATCCAGGATCACGAGATCCCCGTTGCCCACGGGAGCCCATAACCACACAAACGCCCCGTTGCCTACCTGGATCCACAGATCCCGATTGTCAGCCAGCTACTTACCTTCCACCAACTACACAACGTCCAGCAGTCACTACCCAACGTCCTCCTGCTACCACCACAAGGCCAAGATGTTATCCGGGCTCGACTGATCCCCGTTGTCCTCAAGAGCCAAAGACGACAGCAGCGCCTAAATGCTATCCAGGTTCACGAGATCCTCGTTGTCCACAGGAGCCAAAAACTACTTCAAAGCCCCGCTGCTATCCAGGTTCAACAGATCCTGACTGCCCAACTACACGACGTCCAGCGGTAACTACGACAAAGCCAAGGTGCTATCCAGGCTCTAGTGATCCGCGCTGTCCAAAAGAACCCACTACAACCACATCTAGTCCTTCATGTTATCCAGGATCGAAGGAGCCTGAATGCCTAAACTGCTTCCCAGGATCACCGGATCCGAGGTGCCCCAAAGTACCAACCACCAAAAGGCCCGGATGTTATGACGGATCAACTGATCCGAAATGTCAACCAGCCACTTACTTGCCTCCAATAAAAACGACGAGAATTCCTGGAAACCAAATAACTCCAACAACACCAAGTTGCTATCCCGGATCTACCGACCCTCGTTGTCCCCAAGAGCCAAAGACGACAGCTGCGCCTAACTGTTATCCAGGATCACGAGATCCTCGTTGCCCACGGGAGCCCATAACCACACAAAAGCCCCGTTGCCTACCTGGATCCACCGATCCCGATTGTCAGCCAGCTACTTACCTTCCACCAACTACACGACGTCCAGCAATCACTACACAGCGTCCTCCTGTTACCGTAACTACGCCAAGATGTTACCCGGGCTCGACTGACCCCCGTTGTCCTCAAGAGCCAACGACAACAGCTGCGCCTAACTGTTATCCAGGATCACGAGATCCTCGTTGCCCACGGGAGCCCATAACCACACAAAAGCCCCGTTGCCTACCTGGATCCACCGATCCCGATTGTCAGCCAGCTACTTACCTTCCACCAACTACACGACGTCCAGAAATCACTACCCAACGTCCTCCTGCTACCACCACAAGGCCAAGATGTTATCCGGGCTCGACTGATTCCCGTTGTCCTCAAGAGCCAAAGACAACAGCTGCGCCTAACTGCTATCCAGGATCACGAGATCCTCGTTGTCCTCGGGAGCCCATAACCACACAAAAGCCCCGCTGCCTTCCTGGATCAGCAGATCCCGATTGTCAGCCAGCTACTTACCTTCCACCAACTACACGACGTCCAGCAGTCACTACCCGACGTCCTCCTGCTACCACCACAAGGCCAAGATGTTATCCGGGCTCGACTGATCCCCGTTGTCCTCAAGAGCCAAAGACAACAGCTGCACCTAACTGTTATCCAGGATCACGAGATCCTCGTTGCCCACGGGAGCCCATAACCACACAAAAGCCCCGTTGCCTACCTGGATCCACAGATCCCGATTGTCAGCCAGCTACTTACCTTCCACCAACTACACGACGTCCAGCAATCACTACCCAACGTCCTCCTGCTACCACAACTACACCAAGATGTTACCCGGGCTTAACTGATCCCCGTTGTCCTCAAGAGCCAAAGACAACAGCTGCCCCTAACTGTTATCCAGGATCACGAGATCCTCGTTGCCCACGGGAGCCCATAACCACACAAAAGCCCCGTTGCCTACCTGGATCCACCGATCCCGATTGTCAGCCAGCTACTTATCTGCCTCCAACTACCAGAGGTCCACCTATAACTACGACAAAGCCAAGATGCTATCCAGGTTCTAGTGATCCACGCTGTCCAAAGGATTCCCCTACAACTACCCAAACTCCTTCATGTTTTCCAGGATCAGAGGATCCTGAATGCCTAAACTGTTTCCCAGGATCACCGGATCCGAGGTGTCCTAAAGTACCAACGACAAAAAGGCCCGGGTGTTATGACGGATCAAGTGATCCGAAATGTCAACCAGCCACTTACTTGCCTCCAATAAAAACGACGAGAATTCCTGGAAACCAAATAACTCCAACAACACCAAGTTGCTATCCCGGATCTACCGACCCTCGTTGTCCCCAAGAGCCAAAGACGACAGCTGCGCCTAACTGTTATCCAGGATCACGAGATCCTCGTTGCCCACGGGAGCCCATAACCACACAAAAGCCCCGTTGCCTACCTGGATCCACAGATCCCGATTGTCAGCCAGCTACTTACCTTCCACCAACTACACGACGTCCAGCAGTCACTACCCGACGTCCTCCTGCTACCACCACAAGGCCAAGATGTTATCCGGGCTCGACTGATCCCCGTTGTCCTCAAGAGCCACAGACAACTGCTGCACCTAACTGTTATCCAGGATCACGAGATCCTCGTTGCCCACGGGAGCCCATAACCACACAAAAGCCCCGTTGCCTACCTGGATCCACAGATCCCGATTGTCAGCCAGCTACTTACCTTCCACCAACTACACGACGTCCAGCAATCACTACACAGCGTCCTCCTGCTACCACCACAAGGCCAAGATGTTATTCGGGCTCGACTGATCCCCGTTGTCCTCAAGAGCCAACGACAACAGCTGCGCCTAACTGTTATACAGGATCACGAGATCCTCGTTGCCCGCAGGAGCCCATAACCACACAAACGCCCCATTGCCTACCTGGATCAACAGATCCCGCTTGTCAGCCAGCTACCTATCTGCCGCCAACTACAAGAAGTCCACCTGTGACTACTATTCATCCAAGATGTTATCCAGGTTCAACAGATCCTCGTTGTCCACAGGAACCGAAAACAACAGCAAGGCCCAACTGCTATCCGGGATCTACCGATCCTCGTTGTCCTCAACAGCCAAAGACGACTGCTGCCCCTTATTGCTATCCAGGATCACGAGATCCTCGTTGCCCGCAGGAACCCATAACCACACAAAAGCCCCGTTGCCTGCCTGGATCGACAGATCCCGATTGTCAGCCAGCTACTTACCTTCCTCCAACTTCACGACGTCCACCTGTGACAACGACTAAACCAAGATGTTATCCAGGCTCAACTGATCCTCGTTGTCCCGAAGAGCCAAATACGACTACAAAACCTAACTGCTATCCTGGATCAAGTGATATTCGTTGCTCACAGAGTTTAGTGACATCAACTGTGCCTCCAGATACCACTCCTATTTATTGTTATCCAGGTTCTGTAGATCCCCGCTGTCCGGATACTTATAAGGGTTCAACGCCCATTCCAGCAACATATTTGCCACCATTGAGTGATCCAGGATACGACAGGACAGTTAGAGATGCGAAGAGCCAATTCTTTAATGAGATTAACAAATTGGCGATAACAAATAACAATATTTTTGAGTTATTCGATGATGAGGATGTTGAGCCAGCGCGAGTAAAACGTGATGTAATCGATTTAAATATAGATCCAGTAGCTTCCACCGATCAAGGCGATGATCTTTTGTCTAGAAAAATTATGAAACGCGAATTCAATGAACGACAACCAGAGAGGGAAGTCATTTCCTTCACTCTTGGCATTCGGACCGCTATCAAAGTGAATTAGCCAGAGCGCAACTGTGCCAGCAAATAAACCCTCCCGTATTTAGGTTATCGTTTAAACATGTATTATGCCTACATATTTATATCTTACTATTAAACGTATTCATTCAAACATACTCGATTGCTAGTGTTGTAAGTGTAAGTAAACTCAGCTTAACTCAGTAACGAATGATTTATGTACATTTTAATTCATACGAATAAAAGTAAATACAAAACGAAAAAATTACCCAGCGCTACATTTAAATTATTTGTAGTGTTTAATAATAATTTTGATCGCATACCCGTTTGTTGATTAATTAGATATTTAGGTCAATTAAACTTTATTCTTAAAGAAGCTTTGAATATTTGTTGCCGCACTCCCGTTCCACAGCGTCAATCGAAAATATTCATCTACATAATCGTATGATTTATTTATCTAAAGTTTAGCAGCAACTCGCTAAAACTTATTCGATCGCCCGAAGTCATAAGGTATAAAATTAGAATACATTAAATATATTAAACAATTAAATACTTATGTCTCTGGATAGCGACAATATGAATTGCTTTCGATAGATTCGCTGGGTATCCATTCCTCAAATAGAGGCAAACGATTCTTGAGCGCTTCGATTTCGCGCAGAATTCTCATAACATTTCCGCCCACCAGTTTCTTGATCGCCGCATTGCCCCAGACACGATCGCGAGCCAACTCGGCCAGCAGTAGTGCATAGCTCTTGGGGGCCCCACCCAGACCAATATGGTCCACACCGGCCACCTTGCGTACATAGTTTATGGCGATTATGGCCTCCCTTACATTTATTGGTCGATCTCCACAGCGCTCCAAGTTCAGTAGAATGACACCACCATTTTCGGGCAGCAGGCTAAAATGTATTCGTTAAACAACAGAAACTCGGGTTCTTTAACTGAAAGCCTACCTGAGCACGTGGTCTGGTATAGAAGCCACGTTAGTGCCATTACACATGGAGAGTGGGCTAGCATTCATCAGAAGAACAGGTGCCTTGGCGGTGCGCAGGGCTATTATCATTGCCGGCTCGCTCAGCTGCGATATCTCCACCAACATGCCCAGCCTATTCATTTCGTATAGCATTGTCTGAAAAAGAAAAAGTTTATTTTATTTTATTAAAAAAATAGAAATAGTAAATTTAAAGTATTTCATAAATAAAGTACATATATATCAAATTAAAAGTATGTATTTGTCATTTTATTTATTTGCATTCACCTTGCCGAATTCATTAAGCGAATTGGTTGCATTCTCTTCGGCTAGATAGTCCCTTCTCCTGATGGCTGCGGAAGCCCAGGGCGTGGTGCACTCCAAGCTGGTAATTGAAACGAATCGTGCGCCCAGCAGGTATAGCGAGCGTAGAACGGCAAGGCTGGTGCCCAGGGCGTGGCCGCCACCGATGCCCATAAGCACAGCCACTTCGCCTCTTATATGGGTCTGTTCCATTTCATCGGCCGACTCAACAATGTGCATGGAATTCGTGGAGGCTGTGATGCGTTTCGCCTCATCGATGCCCTCCAGAACCAGCTGCACTGCATCCAGATACTGGGCACCGCAGTGCACAGCGATGGGCCACAGCACGGCACCGATATGATTTTGCCTAATGTCGGCCATGCCGCTGCTATTCAGCTTCACATCACTGGGCGGCTTCCAGGCGCCCTCGATCAGAGGTGATTCCGTCAGCAGCCTCCGAATGAAGGCCAACCGGGCTTCCAGCAGCGACGAGGAGCGCAATTGGAGGGCCAATGGAATGCCACCAGCCATGGCAATGCATACAAGTACCACACAAATACCCACTAAAATCTTGCGACCACGGGCACCACCCGGACGCTCAGCGGACGACTCGCTGCAGGAGTCCTTCTTGCAATTGTAGCTCGGAATGCCACCATTGGCGCAATGTAGCTTCTCATTGCCCCCGCCGAACTTCGTTATCTCCGCTGGCAGCTCAATGTCCGCGATTTCGGTGAACACAAAGCATTGCTGCTTGCAATGCGGCTGATGCTGATGCAGCGGATGCACCTCCATAAAATCACGATTTGGCACTGAATTCATTGCATCCTCTGAAGTATGCAACAATCTTTATCCGTAGCTTTATCTCTATCTGTATCTGTATTAAAAAGATTTTTGCAAAATAAACAGCACTGCGCGAGAACTTCGTTGTATTGATTTTCCTTTTCCAATTTACTTGCACCGAGCTCCTGCGCACTAAAATTCTGCAGATTCCTTTGAAAGTCTGGCAGCACCTCTAAACAAACTTTGAAAGCAAATTAATATTGTCATTGGGAATAAGTGAGCTAAATTCAAAATAAGAAATGTGATTTACATATAGTGAATTAAATATATATATTTTAAATATTTATTTATTAAGAAAATATGAAAAATATATTTTAATGTGCAAAGTGTTAAATTTAAATTTTAATGATTTAAATTTAATAACCAAAAATCTAACTTAAAGCTAACTTATTAAATACACGCTTATTACTTATTATAATTTTTTATGAGCAGCTAGCACAATTTTCATTAATGCGTGGTGCGGCAGAGTCTCCAGCACGCACAGCAGTTGAATATGATTCGTTATGTAGTTGGAGGACAGCGCTATTTGCACGGCTTGAGCAAAGCGCTCCATGCACTTTAGATAGGCAGCATCCTCTTCAGGCGGCACTTTGGTCTCAGCGAGATGAGCGCAGTAATTTTGTAAAGATGTCACAATTTGCATTAGATCTTGAGCATGCAAAGGCGTTGACTCGCCGTTGTTAACTGTCTTCAGTAGTGTGTGAAGCAACGATAAATGCAAATTGCTATAAGCCTGTCGATTCGAGACCAATGGGGCCAACACTACCCAGCGCAATAAACCGGCGAGCGGTGTAGCAAACGGCATGGCAATGGCGCCGGCAGGTAGAACAAGAGGCTGCTGTGGTGCCTGACATAGCTGAGGATTCTCTGTCGTCCACTCTGTAATAACATCTAGAAGCGCATCTGGTGGTGGTGTCAGAACACCGCCACGCTTCTCATTTAGATAGAGATCGGCCACGGCTACCATAAAATTGGCTGCAAAGTGCGGACCAACCAATGGCAGATGTCGCAATTGCTCAGGAGTTTTGCGCGAGAACGAAATAAAGTCGCTCACTATATTCTGAGCCACCTCTAAGCTCGGCTGCGTTTTGCAGCCAACTTGTTGCATCCATGTGCCAGCCGAGGAGAGCAGTGGGGCTACCGAACCCGATACCGCAGTGCTAATTAGTCTGGATAGGAGCCTAGATCGCTGTGGGGTCAAGTGACTACCAAACAGTGAGAGAAATATCGCATTGCGCGTGTCATCCCGGCCAGGCCTTGAAAAATAATCAATGAGGGCGAGAATCAATTGAAACTCCTGATAGATATTCATTTGGCTGATGCCCCCCACTGTTTGCATTTTTCGCACATCTCCATCCTTGGCACGTTCCAGAAAAATGAATTCCGAAATGATTTGCATTGCCAAGTTCTGTTTATTTCGGCTTGCAATGAGAGTTTCTGCAAGTAGACATAAACATTCCATACAATAGTTGGATGAGGACTCGATATATTTATGCTCACCTAATCGAGTAAGTGCCTCAACTGCACACATTGGATACTCAAATTTCCGTAAATTTACTTTACCATCGCCTACAGAAGCCATTTCTGTAAAAAAAATTTTAAATAAGTTTTCTACAAATGTTTTCTTCTGCGGTTGTTGTTTTACAGTTCAGTGTAAATTTTTACGAACAGCTGATTGACAAATAAAAAATCGTTCAGTTATCGATAACAATGTTAGCGGAATTTTTCAAATTTCCCCTACTCGACAGATTGCTATACATAAGCTTAGAAAATCAAAAAGCAGAAGAAATTGGAAAAAGACGGCAATATCATTTATTTTGATGGTAAAAGTGTTTCTTTTTCCTAATGCATTATTACCAATTAATTTATGGTCAAATTTAAATTACATATGTATGCAAATAGCGCTAGCATTATTGCATGTATTGATTATAAAATAAAAATGGGGTTTCGTTATATCAGTAATTTGGTTAAACTTTGTTAACAGCAAACACATCAGTTAATGTCGAAGCAATAGTCTGTTTAACGTGAGATACGACTACGGCCCTAAATCAATAAGTAATTAACAATTAAAAATGTATTAAAAGCCCGCTTGCTCCTATATTCAGTTAAAATTTGAATTATTACCGAACGTATTCAGTCTGATATTTAACCGAACGCAATGCGAATCGAAAGTTGACAAAGTAGTTAAAATGGCAAATGTTAAACGAAATAATTCGGCACATTTTGAAACTTGATAATAATTAAAAGCCAATACATACGACACAGGCATGTAAATAAATATACATACATATGGGTAATAAAGTTAAAAAAAAATACTATTTTTTCTCAAAAAGCTTTGAACAATATCCATACATACGCGCATTTAGGCGTTTGTGTTTGTGTCCGATTATGTGTGAGACAATGTACCTTATATAACTTTAATGCTAATTGTAAGTCATGCTGCTCATCCACATGTTTTTTTTTTTTTTTTTGTAATGGCAGTCTTGTGTTTGTCACCGTCCCGGCTAACCAATTGCAGCTTCCAACTTTCTGCCGGTTCCTGATTGCTGGGACAGGCGCACCACATTTAGATCGACATTGGGAGTTTACTTACGACTAATTCAGAGTAATCACGTACCTATTTATGTAGACTTACGCATTAGAGGATTTGAACACACACAAACATAAGAAAATATCTAAAGACTAATCGAAAGGGATGAAACTTAAACTTGATATATGATTGAAAGTTGATTGTGGTAAAAAATCGATTGCATATACTTTAGAATTAACAAGTATTCGTTTATAGCTATAGATTCTGACTTTTCTTTTTTGACTAATAAACCCCATTTTCATATTGCAAACCTCTACTGCGCAGACACCACATAAATAAAACGTTAAGCGAATTGGGGGCTTAGGTCATGTTCCACGAGGACGACGACGAGCTGGATGAACAATCGTCACTCTCTGTCGTTGCATTGCTGCCCGTCGGTTTGGGGCCCCAAATGCGAACGGTGGCATCGTCGCTAGCGCTGGCCAGTAAGGACGGATAGACTGGATTCCAGGACACGCAGTTAACCGTCTTAGTGTGACCGATCAGCTTGGCCAACGGCTCCTCGCGCTTGAGATGCCATATGTACACAACCTTATCCTCGCTGCCGCTTGCCACGAAGCTCTCGTTAACGCCGCCAAAGCAGGAGTGAATGGCAAAGTTGCCTTGTCGTATGCCCTGAAAACGACGCACCAGGCACTTATCCTCTATATCCCATAGATGCAGTCCCTGATTGGACACGTTCAACAAGGCCAAACGATCGGCCGAATTGATGCTAAATGTCATAATTGGATGCGGCTCACGCAATATATCAAAGTCCGAGCGTGGGTTGTCGAAATTATAGCTGCAATTTAATTGGAATATTATAAATCTGGATGAGATTAGATATGTTGGTACTCACCCTCTTATACGATAATGATTATCGGCCGCCAATATGGTTTTGTTGTCTGCACGAAAAGCGACGCTATTCACACGAACACCCTCCCAGGAGTCGATCAAAGTGCCGTTCAGATCGCACAGATATAGCTGACCCTTCTGGCCACCACAGACAAAATGATTGCCATCACGGCTGAATGTGCCGCAGGCTAGGCTATCATCGAGGGATTGCGAGAACTTGACAACCAGCTTGCCATCGTCCACATTCCAAATAAAGAGCTCGTGCGAGTCCTCGGTACCGCCCACTAGAATAAGCTTTGAGTCGGGACTCCAGCTGACGAAGCTAACGTTCAACTGCGCCTGACCGTCGAGCACACGACGATTTTTGAGCGTCAGTTTGTATGGATCTACATCCCAGATGATCACAGTGGAATCTTTGCTGCCGGTGGCCAGCTTGAGGCCATCGGGCGAGAACTTACAGAACCAGACCTCGTCACAATGATCGCTCAGAACTTGTATTGTCTGCATGGGAAAGCCATCTGTGGAGCAACAATGATCCGTCAACAGCGACACCGTCTGCAGATTTGTTTCCCAAGCCATATCGTGAAACGGGCAGTCTTGGCTCTGGAGTTCCACCGCCTGCTGAAGCAGCGTGCGTAAGCGACGCGGCGACATCATCACCGATGGCGGCATAAATGTCTGCAGACGTTCCATCACAAGGGCACGCGATTTTATGCCCTTGCCATCCCATTCGGCGCGCCGGTAGAGGTCATCATTTGTTGCACACATCATATAAGAGGATAATTGATGAACACGCGAAATGTTGTGCTGCAGCGGCGTCAGTTCGCTGCGCAGCACGTGCAATGCATCCAATGGATTGCCATCATCCAAATGCTCCAAGTACTTTTGCTCTAGCAATATGAATTTCATCTCCGTTATTATCGTCGACGATTTGCCATTATCGATCAATGGCTCCAAGTCCTGCAAATCGGATCATATGAAATTCTTGAAGGCCAGTTTAACAAAAGAAAAGATGAATAAACTTAAGGAAATATTTAGCATAGGTAATCTAGAGGTCTAAGACTTCCGCATCTGTGCAAAGATCCAATACATCTTCTTACATGGATTATTTAAAACATCCTACCTTAAGATCAGCATCGGCTTTATTCCAGTCACCAACAAGTACATGTTCCCTGAACTTTGTGGCTGACGGATGCTCCAAATAACAGTTGGATTCCTGCATTAAAGTCTTCACTGACTTTTCGAGGCCAACGTCGTGCAAATATTGGCCAATAAGCCGTATTATCTCTTGATTTGACTTGTCCAAATGTATGCCACTATATCCGCTGCTATTATTCTCTCGATTGTTCTCACCGTCCACCGCACAGACATTGTTGCTGCCATTGTTATTTGCTGCGAAGCCATTATGCTTTACATCATGGCCGTTTGTCGTATTATTGCTATGGCCACTCGAGGGTTGGGCAACCTCATCGGCTGCCCTGTCACCCCCGGCGCCAGTGTCGTTGGTGACATTGTCGCTCCCAGCGGGCTGTTCCACAGCGGTGCTAGAACCACTGTCTGAAGTGCCGCCAGCTACTCCTTGTGCTGTGGAGGATGACAACGCCGTTGTACTCTGCATGTTCATGCCAGAAGCGTTGTTGTCGTTTATGTTGCTACTGTTGTTACTGTTAGTATTGCTATTGTTGCTGTTGCAGTTGTGTGTGCTGGAGGTGTCCGTTGGGGACGTTGTGGAATTTGATTGCAGTCTATTGACGTCACTATTGCTTTTGCTCTGCCGGCTTTGTTGTGGCTGTGATTCACTTCTGTTGCTCTGTAGCTGTTGCTGTTGCGCTGCTCTGGACGTAGACGCTGCGTTCGAGTCTACGACAGAAACTGAGTTAGATCCACCTGAGCGACGTCCCTTTTTGCGCGGCGGCTGGTCCCCGGCTGAGGCACCAGTTGCAGCAGCCTTTCTGTTCTTTCTATCAATTTTGAGTACTTTTTAGGATCCGCACGGCAACAAGTAGCCACCACTCCACTCATCCACACTTCGCTTGTCGACTGTCCAATCCGTATCGGCCTACTTATTATCTGTTAATCACCCGCCACGCTGACTAAGGATCTTGGGATCGTTGATAACAATGAGCTTCGATCCACTGCCAAGAGAAAAACTATTAAATTCAATGTAATTGCAATCGAAGCAACTGTGAACATATGTTTATATATTATATAATACAATTACATTTATACTTTCTAGATCTGTGAAAAAGTTCACGAAAATATTTGCTAATCATTGAGAATCCACTGTGAACAAAAATGCGTATAAATTTTATTACGCAGCGCACTACATTTCCTTATCTTTTTTGTTTGCCATGTTTGCAATAAAAGGGACTATAGTATCAATATGTTTCATATTTCAATCTATTGAAATTAAATTGTTTTTAATCTCTGTATTTGATCGGCAATAGTGTAGTTATAGTTATTTAATTCACAAATTCATATGCATCTAATAAACGTTCACAGTTGCGTTTGCAAACCAACTATACATTTCAGTATTAAAAACAAATATATGAATATTTATACATTTAATATTTAATAAGTAATAGCACACACGACATACAAACATTAACAAATTTCTATTGTATACACATGTGTGTGTATGTGCATGAATGTGCCTTCATCAATGATGTACACAATATGTACCCCAACCGTACGAAAATTGGTGTACACACACATACATGCATACATACATAGGGGCCATGCATTTCTGCTGCATGTATGTGTTAAATGCATTTACTACTTTAATAATACTGGTTCGGGTATGCACAGCCAAAAAGAAGCCCGAGCGCAATCGGGTTTTTGATAGAAACGAGCCGAGCCCCGAGCTAATGGCCAAAGAGTGTGCCAGAAAGGGAACAATTGCATTCAAAACAAAAACAAAATGGAAACAAAGCTGCTGATGGTGAACACCAATACATTTGCGCACTTGCGTTGCTCTTCCATGGTCGTCTTTGATGTAGTATATATATGTACATGTACATATAGTTGGTTAAATCTATTTACGACATACTCTCATAAATGTATGTATTTATTTTTACTTTTTAGCTACACTTGAACAGTTGGTTTCTCCTGCATTCACAGTTAAGTATTAATGGGTTAAAAATTCGTAGACTTCCTACTCTTTGTGTCGTACATACACACACACACACACACACACACTCACTACACGCACACACTTTACAACACTGTGTGTAAAAACAAAAACGCACTGCCACACATGCATACATATTCAGATTACATATGTATGCATGCATATGTACGTACACATAAATACAGCAAACTGCATACATATACAGCTTATTTTATTTCATATCTGCATTTCTTTTTCAACGTTCTGTGTGCAGACATTAGTATTTATTTCGTTTAGTAATTAATTATTTTACAACGTATGTATTGCCTTATGAATTTACGCTGAACTTCTTTTATGCACTTTCAACTAAAAACAACGACAAATGGTCACACAATAGATAAAAAACGAAAAATACGTAGCTTAAGTGTGCCCATATAAAATCGGAGGTCAAATAATAATTTAGTATTCTTAATATACTGCCTGAAATATTATTGAATTGATAAACTATTAATTACGGAACAAATGTTTTCAAACTATATTTTTAATTTTTTATTTGAATCGAATTTAAGGTATTGTTATTGTATGGTAGGAGTTTTGTTTAGGTTTTATATAAATAAATATAGTTCAAAATACAAGAGTAATCTGAATTATCTCCATACTTAATGTAATGATGACAACACTGTCGCGGGCAGGCAGTTGCATATAATCTGCTGTAAAGCTAACGGAACACATACGTACATTTTTTTCTTGTGCATTTATTATGGTTTTCTATTTCTAGGTCATAAATATATATCTAATTTTATTAAATATTATAATTTGATTATTTGTTTTTAACATTTTATATATTTAACAATCTATTAACAAATTTATATATGTACAAAAATAAATTTGAATCAATCTGAGTATCATTCAATTAAACAGACTTTCTACGATTTGCTAGGATGCTCGTAATGAAGAACTCGCCAGCCTTGTAAGAGCTGCGCACAAGAGGTCCACTGGCAGTATAAAGAAAACCCAGCTCATTGCCTCGCTCTTCCCAATGCTTAAACTTCTCAGGCGTAACATACTCGATGACTTTCAGATGTCTCTTTGTAGGTTGCATGTACTGTCCTAGGGTCAAGCACTCGACGCCAACATCTCGTAAATCTTTCATCGTTTGCTCCACTTCTGCGTCCGTTTCGCCTAGGCCCAGCATAATGGAACTCTTTGTGATGAGATTTGGATTGAAGTTCTTGGCCTCACGCAGCACTTGAAGCGTTTGCCGATAATGAGCACGGCGATCACGTACAAATGGTGTTAGTTTTTCTACTGTTTCAATATTGTGTGCGTATACATCAAGGCCGCAACTTGCAATTGTCTTCACACACTCCAAATCTCCACGAAAGTCGGGCACCAAGCACTCCACAAATATGTTGGAGTTGCTGTAAGAGAACAACTTCGTCACTAGAGTATTAAAAGTGAAAAATTAATTGCTATTTACCGTGCTTTAATTTCACGCACTGTCTCTGCAATATGTTTGGAACCACCATCAGGAAGATCTGCGAGTTGTTTCAATCACTAGATAAATATTCCACTTATTGCTTAAATAACTTTTAGCCTTACCGTCCCGATCTACAGATGTCAACACTATATAATCCAGGCCCCAGGATGAAATTGCTTTAGCCGTGTTCACCGGTTCGTTCACATCCAAAGGCGGAGGCGCTCGAGATGTTTTCACCGAGCAGAAGCGACAGCCGCGTGTACAAGTGTCACCCATGAGCTGTAATCACAATATGTGCTATCAGCTACCAGCAAAGGTCACAAAGGTTTTACTCACCATAATTGTCGCCGTCTGTGTGCCATGCTCGCCACCGCCCCAGCATTCGCCGATGTTAGGACAACGCGCCTCCTCGCACACTGTGGACAGTTTGAGGTCTCGCAGCTGAGACTTAATCTTAGCATAATTCTTGCCCATTGGTATTGTTGTCTTTAGCCATGGAGGCAAGCGCAATTGTTGGGTCTCTCCCTTTTCGCGACGCAATTTGCCATCGTAATTCTCCCAGTCGTCTTTAACACCGTCAGAATTTTGGATAAAATCTTGAAAATTTGGGCCCTTTGATAACCGTTCGCGAATTTCTTCCAGTTTTTCGACGCGTGTTGATGCTGCTCGCTGCAAAATAAGCCAAAGAGTAATCTTCACATGTATTTTCCGAATACTAATACTAACCACCAAAGTAGTCGATGAAGCATTCAGTTTCCGCAACATTCTCGTTAAAAATTTATAATTTTTTAATATATTCGCATTTGTTTTTTATGAATATCTTACGAAATAACTAGCTGGTAATCGATTGCTTTCGATATATCGCAATATTCTGACGGTCGAAGAAGGAAAGAACATAGATGAAATAAATACTATAGCATCCAGCACTAACCATATGTTAACCGATCAAATTTCATCCGTATTGTTTATAAACATATAATTGACTAATCGATAGTACAATAAATGCAACCGCTTTTTTATCGTAGTTTATCCGTTACGTTTTAAACCAGGCCCACAATATTTAGTCTGTTTAAATTAATTTTCTAAAAGTAAAAATGCAATCACTCTAGTTTCCGTAAATTATTCAAAAATTTTTATTTGTATGTAATTATATACATATGAATGTTATTATATAATTAATGCGTAATTATATAAAAATTATTTATATATACGAATAAGCATGCGTATTTAAACATTTGCATATGTTTGATTGATCTTATGTTAGCTATATGAGTTTAAAACAAAAAAAAACACAAACTGGCCTAAAAAACATTAAGCTAAATAAAATAATGTTAAGATAGTGAATTAGGGTGATCTAAGCCAATTAAAAATAAAGATTTGTGGACGGAAAAATATTCTTTCGCTCATAGTAAGAACATTTGAACATTAGAGTAGTTTAAAACTTCTATTGGAATGTTTCGCAGTGGTGGGCAGGAGAAGTTACACTGTGTATAATTACGATACTTCTGTGATGTAGATGTATATATAAACACAGTCCTTAAATTGTGTAAATTTGTGTCGTTAATCGGCGTTATTTGCCTAAATTTATATTAGAATATATAGAACAATAAATTAACCAATATCTTATAGAACGAAAACGAATAATCAATTTTAGAATAAAAACAAAACTCCTAAAGCTATAGATGAATTTCGTTGCATTTCTGTGTCTTTGTGCCTCTTTGATGAAGCTCGAATCGAATAGTTTTAAATAAATCCTAGAAGCGGTCCTTCGATGTTGCGCTATACTCCAGTTCATTGAGATTTTGTATCTCCTGTAGTTCCTGGAACTTTTCATGGTCACGAATGTGCGCATAATTGGCCGAAAGGCACATCAAATAGTGTACCAGACTGAGAATAACCAAAAGTGTGGAGAGCGTGGCCAGAATAAACATGACCTCAGCGTTCTCAACACCATCCTTGCAGAATGCCTTGATCTCATACTTCTCACACACCTTCATGTCCTCGAGCTTTGTATTTGGCGGAAACATGAAATCTGCAAGAGCAATATTTGTTTTTTTTTTTTAGCAAATTCAGTTAAATTTTTTTTTTTTTTAATTATCATCTTACGAAATTGTGTCAAATCAATGCAGCTCAGCGAATGCTCAACACTCGCGCACATATTCCAGAACATGGTGTAAATGAACGTCACAATAACCAAGAAGCATAAAATGAGCGTCCACACAAAGTTAAGCAGATACGTAATACCCATGAGCACTGCACAGGAGATGCGACCGCCGACGCGTGATCGCCACGCGCGGTAAACCTTATAGCGTGTCGCACCCGTTGCCAGAAAGCCCACAAACAATATCATAAAGCCGAGAGCAGCCATGCCAGCAGCAATTATGACAAATATCATCTGCACAGCCTCAATCCTGAAATAAGTATGAGTAGAAAATAATTCAAAGTTAGCACAGCATAAAACAGCATTAAATAGCTTACCATATTAATCGGAGGTGAAACACTTGATCCATCATAATAACTGTTAGTGAGGCTCCTCGATACATTGTGCCACAGAAGATGCCAACGCCCAGCAGACACATTAGCGTCGCTATTAGCGTTGCATAGGGTATGCGTGCCATACATGATTGGCAACAGTCCGCTGAAATAATTAAGAATAGAATCAATTCACAATAAATAACACAGCTCGTACTACAGAAAACGGCAATGAATATAATTACAATTACTTGATCTTTCTTTGTAGACCATTACAGTCATTGCAAGTTCTAAATTTCAGTGTTGGTAAACGGGGCTACTATGCATAATATGTACTAAAGCACATCATTTCCGCTTATGCTTGTAATAAACTCTAATATGCTGACGAATTGGTACGAGGTAAACATACACATACATATGAAAGTACGCTTGTGTGCATACACTCACATATGAACATAGATAGCCCTGATAAGAGCAGTGATAAGGCACACGAAATGCAGGTGAACAACGACAAAAAAAGAAATAGTGCGTAAGCCATGTTCTGTGCCATGTAATATATATATGCATGTATATTAGCCGTCGGCCTACCTTCACCACCCCGCTCAGTGTATCTATCCAAGGAGCGATCCGACTGGTAGGTACTGTGTCGTCGATTTTGGTAGGGATTATTGTTATAGGCACGCGTCAGCACCCCACCGTCGTCTTCGAAGTTCGTTTCGAGCAGGATTTCTTCGCGTGGATCTCGAACGCGATCGCGATTATTATTTCCTTTGCCAGACATGGTTCACAACGAATTATTTATTGAATTTGGATTTCAGGTATTCGGTTTCTTTTATTTTTTGAAAAATGTTTACTTAATACTCTTTAAACTCGCACTGCATGATTATTTTTTCTTTCTTTCAATTAACTTAACACAAAATGTGATTCACGCTCACTTCGACGTCAGCGAGAACAAACAGACTGAAGCTTCGCTCTCGGCCTGCGTAGGCTACTTGTGTGTATCCAGTGAGCCCTTCTCACTCAGCCAACGGCAATTCTGCTCTCTTCACATTCGACTTCGACTCCATTCTCTGCTCGCCTCTGTCTGTGTGTGAGTATGAATTTCGATTTCGTGCTGAGCAAATTATCGTTCATTGTTGTTGCTGCTCGCTCCTACTGAGGTGCTGTTGGAGCCAGGTTGTTTGAAAAGAGAGAGATATACAGCGAGCAACAAGAACTTTTAATCTCACACGCCTTATCAGTTTTACTCACTTTCGATATTGGGCAGAGGAACAGAGCTGTTGACCATCTGCTAACTGACAATGGTCATTCGAACTCGAAACTTTAACAGTCTTATTCTTATACAATTGTAGTCAATTAAAAGGTCACGTACAGCAAGTCACACACAAATATAGCTATACACATACATTCGTATACATATGTATAGCTATGTATACATATATAAGTTGCATTCTCAATTTACAGTTACTTTATTCAATTGAAGGGATTAAACTTTTGCTAAAGTTCAGATCACCAATTTGGAATGAACTAGAGTAAATTGCTAATATTTACTTATTGGTAATTTAAGCACTAAAACTTAATCAACGGCAAAGATTTTAAATAGTTAACTATGTGTTTTAAGATTATAATGTTTTATATGGTAATGGACGGTATTTTGAAAACTTATCGACTCTACATAAATGTTATATTAATTGAATTAAAATAAATTACCATTAATTTTATTACATTTTTGTTTTTTTTTAAGACCTGTAATTCTTCAGACTACCCTTGATAGATATTTAATACTAAGGGTATTTCCTCAAAATTAGCTTCTACTTCTCTCTCAGTATTTCTTTGAGATTAGCAAGCAACATCAACATTCGCATCAACATTATAAATATACTTATACCTACGCTAATTTAATATATATATATATATACATATTACAATTTGTAAACAATCGGAAAATAAACACACAATTTACCCCAATATATCCTTTATTAGAAGAGAAGGGTAGCAACAGAAGTCTCATACATATTTATTTGTCTGTCTGTGCGTATGTACATATGTACGTATGTATGCAAGCGCTCTCAGTTCGAGCTTTGCATGTTAAGAACAGCATGCAAATGGCACTGCATCGTTTCTTAAAAACTAGGTCATTGAGTCCATGCATATTTTTTAATATTGAAGTTAAACTTACGCATTTTGTGTCCTTTAGCTATCCGTTTCTATAAATCAAGTAATAGTTTCAAGTCGAAAAGAATTCAAGCAGCTTTGTTGGCAGGATAATGCGCGGGATTGAAGTTTCAGTTGTTTACAGCTAATTTGTTTACATGTGTACAAACGTAATATATTTGAGCGTATATGTGTGTATTTCGCTGAATGAATGTGGTTGGAGGTGTGTTAGTCGGTACGCACGAGCGTAGTCAACCAAAACCAGTTTTTAAGCTGTAGGCCAGACTCTGAGCAACTAAGCCAAAATAGACGTGCCAATCAGTAATAAATAATTGACGTTGTATTACGCTTTATGTTTTGTAAATCATTTGAACTATATATTTAACTTGTATACATTTTACAAGCATTTATTTCGAACTCGTAAGATTAGGAATAAAATAAAACAAAACTTAAACCAGACTGCGCAACACAGTTGAAAACACTGAATTCGTGTGTATGTACAAAAAATACTAGTGATGTTAAAATCAAATCGATTTCATTTATATATCGATATTTTAAATAGTTGAAAAAAAAAAACGATGTTTTTAAACTAGTCAACATGCTCTTTGTGTTTCATTTAAAAATTTTAATTTATTTGTTTTTTAATATAAAATTTCAAATTTAATATACCTTTTTCTTAACATTATGTATTTTAAAAAATTACATTTCTACTATTTTTCATAAAAATATGTATATCAACTGCTCTCAAAGTAATATTTATAAAATATATATTCATACAAAACATGAGAGCTATCCTAAAATACAGAATATAATTTTACTTTTACCCTTAAAAAAAAATTTATAAACGGTGGGAATATATCTAGATTAGCATGCGATTGTGCCAAGGTGCCGACGTCGTCGGCTTTGAGTTTATCGCATTGCAGTCAAACTTTTTCCCATTCAACAGAGGAGCACACCTCAACTTCATCTGCACCTGTGGCAGCTGGGAGACTCGCTCTCTAACAGCCAATGGCAGCTCGTCATGGTTGGGGAAGTGGGTGGAAACCCCATTAGGTTGCGTATACGTTATGCCTCCACCCTGAGTCTCTGGTATAACGGAAATAACTGATCCATCATAGAATTGAACTTGAACAACTCCATGGGACAGCTGAAATGAGATACAAATTTAAGTAAAGTTTGTTTAGGTATTATAAAAACCAAAGTCTACCTCAGTGGCAGTGCCAATGCCTTGGATATTTAATCGCTTAATGGGCACATTCTGCTGAGCAGCTAACATCTGAGATCCAATCAAATCAGTATCACTGCGCATCGAAGAGATGGTGCTAATGGAGAAGTTGATTGAGCCCTGCGAACGCAAAATAATATTAAATTAAGGACTAATTGGTTCATGATATTTAGTTACCTGTTGCGATTTGGGCGTAGAGTACATAAAATTGGTTGTATCCCTCAGACTTTCCGAGCGTTGTGCGGGCAACACTTCTGCAATGGGTCGTCTTCCAATCGTGACTGGAAAGCAAGTATTGCTACCCGTTTGTGCCAGCTCCAGTGCATTGCAAATACTCAGGCAGTGGGCGAAGCATTCATTGCTGTGTTCAATCAAACGTTTCGCCTCGCCACTTGTGTGATCTGAGAGCAATGCACCGTTAGCATCATGCACCTTAATACCTTCACTGGGAGACTTGGTCAGCTTTGCGCCGGAATAGTAGCTCATCTCGAAATCGGCCATATTCTCCATTAAATGACATTTAGCCAATTTGCTAAAATAAGTTACCTTTGGAGTTTTACTCTTTACCAAGCCCACGAACCGTGCTGCATAGACGTACTTCTTCCAGTGTTTGCTAGGCAAGTTATCATAAGTATAAGCATTATCCGTGCCGTTTGCGTGAAGCTCCGAAGGCTTCTCCCTTATGGGCAATCCTCTGATAGTAAATATTTATATTAATAATTGTTTCTCCTTTTTTTTACTCTCTCTTACCGCCCCGGATCTGGTTGATAGATTATTATCCGCCGTCCGTCGTTGGAAATTCGACATATATCAACAATTCGATCTTCATTCATTCTACTTTTGCACTTTATAAATTCAATGACTACTTCGCCATTTGCCATAATGCTCATAATGGCATTCTTGGTCTTATAGCGGGTTGGTTGCAATCGGAGCGTGTTTAATGGTGGCACGGATATATGCTCATTATTAGCTTTAACCTCTGTCGGTGCAGGTGCAAGCGATGGTGTTGAGTGTACCAAGAAATGGCCCTTCTGTGTATTTGGTCCCATTCGCTGCCAGTCCATATCCGAGTTCTCCACCGCCTCTGTCGTTCCTAGCCTGAACGCTGCATACTTCGGCTTTTGATTCTCCTGGTAGTAGCCAAATTCCTCCTGGATCTGTGGCAGCATTTGTGGCATGGATTGCTGTTCCACTGAGCGTAGCCGTTGCGAGTTCTTTGAGTCATCTATGAATAGCGAGATTTATTAAAAATTATGGCAACTCGCTGAGCTACTGTACTCACTGCTCGCAAATGTCACAATGCCGCTATCGCCGCTGGCAATGCTTTGGCCATAGCAATCTACTGATGACCCTGGCGTTGTATAGGATATTGTACTTCCGCCTGCCCGCGACATAAATGGATGCCTGATCACCTGCTCTAGAGAAATGCGTTCATGTGGATTCTTCCTCAATAGCTTGTCGATTAAATCGCGTGCTTCATAGGACAAATGTCCTGGCATTGTATAGTCAGAGTGTACCACTTTATTGAGTGTTGACTGTACAGCGTCTGTGTCGAATGGCGGACGCCCCACCAAGAGCGTATAAAGCATGCAGCCAACGCTCCAGAGATCAGCAGGCAAACCATGAGACATGTGTGACACAACTTCCGGGGAAATGTAGTTGGGGGTGCCACACATAGTCATGTGCCGTTCGTCGGGCCTCTTCAACTGGGTCGCCAGGCCAAAGTCGGCGATTTTTACGTGCATATCCTTGCTGAGCAGTAAATTGGAAAGCGATATGTCCCGATGCATGATGTTATGCGAGTGCAAGTACAGCAAACCATCTACAACTTGACGCAGTATAGAAGACGCTTCGTCTTCAGTGAAGGGACGCTTCATTTGTTGGTTCATGTAGCGATGCAGCTCACCATTGTCGGCCAGTTCTAATATTAAGTAGACATAGTTGGCGTCCTGGAAAAACGTGTACAGCTGCAACACAGACGGATGCTTCAGCCTGGAATGTATATCGACTTCTTGTCTAACGCGATTCGATAAGCCTGAGCCCTGTATGAGCTTCTTGTCAATCTGTCCACATTTAATTACATATTAATAAAAATATTCATGTCATAAATATTATGTATTTACCATTTTAATGGCCACATTTTGATGGGTACGCAGGCATTTTGCCTTGTAAACACAGGCGAAGCCTCCTTTACCCAGCAGGTGCTGTACTTCATATTCCTATAAACACAAATATTTATTAAAATTGCGTTATGCACCATCAAATTGTATATG
This sequence comes from Drosophila mayaguana, assembly GCA_037075325.1. Classification (NCBI taxonomy): domain Eukaryota; kingdom Metazoa; phylum Arthropoda; class Insecta; order Diptera; family Drosophilidae; genus Drosophila; species Drosophila mayaguana. Next base: position 321,944 of record JBAMCG010000025.1, on the reverse strand, counting down.
TTCATTAAATTACATCGATGGTTTCTCCAAAATTTCGATATGGTAGCATAGTTTACTTTGATTTACATTCACTTTTTATTCTTATTCTCATAAATAAACAAAAACAAGCCAAACACATTTAAAAAGAAGAACGCCAATTTGCTAGTGTTGGGAAATACCAAAAATATATTTATGCAGTACAATCTGCAATTGGCATACTGACTTTTTGTTATCGATATAAATTAAATTTAGATCATATACATTTATTATCCGATATCTGTTCTCAACGATTGAGAACGGAATAGATGAAGTACTGCGAATATATTATTATAAAATTAACTGTAAAATTACATCTTAAGTGGGATTTCGATTTCGCAAATATTATCAATATTATACTTTAATAATAATAAAATATACAAATCACTTGTTTGGCTACTATAAAACTATATTGAAAAAATGAATCATTTTTAAACATTAGGCATCTTTATTTAGACCCATTAACCGTTTAATTACAGAACTGTAGCACTGATTAAATAGTACTTGTTAATCCACAGCAATGATTTCCCAACGTTCGATTCTAACATTTATTAAACAAAAAAATCGAATCATTATATTTTAAATAGATTTCGTACTCATTGTTTTAAATAATGCATTTTGTGTATATTTATATTGTGTTAACGGTTTTACAGAACAATGTATGTGTTTGTGTTTAAATATGTCTTGGAAACCAAATTCGTCCATTTCATTTGGATTTTTTAGAGAAAAGGGTGCGTGTTATTTGGAATTTCGTAATTTATGATTTTTACAAATTTTCATAATTCAAATTGCACAAATTTTTTGTGATCAATTATCTTCAGTCTCACACAGATTTTCTTTATTTTATAGTTAATTTGTTATACACATATATTTATTCTTATCCGGCTTTATGTATTAAAAAATATAAGCTTTTTAAAATATCTGTATGGGTGATTTTTGTTGGTTGTTATTTTTCGTACACAATTACTTGATAAATTCATCATTAACTTTACAATTTTATTTAAATACCTAACAAAATAATCTTTTATATCTTTATATGGACAACATAAGTATGTTGTTTAAAGTAATTAATACTATTATTACTAACTTATTTATAGTGTTATATAATTATGTATATACTATGTATTGAATATATATTTATATATATTGATAGATGTATATATATAACAATTTATTTAATGGTACAATGCTAACCTTTAACTGCTTCAAAACTTCGCGTTGCTTTCCAATTTGTTTGTTAACTAAAATATATTTGAAATAGTCAAATTTTGTAACAGAATAAAAGTCAATGTGAACTAAACAAACCTTGACACACACATTGATTGATAGTGTTAGTTCTCATGCTCTTTGTTTATTGCCAATATGTATTTAAGACATTATACTAAACATTAGAAAAATTATAAACAATTTAGTTTGCAATAGGTTATTTGATTGCGTATAGTATATACATATTACAATATTACACACCGGTCAATTCGAAATGCTTTTCGTTTTGTTTTCTGTTGATTTCTTTTTCTTTTGTTTTTTTTCTTTTTTTTTTTTTAAGCAATTCATCACTATTTAAATATAGACTTAAATTAGTTATTTTGTTTAAGAGACGACTTAAAGAATAGAGTGCTTTGGTAGAGCATGTCAACCCGAACTGCCTGCGAGTCTCCCTGCCAACTATTTATAATTGATTATAATTTTAGATGGTATTAACTTTGCCACCAGGCACACTCCACCTCCTCTCGCTGTTTATAGTCTTCCTCTTCTTCATTGTAGTATGAAGCATAGAGTAAATGCTAGGCGTCCCCTACCATCGCAGCGCCGTGCTGCTGATACTTAGCTGAGCAAATGACACCTGGTGGCAGGGACTCTTGCTGTTCGCGCAGCTGGCGACGCCGCTTCTTGCTCCAAAGCTCATGACAATCCTGCCATGTAGGCAATTGTGGTGTTGGCATTCTGTTAAGTTACAAATACGAATAATTTCATCCTGTGCTCAATAAATAACAAATTACTCACTCATCTGGATTGATATTCTTCAGCCAAGGTGATCTGAGTGCATCTTCCGCAGTAATCCGTTTGTCCGGATCTAAATCAAGCATTTTATCAAGCAGATCAAGCGCAGATGTTGGCATAAACTCAAAATCTTCACGCAAACGTCGACGATGCGTCTTCTTTTGTTTAAGTGTGTGAAAGAGTGGCAGCTTAATTACATTTGGCCAAACGGCGGGAATTGGAGAGCCACATATTTTGGATATTGTCTCTAATTGAGCCATTTCTGCATTTGCCTGAAATAGCGGGCGTTTCAAGAACAGCTCGCCCAATATGCAGCCACATGACCACACATCTATTGATGGTCCATAACGTTCCTCGCCAAGCAGCAGTTCCGGCGGACGATACCAGAGTGTTATTACTTTGTTCGTATACGGACGTTCGCGGTCCTCAGCATTGTACAAACGGGCCAATCCAAAGTCTGCCAACTTGACTTTACCCCTAAAATACAAATAATCATAATTTATAATAGACAGATTAAAGAAGACCAATTTATAATCATACTTATTGTTCATCAAAATGTTGGAACACTTGATATCTCGATGTAGAAAATTCTTTTTGTGACAGTAATTGAGGCCATCCAATAGCTGTTTCATAATGCTTGCATTGTTCTCCTCATTAAAGTCAACCATGCCCGATTCTAGAAGGCCCATGAGATCGTGATCCATATATTCAAATACCAGATAGAATGAGCCCTTGTCCTTGCGAAACTCAACTGCGTCCTGTTTATCCGTTACTATTTCATGGAGGTTTACAATATTGCGATGATTAAGTTGTCTTAATATTTTGATTTCGCGCACAGCCGTTATGGGAAATCCTTCCTTTTCATGTTCCAATCGCACCTTTTTCAATGCTACCATATCATTGGTATGATGATCGCGTGCTTTGTACACCTGAAGCGTATATCAATAATTCGATTAAATTTATAAAGTATTAAAGAAATGTTGGTTTTTGATATTACCTGTCCGTATGTACCCTCGCCAATCTGTGCAATCACTTCAAACACATCCACACATCGTTCGCCCCAATCTCTGACATTGTTTCGCGAGTCGCGCCGATTGAGTATCACTGGTCGCCGCCGAGTGGCAGCATGTGATGTATTTGTATTGGCACTCGCATTTAAGCTGTTGCTATTGCCACTGGGTGTATCAAAGTCCTCGGGACTGTCGATGACATCATCGTCACCACTTAACTCCTCGCTGCCCGGTATGACGGGCGGCATTGGCAGATTCAAAAGGCTTTTATTGACATTGGCATTGAGGCTGGTGTTTAAATTTTTGTCGTCTGGGGAAAACTTCTTTGTTGATTTGGGCGTCGTTTGCTTGCCTACATCTGGAGGAGATGGCGTTGGCGCGTTCTCTAAATCGGCTGCAGTCATGCCCGGTGGCATGGGTAAGGCCGTAAGACTCTTCGGTTTTTGATTGGCATTCATTTTAAAGGTCAACGAGGTTATTGCTGAAGAGGAATCTGTCACATCTCCAGCAGTCGAATTAAACTTTAACGCCTCCGTATCTTTGTTTGGCATTGGAATGTTGTTTAGGTCCAAATCAGGCTTAGCACCACCACCGCCGCCGCTGGCGCCGCCACTACTAGCAATTCCGTTTGGTGTTGCACCAGCTGAGGATTGAACTGCCATATACGATGCTGATCGATTGTCTGCAACGTTGGGCGTATTGCCATCTACCGAGGAACTGTTTTCGTTGATAGTCAAAGCACCGTTGCTATTGCTGTTCTCTTCGTTTCGTTCGATGATCTCTTTAAGAGCTTTTTCTCGCTTATGCCGATCCTTAACTAGCTCAGCAAACAAGCTAGTCTCGCTTATCTTTTTGATATATTTCTCGCGCTTGTACTTAAGATCACGCGAAGCTGGTGAATGAGAGCGCGACCCTGAGCTGCGACTGCTGCCCGAGCTAGGGGAGCGTTTGCGACTACTGTTGCGATGATGCTGATGACCCCTAGGCGATCGTCGATGGTGATGTGAGGTCGAGGCTGAGGCGCCCGTTGGTGACGGTGGCGATGACTCGTAATAACGCGAACTTTGTCGTGGAGAACGCGAGGAGTAGCGATCATTGGAAATACCCATACCACTGCCCGAGCCACGCTTGGAAGACGACCTCGTTGGCAATGGTGGCGAAGGCGAATGAGGTGCGCCATATTTGTTGTGATTATGTCGACTATTACTTCGTTGACGATACATGCTACTGTTGCCCGATCCGTTGCCTCCTCCGCCAGGTGAGAGTCGACTGCGTGACAGGCGATGAACGCTTGGACTCCTAATCGTAATATTTGATTAGTATATGCTGCATATGATTGCGTGCACAGTTGCCTACCTGGACACCCTCCGCGAATATCTATCTCTGCTGTATCGCTCATATTTAACAGCATGGTGCCTGCCGTGCTCATATGGGACCATAGACGAAGACAGAGATGCATCTCGTCCATCGCTATACTTTCGTCGCTTGTGCGGCGGCGTGCTTGGTTGATGGTGATAGCGATCAAGCTCTGTAAAATCAATAGTTAGTAGTCTCTCCGATTAAAAGTAAACTAAATTCCATAAATTACTATGCCCCTCACTTATATTCGCTTACCTGGTGAGATGCGTTTCACCTTTCTCGCATCAAGACTGCTGCTCTGTCCACTAACTGATCCGCCTGAATAGCGCGACGCATACGCATTGCTTGATCTATGATCATCTTTCAAAGGACTCTGCACATAACGAGAGCTGCGCGAATCACGTACGCTGCTACCGCCACCAACCCCAGTGCCACCAACAGTGGCTGGATGCGAGTGGCTAAGCAACTGTGGTGGAGTGCGCGGAGATGTGGCATAACGCTGGCTGGTACTGCTGCCACCAACTCCACCTCCGGAGCGTATCTGTGGGGACCGATGGCGACTGTTTGTGGTTTTGTTCGTTACCGTCACTTGCAGGCAACTGCCTAAGGGAGTGCTTGGAGCAGCGGTTACTTCGCCATAGTAGGCGTTATTAGTACTATTGGGACGTCGGGCAGGGGGAGTGCCCACTGATATGGGACTGCTTTGACTGTCTTTGTGAGGCGTGTACGAAGGCACAGAAGCGCTAACTGTACGCTCGGCACTTTTGGCTCGATTCGGTGCCGTTGGCGGCGTATAGCGGCTGTGCCTGTCCAGCAACGAATTGAGATTGCTGTCCGATAGGGAATCTATGCTTGAGTATGACTTCGCTCGCTTCTTCTTGCGTTTCTTGGACTTCTTTTTTGATTTGTGCTTATGCTTGTCCTTCTTCAGTTTTTTACGCTTCTGCCGTTTCATTTCCGCCTCCAATTCATCCGTGTCTATCGTATCGCTAGACATGTAGAGCTCCCGATCCCATTGTTCCTCCTTTGCGCTCTTTGCTGGCGTCAGACTGACTTCGCTGCGATGATGATGATTCTGTTTCTCGGTGACAGAGCCGATGCTTATCCTACTACCGCTGCTGGCAACAACTGAAACTTGCCGTGATCTTGAACCAACTGCAAGAACCGAACCCATATCCTCACTCTCCTCATTGCGTCTTTTCCTACAAAAAGACAGTTTGTAATTGAATTCACATTTTCGTATTAATTATTACCTGAAGTCATTGTTCTTGGTAATGCGCAAAACAGGATCACAATTCTGTTTCCTTATCTGATTTTCCGGTTTTCGATTGGAAGCGTTTAATAATGCTGCTGCTCGGCCAGCTAATACAGCATCCGAGTCGATTTCTCCAGTTTCAGGATCGGAAAAATCCTCCGAGCTAACGTCGGAATATTCCACTAGCGCACTCGACGCCGCAGACGACGAATGCATTTTCTACGCTTGCTTATATATATATATAAATATATATATAAATGTGCTCCGATCTGTACTTATCCAAATTCTTAATTTTTTATTGTTTATTTCACTCAATTTATTTGTTAAGGTTGAGCTCCGTCCTTCGCGACTTTGAGTACTTAGTGCTGAGTTTTACAACAAAACTCGCAAACACAACCGATATAGCTGACATTTGAGTAGACACTCTACGTGATCTTTGCCTTTCGGAGTTATATTAATAAATGTATGTACAATTATGTACATATGTGTGTATCAATGCGGTCGTCGGTCGGTTGGTCTGTTGATTTGTAATTTTCACTTTTTGCTTATAATATTTACATCGTTGCATACGTGAAAGCAGAAACGTCAGACCCTCTTTAGGTTTAATCCAATATTTATCATAACAACGGAAAACAGATATAGTGCTTCTAGAGGAGGCACTCCCGAAAATGGACTTTTATTATCGTCGATAACGTTTTAGTTTCTTAAAATGAACAAAAAAGAAATTTGTCACTTGCCATTTTTAAGGTTATATTTTATGTGTGACCAATCTAGGTGACGTGCAAAATACCATAATTGTCTGTTTAATAAAATGCATATCATATAGGATACATTGCATGTTTGCACTTTATTTTAAGAATGGAAAAATAAGTATTAATTGTAAATAAATTAACTTTAATAATGTAGAAACCGATGTCTTGATATTTTACCAATGGTTCGGATTGTTAATCTTGTACAAATAAAGAAGAAACAATTATTTAATTTGTTCAATATTGCTTCAATAGTGAAACGCACACAATTCTTTTCATTTAAATAGAAAGTTTCAGATATCTAATTTATTTACAAAAATACTATATTTAACCGGTCACATTGCTAACATGAATGAGCTGTCATATTCATATATAATGTAACTTAAAATCAGTGTTTTTCATTTAAGTACACAAAATATATAGATAACAGAGCAGATTTGTTTTTAAATGTGCAAAACCAATTATTTACGTTCATAAGTTAAAAAACAATCTTGCTTGCGGCAACTATGTAGCCAAACTTGCATGTGTATGTTAATACACGCACAATGTCCCATGTATATATATAGATATATACATGCATTTTTGTTGTATGTATGTGGGTCATTTTATTTGTTCTGTGGACTTACCAATATTTTATTTTACTGTCTACACTTCACTTTCTGTTCCTTTTCTCTTTATATACTTGACAGTTATTTGCAATACACGCACTCACTTGTTGTGTTGCGTCTTACATTATTAAATAACACGTTTGCTTTCTTTTTAGATCATTAGAACACAAATTACGTGCTTAAAAATATGCGTAGATATTGATTTATTTCGCGATATTTATCAAATTGAAATTATTGATATTATGATAATAGTAATGATTTCGCAAGATTTATTTTCAATTTTTCATAATGAAAAAAAGCAAAAAAGCATTTTAGAATTCTCATAAAACCTGCATGCGACATTGACAGAGCTCGGCCGATGATTGCAAGTACCAGAGTTGTAGAATCGATAAAACTAATTAAGAGAGACCAGTGATAATTTTAAAAAACCATATATACTAAATAGTTTAAAATACTGACTCTATTTAATTCATTTAACACAGACTTCAGTCATTTAAATGTCTAACCGGCATGTCTACAACAAGTATTGCTACGATAAATACAACTCCATCTTAAATGCTGCCAAATACCTAACATACTCTTTAGTACCAAAGGCACAAATAACCAAAATTATGGTCAGCCAGCGAAGATGACTATTGCTAATACCAACTACATTATAAGCCATTATTAATGAGCAAAGATGATGACTTGTGACCAACATGTAGTGCAGGTTCCGTCCAAAATCGGTTGTATTACTACGCCACACCAATATGGGTAGCAGGAAGAACTTTGAGAAATTGGAAATGGCCACTACTTTCAGAATAATCAATGTAACAGATGCTAATCCAATTTTAGTCAACTGTCGCATATTGAGAAGAGCAGTGATAAAAAATAGCAGCAGCGTTATTAAAAGGTATTCTGTAAATGGTCAATATATGTAGACATATTTCAGTAACAGTAAATATTAAAATTTGTATATCCTACCACCAATATTTTGTAGTGTACACATGTAAAAGCCCTTTTCATGTAGCGCAGTGTTAGATCCATCTCCACGCTTTTGTCTGCTTAAAGCAAATGATTCCAATAAGAGGACAACGAGTGAAATCTTCCAATAGAGCTATAAAATTTATTTTATCCAAGTATTGAGTATTTTGATCAAAGTATCGCTTTAGAATACCTTAAAGTTTCCATTGCAAATCATATGTCGAAATGCGGCGGAAACCAGAAGTAAAGCATCTATCAAGATAATGAATTCTTCGACTTCTATGTATTTATCAGTTATCTGATTGCATTTGTCCTAATAATTTCATATATGTATGTTAGAATAAACATACTTTTAATGCAAATCATACTTACACAGTGGGTCGGCTTAACAGTATTGCTGTATTTTTTAATCAATTCGCGTGCCGGATTGCCACAGCTGACGCAAACATAGTTCTTCCTATTTTCACTAGACATTTTAATTCAAATGTGGTTTTTTTATCAGATTTCGTCGATCCATGTTAAAAAAAGAAAAGAGAGTGCAATCAGCTGGTTTGGAGTTGAGAATAGTCGTTAATATCGATAGACAATTCATTTTACAACGATTTTTATGTTTTTCTCAATTTTAGTAAATTGTAATGAAGACATGTATACATACTGCAATAAAAGTTAAGTTATTTTATTATAATTGTCAGACATACTTTTGAAAAATTGTCAAGCATCTAGCCTAGCTATCGCAAAAAAAAAAAAATCGAATTTAATTTATCACATTCTGTCGATATTCCACTTTTTTTAGCCCCATCCTTAGTTAAAATTTTGTGAGCATCAATTTGCAACAAAAACAAAAAAAAAAACGTAAGAAAATAAAGTGTTCTTATTTAATCAGCCTAGTAACAGTTACAATAATAGCTAAAAGTCAAATTATTGTACGCAAGGCTGCCAAAGTATAGGCGTGCTTGATTCGAAATAGAACAGAAAGTTTCATGTGCATTTTTATTCAGAAGTAGACACATATACATATGCGTATCTAAATATGTACATATACATTTATAAATATACATATTTATATCCAGAGAAAAAACGTTTACATATGTTTGTGTATTGAAATATAAAATTTCTCGAGCCTTGTCTTCATATATATGTATATATATATATATATGTATGCATATATATATGTATGCATATATATATGTATGTATGTATATATTATACATATATACAATATGTATATATATATTAAAAATCAAGTTTTGTAAAACGCAAAGAGAGGAGTTATTGCGACATCTTAATTGTGTTTGCTCTATATATACATACATATGTAGACACTTCAACACACATGTACGCATGTATATCGATAGGTTGAGTTTATCGCGAGGACATAATCAAATTTTTGAGCGTTTCAGGTCAGAACGTCTAGTTTGGTCAGATCATCTGTACAAACTTTTGCAAGCGCAAAATGAGTTCCGCCAGTGTCGCTGAAGCTCCTGTTTTAAACAATTTGCCTGGACGAAGCCAAGCGATATGCCGATATTATGTACGAGGCATTTGTCGATTCGGTGACCTTTGTCGCTTCTCTCATGATTTAACGCTAGACCGACCCGAAGGTGAGCAGCGTGCCTGCAACACAAATTCAAACACCGATGTCGATGTGGATGTGGATGCTGATGCTGATGTATTCCCTAGCACCAGTCGACGCAATTGGGCCAATGCGCCAATATTTGTGCCCGGCCAGAAAAGCTTCATAGCCCAATGCTTAAAGGACAATCATCTCGAAGACGAAGCTGCGGCTGCAGTTACTAGCAGTGCCGTTGTGCAAAGTGGAATATCATATGCGGAGATTGTTGGTGGTCCTTCCACGAACGACATGGACGTTGTCTTTAAGCATAGTGAGCCTAACTCTTTGGAGGAGGTTTGTCCATACGAGAGCCCATGCCCATATGGCGAGTATTGTCCCTATCGCATTCATATGGAACTATGCGAGATGTGCGACCAATACTGCCTGCATCCCACGGACCAAACTCAACGCAAGAAACATAAACGCGAATGCTTGCAACAGCACGAACAGGCAATGGAATTATCATTTGCGATTGCCCAGTCAAAGGATAAGACGTGCGGCATCTGCTTCGATACCATAATGGAAAAGGCTGGTCGAGAGAAACGTTTTGGAATTCTACCCAACTGTAATCATATCTTTTGCTTGGAGTGCATCCGTACATGGCGACAGGCTAAGCAGTTTGAGCATAAGATTACGCGGTATGATTAGCTGTTAGATCATAGTTAATGCTGGCGATTTATTTTTATTTAAAACATACTTATATTGTACTCTACATTTCAGAGCTTGTCCCGAATGCCGTGTCTGTTCTGACTTTGTTTGCCCCAGCGCTTATTGGGTTGAAACTAAAGAAGAAAAGGACAAGCTGCTTAATGATTATCGCGCAGCGCTTGGTGCCAAGGATTGCAAATATTTCAAGAAAGGCGAAGGCAAATGTCCTTTTGGCAACAAGTGTTTCTATAAGCACGCTCTAGCCAACGGTGATATTGTGGATGTTGGTTTGCCGAAGCGAGCTCGTAAATTGCATAGCCAAAATCAGCTAATGGATTTACTCGATGTAAGTATATGAAACTAAAATTTACAATTATATAATATAAAATGCGCATCATAAGTATCTATTTTTGCATAATCCTTTACTGTGGTTTATCTTTCCTGTATTACAATAAAATTACATGTATATATTTGTTCTTAATTCCCGTTTTTCGCAGATTTATCTCTGGGAATATGTCGATCGGCGCGATTACCATTGGATGGATGTGCTTTCAAGTGATATTAGCGAAAGTTCTGATTTCACGGATGAAGAATAAGAATAAGCTTTTCTCTCGTGAGGAACAATAAATAATAATATATTAGCGGAGCAACTATTAATAACATGCATAACTAAAAGTTAGATAACAAGAGAAGCAAAAGTAACATAACCATATAATGCTGATATAGATATATATCTATATATATATATGTATATAAATATATATATATGTATATATCTATATATATAAATATTACTGCATGAAAAAATCAAATGTGTAATTAGAAGTAAGAGATCATTTAAGTACCAAATTTTTGTTTACATACGGAATAAATATATATATATTTTTTGCCCAACTTAATGCAACGAAATCAACAGAAAATTTTCCGCATAACGCAAAGAACAACTAAATTGTAAAGAGATGAAAAACAAAACCAAAATATGCGGTTAAAACTAAATTTAAGCAATTAATATTGTAAATCACTTATTAAAAAAGAAAAGAAAAACGCAAAAATACAAAAAGAAAAATATTTTAAAAATAAAATAAAAAGCAGGATACATTAAACAGTTAATTATTCAAAATAGGTGATATAAAAATGTGTATACACAACTATGCCTTTCAGACTGAATTGTAAACATAAAAAATAAGCGAGTTTTTTATGATGTTTTCCACTTACTGTCCTTTAAAAATTACTTAAAAATAAGATAGATGCGCACACAGGAATATATTCAGATGCTCATGCACATAAAAACTTACATGTATTTAAACATATAAAAAAAAAAGAAATGGAAATGTAATACTGTTTTTGTCTACCGATTCTATTGTTTGTATTGTTACGAGAACTACTTACTACCTAATTAGATATATTAATTATATATAATTCGAATAATGCATCAAACATTCTTTGTAATCTCAATATATTCTATATTATATTTTTATTTATTCGATTATAATGATCTTTGCAAAAAGAAAAAAAGCCCACATATATACTTAAGATATTTTATGTTATGTTATCAACTGCTGTTATATAATACAAAACAAACTTCATAAAAAAATAATTGCAAATTTAAATAAATTAACCACACAACAAATTATTAAGTTGATATATTCCAAAGCTAAAATTAATAAAAGAAAAATTATTGTTTACTATTATTTATCATTCCGGATAACATTAATTTCATACATAAAGAACTATCACTATACAGTTTTATTTTCTTCAATTAACAAGTTAAACAAGGGTTCAAAATAAAATAAAATCGATTGCATATACACAAATAATCTATGTGAAAGATTTATATATTACCTAAATCAGCCGGCACCATAAATTTGAAATTGGAAATTGGAGCGCTTAGCCTTATAAAGAAAAGTCGATGTATGTAGATCTGATTAACCATATGTGTATTAATATGTATCAAATAACTGGCTCCAAAGTATTTGGCCTTAACTATTGAATTAATTGTTAAGTGCGAATTCTAAATAATAAACTATAAAGTAAATGCAACTTCAAACTTATGTCCAATGTGTATTGGTGTGAAAGAGTAGATTGTAATCAAATAATATCTAATTATATTAAAAGACTAAAGGTTATCGTTGCAGTAATTCGAATATTTAAGTCAACTAAATATGTTGCATCAGAACGAATATATATGAACCTACTGTTATCTATATGGATGAGTTTAAAATATCAATTACTTAAACTATCTCATCTAAACAATTAGAAAATTATCTCGTTTGTTTAAAACAATGCGATTAATCATATTTACAATGGAATTCAAAAGCTATATAAACAATCAATATACGAAATTGTTCACACCAAACAGTATACATTTATATTTAATAGTGAATGAAAATATCAATTATTATCCCAATATAACTAAACAGTGCCACTTATATCACAATAATCTTTGTTTTAACCGTTACATTTTTACAGAACATGTATATTAAGTATCTCTAGCATGATTTGTAATATTGAGTTAATTAAAATTAATAAATTGCTAAGCCGTCTAAAAGTGATCTTATAACTTTTTTTATTACTTCTTTTGCTAATTAAAAAATGAAATATAAATAAAATAATAAATAATTAGTAAAAAATACTAAATAATTAGTAAAAATTATAAAATAGGTTTAGTATTTTCTTGTTTTTTTTTATGGCTGAATATGGGCACTCTTAGAACTATCGATTTTTACTAACCTCGTACAAAAGCTAGCTATCGATGTAGTATTATCATCTCTAGCGAGCACTTATTACCAGCATCGTCTTCGAAGGAAAAAGAGGATTTTTGCGTTAAAAATGTTCCAAAATAGTGCTGCTAAGCTTTTGGTGCCCGCGATTCGTGGAGCCATGCAAAGGCGCTGCCAATCCGTCGTTTCCGGACCACCAACAAATCACGTCTCCACAGCGGTGAGTAATTCTAAGTTCGTCGATGGGTTACGTAAACCAATTCGAAAGCATTTTGGAGTCCTATAATCAATTTAATATGCAAACACTTTAATCAATTACAGGAGAAAGTGATTCTCGGTGGTGGTATGTGCGCCGCCTCCTTGTTCATTCCCGGGTGGGTGTTGTACCACATCCGTGACTACAAGGGTGGCAAGTAAATCCGGCACAGCAGGCACGCTTCAATACTTTTAATCTTGCTTATAAATGTAGATTGAAAAATATAATATAAAATATACTACAAAAAGCGCTAAATCGAATGTTGTTTTTATTGACCAGCGGAGACTATGCTTTATAATGGTTTGGTATAACAAACAACGTTGTTCCCTGTGATAATATATGTGTATGTTATTTTATTAGAAGCATGAACAGAATCTGCATAATATATTAAGAGATATCAGCTCACTTATGATTTCTTTTTAATGCAAATTTAAAAATATATACTTGTAGTTTATTTCTTTTGCTCATCCTTTCCATCGGTCTTCTTATCTTTATCCTTATTGAGAGAGCCAACAGCGTCACGCACGGCCTCCGATTGGGGATCAACTCCAGGGAGATTTTCAAGAACGCTCTGCAAGAATGCTGGATCCCCAATCACTTCTGAATAGTCCTCATCGACATCCATGGGAGCAGCGGCATCCTCTGTTTTGGGACGTTTGGCTTGCTGGGTCACGGTATCATCAGCTGCATCCTGCATGGACATTTGCATAGCAAAAGCGATTTGCTCCTCTTCGGTCATGTTGGCGAAGTCAGGCAAATTATCCTCTGGTGTTTCAGTGGACAATGCCAATGCACGTTGTAACATGGCTTCCTCTGAGTTGGAATTGGGAAGAGTTACTGCTGGACCTCCTGTGCCACTCTCTACGCTAGTTGCAATCGATGGAGGTGTAGCCTCAGCACCCCCAGCGCTATCAGCACGGCGTTGCTCACTTTCTTGGCGTTGGCGCTGCTCCTCCATGGATACGCGCAAAGCGAGAGCTAGCTCTGGATCCTCATTAGGGTCAACACCAAATTCGAAAACGGCGCCGCCCAATCCAGCTGCACCCATGCCGTCCTCGCCTTGTATGATGGGCGATGACAATAAGACATCGGAGAGGGCTGAGCCTCTAGGCACGCTAACTAAATGGGAACCAGTTCCATCTTTGCCGTTCAGAGCATTAATAAAAGCCGTCAATATTTCAATATTGTTTCCATGATCCCCAAAGCTGACAATATCTACGTTAACTTTTTCCTTCTTTAGACGCTTGGCTTGCTTAACGAGTTCTCCCTCTTCGTTGTTGATTGGCGAACCAACAAAAACAACGATGCGCATTTTATGATTTTTGCCTTGGCGATGCTTCAACACCAAATGAGCAATGCGAATTCCAGTAAGAAGATTTATTTCACCCTTCGGCTGGATCAAATGCATTTTCGAAAATATGCGACCCACATCGCTGGTTAATGTAGCCAGCACTTCAACGGTGCTGGAAATAAAGAAAATGTTAATATACTCAAAGACATATATACACTCTCTCCGCACTTTGAAAGGGTCATCAGACCAACATTATTCTCGGGGTTGGATCTCAGCTTGGTGAGACAGACAAGATTGATGCCGTCTTTCTGTACATTTAATCGGGTGGGAAAATAGTCACCATTGCGTTGGTAATCACTGTTGTCGAAACTAGATGATAAAGAAGTCAAATTGAAATCAGTGCAACCATTTCATTATTTAAAAACACATATTTACCATATCATAGTACTTTCTAGGACCATTTTGTATTTTTGCTTGTCACTTTGCCACTGAACTGTAATACCTAGCTAACTGCACAGGGTTGTTTGGTTTCTTGAATAAATCGAATTTGTGATTGCTTATCGATATTTGACAATTTACGGCACCTGTGATATTTCATATATTTTTGTTAGCACAATAACAAATAGTACATTAAATTTATTTAGTATTTCCCATTGTGACTAACAAATGCCAAAATAAAAATATATTAAAATATATCTTAGTGTTTGAAATATGTGAACTTTTAATGAATTCTGATTTGCTGGTCTGTCAGTTGGAGAACGTTACGATATGGTCTTTATCTTTAAAATGAACCAGATTTAGTAGTCTTAAATTTGGCAGCCCTGGTAACATATGTTTTTGTCCCATGGCTGTCATGTGATATTCATAAGATTGAAAAAGTGCCTTATTCGCGATCACTCATTAATAATTTTCTGTTTTCTGTTCAATTAATAAACCTGCTGAGCGCGGCAGACCTACAGTATTAAAAATAAGTTAATAAAAGTGCACAAAAATGGTTGATGCTTACGTTCCTCCAGTTGTTATCACCGTCATTTGGGCGTTCATCGGCTTTGTATGCCCTTTCTTCGCTCGTGGCCCTAACCGAGGGTAAGTTACAACATGGATATTTTAAGTGTATGTAATCAGGAAATAATAACGTCTTACATTTTATTTAATGTCAGGGTGACTCAATGCTGTATTATGCTAACTGCCGTTACTTGCTGGCTCTTGTAAGTTTATTCTCACTGACCATGAGACTTCTTATATACATCTCTATATATATGCGTGTGTGTGTGCATATTTTCATTATGAATAATCCAATAATTCTTATCATCTTTTATGCAGTTGGTTATGCTGTTATTTGACCCAAATGAATCCCCTTATTGGCCCCAAGCTATCGATGAACGAAATTATGATCATGGCTCGTGAATGGGGCAACGAAATCAAAGACACCATGGATGTCCAGGCATAAAAATGCATATCGAATGCCATTCCTTTTAAACTTTTTTGTTATTATTTCTTTCCCTTAATTTGTTTCCATCCTTCAATTGTGTTTACCAATGTGTCTTATTAAAAGCTGTTTAAGTTTGCATTATATTATATACAAATAAATAATTTCCATATGTGTGTACGACGAAACACAGAATTTGTGCGAATCATTCCATTTATTTTCAGACAATTTAAGAAATTGAAGTCATCAAAAAGAGACATTGTATTTCTTGATAGGACTTCTAATTTCCGTATTCCACAAATAAGGCATTTCCATAAATAGCAGAACAGAATTCGCAATTTAAGTTCAATAAAAGTTTATTTATTTAGTAACTAAGCAAAACATAAATCACTGAATGGTTTAAAATATATAGTATTTATATATATATATATATATATAATAATAGTAAGTATGTATATTGATGTATGAGTGTATATGATATTATTGAAATATTTATTTACACTTTAGCGCTAATCAAATTTACAATTTGCTTAAATAAAATTCAAAACTTCATTTTGATTAAAAAAAGAAAACAAATGAGAAGAAACAGCATTGCATATATAAAGAATGGGAACTAGGGTTAAATCAAAAACAAAAGTAAAACAATAAGCGAAACAATGGCAAATCAACTCAAAACTGTGTGACTACATATTTACAGACGATCTCCTTATGATTCGACAACTTTTCACTTAACAACTAACGCTAGATCCATATTTTCCAAAAATCGAAAGCCAGAATTCAGAGCAGTTGCCGAACGATTGGGTAGCAAAATTTTTTTTGTTTTTTTGTTTTTTTTTTTTTTTTGTTTGACTTGTCATGAATACGAGGAACGGCAACGGTAACTCAAAAAATGGATTTACATGTTTATGTTTGTGAAGAGCTTGCGGGTGTAGTAGTTGATGATGCTGTTGGCGGTGCCGCTGCTGCTGGCGCTGTCAAATTGGTTTGAACCGGTGCAGCAGCTGGTGAATAATACGCGGTAGTTGCTGGAGCGTTTGTGCTTAGAGCTGGAGAGAAACAGGCAACAATATAAACATATATCCTGATCGAGTTTCTATTAATTTGCTGCTTACATTGGCGCAGTGCCTTCTGAAACTTTTCGTATTCCACATAGTGCTTTAGACGCAGCTCATCTTCCTCAATCAGCTGTCGTTGCCGCAGTAGCAACAGTCGCTGATGCTGATTTGTGCCCAAACGCGTGTTGCACAACTGATTCACCAATGAGTCTAGATTATGTTTGATGTCCTGTAGGGATCGAAAACTATGTAGTTAAGCTAATTCGACAACAAATGAATTCCCTTACCGATTGAATATCGCTCGGCAACAGGTGAGGATGAGTGGCGGCCAATGACACGGGCTCCTCTGCAACTGCAATCAAAGTATAGGTTGCATTACAGAAGATACAGAAAATAAGATTTCATTGAAAATTCACCTTCAGCAACAGCTGGATTAAATAGCGGCTGTAGCACATGCTGCATGGGTTGCGCTGTCTGCTGTGGCTGGCCTACCAGCGGCGCCTGTTGCAGCAGCTGCCCAGATGCAGACACTTGGAAATTTGGCTGCTGTTGCTGGTTGTAAATGGATGTAACAGTTTGCTGCGGCTGCTGTTGCAAATGCGACTGCATTTGCAATGCCTGCTGCTGTTGCTGTTGCTGCTGTAGCAGTTGATGCGAGGCAGACATTTGATTAGGCAAGCCACCCGGCATTCCCGTCAGCTGATGCTGCTGCATTGGCATCGTCATTACCAACGGTGGCAGCTGATGCATTTGATTGGCTTGCGCCTGCATAAACTGCTGTGCTGCATGTGTCTGTTGCTGCTGGGGCTGTGATGTTGGCAACGTGAACTGCTGTGCAGCCTGCTGCTGCTGCTGCTGTTGTTGTTGTAGTAGTATTGGTTGTTGTTGCTGTTGCTGCTGAGCCAAAAGTTGATTTGGCTGCGGTGCCTGCTGCTGAGGCTGTTGTTGTGGCTGCAGTTGCTGCAGTGGAATTTGTTGTTGCTGCTGCACGGCGTTCACCATTTGCGGCATTTGCTGATGACGCTGTGGCATATTTGAATACATGTGTTGTTGCTGCTGTTGCTGTTGTATTTGCATATTTGTTGGCTGTCCCGCAGCGGCAACTTGACCTCCTTGAGGCACCAACACGCCTACACCAACGCCTGCCGGTGCGTTCTGCTGTTGATATATTAACTGAATACCATTTATGGCCATCGGAACATTCTGAATGGGTGAACTAACGAGCTCAGTAGGTGTATTGACAGCGGTGCCATTTTGCACAGAGTTGCTGGCATTATAGCTGTGACCCTGCCCAGCAGCTAGACCTGCGACCTGCAGATCAATCTTCAGCTGATGCTGCAGAGCTTCCGTTGCCTCTGTCGAAGTCTTTTGCTCTTGCACGCGACTAACGCTAAAGCGGGAAATCTTGCGTGCGTTCACACTAGCCACAGGCTCCTCCGTGGGCTTTGCGGCTGGCACAGCTGGTGCAGCATTAGACTGCAATATATAAACACATTTAATGAATAAGTAAATATATATATAAATTGATATCCTCTACCTCCTCTGTGTTGTCTGCATTACGTAATGCAGCCAATTTTTTCTCTAGATCCGCTATGGAGCTCTGGTTGAGAGCTCCATTATTTGGATTTCTTGTATCGCTAGTCACGGTCAGTGTATTTGATAGCTTATCCAGACTCTCCTGTTTGGTCAACTTTTTATCACTGCCAGTTTCAGCGTTCGCAGTGTTCTCAGTGCCTGTTGCAGCAGCAGCTTCATGGTTAACATTGAGGTTTGGTGCAGGCAGCTGCATGTCAGAGCCCATGCTGTTGTCGATGGACGTGCGGCGAGAGTTGTACACGGACGAGCCACGAGCCGAGTTCAGCGCTGCGGTGGGTGTATTCTGGCCAAACGAGGTCGCCGAACTGCCACCTCCCACGCTGTTTGATTTATTGATCTATTCATTCAAATATAAAACCAAATCAAAATCAAATTAATAATAAATGCCCAAAACCAAGTACGAACAAGCGCAACACACAAATATCGGTTAAAGTTGACCAAAAACGTAAAGCGTTAGTACATAAATAAACAAATCAAATCATAAAGAACAACAAATACGACTACAAATATTACTTCAACCGATGGACATGTAGAACTATAAAGTAATATACATGATAAGAAAGCGAATACCCTTAACCAGTGCGGTCTAAAAATTTCGTATTTGAGATGGTTTTAAATGCTTTCATTTGCATAAATAAATAATATTCATAAATAAATATGGGATAAAATAAAAAAAAATGCAAGAAAGCGAATGAGAGTTTTTGTCGCTTCAGATGATTTAAATATGAATATTTTCTCTAAGCATTTGTGGGATCAAGGAATGTTATTTAAGACTGTATGTTTCAAGAACTGGCAAAATATTTTTTTTTATACACTTTATATACTTCTTTTTTTATATACCCTCCATCAGCAAAGCATTTTAGTTTTGCTAAGCTATTTCACAGAAATTAGTTAAATTTGCGTTTATACTAAGTTATATATACTTTTCAACAATGAGATTTACACAAATACAAATACAAATATTAATATTAAAATAAAAACGAAAAGCAATATTATAATGCAGGAAAAGAACAACAAATACGCAAAGCTACACAATACATACACATATATGTTTTGTATAAAAATACATACAAATTAAAAGAAATATAAACCAAATGGAATAACGCAGTTCTACGATTAACGTGTAAACACATAGCAAGAGTTTTACTACCAACCACTGTCTCGGCCTGGGCCTGCTGCTGGGCGGAGGACAGAGCCTTCATCGAGGCGATGTTCGGCGAGGCTTGATAGGTGCCGGGTCTGTTGTTGATGGAGGCAACCACGGCTGAGGCGAAGGCATGCGCATGTGTGATATTCTCGAGTTCGATTTTCAGCTGTTCTAGCGTGTTGGCCGCACCTGGTGGCTGCGCTGCGCTGAGTTGGCCGCCACTTTCTTTGGACTTGTCCGTATTGGCTGCATTCAGCTCATTGGCCTGCTTGGCCGCCTTGCTGGGCGGCATCTCGAATGTGATGTTCACCTCGCTTAGGTCATCCAGGCTGCGGGTGTGCTTTAAATCTTCCACAATCTTCAACTGACGATTCAATGGCAAATTCAAGCTTCTCGGCTTCGCCTCACTCTTCGTTGACTCCAACAGCATTTGGACGCGGCTTATGGCCAGGCTGCGTGCCTTCTGCTCAGATTGCGGCTTGTCCAGACCGCCATCTAATGGCTGAAATTGCTCATTGCCTGTTGGCGTAATGGCATTGTCCGGCATGTAGTCAATAGACAGCGATGTGTACTCTGAGGCGGTGCTCGTCTTGCGAGAGACTGAACCAGAGCCAATTGTCACATCATTGCTATTGTTGCCAGCATCGCGTGAAGCAGTCGAGGAGGAGGACATGGTCGACGTGGTTGTTGGTGGCGTGGCTGTATTTGCTGGAATTTCCATATTACTTTGGCCAGAAGCTTCACGTGGTCTCGTCTCGCCAGCTCCGGATTGTTCAATATTTGATCCATCTGCAGTTCCACTGGACGTTACATCCGCATTTTGGGTCGATGGCTCGAACATCTTTGTGATGTCGCTCGCGGTTTCATCCCGCTAAAATAATTGTTTCGTTGAATAATATATATACATATATTTGTATGCATTTAAGCCATTGACAGTAATTAAGCTATTCAGCTAATTTCCTATATGTATATCCATGCAGAAGATTTAGTCATACCATTATGCAAATATTTTTATACAAATATATTAACGGAAACGGAATAATTGCTGGACTGTTATTATAGCTAAGAGAACATCTTTCTGCAGGGATATTCAAAATTCGGCAAGCCGAAGTTAACTATGATTTATTTATAAAT
The DNA here is from genome assembly GCA_037075325.1 of Drosophila mayaguana. Lineage (NCBI taxonomy): Eukaryota > Metazoa > Arthropoda > Insecta > Diptera > Drosophilidae > Drosophila > Drosophila mayaguana. The sequence goes on along the minus strand of JBAMCG010000025.1, from coordinate 301,096 downwards.
ATAAATATTGATTTATAGCTAAATTCGTGTAAATTTCGCGTAAGCATTAAAAGTTTGTATAAAACCAAAAAAACATTTCGAAAACGGGGAGTATGAAAATTTCGTCCTGATAAAAATACAATTGACAAAAAGGTTTCTTTAATTATACAATTAATTTCCTAAATTTTCCATAAACTAAAAAATCATATATACATGTTATTAATTTCGTACATAATTTCATAAGTATTGTTCAAGAATTTTTCGACATATTTTGTTGTTGCGTGCTTAGTTTTTTAATAAATATTAAAACAAAAAATATTTTACTTAAATAAATATTAAAGTATATTAAAATACTCGAACATATTGTTGTCTGAATTGTGATAAATCATAAGACCTATTTGTATCTAAGTATATATGTACATAAATATATATGGATATACATATATAAGATTACATACATATATATTAATATAAGCCCTTAACAGTGCACTTAACACTTACAGATCTATGTCTTTGATGTGTTCTAAATGTGGAACGCTGTCGAGTTAGAGACGCGTGACGGACCTGTTTTATTATAAGTAGTAGAGATTACAACATACAATCAACATCATGTTAAAAATGCATTTCGATTTCGGTTTCGGTTTCGATTCGAGAGTCCACTCCTATTTGAAATTAATCATTAACAGTTTTAGTTTATTTTGATAACGCGCTCTACATTCTGTTCATATTACGAAGCCATATCGAAAGGATAGTCGTTATTCCATTGTTGCTACGAACAACTAAGTGGTTGTAGTAGTAACTCTCCATTCAAATCAATATTCCAAATAGAGACTCCGTGGCCGCACAGCTTCACATGGGGAACTTTTAAATTTTGTTTAGATCATATAAATCGAACTCAAGACGAAATGCTTTTGTTTTCTCTTAATGTTTAGAGCAAAATCTGGACAGAATATATAGATATATGACTGGGATTAGTTGTCAGTTAAAGTACCTTCTCAATGTTGCGGCGATAAGTGGTTGGAATAGGAATTTGATTCGGATTCTGTTTAACCTGCTCCACAATATCGTTTATCATTTCCACGAATACGGTGCTCTGGCAATTCGAGAGTAAGTCTTGTGCTATCTGAAATTATATTGAATGACAAAGTATGACATACACAATACCCCGTAATTAGCTGAATAATTACTTACCAGTTTGTTAGCAATCTCAACGGGATTGACATCGCTTATGTCAAATTTGAATGTTATAGTCTTCAGTTTGTTCTCCATGTGGCAATTGATGACGCTGCCTTCGTCCACGCTGGTTACACTTAGCTTTGGTATGCGTTCGTTGCCACTGCGATTCGAGCGACGCGGCTTTTGTACACGTGCTCCACCGGCCGCCTGCTGCTGCTGTTGTTGCTGTTGCTTTTGTTGCTTATCGGCATCTACAGCAGTTGTTGCCGCTAGCTGTGACTCGGCATTTGCTGATGCAGCATCAAAGTTTGTTGGCGCAGCAACTGGTGTTAGCTCCTGTGCTGCAGGTGCAGGTGCAGGTTGTTGGGTAATCGGTTTACTTGCCAGCTGCTGCTGTGGCTGTTGTTCAGGTTGTGGTGGTGGTTGTTGTTGTTGTTGTTGTTGCTGTGGTGGTGCTGGTTGATGTACTATTTGGGCTTGTGGCTGACTGTGCAACAGCTGCTGCAGTTGCTGCTCTAAAGGTATCTGCTGTTGCAATGGTTGCTGTTGCTGCTGCAATGGCTGCTGTTGCTGTTGCAATGGCTGCTGCTGCTGCTGCAATGGCTGTTGCTGCTGTTGCAATGGCTGCTGCTGCTGTAATGGCTGCTGCTGCTGCAATGGTTGCTGTTGCTGTAGCTGCTGCAATGGCTGCTGCTGCTGCTGCAATGGCTGTTGCTGCTGCTGCTGCTGCAATGGCTGCTGCTGCTGCTGATTTTGTAGGAACTGCTGTTGCTGCTGTAGTTGGGCAACTAATTGTTGAGCTTGCTGTTGCTGCACATCAGAAACATTGACTATTGGTTGTACAATCTGCTGTTGCTGCTGCTGCTGCTGCGGGTGCTGTTGCGGAGTTGCCTGTGGCTGGGTAAATGAGGTCGGAATAGGCTGCTGGTGCATGACTGGCGGAACCTGCATCTGTCCTTGCATTAGTATGGCCGTCGGCTGCTGCTGTTGCCCCATAATTTGAGCAGCACCAGCAACAACTGGTTGCATTGTCGAAATTGGAATTTGATGAGGTTGCGCTAATACATTCGGAAGGAACTGTTGTTGCTGCTGTACGAACTGTTGCTGTTGCTGCTGCTGATGCAGTTGTTGTAAGTGATGTTGCTGTATAATCTGTTGCTGTGTTGCTGTTTGCTGTTGAATGGGTTGCTGTTGAATAGGTTGGTGCTGCATTGGTTGCTGCTGCATAGGTTGCTGCTGAATGGGTTGTTGTTGTATAGGTTGCTGCTGGATGTTTTGCTGCTGTTGTATGGGCTGTTGCTGCTGTATGGATTGTTGTTGCAGGGGCTGTTGCTGAATGGGTTGTTGTTGTATAGGTTGCTGCTGAATAGGCTGTTGTTGTATAGGTTGCTGCTGGATATTTTGCTGCTGTTGTATGGGCTGTTGCTGTTGTATTGGTTGCGTTGGAATGGGTTTCTGAGTCAATTGATGTTGTTGAGGCATCGCTTGCTGCATTTGCTGTTGTTGTGATGTTGGTAGTTGCTGCTGAATCGGTTGAGGTTGCATTTGCTGCTGCATTTGCTGTTGTTGTTGCTGTGGATGTTGTATCGCATATGGCTGTTGCTGCTGTGAGATTTGCACTTGATGCATTGGAAGTGTTGCCTGTGCCTGTTGCTGCTGTTGATAGTATTGCTGTTGTTGCTGCTGTTGCTGCTGTTGCACCAAATCAGTTGCTGGTACATTATTCTGCATAAGTTGCTGTAGTTGCTGCTGTAATGGTATTTGCTGTACCTTTTGCTGTTCGGCCAGGTGTTGCTGTTGCTGCTGCTGTTGTTGTTGTTGTGGGTGGGCCACTGCAACTGGTTGTACCTGCACTTGCTGTGATAGCATTTGTGCTGGCGGCGCAGACTGTTGCGGGGCTTGCAATTGCACCACTGGCTGCTGAGCTGCTTGCTGTTGTTGTTGCTGCTGCTGCTGCTGCTGCTGTTGATTGCCTGTCGGTGAAATGACCTGGCCATGGCCGTTCGCAATGTCCTGCATGGCGTTGGTCGGATTCTGATATGAAGCCATTTGAGGGTTCTGTATGTAGTGAACTGTCGTTGAGTGTTGCTGAACCTGTGCTATGGCTGGAGATGCGATCACCTTCTGTTGCCCTGGCACTGACTGTGGCAACTGCTGCTGCTGTTGCTGTATTTGATTTCCGCCATTTTGAATAGAAGTGGTCGATCTTGTGAGTAGATTCTGTGGATCGGTACTGTTTGTGGATGTGACCAAGCTAGTCTCTGAGTCGGTATTTAGCATTTCGAGCTTGAGTCGCTGATTCCATTTAACGCCATCCTCCTCATCCTCAGACTCATCATCCTCGTCGTCTTCCTCCTCGACGTTGGTTGGCAAGCTTTCACGCAGCTTTTGCAATGCCAGCTTCTCCAGCCGTGACTTTTCGTTCTGTAGCTTGATTTGTGTCTGGCGTTGAGCACGCTCTTTAAGCAGCGAAACGACTTGCACTTTCAGGAGGCGAGCGACTGCACGCGAGTCGTCTTCCGATATGATGTTCTCCTTCATCATGTCCTGGGCAATTTGCTCGTACTCATCGTGTAGAATGTTATACTCAAACTGAATGGCTTCGTTCTCTTTGTGTCGAGAAGAACGCTTCTTTGGATCCATGAATCGCAGACGAAACTCAATGATGTTAATGCTAGGATCAGAGAGGAACTGCTCTGAGGCGGTGGGCTCCACTCGTATGCCAATGTCCTCATCAAAGAACTCAGACTCCAACAGCTCGTTGCATCTGGGACGATCCTCCTTTTTCAGCTCAATGCAACGTTCTATGATGTCACGCACATTGGGATCTTCGACTTTCGAGAGTGCGGCTGGTTTGATACCGGATATCACCTTCTTGTATATCTGGGCGGGGCCTTTGCATTCGCTGTACGGATATTCGGATATGGCCATTTCCAACATGCACATGCCAAAGGCGTAGACATCAACCGATTCATCATAGTGCTCCTCGTACATCTCGGGTGCCATAAATTCAGGTGTACCAATCACAGATTTAGCATGGGACCGATTCTTTAAAGTTGCCAGTCCCAAGTCACCGATTTTAACACTACCAGTGGTGCCAGTTATAAAAATATTATCACATTTCAAATCACGATGAATTATAGGAAATTGACGAGTATGCAGGAAGTTGAGACCTTTTAGGATCTGACGACACCATGACTTCAATACCTTTGGGTGTATTTTTTTGAATCGTTTTAAATACCTTCAAACAAATTCAATCAATAATGTTGTATAGCTTGAGTGATTCATCAGCCCACTTACGACTTTAAAGTACCAGATAACATTAGCTCGGTGACTAGTACTATGTTTTTCTTCCGTCCAATTGGAAATTCCCAATATGTATAGAATCGCACAATGTTTGGATGCTGCAATTTTTTTAACATATCCGCTTCTTCCCGGAATCTAGTGCGTTCACTCTTCTTCACTTGTTTGTCCTGAAATAAAAGAGCCGTTAACAATGCAATTTCTATGGGCGTAAACATATTGATATCACAATATCTTTGATGAAATTACCAACAATTCGCACCAGGCAACCGGCACTCCGGTCAGAGTGTCCAGGCCGCGATAGACAGTTTTAAAGGAACCACGACCGACTTCTTTATCGTATTTGAAGAAGCGCCCACATGGCGACATCGCAACCGGATCGTCATCCTCATCACTCTTGCGCTCTCTTGTCAGAGACGTGACTGATGAGGTAGCCGATGCGGCGTGTGCTGATGATGGTTGCTGGGACACCGATGTTTCCGTACCAGAAACGGTTGTGTCTCCAGAAATGCCTTCTCCTTGTTCCGACTGTTTGGACAAGTCCTCAACCTTTGCTTCATCGTGCAACAGTTCGCCATCGCGCTTCTCCTCAACATGGAATCCTACGCGCTTCCCACCAGCGGTCTGTTTATTGGCAGGTTTCGATGGCACTTCAACTTGAGTCTTTTCGGTTTTCACGCTGCGGGACGCCTCGGTAATAATGTTGTCAATAATCCCAGCTACTTGATGATTACTCGCATCTGTGGTATTTGAACGGGTAGGCGTACGGAATTGCTCCTCCAAATGCTCGGCCTCCCGCGACAACATCTCAATGTTGTCATCGTAATCACGAGGGAATTCCGTTTCCAACTCCTCAAACTGCAACGGATTCGCATTTCTGTTGGATTGCTCCACATTTTTACGCACAAAACGTATTGTCTGCACAAAGTTGTCCGTTCCCTTGCTCCCTGATTTATTTCCTTTACCGTGGGGCGCCTTGAAAGGGAGTGGGCCAGTCATCGATTGCGGCCCACTGCCCGTCAGCTGATGTTTCAGCCCTGGCTCTATGCCCGTGTCAGATGACGATTTACGGCCTTCCATCTTTTTCGGCTTGGCATCAGCAGCGGGGGACGGGGACACAATAGCCTTGGCTGGCATGTCTTTGTCTTTGCTGTTATCCGCGGACACTACAGAAACCTTTTCACAACTTGGGCTATTGGGTGCATCTGATGGCTGGGATTCACCATCCATTGTTTCCTCATTATGTTCCGCAGCGGCAGTATCCTTTGCCTCCAGGCCAATTCCCACAACGCTAACTGTCACGGACTCCTCTCCTTTATCGGAGTTAATAACGGTTGCCTCGTCAACGTTGAGTTGTCCTCTCGAGCTATTGTTGCTACCAACCGATCTTCCAGTTAGAGTGCTACCTGAGAACTGACGTAGCAAGCGACTCCAAACGTTACTTTTACTATGTGATGCGGGCGAGGCGGTTTTAGGTTCCAATGCTGCTGGTGCTGTTGTTTGATGTAGCTGAAATTGAGTGCTAATATTGGCGTTGCTGTCGCTGTTGGTGCTAATGTTGGTGCTGCTAGTGTGTACAGGAGCCGACTCCTGCTTTCGACGATATCTGCTTCTCTGTGCGGTGCCCCTTAATCTAGAAGTCGGACTGGCGATTTTCCTTGGGGAGGCAGTTTTATTAGAAGCACACTGTCCCGGTTTTTGGATCTTAGCTTCGTGCACAGTTTGTTCCTCACCAGAAATATCTGAGTTATTTCTGCAAAGTAAAAAAGAACTCAATGAATATATATAAATGTGCAAAAAGGTTAGTCTAATCTTAAGCATATTAACTATTACTAATCAAGTATGCACATGATTAGAAATGTTTCGAATAGCTGTCATTCAATCGTTGGCAATGTTTTGAACTTACCTTTGAGGTTGCGTGGTACTGGAAGTAGTACCATCTTCGCTGATGGTGCTTTCCTTCCGAATACTGTTTGTCGGTACGACCTCTCTATGTCGTACAAAGTCGCAAAGGGTTTGTCCAATTTTGCAATATTTTCAACAACCTATGGTCAGCTGAAATCTGCAGAAGAGAACAGAGAACTTTTACATACATTGATTTGTTTTGGAAAAAATAGATTGATTGTGGCTAATTGCTTGGCTGTATCAGAATATAGGAAAAAGCCGATTAATAATCGATTTATATTTCGTTACAGGTTTAATTCCGATGCAAGAGAACATTGTTTATTCTAGCCGTGCATTTTTGTTATGTTATGCATTGAGAGTTTTTTATTACTATTGATATTTCACTGCGCCTGTGCTCTAATAACATACAAATATACGTATGTAAACGGTATACATATATCTATCTGTATACATACGTATATACCATACCTACATACATACATACATGCTTTTATATAAATACATAGCACATATCTATGTACTGTTTGTTTGTATGTGGCACTGTCTGAACATATGTACTTTGTGCTGTTTGATTGCAAAACAGCCGTCGGTTTTTTGTTTCTTAGGGTGTATCTTAATTATGAGTCATAAATCCCAATTGAACCAAACTACGCCTACTTCTGCTCACGGCTGACTGCTGCTGACTTCTGTTTCTTTTATTTATTTTTTTTTATCCGATCGCTCAGTGGCACACACGTTTATATATACGTGAGTACTTATTGATGTACTCACCTACACATGCAAATAAATATTTAAGTGCATGAGTACGTGCGTACATGCATACATATATACATACATATTTCTAATTGAATTGTTGCAACAACAAATATCGTTTTACACTAATAATTTTCTTTATTTATCCTGCGACTTGTCACAACATAAAAAATACTTGATTCGCACTGATTATGATGTCATAGACGTGGAAAACCACCAAGCCAGTTGCATAGATATTTCGGATTATACGTCTGCGCCATGGTCAAAAACTAATTACGCTTGGTAACACTGCTCGATATGTGTCAAATAGTTAAGCGAAATTGATTAAAATCGTAGCACATTCATTAAATTTCACAACAAATTTACAAAATATACCGCCACATATGTAGCCCTCCCCGCATAAACGTATCTCAATTATCGATAATTTTTATTTGTCTTTGTCAAAGTGTTTTTCCATTGTAATTAGCTAATATTGTAGCTGCATTGCTTGTGGTCGCTTGACTTCAACTCACTATTCACACTTGCGTATTTGCATGGCTTTTATATTATTTTGTTTTAGCAAAACTTTAAAGACTATTTTTTGTTCTATTTGTTACACAAGAGGAGCACTAGTTAGTGGTGAGCGATACTGTGCGATACTGCTACTTGTCAAATAAAATATGACGGCGTAACGGATATGATGAATTTTTATGATTGCTTATCGATATTTGTATATTTCGATACTAATTTAAAGGAGTTACTCCGCAACTTAACTCCCATTTCGAGTATAATAAAGAAACTATCGGTAAAGAAAACCGTTTCGATTTGTATTTTTTTTTTAATAAATAAAACGCCCCAAATATAAATGTAATATAAATAAATCAACGCCCCAAAATATAAATAATTATCAATATTTAATACAATTATTTTGCTATAATATTATATATATAATATTTCGTTCATAATAATTTTTAAATATGTGAGCTCTTAACAAATTAGTTACTGAATCTTTCTCAATTAAACTACAGCAGCTATTTAAAATATAACAAAAGTTCGTTATCATTTTTATTGAAATCAGAGATTTTTACCTGCATTGCCATACATTTAAGAAGTGATTAAAATTGTAGGTAGCTCGTTTATTAAATTTATCTTATTGCGGCTATTTGGCTAAGATGGATTTTTATCTAATCAATTATATTGTCTACTTTTCTACTTATATATTTGCCAGCAACATGAAGCGTAATTGTTTACGTGCTTGCGTATTTTACGCACCAATGGATCAATGAATACTTTTAAAGCTCTTATATGTATTGTATTTTTGAATGTAAGTTAAAGATCATATGAACATACAAACAGATAAATATATTAGAAGATAACAATCATTTTTCCTACTCAAATTGCAATATTAATATTAAGACGCTATTCTCTTTACTCCGCCTCATGTGCTTAAATGTGTGGGCAGCTACGTAGTTTACATTTGAAAGATTAATTACCTGCCTTGGCGCATAGTAAGAAGAAAAGTACATATTTGCAAAACGTTTATTCTTATCTGAATATGATTTTGTGTGAACAGTAATCTGCGGTCATCTAAGAGATTCAGTTAGAAATTGCGATATTACGTGCGAGCAGCCACCAAAATTCGACGGCAAATTGTCCTAATATTTATACAAAATATATATAATAATTTGCCTATTGATAGATGCATTTAATAGAATGGCCGGTAATTTGACACAAATGACAAGTACAAGTCTTACGCTCCGGCTATAAATATTTCTTAAAATATGAAGTGAATATCGCGAAGTGGATATGTATTATGCAGGAGCTGAATTTGACTGAGCCTTAAAAGATTTATCATTCTATGGATATACTTTTGATTTAAACAGCTCTTTTTGACTCTGTTTCATGCATTTGGCTTATTTTATTTGAAAGAACTTTACGAAAAATGCTTCGTTATAACTTAAACTGATTCTTGTATCTTAACTGATTACGAATATGAATATGAATTCGAGTTTGAATGTGAATTTGAGTACCCATTTGGGCACTATGGATGCAACTGCAGCTGCATTGCCAGACATAGATGATTACGGCTGCCCTAACCTGAATTGCACTCCAATGGAGTTCACACAATTTATACTCGGTCCACAGACTCTGCCACTACATAAGGCTCTGCTGGTAAGATGAAAGACAATTTAGACAGTTTAGAAGAAATTTACATTAAAATAGAGCATATTTTCTAGATCAGCATAATATTTAGTGGCATATTCATAACTGGCGTCTTGGGCAATGTCTTGGTCTGCATGGTTATCATTAGGCATGCGGCTATGCATACGGCAACAAATTATTATCTATTCAGTTTGGCAGTCTCCGATTTACTTTACTTACTCTTAGGTGGGTTAGCGTCTTACTCTTTAGTTATATAAATTAAGTAGCTATACAAATATTTAGGATTGCCAACGGAAGTATTTCTCTACTGGCACCAATATCCGTTTCTATTCGGCATACAATTCTGTAAGCTGCGTGCATTCGTGTCGGAAGCGTAAGTATTTCGCATTTAAAATCAATTTAAATGTTTAATTATAACAGTTGTATAACAGCTGCACCTATGTTTCGGTATTCACAATTGTTGCCTTCTCCATGGAACGATTTCTGGCCATATGCTATCCGCTGCATGTTTGTGCCATGTCCGGCTTTCAGCGAGCATTGCGAATCATTACAGTGCTTTGGATTGTTAGTTTCCTAACTGCGATACCATTCGGTGTTAAGACTGAAATTCAATACTTGAATTATCCAATCGGTATGCCGCAAGTTCTATATACATATATTTCTTATAAATGTATAATAAATTCATCTTACTCTAACAGATGGATCTCGAATACTGGAATCTGCATTTTGCTCCATGGAATCAGAGTTTCCCGATCAATATCCTCTGTTTGAGGGTTCTTTTATAATATTTTTCATTATACCCATGATACTCATTTTTGTGTTGTATGGTCGCATGGGTGCTCAAATACGCTCCAGAGCCACTGACCAATTGGGTAGGTCAGAAATGAAATAAGTTGAAGTTATTTTAAATTAAAATTTTCCATTCAGGAGTTCAGCAGGGCTCACGAAATCGAGAGTCTCGCAGCTCGCAGAAGAAAAAGCGAGCCGTTATACGAATGTTGGGTAAGCTTTTTATATATTATAATTTATAAATATCTATAATTATTTTCTTTTATCAGCCGCCGTTGTTATCACATTCTTTGTCTGTTGGTTTCCCTTTCATCTGCAACGATTGTGGTTCTTATATGCCAAGAACTTTGCCTGCTTTCAAAATGTCAACGAATGGCTCTTCTCGATCGCGGGCTTTGCCTACTACGTGTCATGGTAAGCTCTTACACGCGATGGGTCTGATACTAGTTAAACTCTTGCTTCTAATTCGTATTAGCACTATCAATCCAATTGTATATAATGTGATGTCCAAGCGCTATCGAGTCGCCTTCAAGGAAATTCTCTGCGGCAAGAAAGCTGGTGCTTTTTATAACAGCGGCTTTGCTCGAGATCAATCGAGTTTTATGCGAGATGAAACGAGTTTTCGGCGAAATGGCAGCACTAACAATAATAAACTGAGCAGCACTAATGTGCGCTATAGTCGAGTACATTCTGTAAGTTTAATGGACTATCTCGTATTATTTAATTTATATATACATTTTTTGTAGAATCGAGTATCCGACTGCTCGCTGCTAAGCACTACAAAAATAGTCATAGTGCTTGGTAATAGAAGAGAAGCAAATCACAATATACCAGAAGAAGCTGACATAAAGAAGGAGGAGCGGTAAACCTGGTATTCAATCTATATATATTCTCTATATTTTATATGATATTAAATTATCTATGCAACTAAAATCTTAAGCAAATCAATAAATTTATTTAAATTAGACTTTTTATTTTACTAAATAAAACAAAGGGTAAACATCAAAAATATTTTATGTCAGAAAGTCACAGCTTAATTATCGCATCAATGCATATGTATATTGGAGAATAACAGTAGTATTTCTTGAATAGTTATCTATGTTTAACTGTACTTGATTTGCATAACAATATCAGTCAGAAGAAAAAAAACAAAACCGAAATACCGTAGTGAAAGTTTTAACCATGCGTTTTATAATTGGGCTGCATGGGCATTAAAATCTTTTTTTTTTTCAAGCTTTAGAAAATAATAATAATAAAAAAAAAAAAAAAATAATAAACTGCTACTCAACTCGCTTGAAGAGAAAACTTTAACGTAATAACACACAATACCCAGTGAATCAACGGAGTTGATTAGAACAATTATCCAATTATATATGGAACAATATTGTATTGTAATGCTCTTGTTTACGCAGCGCGTGAGAGAAACCTTGAAACTGGTTTGTCATTAAACAGATGTAAGATGCCTCGCAGAGAGATGAGCTAAAACCAGAATTGAAGGTAGGTAATTATATGCTAAAGACCATTGAATACCTTATACTATTCATATGAATATTTAAGGAAATATTAATTTGATCAATTTATTAAATGTATTCCATAATTTAAAATTATATTTACCCAAAATTATTTGATTATGGATAAATTTGAATAAAATTCAAATTTGGCGTGAAAATAGGTTTGGCTCAAAACTCAGGCCTGAATCAAATATTACCTTATGGAGTTAGCTTAAGCTAATTATGAACTGAACGAAACTGAATTAGTTTGCCGCACTTCACAGCCCTGGTTCAATGGAATTCGAAAACATAATAAGCTTGAGCCTCAGAAGTTTTGCAGTCCATAGCTGCGTTGATACAAAGAAAGAAAAAGAGAAACGAATATATTAGAAGAGGCTGTTCACGCAGTGCTTTTTGAATGCATTAATGCTATTTTGGATGCTGTCGCAGCTAAACTAAAACTAAACTTAACAATCCGGTTTCCTTGCATACGCGCGATGAAGCTTGGCTTTGTGTTCTGCTGAAAAATAGGAGAAGAGGCAGAAAAACCAATCTGCAGCATTTGACCCAGAGACAACGGAGCGTGCTGAGCTCCTCACTTCGCGGATCGCGCTTCAGTTGCCAACAGATACCGCAATAGGAGAGATCAATCTAACAAACAACCAGTTCGAAACAAAAGAAGCGCAACAACAAAGCTCTGTCTGCATTTGTGTGTGTCGCTGTTGTTGTTGTTGGTTAAATTTTAAGAAAATCGGAATTTGTTTATTTCGAGTAAAAGTAAAGTAAAAGTTGAAGAACCGAAGAGCTGCGCGGCCAACGGCAGAATTAAATGCTGATCGACAGTCGCAGAAGTCAGACACAACGCGACGCGATACGCGAGTTTTCGTACAGATCAGACTCAAATATGTGGAAGAGTAGGAATAGTAGAAGCAACATAATGCCAATCATTATGTATGTGTGGTGTGTGTTGCTGCTGCTGGCTGCAGTCTGCCTGCAGCGGGAAGTGGAAAGTGCAGCGTCTACTGCATCGCTACGCACTGCGCGCATAATGCAGTTCCTGAGGGAGCCCCCGCCCAGCTTCCATGCCAATCGCCGTGTTGGTGTTGGCCCAGGACAAGTGCCACGCCTGCGACCAAATGGAGAAAACTTGAGGCCACCAACGCCCTGGCGACCACCGCTGCCACCACCAGTGCTCGCTGGACAGCAGCTGCTGCGGCGTGAGTTCAATGGCAATTGGCCATATGCTGGCAATGGTGGCAACCGCTTTGCCCACTCCAAGGATGCGGCGCCTGTGCTGGATGTGGGCAAGAATCAGTTCTATCGGCCCAAGGAGGCGCCGCAATTCAACTATAATGTCAATCAATATACGCCGAATTTCAAGGCCTCGCCGCCCCACTACAATGTGAACAAGGAGCAGCCGCAGAAGTTTCCAGGATATGCACCAATCAAGCAATACGCCATTCCAATGGAGGCCACCAAATATGTAGCCAACTATGCCGAGACACCGACCAAGCAGCCTCAGCAATTGGGCCAAGCTGCCAACAGCTATGCCGTCTATGAAGATACAGATAATGTGAAGAATGTTGCTCCATTTGTCAACAACTATCAGCAGACTTCACAGCTGTCCAAGGAAGCGGAAAATTATTTGCATTTTATGAGTACCAATGATTATTTCCTGCCCAGACGTGAGCCCAACTACAAGCAGCTGGACTTTGAGCGTGATCAAATCACCTACCAGCAACAGAGACTGGTCCAACAGCAGCAGCAGCAGCAGCAGCAGCAACATCAGCAGCAACAGCAACAACAGCAACAACAGCAGCAACAGCAACAGCAACAGCAGCTGGATAGCACCGTTTCATCCAGCTATAACAAGCCTTTGCGAGTCGCGGATCTCTTCTATCAGCAGGATCCTGCCCCACATAGTTCGACTGTAGTGCGTGGCAGCTATCAGGCAGGACAAAATGCCTTTGTTGTCAAGTCGGATGGTAATAAGTCTGTGAAGCACATCTTATCCACTTCGTTGACACCGCGCACTACTCAAGTGCCACCAGCGTCGACCTACAGTCATGTTCGGCAGGGCGCACAGAAGACAGTGACTCCCGAGCCAGTGAGATTTGAGTTCACGGAGCATGATGCGATCAGAGGCTCGGCTAGTTATACGAATGCGCCACATGGACAAAAATATTACTACGAAACCCACACAGCTGCACCACCACACACGCCCGCTGTGAGCGTGGCGCCCATACCCGAGAGCTTGCCACCCGTGAAGGAGGAGCCTAAGGAGAGCACCGAATATGTCAGCCAGGTGAGTCTATTTCCTTCTCTTTTCAGTATTTTCTCTTCAAACTAGATAACTCAAAAATAAGAAAAAGAATAATAGCAGTTCGGCTGCGGATTTATCAGCTGAGCATTTGATCACAATCTTAATGACTGTGAAGAACATGGCTACTTTCCATCATTAAGAAATGCCAAACACTCTATTAAATGTCTCGGCTCACAACTTTCTTCCCGCTTCGGATGTTTGATATCAATCAAAGTACTGCGGTAGCGATCATAAAGATTTAAATCGGCCTTAATTTGTTTCCAAATTTCAAAAATTTCGAATAGACAAATTTCCTAATACTTTCACCATGTTACCAGAAACTAGAAAACAATCCAAATAACTCTGAATTAAGTTATCTCAATAATTTAAGCTTATTTGGAGCGATCGTAAAAATGATTATGTATTATATATTAATTACATTAATATGCATATATATATATATATATATATATATATTACATTATATGCATACATATATATTCTCTTCTATATCATAATTCGTCTCCTGTCTTGCCTCCCGCTCCATCTCCCGCTTCATTCTAATTATTCTTAGTTGTTGTTATCATTAAAATTATTTTAATTTCCTATGCCAGCAGGATAGCGGCTATAAGCCAGCGCCAACAGCGCTTGCACCCGAGCCACCAGCCGACAGCCAAAAGGACAACGATGCTCATTGTGAACAAATTTGTGCGAAAGTCTATGATGAAAATGATGAAATTGTTTGTGGGTCTGATGGATATATGTATACTGGAGAAACTCAATTGGAGTGTTATTCGACATGTCTTAATATCAGTGAGTATTTCTATATTTATATAGATATACTAAATATACTAAAGTAATTATTATATATATTATTTTTATGAATTGCAGAAGTGTCGATAAAGAGCAAAGGGTCATGTGCTTAAATGTACAATTTAAATGAATTCGATTTATTTATTTGTTTAGGTGTAATATTTACTTTAAATTAAGGTTATTTATTTTTATTTTAAGAAAAATAAAGCATGTCATTTAAACTTTATAAAAAACGAGTTTATGATTCAAACCAGATTTTGTATTTATATTTCAAAGCGTTTTGTGGCGGCGATTTGATAGCGAAAACTTTTATCACTAAACATATATATATGTGTTATATTATTTGTGATACAAGTTTTCAGTGGTATTAATTACCGTCACCAGCAGCGGCCTTAACTGCGGCGCCGCTAGCCACGGATTGGCTAGGTGGCTGTGACGTCGCGACGATGCGAAATATGAGAATTAGCAAAAATACTATATATATTGTCAGATTCCTGAATTTATATAAAACTTTTAGCTAATCGCCCAGTTCGTGTTCATTTGTCTACTGCTTTTATACAAATTTAGTTTTTGTACAAATTTAAATGTGCGCGCGCAATTTATGGTTAGTGCTACAACGTAGTTTGCCGTCCTGCTCACGAACTATCGATGAGAGTAAATAAATAAACAATAAAAGAACAAAGGTCAAGAAAGGAGTAACCTAAAATTGGCCTTGAATGCGTTTTATTTATTTATTTTATTTATTTATTTAGCATCGTTAATAAGAATACCCTTAATGCATTCAACGTCAAATACAAGTGTTTGATACCGTGAGTATCGTTTTAATTTGTTGTCACGAAAATATCGCAAATCCGAATACAAGTTATCGGCCTATCGAGACGATAACAACATTGGCGAAAACAAAGCACTTCACGTATATTATAATTTTTGGCAGTGTTTATTATCAATTCGCCTAAATAACGTCGCAACCGCGCTTTAAACTATCTATATATATCCAAGTTTCGTTTGCCTGTTGCGTGTGTGTGGAATTTCTTTTGCATGTTGGAGAAACTAAGGCAGAAGAAAATCTCTACACTGAGGCAACTACGCAACACTCTGCGACCTCGACACGCAGCCAGTGCAATATATTGAAATGCAAAACTACGGCGCTGGAGCTGCTGCTACTGCTTCTGCTGCGGCTCCAGCCGTCAAGCGCCGTACGGACAGCTACGAAGCTGCACAAAACCATCCACAGACACCCAGCAGTGGCGAAAACTCGCGCTGCGAGAGCGATGATGACTATGTGAACACCAGGATCTTGCGGCGGCGCATGGAACAGCAGTCGACGCCTGTGGTGACAGTGGCGCCAAACATAGTTACAGACAGTGTCTCAGCAATGCCAGCATCAGCCCAGGGTCATGTCGAGCAGCCACAGTTTCCAACGGCCACATCCTCAGCAGCGTCGTACAACGAGGAGCGCATGCGACGCAAGCTGCAGTTTTTCTTTATGAATCCCATCGAGAAATGGCAAGCGCGCCGAAAGTTTCCCTACAAATTTGTGGTGCAGGTAAAGAACAAAAACACTCAAACATGTACACTCATAAACCTGCTTCCCAGTTCCACTCATCTGCTTGAATTTGTTCACGTGATTATCAAGCAAAGGGGGCCGAATTGTCTGTGTGTGACACATCTCTTAAACAATGAAATTGCTTTGGCCGCGCCAAAAATAAAAAAAATATTGCTCAACATTTATGCCGATTGTAAGGCACTTAAAATTGAGCACCTACCTACAACTATCTGTTTAAACAATAGACGAAGATTACACACCCACACACTTACATAGGGCCTTATCTCTGATTCTAACAAAAGAACCACGTAGTACACTTACTTTTAAGCATTTAGTTAGCCACATGATAAATTGTTTTGACTAGGGACTTTTTTAAGGCTATGATTAATAGTCTGCGTCATAGGTATTCTTATATAGAATATAAAAAGGAAATGATTTTAATAAGATATGAATGTAAACATGTACATAGGTATGGCTCGATAGAGTATTTTTAGATCGCCTCTATCTCTACAGACATATACTCTGTTGAATTAAAACACTTTCCCACACAGAGATGATTCCACGAATAATTAGCGCAAATTTTTCGTTTACGTCAACAATCTAATCAATTGTTTAATTACTTGGCAAACAAGCAAACATATTTTTGTAAGTGCGCTCACAGCTGTTATGCTTCTAGAATAATAGAGGTTTTCAAGAATATTAAATAGGAGAAATAAAAATACACTTTCAGATATACAGGTATATATAGTTAATGTAGAGTTTTGCTTTCCCTATTTAATATACATTTAGACAATTATATATATTTTTAATAATATTATATTATATAAAACGTTGAAGTTTGTTCGTTCATAAATCTCATAAGGAACTCAATTAGTGGACTTTGGTTGCTTAAATAAATTCGGATTTAACTTATTTGTTTGTTGCTTTTAGATCGTGAAGATAATTTTGGTGACGATGCAGCTTTGCCTGTTTGCCCATTCGCGTTACAATCACATCAATTATACGTGGGATAATCGCATTGCCTTCTCGCACCTGTTTCTAAAGGGCTGGGACTCGTCACGTGAAGTTGAGAGCTATCCACCAGCCGTGGGACCATTTGCATTGTATGAGAAATCGGAGTTCTTTAACACGGTTCAGTTTGCCTTGGACGGCTATGGCAATGTCAGCCGTTCTATTGGACCCTACTTCTATCCCACCGCTAACAATACGATGCCCCCGCTGACGCTCTGCATGCAGAACTATCTAGAGGGTACAATATTTGGTTTCAATGAGTCATATATCTTTGATCCACATATCAATGAGCTGTGCGAGAAACTGCCGCCAAATGTATCCAGCATTGGAGTAGAGAAATATTTATTAAGTCAAGGAGTGGAAGTGAACTTCGCATCGCTGGTTACAGCGGAGCTATCGTTCAATATAAAAACCGTGAATTTTAAGGCCAATTCAGGGGCCTTGTCCGCGCCCGATTGTTTTAGGTTCGACATATCTATATTGTTCAATAATCGGGATCACGATGGCCAAATGCTGCTGTCGCTTGATGCTGAAGCTACGCGCCTGAAGTGCAAGGGCGACACGGACTTCATTTCGGAGGCACGATTCGATGCCATACTGAGAAGCAGTCTTAATATCTTTGTGCTCCTGACCTGTGCCCTCTCCTTTGCCCTGTGCACTCGCGCTCTCTGGAGAGCTTACCTGCTGAAGTGCACCACCAAAAACTTCTTCCGCTCTCATTTCGGCAAGGAACTGAGCTTTGATGGAGGACTGGAATTTGTCAACTTTTGGTTAGTGAAATAAATGCTACATATATTGTGCTATATTATTACTAATTATCTGCCTCTTTTAGGTATATTATGATCATCTTTAACGATGTCCTGCTAATGATTGGCTCGGCGTTAAAAGAACAAATCGAAGGCCGTTACATGGTTGTCGATCAGTGGGATACCTGCTCACTGTTTCTGGGCGTTGGCAATATGCTGGTGTGGTTCGGTGTGCTACGCTATTTGGGCTTCTTCAAGACCTACAATGTTGTAATACTCACACTGAAGAAAGCTGCACCAAAAATTCTACGCTTCCTAATCGCTGCTCTGCTGATATATGCGGGCTTCGTCTTCTGCGGCTGGCTTATATTGGGCCCATACCACATGAAGTTCCGATCCCTGGCCACAACCTCTGAGTGCCTTTTTTCGCTGATAAATGGCGATGATATGTTCGCAACGTTCGCGACGCTCTCCAACAAGGCCACCTGGCTATGGTGGTTCTGTCAGATTTACCTGTACTCCTTTATTTCGCTGTACATCTACGTTGTGCTATCGCTGTTCATAGCAGTTATCATGGACGCTTATGATACGATTAAGACGTACTATAAGGATGGGTTTCCAGTCTCCGATCTCAAGGCATTTGTGGGCACACGCACCGCAGAGGACATCAGTTCTGGTGTCTTCATGAACGATCTGGATGACTTCGAACAGACGAGCTTCGTGGATGTGGTGCGAAACCTGTGCTGTTGCACGTGCTGCAGTCGACGGCAGGAGACGACCCAAGGCAACAGCGGCTACACGAGTCTATCGAGTATTATGAAATAGTTTGATTCGCCATATGTTTGTTTGTTTGTTTACGTAATGTCTTTTAGCTTAATTCAAATTGTTGTTAGCTTGTTGTAATTCGATTTTACTTTTACATACTTGCCTAAAAGCAAAGTGCTCAACAAAGAGCCCAAAAGTACGTACCAACAGAAATTCCAATTGTCCAAGTGTCAGCTTCATTTTATATGACTCAAACTACGACTCGACGCGCAGCTGGCAAATTACTTTAAGGTCAAAATAAACTTTCTGATGAAACAAATACACAAGATATTAAAGCAAAGCCTACCAAGCATCTGTATGTGATATAATACAGAAGAACCATAGAACCAATTCTAGAGCATGGGAATTTGTTTAGAAATGTAACAGGATCTTCCATGTGAACAATACATTAAAACGAGTTTACGTACAAAGTAAGTCACTTGATTGTCCAATTATACACTATATATATGTGGACAATAATTTAATATTAATCTATATATGATTATAATGAAACGCTTGTAAAATATCTAAAAATAAATATAACTAAATGCTAAAAATAGATCAGAAGTATATATGAACTATAAAATATGTAAAAATTTTGGATTCCTTAACTGCATTATGCATTATGCAATTGCTTAATGCCGGCCAGTATATTATTTTTTTTTTCAGTTTTATTTGAATTTTATGACAAACTTATCCAGTGCTGCTTTTAAAATTTATATAAAATCAATGAAATTAATATATAATAAACATCTTTCGACTCTTTCACTAAACTAATCGAAATAAACGGTTCCACACCGTTTGACAAGCATTGTACCCATAAAAAACGTAAAACGAAACATTCAATTCGTTTTTCTAATGCTTGTGCCGCCAGCAAATAAATGTAATTCAGCATTGCTTATAAATGAGCCAAACTGGCCAAATAGCCAAATGGACAACTGCCCCACTGGCCATTAGCACCTTTAATAGTCTATTGGGCAGCGGACATTAGGCGACAATTGCAGCCTCAAACCAGAAAGAAAATCGAGCCCCGAACCCATTGAAAATGAGAAATCAGGGTATAATGGTTTTGTTAAATGTAGGTAACAGGCAGAAGGAGGTATGGCAGACTCGATTTAGCCTTGTCCGTTCACAAAAAAGCTATTTCCTCCACGAATTTATTTTATGTGTCCACCGAGAATTTCTTCTAAGTATATCCTCAAGTATTTCCTGTAAGTATTTCTTCCACGCATTTCTTCGAAGCATTTCTTATAAGATTTCCTCTAAGTATTTCCTCTAAGAATTTCCTTTAAGTATTTGCTCGAAGTATTTCTGCCAAGCATTTCTTCTAAGTATTTGTCTAAGTGCTTCCTCCAAGAATTTGTTTCCTCTAAGTATTTCCTTGAAGAATTTCTTCTAAGTATTTCCTCTAAGTATTTCCTCTAAGTGTTTCCTCTAAGTATTTCCTCTAAGAATTTCTTCTACTTGTTTCCTCCAAGAATTTCTTCTAAGTGTTTCCTCTAAGTATTTCCTTGAAGAATTTCTTCTAAGTATTTCCTCTAAGTATTTCCTCTAAGAATTTCTTCTAAGTGTTTCCTCCAAGAATTTCCTCTAAGTATTTCCTTTAGGAGTTTCCTCTAAGTCTTTAATGTTTAGCTGACCGATCATTAAATATTTGCACACACTTCACTTCACTTTACTGCACTGCACGACTGACCCCCACCAGGCCTGGGCGACTGAAGCAATGCTGCAGGTGCTGCTCTTTATATAGGGCGAGCTTCACTCAAAGCCTAGGTCGCGCTCAAATGTTGAGCCCTGAGGCAGTGGGAGCACTCTCTGCTGCTGTCGTTTTACTCAAATATAAATACGAAATGAGTACTGCTGCATACACATAGACAACCTAAATGACCTTCTGCAATTCTTAGTCTCCTGCTTCTATTAGACAGAGAGGCGGAGAGGCAGACTGGGAGAGGGACACAGGCAGACGGAAGAAATACACACAGACATAAGAGCAAGAGAGCCTAGGTAAGTTTTTTTTTTTATATTAGATTTTATTTTAAATGGTTTCCTTTTTTTTTGTCAATTACAAATGTATTTAATATTATTTTGCGTCTGTTGTTTTGTATTTGTTTTTTCTCTGTGTTGTTGTTTTTTTAGTGAGAACTTTTAGACGTGCATCAAAATCGTATTTTTTGTTTTATGACTTTCAAACAGCATTTCGATTTAAAAATGTTTATTTTTTTGTTGCTTGTAAATAAAATAATATCAGCATTATTTGTGTTTAAAGTATTAAATGCCTTTCATTGCGTTTTCATTTTAATATACTATATATAAATATGCATTGTATATATAATTTATCTGATTTTTTTTTTATTCATTTATGTTTTTTTTTTCTTTTCTTTATTTTTAAATTACATTTCACAAAATACAATTCACAACTACACTTGACGTCAAGTTACTGGTTTCTGGTTACTGGTTTCTGTGTGTAACTAATCCTTTCAATCACGCTCACTATATCCTCTATCGATTTGAACCCAAATCCATTTATTTAATATTATGGTTTTTTGCTTGTTTTGTTTATTTTAAATTTTAAATTTCTTGTTAAAATTAAAAAATCGTATACATGCGCAAATTGCAATCAATTTTTGTTCATCAATTTAGAAAATGAATTTTCAATCACAAAAAATCAACGTAAAAATGGATTAATTTTAATTTTAATCTGTTTTCGTATTCGTTTTCAATATTTCTTTTTTTTTTACATTTCATTTACGTATATTCGTTACACTTTTAGCCTTTAATATATATATATTTATTTGTTTATATATATAGTATAATTTATTATGATAAAAGCGTTAACTATTTACGCTCAAAACTAAATTTTTCAAATGCCGAAATACTAAGATTTCCTCTCAAATATTTTCCACATTCCAAACTAAACTCTACTTTTAATAATTTGTAATATATAATATATTTATATATTATTATTACTATTATTATTATTATTATTTTTTTTTTTTTGGTTTATTAAGCTTATTAACAACATCGAATAGTACGCGTATTTTTTGTTTCTTTTGTTATTGTTTTGTTTTCAATATATGTATGTATATGTAAGTATATTAAACATTGTACGTCATTTAGAGAAATTTTTGCTAATTAATATTTACTTTTTCTTATTTGTTTTTTATTATTTTTTATTTTATTTATTTATTTTTTTTTTTTTTGGTTTTCGTTCGCTTAACTTGGAGAGCTTCGTTTTAATGATACGTATAAGTGTAGATGGTTTTTTGTTCTTATGTATGCTAAATATCAACAAAAGTTCAATGAAAAAATTGCAAGCTGAAACAGAAAATAAAAAATCTACTTACAGAAAAATGAAAATTAAAATCCAAAAAAATAAAAACTCAAAAGCATAAATTTTTTTTTAAATAAATTTTATTACAGTTTTTTTTATTTTTTCTTGTTTTTTTGTTTTTGTTTTTTTTTTTTTTATATTGATGATTTTATAGAAATAGTTATAGTTGCTATAACATTACACATAGAGTTGCTATATTATAATATAATATATATTTAATTAAAGATAATTTTTACGTTTTGTTTCGTATGTGAAATTGGTTTCGAAATGCCAACAACAACAGTTGTAATTGTTGTTCGTATATATATATATTAAATATATTAAATAAAAATACAATAGATTTGTAATGCAAGAAAAATATTTTTGTTTTGTTTTGTTTTTGGATTTCGTTTACAAACGAAAATTACATTTATTTAATACTCTTATCTCAATGTTTTACTTTTTACAATTTTCCTTTGCTCTTTAAATGCAATGTATTTTCTATTTTATTAAATTTTCTGTGTAAAAATTAAATTCAGTTTTTCACTTTGCTTTTCTATTTTGTTTTGTTGAGCTTAAATGCAGCGCTAAAATGCAAATTACTATTAATTAGTTTTTAGCTTTTAGTTTTTAGGATAAGTTACAAAAAAAGTCGTTTACAAACTAGGCGCAATTTGAAAAATATTTACAAGAAATTAGTGCTGAATAATGCTGGCTCTTAAGTTAGGTTTTTAAATAATTTACAAATGGTTTTGCAACACTGTGCGCTCGCTGGATGCAGCGACAACCCTAAAACATAACGCACTTAGCGAATTCGAAATGTGTATGTGTGTGTGTGTGTCTCTTCGGAATATATATATATATATATATATATATATATATATTAAATGTGACTATGTATTAGGTTAAGGTTAATAGTTTAGGTAGTTTGATTAAAAGTTACTTGTAATTTCGAAATATGGCTCGTGGCTCTGACTTGGCAGTGTTGGCAAACGCTTTTGCTCTCTTTGTATTTGTTTTGTTTCCTTCTCTTGATTTCTATTTGTTTAATGCAACGTCGTTTATCGATTTCTCAGTCTATTTTGTTGAAGAAATGAATGGAAAGAACCAAAAGGTAAAGCCGCTTCAGAACAAAATGCGCGCCTGGTTCGCTCGCTCGTTCCCATCTCGCTCAACTACTAATTGCTAGAGAGCATTTTCCACTCTCTGTGCTCGCAGCTCTCTTTGCTTGCCCTTGTCGCTTGCTGATATACTCGTATATACAGTGTGCAACTAAAGTCACCGTACCCCTGATACATTTTCGCGAAATACGCTGTAACTTCGTCAATTTTTTATAAAACACAAAAGTTTTGATGAGGGTTGATAAAATAATCTTTTAACTACATAATACCGTTTAAATAATAGCAATATTTTATTTTAGTCTAATATTATAACTAAAAAACTAAAAGTATTCACATATTTGCGCTTACAAAAGTCACCGTACTCTTAATATTCAGACGTATTAATTAACTATAAATATGATATTACTAACTAAAATTATTAACTTAGTATCTAGTTGGATATCCCTTCATTTTAATCACCTCTCGGAGGCGGTTTGGCATTGAAATGACTAGTTTTTCGATATAATCATTACCAAGTCTGCACCACTCCTGATGCAAAGCCTCTCTCAACAGATTTTTGCTGCTGATGTGGTGTTTTCGGATTTTTGTTTCGAGCATATTCCACACATGCTCTATTGGGTTTATGTCGGGACTCTGTGGTGGCGTCTCCAATAAATGAGGCGTGTTGTAGGCGAGAAAGAGACGGGTATTCATCGCCTTATGCTTAGGGTCATTATCTTGTTGGAAGTAATAATCTGACCCTATACCAAGTTTTTCAGCGCTGTTTTTCAAATTTTTTTTGAGAATGTTAATGTAGGTGTATTGGTCCATCACTCCGTCAATAAACTCCAAGCTGCCAACGCCCGATGCAGCTATACAACCCCAAACCATAAGTCCACCGCCGCCGTGCTTTATCGTCTTTTTTGTATTTTTTGGGTTTAGGGCCTCTCCTGGTCTTCTCCACACGCGTAGGCGCCCGTCCGAGCCAAAAATGTTGAACTTTGACTCGTCTGAGAAGATCACCTTACGCCAAAAGTCAACTGGTTTGTCTACATACGCCTTCGAAAACTCCAAACGCTTCTTTCTATTTACTAAACTTACGTATGGCTTTTTGCGAGGAGTGTAAGACTTAAAGTCGTATGATTTTATGACCCTACGTATGGTTTGCGGGTGTACATCCTTCTGAGAAGTATTGCTTATCTCTGTTGCAATCTTTACAGCGCTGGAAAATGCATCCTTGTCCACCAAATGCTTTATTTGTCGCTTGTCGCGATCAGTAAGTGCAGATGGTCGGCCAGATCTTGTATTGTTTTCAATACGCCCTTCGTATTTAAAGCGGCCAATTACTGTTTGAATAGTTGACTTGGCTCTAGACATTAGATTAGCTATATCTGCATACGACTTTTGCCCATTTGTGTAGAGATGCAATATCAGTTTACGTTCTTCTAAAGTTAACTCTTTACGCGTCATTTTTACGAGGAAATTAGCAAAATTTGACCAAAACAAATAATGCTCGCTAACAAGCACAACATTTTGAAGAATTGCACACATTTTTCAAAAAGTCCCGTTATGTTTAAGAAGAACTCTGGCGCCAGACAGTTCGACCCAAGCAATAGTACGGTGACTTTTGTAAGCGCAAATATGTGAATACTTTTAGTTTTTTAGTTATAATATTAGACTAAAATAAAATATTGCTATTATTTAAACGGTATTATGTAGTTAAAAGATTATTTTATCAACCCTCATCAAAACTTTTGTGTTTTATAAAAAATTGACGAAGTTACAGCGTATTTCGCGAAAATGTATCAGGGGTACGGTGACTTTAGTTGCACACTGTATGTGTGTTTATAAGGTTTACGGACTAGAATCTTGGGCAAATCGCTTAAAATCTGTTTTGCGCCTTTCTCTAAACAAACTACAGCTACAAAAAATTAATATGGCAATCGCTTATTAAACCTCTGAGAAAGTGACAGGTGTGAGAGACAGAGAGGAGAGATAGAGAGTGAAGAGAGTGAAGAGAGAGATTTGATGTTTGGAGAGAGGGAATTAACTGCACTCTTACAGCTGACTAAAGCTGCTCGTTGAGACCCAGTGCGCGGTGTCCGGGCGTACCATTAACTATATGGGACCGTAGTCGCTCAATGCCTGTCCCGGATGCTGAGAGCCAGGTCCACCGGGCAGTGTGACCACCACAGAGACGGCTCGTGAATCGATGACCGAACCGGGCGCTGTGCTCTGACCGCCGCCCACAACACCGCCAACACCGCCAACACCACCAACACCACCCACACCACCGCCACCATTGACATTGCCGTAGACAGTGCCAGGGGCACCGCCATTGGCGCCACCGCCTTGTAACAAGCTGCCAGGAGGAGCTCCCATGCCAGACATACCGCCGCCGCCAACCGTACTATTGCTCATGCCCGCCGTGCTCATCAGTGTGCCGTGACCTCCCAGCACGCTGCCGCCACCCATGGTTGAAGCTCCTCCCGACTCTCCATGTCATACATGGCTGGCCGCTGGCTGCTTGAGAACGTGGTGGTGCAAGTGGTGGTGGCTGGTAGAGGCCACCGAGGCGCCGCCGGCCTGGGTGTAGGGCGTGGCCAGCAGCGAGCCAGCCGCCGATCCAACGGGCATGCCCATGCCGGAGCCCGCATACGGATGGGGAATGGGTGGCCGTTGCTTGATCAGTGCCTGGTTGGCACCAGTGCGATCCGGTGCCCCGAACAGACGACGCCAGAAGCGACGCCAGCTCTCAAGTGTCTTGCCCGACCAGATCCACACACCCGAGGTGATGCCCACCGCCAGAGCCATGAAATACTTGAGCATGAGCACAGAGTAGAGGGGCTTCTTGCCGGGTCCCTTGACCTGGGCGCAGGGGCAGGCCAGAGCCTTGATCCAGTCCTCGAAGTAGGCCGCCTCGTACAGGTAGCAACCGATGACAATTGTTGCCGGCACGGTGTACAGCACCGAGAAGATGCCGATGCGGATCATTAGCTTCTCCAGCTTGTCAGCCTTGACGCCAGCGCCAACGCCGCCCTGCTGCTTGATCACCGAGCGAATCCGGAAGAGCGACACGAAGCCAGCCATGAGGAAGGTGGTGCCAATGACGAGATACACGAACAGCGGTGCCAGCACGAATGTCTTCAGATGGTCCGGATTCAGGTTGCCCACGTAGCAAATGCCCAGAATGGGATCCCCATCGACGGCCGAGAGCAGGAGCACGGCCACAGACTGGACCGTGGGTATGAGCCAGGCAGCCAAATGGAAGTACTGCGAGTGCTTCGTTATTGCCTCGTTGCCCCACTTCAGGCCAGCGGCCAGGAACCAGGTGAAGCTCAGGATGACCCACCAGATGGACGAGGCCATGCCAAAGAAGTAGGTGAGCAGAAAGACCAGGGTGCAGGAGTGCGGGCCCGTCGAGCTCTCGCGCAGGAGTCGTCCGTCGCATGCGATCTCCTCGTTCTGGAGGAAGTTGCGCGAGAGATAGCCGACGGCGACCATGAAGTAGCAGGCGGAGAGGAAGACAATGGGACGTTCGGGATACTTAAACCTTTCGGTGTCGATGATGAATGTGGTTAGGGTCATGAGGGTGCTGCAGAAGCATAGACCCGACCACAGGGCGATCCACAGGCCGGCGAAGTCCTTTTCGTCGTTGGTGAAGAACGGACCCTTGCATGGAATGGCGCAGTTTGGTACGCTGGCGATCCTTTGCACAGTTAGGTTCATGTACCAGTGATGGTGCATCATGGGCGATTGCTGCATGAGCTGCTCCTTCCCCAGGACGATTAGCGGCGAACGGCACGAGCATGTGCACTCCTTTCCGTTTGCCTTTTCTCCTAGGGGATTTTGGCAGTTTTTTGAATTCTTGCCCTTGCACTTATTGGACGCCGTCGACGATCCGCCCGAGCCGCTGCTGCCGCCCTGCTTGCGCTTGCCACCTGAACCGGAGCCCGATCCACCCGAGCCAGATCCACCGCTGCCACCCGAGCCGCTGCCCGGCTCCGTATACGATGGCTGTTCCATGCACAGATTATCGGGATCGCCATGCAGCGGCAGATTCTCGCAGGCCATGCGCTCGGGCCACTCGAAGCTGTACTGCTGCATGATGGGCGCACAGCCGGAACGCGCACGCTCGCAGACGCTGCGGCAGACGGGCAACGGCTTGTGGTACTCCTCCAGGCAGATGGGCGTGTACATGCTGCACAGGAAGAACTTGAGGTCCGGCGAGCACTTGATCTCCACCAGCGGCCAGAACTGATGCACCTCGAGGCCCGCCTCGTCCTGGGTCTCGTGATTCATGTCGTTGGGAAACGCCGTCATGTTGTAGCCGATGCCCCGGCACATGGGTATTGTGATCTGTTCGCAGCGCGAATTGGGATCCTTGGGTATGGCCGGCACGCCATAGCCCGGCGCTGGACTCACGTCCATGGAGTGTGAGCCCATGCCGCCCATGCCACCCATGCCGCCCATGCCCATGTGTCCGCCTCCTCCGTTGTTCGTCATGTGTTGCGAGCTGTCCGCCTGGACGAGCAGCAGGCTGACTGCCACCAGCAGCAGCGTTGCCAGATTCATAATGTGTTTCATGCTTGTGCTTGTAGCTCTCAGCTTTTGTCTATCTCAGAGTACTTGGCTCTGTCTACTATTGCGCGCGCTCTCTCTCTCTCTCTCTCTCTCGCTCACACTAGCTCGCTTAATCCTTGCTCAGGCGCTGCGAGCTAGCCGAGTTGTTGCTTTTGTTCTTTGTGCTACCAAGGATGATTCTCTGTGCAGAGCGTCAAATTGTCAACGCTTGACAAACGGCGTGGCCTAGCTGTAGGGAGAGAAAGAAAGAGAGAGAAAGAGAATGAGAGTGAGATACAAGTTAGTAAGGAAACGCATATGATATGTGATAGAGAGTGCAGCTCTAGACCTAAGCGCCGTCAGCATTTAACTGAACCTCGACTGGAATCTAGTTTTCCAGCAGAGCTGTAAATGCCGCCAGCTGAGGCGTCGACAAGTTGCAGCAACTGCTCTTTCCTGTTCACTTCGTGCGCTTCATTTGTTTCAATTGGAGCGACACTTGGGCGACAGCCAAATGTCACATGTCAACCCTTCCGCCAATATTTGCTGACGCTGACGATATGGAACTGGGAAATGGACAAGGCTAGGGTGCTGGGGCTGAAGAGTTTTACTGCTGACCAAGAGGCGCATCAATCAAAATCAGTGATTTTTATTAAATTTGACGGCGTCTGCTGGTCGCCAGCCTCAGCTGGAAGCTGCTGATGTGCTTGATCAAAGTGTTTGCTCAGCGCTGACCAGTTGGAGCGAAAAAAGGGTGTGAAAATGCCGGGAGTGAAGGGTTGGCGGCCACACGATGCGTGCGTGTGTGATGAAGCAGAAATTAATTCAAGACAATTGCTCACTTGATGACGCACACACACACACACACACAGTGACGGGGAGGGGGCAGCGTTGCGTGACCAGCGTTGCCACCTGACGCGAAACAATGTTGAAAACTGTGTCAGCTCTGGATATGGATATGGATATGGCTCTGGCAATGGCTATGGCTATGGATATCGATATCAATGTCGCTGTCGATGTCGTTGTCGATTCTGTGGTCAAACAAAAGATGCTGCGTGTGTGCCTGAGCTTAACTGACAGCCGAACAAGCTGGGCGTGGCGTCAACTGGCAGCCAAAAAGTGAAGGGCGTTTAAGCAGCTGCTTCAGTCAGCAGTTCAGCTTCAGCTTCGGCTTCAACCTTAGCTTCAGCTTCAGCCAGAGCCAGAGAGATGCCAGTTACAAGTAGCAAGTGTCAAATGACATACATATTTGTGGCTTTTGCGGGCAGCTCCTGCAGCAGCTGCGTGTGGTCGCTGCTCGCCCCGAAACAGCAAAGTTTCCGCTTTAAGCAGCAGCAGCAGCAGCAGCAGCAGCAAAGCTGTCAACGGCAGCTGCGAATAGCACTATGCGGAGAGTCCTTTTGCCTTTTGTTTTATTTTATAAATGAATGACATTTTAATTAATAACATTTGTACTGCATGTCGAAAGTCCCTTTCCCCACCCCCCACTCCCCACTCCCCACTCGTCACTTCAACTCCCTTCAATATAGCGAGAAACTCCCTGTCAGTTGCGTAGCTCAAGTGGCGCAGGGGCTGGGGGAGGAGGCGGTGTGGTAGTCACGGCCTGAAACATTTTTCGTGTAAATCTGTTTGCCAAGCACTTCAAAATAATTAAGTAAATAATGCTGCCAAAATGGGAAAATGCCAAGTGTTGTACATCAACAGCATCATCAGCTGTTGTTGTTGTTGCTGTTGCTGTTGTTGTTGCCTCAAATTGTTGTAATACGATAAAGTAATGTGGGCGAAGGCTCGACTAACAATTGCAGCATTGCCGGTGTTGCATAACACTCATCAGCAGGAAACGTGCAATATTTATTGACATTTGCATAGCATGGCACTTCAATACGATAAACGAAATACGATATTGAGTTAAATACATATATAATAAACAATGAATAGCTAATTGCTTATAACTGAGCTAAGGAGATTCACATAACATAGCAGTTTAATGAGACCTACGATATACGGTACGATATAGGTCCAATGTACGATTCAAGCAATTATTATTTAGGGCTAAGGCGGCTACGATGTAAGACATGTAAACGATATACGATATTTTAGTTAGTCTCAATCAACTAAAATTCTTATTGACTTCAATTGTTTTACATTTTAAGAATATACGATATACGATATTCAATTACATATGCGATATCAGCTTTGCTAGTGTTGCAAAACGTTTTTCTCCATAGCCAATTGCCTCTAGAGATGTGCTGCAATTAGCGATAAATATTGCAATGCAATAACGATATAGGATTTTGTATTATGCATGCAATAATAACATTGCCAGTGTTGCATAACGATGTTGCCAATAGTCAATTACTTCTGGGGATGTGCAATAATAATTACTGAGACTTGCTTGCATAGCATTTCAATGCACTGGGCGATCAGCTATTGACTTATATAGACGGATATATATATGGAAGTATATGCCCGAAAGCCATATATATGAGTATATATATGTATGTGTGTATGTACTTGCCCCCTTTTTAAATACGTGACCAAAATGGACGACGCGTCTAATGACAAACGCTGTGCAGCATGGGTAAAAGGAAAAACACGTTCACAGCCCGCCTAGGAAAGGTATGAAAACATTTGTTTGGGATGGCCTAAAAAGAACAACATGCCCTTATTATGGACTGGTTGTTGTTGTTGTTGTTGTTGTTGTTGCTACAGTATCAAGTGGCATGCATATGTACATATATACATGCCTGTCGCCCTCTGATTGCTTACGAGTCTAAAAAGCCAAACTAATAAGTACGCGCACTCCACTCGCATCCCATAGACGACTTCTGCCCAGCGGGCTGCTCTGCTCTGGCCGCGTGTGTGTGTTCATGGGAAATGGCCTGGAAATAATAGCAAACGTGCCTCATTCGCAGCCCAAAGAGAAAATGCATAAATATTGCTTTTAATAGAGAGAGAGAGGCGAGAGAGAGAGAGAGAGAGAGCAGTAGAAAAACAAAAACAGAAAAGAAAAAAAACGTCTCAAGTGCTCGTCCGACTCGAGTCGTCCAGTTGAGGTCCATGGAAAGTGGTAGCTGAATATATTTCTGTTTGTTTTGGCCCCGATCGCCACACGTCCGTCTGTCCGTCGTCTGTCGTCCGTTTCGGGCCATGTTTATTTAGTGATTTGTTGTTTTTGCCGGACTGAAAATGCGACTCATATTGTTTATTTAATTGTTAACAAGCGGGCGAGCGAGTCGCTGTTCGTTACAAGTAACAAATTATTACCAACAAACGGCTAAACTAAGCCCCAACGACTTCCAAGAGACTTCTGCTCGCCACGTATTGCATTCATTTTGCAAATCATGCAGCACAACAGCAGCGGCAGCAGCGGCAGCAGCGGCAGCAGGAGAAGTCGACTCTAGAATTTATACAAAATCACGCTGCCAACAAGTCTCAACAATGTTTGCACAAGCTCTAGAGCCACACTCATGTTTACCCAAGACTTGACTGCAAAACTTGTGCGAGAGAGCGAGAGAGAGAGAGAGAGAGAGAGAGGGGGTAGAGAGATCGGGCTGGAGAGATCGCCAGTGTAGATCGCCGTCTGATATGCGTGCGTGCGTGCGTGCCAAAGCGCTTGGAAATTGGTGAATGGCTGCGCTTCAATGCACTAAACAGGCCAGAGCAAACGGCCAACGGACAACAGCATCGCCATCATCATCATCATCATCATCACCACCATCATCATCATCATCAGCAATGCAGACGTTGGCGGAAGCTGTGACCAAAGTTGGTAGCCGGGCAGCCAACCAGGCCGGCAGACAAGCGACAACTACAACTTGACTGTTTTAATTAAACAAACAAGGCGCAGGCGCAGTCAGCGACAACAACAAGTAACAAACAAACAGGAGACAGCAGACGGACGGACAGACGGACAGACGGACAGACGGACATGCGGACTGTGAGACACACGAACAGGTAGCAAGTGATGTTCGCCGTAAATACAAAGTACAGTTGACACCCATTGCATGTGCAAAGGCGATAACAGTGTTGCGAAACGCAAGCAAATGAAATACCAAAACACAGACAAAACGGTAAACATAATTATCGATCAATTATTAATTGAAATGTGGCTTTAAAATAAGTTAGGCAATAAAATATAGTTGAGCATAATCAATTAATGATCGCGCATTCACATTCATCTATACTAAAATTTTTCACATCATAATATTAACCAACTAAATCTCATCAAAAGGCATAAATTACGAAAAACGTAGTAGTACCTAATTATTATCAATAAACAAATAGTTAATTTAAAATTTAATGAAATAAATCGAAAATAAACGATAATTATTAAAAACCGTTTTTTTTTTTTAATTTAATGCAGTCAGAAAAATAGCGAGAATTACCGCTAGATATTTAACTGAATTTAACATTGAATTAATTTAACAATTAAACTTTTTATCCAATAGGAGAGATCCTTATAGAAAGAAGTGCGCAATATAGAGTTTAATTACAGTCAAACAAAAGCAGAAAACGTTTTGGTTTAGCGAAACTGTTCATGGACACCCGTTAATCGATAACTTATCGTCTGCAGCAATCGAGGCAATCAATCAGAAACGTTTGTGAGAAGGCCTTCATACGCCCTCAAAAAATAGACTTGAGAGTGAGGGAACGATGGAACGGAATGAAACGGAAAAACTTGCAAACCACAGAGCACTTAAACTTTTCTATGGATCGCTGCGCACAAAGAAGCGTTGAAGCAGCAGCAGCAGCAGCAGCAACAGGAGCATAGCTTCATAGAGCACAGATGCAACAGTACAGGTAAAAAAAAACGCAAAAAGAGAAAAGAAAATATATACCTGAAGTTGGCCTTGGCTGCTGCTGCTTCTGCTGCTGCTACTACACAGGCAAAACCGCGAAAATCAATTGAAAAACTCACTGCCAAAGGAATAAAAGTGTAGCTGCATCAGATGTGGGCGGGGGGGTCAGGAGCAACTGTTTTGACTTGTTGGCGGCGGCATCAAAAAGCGCGTAGCGGCGCAAAATGAAAACAGTTTGTCGACTGCCAGTTGACGAGGCCCGTCTCTTCGTCTCCCTCGCTCGCTCGCTCGCTTGCTCGCTCTCTCTCTCTCTCTCTGT
Organism: Drosophila mayaguana; assembly: GCA_037075325.1. Classification (NCBI taxonomy): domain Eukaryota; kingdom Metazoa; phylum Arthropoda; class Insecta; order Diptera; family Drosophilidae; genus Drosophila; species Drosophila mayaguana. The sequence continues at coordinate 268,243 of JBAMCG010000025.1, read as the reverse complement.
TACACTCGTCCGCCTTGCGCGCAAATGAGAAATGAAAAACTTTACCCGCCAGCCAAGCGAGCGTCCCCTGCCCCAGCACACTGGCGCCCCCTGTCGGTGCAGCCGCAAAGTCAATGCAGACAAGTTCCATGACCTTACAAACGCAGCAGAAACAAACACAGCACAGCAGCAACTGAGCCACAGCTGTGTGTCCCACAACGTGTCCTGTGGGGAGTTGCCTGGCTGGGTGGAGTTTGGGTTTGAGTAGTTCTGCTGCAGAGCGTTCTGCTCCTGTGTGTGTGTGTGGTTTTTGTAAAACGTCAACGTAATAAACAAAACTGGCTCAAGATTTTTACGCGTCCGCGTCCGCCCATTAAAATCATTGACATTTAAATGCGCAATTTTGTTGCCGCTGCCGCTGCCGCTGCCGCCAGAGGGCGCCAGGATACACAACTATTTGCTACTTTTGACTTAGAGAGCGAAGCACAGCAGACAGAGGTAGAGGCAGTGGCAGTGGCAGAGGCAGAGGTAGCGGCAGCGGCAGCGCCTAACGGATTTTCGCTTCGAGTTTGGAGAGCTCTCTGCCAGCCCTTTTGCGCTTTGATGTTTTTGTATTTTTGTGTGCTGCTCTTGTTGCTTTGTGCGCTGCATACAAATTCAATCTGTGTGCGTGCGAGTGTATTTGTGTAGCGCCCACTGGCGGACGGCGAGTGCAATGCTATCATTAAATGCTCTTTGCCTCAAAGTTTCTCTTCTAATTGTTGTTGTTTTTTTTTCTTCTTATATTTTTAGAATTAAATTTTAATTAAGTGGACAGAAGGATTTCGCCTACTCTCTCGCACACTCCCTTTGCCTCTCTCTATTCGCTTCCCTTTGGCTTTGGAGTGTGTTGCTCCCTTTTAACTCCATTGAGCTTTGGCTTTGCTGATTACGATATTTGTCTCTGGGGATCGTATTTGCAGCTTTTTGTTGGGCAGAATTATATAATGAGGAAAATGCATAAATTATATCTGTAGCAGATAATGTTGAGCATGGAACTTGGAGCGATTTGCAATGTCTCTTCGCAAAGGCAACATAAATAACAATGCGACACAAATTCTTGTTTTTGCCTCTGCCGCTGCTTGCTCTGCTTCTTCTTCTTCTTTTGTTGTTACCCTTACGGAGCTGCCGAGGGGTTGACTTCAGCTGCTGCTGTCGTTCCACTTTCCGAGAGTGTTTTCTATTATTAAATTTTTTGCAAAAACTGTTTTTCGGCGGGGGGAGCTAAATGACACCGCAGAAAAAAGGACAAAGTGACAGGCGTTGAGAGTTCCTTGTTTCGGGTGGGCAGGACGACGCGACGGGACAAGCAACAAACAGCAACGACAAAAAAAAAAAACAAACATGAAAATAAAATTAAATTTCCGATTTCCTTTGCTGCTGTCTTTGGCTCGTTTTGTTGTCTTGGCAAAAGGCAGCAGCAAAATTGTGCTAATACCGCAACGAATGCAGCTGCAACGGGCAGGGTGCGAGCGGGAGAGAGTGAGAGGAGGGCAGAGCTGGCCCACTAGGGTGGCTCCAAGGTGCGGGCATGTGCGACGCAGGCGGGCTGACTAAACACACAAAAGAGTGTCAAGTGTCGCTAAAAAGGCATTACATGTGGACATGTGGGTGTGCGACTGGCTCTCGCCCTCTCGCTCTATCTCATTTGGACTCGCCCTTTCTTTGTCTTTCACTCACACAAATATACACTCCGTATATACACTCCAACTCTTCACGGCGCTTCCCTTCTGCCCCTGTCCCACTGTGTCTCTTGGCTCTTGGCAGATTTATTTCTCATATGGAAATTTTGCTGGATGAGCCAGCATTTTATTTTGACAGTTGGACTTGCTTTTTAACCCTTTTTCTGTTGCGAGGGGCGGAACGACTCGACTCTGGATGTGCATTAAAAAAAAAAAAAAAAACAATTAAAAACGAATTGCCTTTTGTCATACGACTCAGTTGCCGGAAAATCTGTGATAACAATTAAAGCAACAACAACAAATTAACTTGCCACAAATTGTAGGGAAGTGCCAGAAGAGGATTTACTGGGGAGTTTGTGAGGAAGAAGAAGAAGTAGAAGAAGCGAAGATGTAGAAGAATAAAAAGTAGGCCTAGTATGGCGAATGTAGAGTATCTCTTAGTCAGGCTCTCCTACTGGCATTTGTAAGGCAAAGCTGAGTATGCAGAGTATCTCCTAGCCGGGCACATCCTTGCAAGGAACTTGCCATTTGGCAAAGCACAGCAATTTATAGCACATTTCTAATTTCAGTTAATGTCGAAAATTATTTTATTATATTATTATTAAAAAATAGAAGCAAATTTGATGAGAAACAATTTGTTTTCGGTTTAGACATTACGCATTTTATGGCCTTCATTTTTTTTATATTATTTTTATTATATTTTTATTAATAAAAAGAAAATGTTTATTGCCATTTTAAGAGCGCGGCTCGATGACGATGATTTACATTTATGGCATTTAATAATCGACTGCGTTTTATGACTAATTTGTTTGGTGGCCGAAGCGCATATTGGGATCGTAAATGTTTATATTACCATTAGATGTGGGATTCGGAATTACAGAGGGAGAGAGAGAGAGAGAGAGAGAGGGGAGAGCTAGAACGGGTTGCCTCTGGCAATTAAACGTACGCAGCATAGAATCTGTTTATGCCTGACATTGACACAGAGCGCAACTTGTTTTAATACCCTGTCTTTTTTCTACCTATACCTATCTCCCCTCCGCTCTCTCTCCCTCCCTCCCTCTCTCTCTCTCACTTCTTATCCCGCTCGCTGTGTGTCTTTCGCTCAATAAACACAATTTTTATGGACATTTGAATGCGTCAAACTAACGACCACATGAATGATGCATGTTACGAGCTGACTATATATGGCTCATGTTTTACCCTGTTGTCGCCTGTCTCCTGACCCTCGTCCCTAGCTCAATCAACAACAACAACAGCAACAACAATTTTAGTGCCATTTTGTTGTCGAACAAGAGCTACAACTTCCTATTTCGCCCAACTTCTCATTCGGCTGTGCTATGCACACGTATTAATTAATGTCTGTGTGGAAATTAAGTGAAATACATACATATCTATGTGGATGTATGTGTGTGTGTGTATTTATATGTTGCTAGGATGTTGTCGCCATCATCATCATCATGGACGCTGTTCCACATATCTCACTCTTCCTCTATCTGTCTCTATCTCTCTCGCTCTCACTCGCTCTCACTCGCTCTCTCATTGTTGTCTATGTGACAAAATGTCGCTGACATGGATAATTAATGGTCTGCCAAGAGTGGGGGAGTTGAGGTGTTCTCACATGTCTGTGCAGCTCTATCTCTCTCTCTTTCTCTCCCTTTCGCTCTCCCACTCTCAATGTGTGTATGTTGTGCGTAAACTTTGACTCCTGTAGCAGCTACTTTGCTGCGCTTAATTGCTTGTTTTTAGCCTTTACTAGAAATACCTGCACAGTAAAGCCTCGATATGAAGTCTGTCTAAGCTAACCTCAAGCATGCTCCATTGTTTGCCTTAATACTTAAAAGTTTGCCAAATATTTGTTGTTTGTTTGTTTGTCCATCTTATTGAATTTCGCCTGTACCACAATTAATCTTTTTTGTTGTGGTTGTTGTTGTTATTGCTCTTGTTGGTTTTAACTATTAATTGTTTGTGTTCCACTTAATTTATGACTATTTTTATGCATAACAAAGCCGCGCAACAATGTTGCTAGGCTCGTTAGCTTCAACATGTTGCCGCAGCATGAATCTCTATTAATCTCAGCTTATGCCTCATAAATTCCAATTTTTAATATTTTATTTTCTTTTTGTTCGTTGCTTTATTTACTTTGCGTTTGGCTAGATTTCTATTGATTTTGTTTTGGCGAATTTCTTGAGGAGGTTTTTTGGTGAAATTCCTTGTCGACGTCTCAATGTCTGGTTTGTATTTCAATGCCATAAATTTGTCGCCGCTATTCTGTAAAAATATAGACGCACACACACGCAACACACACATCCGCACACACACATGGCTCGTTGGCTGGCTCTGTTACATTACGCATACGCCCTGTAGCTAAAAATCTGCTTCACTTCTTCTGGGTGGGTGGCTTTCTGGCATTGATTTTTCTACTATATGTTTGTGTTGCTGTTTGCTGTGTTTGCCTGCTTTTCTCATTTCGCTGACGAGGAACGGAGGGAGAGCCTGCTTTGTATTATATTCTTGTATTTAATGGCTTTGCTAGCGTGGTTTATTTTGTATTTTGTTGGCATGCGTGCGACCCGACCCGCCGAGCGATAAACACACGGCGGCCGCCCCCCCCCCCTTACGCGTGCCCTTCTCCTGCACGCCCCTGGCTGGACTGTCTCTGGCATGCGTTTAAGTTTACAGTTAATGGCTTTTAATGGCATTCCTGTTGTTTTTGTTGCTGCTTGCAAAGAAGCAGCAGAAGGCAGCAGAGGAGGAAAAAACCAAAACTCTAAAATAAATATCAAAATCAATTAGTTGCGTAAATTTTCAGACAGCTATTTAGAAGAGCTATATACAACCGATTTATATACACATATACATAGATATCCAGCAAGAGACCACAACGAAAAATAAATAAATGTGCATAATTTAACACCCTGGCTGAGTTATAAACTTTAGCTAATCCAAAATGCATAACAAATTACCCCAAAGAAAAAATCAAATATATATATAGATATATATACATATATGTACAAATATCTATCTGCTTCATAGCTTGGAGCTGCGTCGCATGGGGCGGCGTCCGCGTCGGCGTCTTCTAGGCCGGCGAGGAATTTCAATGAGGCATCTCGCTTATAATTTATGGCGCTGTGGTTAATGCCCAAATTGTTCATAACAATAATTTGCATGCATGCCCACATCTAATCTATATACAAATGTATATGAATATATATAGTGTAGTATATGTATATATATGTAATATTTAACTGGTTCTTGGCTATCTTATCGATAAGGCACATTCATATATCAATCGAACATCAAGTGGCACCAACACAGAAATCGAAACAATTTATAACAATTGCTTAATTGAAACAAGGGCCACACCAGCAACAAAATTTAAATTTATGAAAGCAGCAGCAGCAGTAGCAGCAGCAGCAGCCACCACAAATCGTACGAAATCATAAATAAATCGCTTGCTTATCGCTCGACGGTTTCCCGCAACGAAATCAAAGTGAAAAAGCCGCCAAAAAGCATTTTCTATTTGGGAAAGTGGACGAGTCTCGCATATCGCCGTTCGCCTCTCGAGTGAATCCAAAATTCGAACTCGAATCCGAATATTGATTCTCGCATTTGGTTGCCTGACAGCCTGAACTTTGTACTCTCAAATATCACAAATGTCGCTGACTTTGTTTCTTTGCTTTCATATCGTGGAGCTGTCAGCTTTTTCAATACGGCAACAGTTTAAAGACCCGGACAGCCGGACAGCCGGACAGCCGGACACGGGTCAAAGCTAGCCGTGAATTGTTTTGATAAGTGCTTTCTAGCTCTACATTAAGGCTCTTCAATTTTTGTTCTTCTTAGTTTTGTTATCACAAGTGCTTTGTTTTCTTTTCCTTGATTGGTAAGTTCTGAAAAGTATTTGTTAATCGAAGATCAAATATCGATGGGCTGATTTTTTGTTAATATATCATAATACAAGAATTTCGTTGTTTATATTTATAAATATATATTTAATCACAATTTTAGAAATAATATATATTCACTGATAAACATTTATTTCCATTACCTTATCTTGCAATCTACTTGTAGCTGCTCATAAATTGTTCACATCGCCCTCGCAGGGAACATATAGCTGTTATTTCCACAATATTTATGCCTTTCATTTAAATAAGGAATTCTCAGATATAGAAATAATATATAAGTACTCGTAAATTTTAAGTTTTTTACTGAATTTCTTTTCATTCTCCCTTTTTGTGGCCAATTTACACAGTATATCAGGCCTTTTTTTTGGGGCGGAGATATGGGGCTTCTATACGCTGCCCGTTAGAATCGTCTCTGACATATTTGGCGCTATGGCATCGTAAATAATTTTATTGCATGCCCTGGCCATAAAAAGTAGCAGAAGTAGGAGAAGTGCAATAGACTAGTCACTGCTGCTATCAACGCATTCACGCCTTCCTGTATAAACACACACGCACACAGGCATCTATATCGGCTAGTGTATCTTGTATCTTGTATCTGTTAGCTGCTGAGTATCTTATATCTGCTTTTTGGGCTTTGTTTATGCCACACATGTTACGCCTACGAAAAAGTCGTATAAAAAAACGTAGTACGTCCGTTGTCGCTCTCTCCATCTCCATTTCCATCTCCTTCTTCGTCTTCGTCTTCGTCTTCGTCTCTGTCTCTATCTTGCTCTTTGCAGCAGTTCGCCTGCATTGTTTGGTTTGGTTGTGTCTGCCTGGTTCAGAGATTGGTGTTGGCTCTGGTTTGTGGGTTCCTCCATTTGCCTGCCATATGTGGCAGAAATGCTAATGGGCCTGTGTGGAAACTTCATTTTTCGAGTTCTACCTTCAGACCTGCTGCTATTTTTATATGTTTTTACATATACACACATATGTATATTATGTATATGTGTATTTTGTTGTTGTCAACCAGGCACAGACGCTGACTCCAGTCTCTGGTCGCCTGCCAGGGCGCTAGTCAATCAAAAAAATTATGCACAGGTTCTTGAGTAGACAAAACTCCTGCCGCGACAAGAGCTGCAGTTGGAATCGTTTTGTTATTTTTTCCCCATCTATGGAATTACGTCGAGTACATTGTAAACTCGCAGAATGCAGATAGCAGCTGCTTTTTTATGGTATGCCAGACATGTTTAAAAATATGCTAATTGATATCCAACTGGAAGCATTAGTTTCATACATTTGTAAGTTTTTAAAATTCAAGTAAATTTTCTGGCTGAAGAAACCAAATAAATATCTATTAGTTATTATTAAGTATATTTGCCTTTATCCTTTCAGCTTTAATATTTTCTAGTGCTGCAAAATACTGACAACATTTGTGCCTAATCTTGCCTAATTACTCAAAATGGCACTCAAATTTAGCACTAGTTGCGTGCTCTCGATATTTTTGTTGCTTATCGATATTAAATATATCGCGTTTGCTTGCATTTTAACAATCTCTTTATTTCTTGTATTTGTTAGTATTTTCGCTGTGCCCATTGCCAAAATGCCCAGACATGCTTCCATCGATGCGTTAAATGAGCAGCCAAATGGCTTGGGGAAGGGGGAAGGGGGGCGGCGATCTCTCCCTGGCAAATGCAATGAACTCTGTGCCCGTACAGGCAGCACAGCCAGCCATGCAATGGACAGACGCCGCGAGCTCTTTAAAATAGATGCAGCAGAGGCAGCGGCAGCGGCAGCAGCAGCAGCAGCCCACGCTTCTCTTCCTGCTGCATTCTTCGTATGCCTTATAGAAAGTGCGGGCTGCCTGCAATCAACGCACTTGTTCCTGTTGTTGTTATTTTAGTTGTTATTGGCGTTGTTGTTGTTGTGGTTGTTGTTGTAGCTGTTGCTTGCCCGCCTGCCTGTTGTTATTGTTGTAAACTATTTATGCATTTCGAAGTTTATTTGAAACATACAAAGCAAATGCTCAAGAATTTCATTCCAGGGCATATTTCAAATGTTGTTGTTGTTGCTGCTGTTTTTTTTCTCGCATCTCAGCATCTCATTTGCTGTTTGTTGATTTTATGTACTGTTTTCCTTGCTTCACTTGGCCCGTGTGGGAGTGAGAGTGACTGTGGGAGGGATAGAGAGAGGGCACCCGGTTGGGTGCTTCTGCCCTGCGGCCACATATGGTCACCTTAATTTGCCCGCTCACCCTGCTGCAAATAATTTATGCGTTTCTCCATGAGTATGCCTGTTGTTGTTGTTGTTGTTGTTTCTTCTTCTTCTTCTTCTTGTTTTTTGGTTTATTTTTTCAAGCGCGCATTTCAACAGCCAAAGCAATCAGGCAAATCGCTGAGCGGAAACAGCACCCAGGGATGTTCTCAATGCTCGATTCTCAATCTTCAATCTTCAATGTTGTACGCTGAATGTTGAATGTTAAATGTTAAATGTTGTATATGGGATGTTGATGCACGCACTCAATACGAGGCGACTCGACGGGTGGTTGGGTGGCTCATGGTGTTTAGTCTTTAGGCTATTTTCTGGTGCGTGCCTGAAACGCTTCACAATTTCTGCCCCTTCTTCTTCTTCTTCTTCCTCGTCTTGCTATCCTCCTTCTACTTCTGCTACCAACTTTTGTTTACATTGACGCCAATTGAATTGTTTCAATATAGCAAATAGCTAGGGTATATACCAATACATGTGTATACACATGTATAAATCTAGATGTCTAGATAGTTCTCTAGACTAGGCAAAGTTTTTATGGCCAGCTTTTATGAGTCACTCTCTTTCCCTTTTTTATTTTGGCCAAATTGTGAACACTTTTGTACATGAGTCCAACTTGGTTTTTACGGCCTCTGCAGCATGTCAATTAATATCAGGTAATGGACGCACCAGATGTCATATAAGACAACATTAAGTGCTGTAATGAAAAGCCCTCAGCTCATGGGAAACATTCGTTCCCCAAATATTCTACGCACATGTACAACTAATTAATGATTAGTATAATGCGACTAACCCACAGCTAAAATATGTTTTTATGCGAGTTCTCCAAAGAATTATGCGCCATAAAAAGCTAAAGAGTGAAATACTTTAGAAGCGAGAATAAAATAAAAAAGCGTTTTCCATTGAAAATGTCAATTGTGGGTAGAATGAATTTTGAGCAAGTGTATGGTAGGCAGAAGTGGGCGTGGCAAATGCCAGTTGATATATTTTTGAGTGGCATGCATGATGACTAAATTGATGAGCTAGCAGAATTAGAGTCGTGAAATTTGGGATAAGCATCGATAACTGTTTCGTTTTCTTACGATCGATAAGCATCGGTATTTTTATTTGGTATTTTTACACAGCACTGATTGAATCAATTGATTGAACCGCCTTTCTGTCTCCCTTTCAGGGTATTTGCTAGTCGTATACTTTTATTTGTTCTCTTTTCAACATCTCAATTGTGAGCTCTAGAGCGCATGCTCCACTCCCCATTTTTCGTTGGCTTGCCTACCTCAGTGGCATTTGTAATTAAATGCCGCGCCTTTCGGCTGCATAAACAAATCGTCGAAATAATATGGAAATCTATATTTTGTTTTGTTGTACATTTGATTGACTGCTCGACATGCTTCGTGATCAATCAGCGACGGGGGCAGGCGGGTTCCCAATTATAATTCAATTAACAGTAAACTTAAAAATCCAAAAAATGAAAAACAAAAAGAAAAATAAATGCCGCTACCACATGCTGAGAATTTTAGCTACATAAACTCTTGAGAAATTAAGAAATCGTGGCATGTTTGGCATATTTAATTAATTTTGTGTGCATTTTCAAGTAAACACGAAAAACAATTCACAATAAAAAAAATTGAAAAGCATTTATGGAAATATTTTCAGGCTTAATTACAAAAACAAAAACCAAAAACATTCTGATAGTGAATAAGCCACAAAACTTGAGCCAGATGGCCAGACAAGACAAGCCGACAGCAGCAACATGCAACAAGAAACAAGTTAAGCAGAGGCAGCCATGCTAACTAGGCTGAAAGAACAGCGAGAGAGAGGGGAGATCCACAGAGAGAGAGAGAGAGAGAGAGAGAGGGGGAGAGAGCGACATAGGTAGCAGCATAAAAAGTTTAAGCACAGCTAAAGGATATTTTGCCACTAAAGCAGGCTGGCTAAATGATGAAGATGCCAAGAAGAGCGAAGAGTGTAGACAAGAGAAAGAGAGAGAGAGAGAGAGAGAGAGAGAGGGCGAGAGGGAGAGACACACTCAGCTGTCGGCGAGCAGAAAGAAGTCAACAGCTCGTTAACGTTAAAGTGGCAAGAGATATGCACGAAGACTGAAAAGCCCAGACTGCGACTACGACGACTCGAGACGAGCCAATGCGGCTGTGAGGCTGTTGCGAAAAGGGTAACCAACAATGGGGCAACAAGTCGCGTCTGTAGATGCATCGCCCACGGCAATAAGAGTCAGAGCGGCGGCCACAGCAACAGCTACAGCCACAGCCTCAGCAGAGCCACAGCCACAACAGTTGAAGCCACAGTCAGGATGCCAGCATTTTGAAGTGCAAAATTGGCGCTGAAAAGTATCTGACGATGACGACGACGACGACGACGACGACGACGGAAGATGATGATGATGATGGAGGCGATGCGGCATGGTCAATTGCACAGGGTCAGGCGCTCAACTGCACTCATGCTCCATTCCGTGGCAAACTAAGCGCTATGAAGTAGCCAACAGCTGCTGCTCCCAACTAAGGTCAAGCTTTTCGTGTCTATGACACGGAGCTGGAGGAACAAAAAACCCACTCAAAGTAAGATGCTTTTCCACACGACAAACAGATTATGAGCTAAGGAATTGGAAAGCAGCAGCAACAGCAGCAGCAGCCGCAGCTGAAGCAATTGTTAAGGCCTGAATTGGTTTAAGTTACTTTTCGTTTATCCCCATTTAAGCTGCTCTCTTTTACAACATCTTTCTTATATAGATTGAGGTCTTTAAGCTTACCATTTTTTCCATTCCGTTGTTTTATTTTTCCTTTGCTTTGTTTTTGCTAGCTTCCTTAGTACAAAATTTAAGCGCAGCTGTAATGAGACGGGAAAAAATGCAAAGAAATTAGATAAGTTATCAGAACTTTATTTTGGTTAAGCTTAAGCAACGCCACAGTCATAAGCAAAGCAGTTGAGCTGAACCGACTGCGTAATACACGTTCAGCAAAGATTTAGAATGTCAGGGTTTTTATTAATCAAAAACTAATATTAACTGATAAATTCATTGTTTCTGCTAGCTTGCAAATCAGCCCTTTCATAACAGCCTACTGTTAAGAGCTTAACAGTATTTTATTTTAAGTATTTTACTTAAGGATCTTTGGTATTTAATAGAATGATATATAGATATATCGATTTATATATTGAACGATTGTATTTGTTTTTACAGCCCTGGTCTCTAATTGAAACAAATACTAAATTGAATAACAAACTTCTATTTACAAAGCCCATATACCCTTTTTGCGCTTCCTGCTCAAGCAGAGCAAAATGTTAATAAATTTTTTAATTAGAAAATATTAAAACGAGACAACTTAATTATGTAATGAGAGTAAAAGTTGATGAGCCTGGCAGCAAAAAGTTTCAGGCTCGACTGATTTATGTCGTGCCACAGCCACAAAAGAAAATGGCGTGAAAAACTGGACACAGACCAAAAGAAAATGGCAGTAAAATGCGACATAATTTACAGACCAGGCCAAAAGAATGCCCCGGATTGGGGTTGGGTTTTTTTTTTTGTTTAGGAGATTTTCGGGTTGGATTTCGGGCGTCAAGTGTAGGCGGCAGCTACAAAAAAGAGTTTACAGTGGGCGGGGCGATGCTCTGAATTGCGGCCTGAGTTATGTGCCGCCTAGGCAAATATGTTAATATTTAGCTAATGAATGGCCCGAGCAGAAGTTGGGGCAGACGGAAGACAATTGAAGTAGCTGTTCCTATGACTACTGCAGCGCCGCACTTCAAAAGGCAGCAGCGACAAAAAAAAAAAAAAAAATTGAGAGCGGGGGCTAAAGCAAATACTGTCTAATTCTGAGAGAGAGAGAGAGGGCGAGCTAGAGAGTGGGAGACAATGTTGAGCCCAGGCACTTTGGACTACTTTAATCACGCCATGGGATTAAGGGCAATGCCGCAGATGATGAAGAAGTTGCGTGTGCCCCAGAGCTTGCCTGGGCAAGGAGACAGGGGGCGGGGGGACGTGGCTGGCTACAATTTAATTAACTTTTTTGTTTTTACTTCTTATTAAATACGTCCCCTTGTTGTTTGTTGTTGTATTTGAGTTTAACGGCGCGCTTTGTATATGCCATAATGCAAGTTTAATCAGCGCGCGACAAAAAATAACAGAAAGAAGATATATGTATATGCGTGTATACATACATACATATACATATAAAGAAAAGACAAGTGAGACACAGATACTTGCACAATTGTATCTGTATCTGTGTTTGTGCGTCTGCGCTGCGTTGCTGCCAGGCAAAGATTTGCCTAACAAGCTGCTTGCAGATAACTCCAACAACAACAACATCTTTTGTCTACTACTACTACTACTATACACACACACACTCAATTGCGTGCCGCCTTTGATTCCACCTCCTTCAATTTGCCAGGTGTAATCTCTAGTGTAACAGCAAACTAAAAAAAAAAAAAAACTGAAATCGAGAGCCGTTGATAAAGTTAAGCAAACGACAATAAAACGACAATTTTTTAATTATAAACGTTTGCGCTTTTGTTTAATTAAAAAAAAAAAAAAAGAAAAAACAACAACAAAAATAGCGATGTGGAAATTGCCAAACTACTTGTGAGCTATCATTTTGATATGCAGTCGAATCAGGTCGCGACAAAACTAAAAACCATAATTAAATATTAAATTTGCTGTACTTTTTCTATCAGATGAAATTTTATCTGAGCAAAAGTAAATGAAATGCAATGCAATTAATTTATATTTAGATAACAAGCATCGATAGCTGCATTGAACGATATATCGGCTGGCAAATGAATCGTGATCACTGCACGAGCTTGGGAATAAAGCTGTTCAGATTGAGCTTGAGTTGGCAGCCCTGGTTTAAAAATACCTGCATTAAATTTGAATGAAATTCTTTTAAATTTGCCATTATTTAAGTTGAAATTGAATACAAATAACGGTATGTGTTCGAGCGGGCATCAATAAATGAATGAATGCACTGGCCTGGAAATTAGTTCAAGCCGTTCACACACCTTTTTCGTGCTGTGCAGCCCTGGCTCACGCTTCAAAGAAATCAAATTTGACTAAATTACTTTTATATCAGACATTGCTTAACCCTAAATACCAGGCTTTTATTATGCACATTTAAATATATATATAGTATAAACAAGACGTAAAAGAGTTTTAACAAATCTTTCTAGCGAACCAGTTCAGGTATTAGTATTCAGACTACACAAAAAACCCAGCTCATAAAAACTTATCGATATGCAAAAATCAATATCTAAACTATGACTAGATCGGGCTATAATATGCAATGTTGTCGCCTAGATTAATGGCCAAATGAAATTTGACAAACAGCGCATAGTTTATTTGGATGGCGCTGATCAGCAGATCTAACACGGCTTGTCACATAAATCAAAAAAACATATAATACAACAAACCAAATAAAAACCAAAAAATCAATTCCGCGAAACGAAATTCAAATACCAAATTTGAGCTTTGTATAGTATGTCTTTCAATAGAAATCTATTCGAGCAACAACCTGCCCAGCGCGAGATCAAAAAATCTCAGAGGGGATTGTGAAGCTGTTGTGGAGACGCTGCCTAATTAAATGGACGATTCTGGGGCCAGAGTCAGAGTCAGAGCCAGAGCCAGAGCCAGAGAGACATGTGTATGGGCAAGCCAATTAATTAAGCGCATAATTTATGAGCATCTATCTGCCTTTCTGTCCCTCTGTCCCTCTATCTCTCAATCTCGCTATCTGTCTCTGTCAATAAATGGCATTTAAGCAATATGTGATCATAAACATGCATTGCAAATTTTTCGTATCAGTTACCAAAATGTTTAATTTATGACTTTCTCGCTAAATTTATGACTGGCAAAAACACAAAAAATAAAATAAAATTAAATTGAAATGCTCAGCGCGAACGAGCCACAATGAATATGTATTGTATGTTTTATTTTTATTTAAAAAAAAAATTGAAATTCCAATGAGCAGCAGCTCAAGGAGCAGGCAGTCAAAAAAACAAAAATAAAGAGCGAAGAGAAGAGAAGAAAAACAAATAACACTCATCGTTGCAGGAAGCGGCAGACAGACCAGGCCCAGACCTTAAACAAACAAAAATTAATTATGTTTCGATGCGAGAGAGAAAGATACAGATACAGCTACAGCTACAGCTACAGATACATTTGCAGCCAGCTATAGATACAGATACAAAAGAAACTGACGTCGGCCTGAAAATAAAATAATTTCATTTCGCTGCGTCTCTGTTTATAAGAAAAATATGTTTTTGTTTGTTTTAACGCGCTTCCTTTGCACGCACATGTGTGTATCTGTGTGCGCATGCAACACTCAGATGCGTATCTGTGAGATACATGTGCGGTTCAGCTGTACAAGTAGCAGACACACACACGTGTCTCTCAATGCCGTCTATTTTCGAGCAGCATTTAAATTAATTTGATTCTCGCTCGCTCACAGCATAAGATACATAATTCTCTTTTCGCTGAGATACAATTTTCATTATGAATTATATATACACATATATTGCATGCCTCAGCTCTTTTGCTGTCTCTCCTCTCTCTCTGTCTGTCTCACTCTGCCTCTTTCTCTTTCATTTTAATTAGCCTGACATTTTCTTTCTTTGGCTTGTTTTGCCTGCGGTTTTTAGGGTTAACAGCGCGTAGATTGATATCTTCCAAGTTCATTAGAGCTGCGAGTGGCTTTAATTGGAAATATGCACAGATCTCTGCAGAACAAGAAGAAGCAGCAGAGGCTGACTGCGTCTGCTGCTCACTTGGGTGAGAATTAATGATGCTTGACTCTTGCTCTTGCTGCGCATCGTTTTGCTCCTGCTGTCCAGCATCTCCCGCATCAGATGCTCAGCTCAGTTCTGCTTAAAATCGTCGCGTTTCTTTTTTATATTCCCTGCTTCACTTTTTTATATTTATTTTATATTTGTTTCTTTTCGTTTTTCTTAACTGATTTCAATGGAATCGAACTGTTCATGCAGCAGCTGAACCTCTGCCCTTATCTGCAAGCTTTTTTTAATTAAATTGTTTACTATAAAAGGCATATTTTATGTGCCGTTTTATAAAGGCTGCTAAAGATTATTTTATACTCTGTTTACTTGTTTATATTATTTATGTGATTTAGTATATGTTTATATTTATATATTTTTGGGTTTATCTACTTTTTTATTTTAATATATAAAATGCTGCAAGTTATAATATTATTATTTAATTTTCAATTTTATTTTATATATTATTATTTGATTATTACTTTTTCTGTTTAAAAAATTGTTTATTTATAATTTGTATTTACAAAAATATATATAATTTTTAATATATATTTATTTTATTTTAAAACATATTTTATATGTATTTTTTTTTTTTTTTTTTTTTTTTTTTTGTTAAAATACATTTTTTTATCATTCATAATTTTTTAGTTTCTCAATTTTTAGTTTTCTCAATTTTTTTTATTTACCAAAGACATTTTTATAGCTTTACAAATATTATTATTTTTTTATAGATTATTTGTAATTTCAATTATTATTTGCAGAAATAAAATAATGATTAAATTTTATTTTCCCTGAACATAAATTAGTTTACGATTCATATTTTTATTATTTTATTTTGTTATATTTATATATATATATATATATATATATATATATATATATATATATATTTATTTATTTATTTATTTTTTATTTTCTCTTAAATTATTTGTCAGCTTCAATTGTCTATTTATATGCATTATTTATTTATATTTCTATTTTCATTGTCATTTCGATTCTAATTTTGTTTTCCACAAAATTTGTTTAGCTAATATGTTAAATATGTTTGATTTTCTGTTTATTTACTTATGTTTTCATTGTCATTTTCATTCGATTTCCATTCCATTTGCCTCGCTTGCCCGCCTGCCTTGTTAATTTTTCATTTCATTTCAGTTTTAAATGCGTGTTTTCTTTAGCTTTTAGCATTTGTTCTTGTTCAAAATTAACACCTAGTTGCCAGATTTCCAGCGAAGCCCACACACACACACACATACAGATACATATATATATACACACACACACACACTTAGAGAAAAAGCAACCATAAGTCAAACCCCTAACAAGGTGTCATTTGGTCGTCGGTTTTTATGCTGCTAAATGAATTAGATAGCCGCCCCGCTGCCCCGCTGCCCCCGCTGCCATAAATATCAAAAAGAGCGTGAAAGAGAGAAATAGAGATAGAGAGCGAGAGAGGTGATTGGGTCTATTCACCCACATGAATTTATAAGCTGACACTTTCAGTTTTTTTTTCTTTCTCTTTTTGTCTAGTTTTTACCCCGATTCATTTATGAATAAATGCAAATTGCTCAACTAGGCGTATGCGCGATATTTGCATTCACAATTAGCATATTAAACATTTGGAAAAACATGTTTCAATATTTTATTGAGCGTTATTCTGTGAGCAGTCAGCAGTGAAAAAACCCAGACTAAAACAAATATTTCGATCTATTTTGGTGTACTAAATTCTAGCTACAGCTCGTTTATTTGTTTTCGAGTTTATTTGTCGATTATCTTTGTCTAGCTGCAGCAGGGTCGACGTAGGGGAGACGGCAGGGCCAGGCGGGTGGGGTTGGGGTGCATTTTGGTAGGGGCTATGGATGCGGCTACCATTGGCTACCCCGCTGCTCTATTACCATAATTTTCTACTTGATTTCTGACGCTCATAAATCATCATCAGTTCTACAGGCAGCGGCGAGGCGCTAACCTGTTGTTGTTGTTGTTGTTTGTCATTTTAGTTTATGGAATGTATCAGCACAACAACAACAACAACAACGACAGAATGCTGACAACTTTGGCGACACAGTTAGACAGCAACAAGTTTTGCTGTTGTTCAGCTGTTCTTCGCCTTCTTCTTCAACTTCTTTAAAATGTAGTTTTTGTTTTTATTTGTATTTGCTTATTGTTGCTTGTTGCTGTTGTTGTTGCCTTGGTCGCTTTTAGGTTTTTGGATGTATCTTGGCAGTTGGGCAGGGTGAAAAATTGATAGCCTGTTGCTGCCAGACAGCCCGAACGATGCATAATAAATGCCACGATAAACAACACAAAGAATTTGTTGTCGAGCGTAACTAAATATGAGACTTGGCTCTATAATATATACATACATGATAGATCTATTATCATCTAGTAAATATATAAATAAAATATGAGCTCAAGACATAGATACATTATCATACAATACAAATATATATATATATATAGTTAATAGTTATAGCCAAAGAATTTTCAGCTGTGAGTGTAGAGCGGAATCTACAGTGATTGGATTACCAAAAACTTGTATAAAATATATATATAATATTGCACAGATTGTTTAGCTTATTAACTCACAGACTTCATTTTCCTTCTCTTCTTTGCGTTAGACATTTGCTGACTAAATTATAATACTCTACTCCGTACATAGGGCATATATAAATAAATAGAAGCCCTTTATAAACAAAAAGCGTTTAGCCAAAATGCCATTAAAACGCAATTTGACGCCTCGTTTTCAATGCTGTTGCTGTTGTTGTTGTTGTTGCTGCTGCTGCTATTGTTGGGCAAAGACAAATAACGAGCTAAATTTTAAACAATGGCTTTAAGTAAAAGTCCAACAACAACAAATTTTTTGCGCTTAAAATCAAGTTTGAAAAACATTTGAAGTTGCCGAGAGGCGCGTCTGCAAATAGAGAGAGAAAGAGACAGACAGAGAGTGAGAGAGAGAGAGCGGGAGAGCTGCGAGTCATTGGACTTTTTTTTTAATTCAGCCAAATTACCAAAATATTTATATTGATATAAATAAACGGTCATATGAGTAGCTTGTTTTCTTTCGGACGTGGCTAATTGCTGTGCCTATCCAAACGGGCCAAGACCTCATAAATAATCCGGCTAATAGCCCCGGCCAACAGCCGCGCGTATTCAAATAGCCCGCGACTAAAAACAAATACTGGCCAAGGCATTTTCGTTTGGCTATGGAATTATGATCAATGCAGCAATCATGTCAAATTGAATACCGAAAAAACGTGGAGTTGGGGCTGCGACTGGGACTGGAGCTGGGGGCCTAATGACACGAAGTAGCTGCAAAATAAATCAAGCCAACGAGAATCGAAAGAATCGAGAGACTCAGGGGAGACGCGAGATACGAGTTTGATGAATTGCAGTAGACGGGCTCGCTGACTTGGCCAAGTTGATGAACGATTCTTGCTAGCCACGGCCCTGCCCTGCCCTCCTCTACTGCTGCTGCTGCTCCTCCTCCCTTCCCTTCTTTGTTTTCTTTTACCTTCTGCGGGCTGCCTTGTGGTCAAAATTAATCAATATGCTGTTGCTGTTGTTGTTGTTGTTGTTTTAGTCTTGTTGTTATTGCAGCCTGCTCATGTTGTTTAAACAAGAGTTCGAGCCAAGAGCCCTGGAAATGGGTTTATAATTATAAGGGTCGGCCTGCTCGAGCTGCATGGAAATTATCGGTTGTCCAAAAACGTGAGCTCGTTGAGTCGTTGCCTCCTGGATGGAGTCCAATATCAACATAGGTTCAACTTGTTTGTCAATAACACAAATTCAGCCCCACCAAAGACAACTTCGAGTGGGCTCAGTAATTAGGGTGCACTGAGAGGTTCGGGCAGTAGGTTCCTGAAGCATACACATATGGAATGATTTGTCTCTAAACTAGATAGGACCAACTGATGGTGATGGAGTGAAGTATATCATATAGTAAATAATGGGAAAGGGAAAGAGGTAGACATCAAATAGAGCTATGTAGCTAGGCACTGGCCTAGTAAAAACTCAATGTATATTTGAATAATATCTAGAGATATTACATTTATTACAATAAAATCTTAATAAACCTAAAGCTGCATACTTCATATAAGAATTGGAGAACAAGGTCTTACTCTGTGTTTAGATATAAGTCTATAATAAGCTAGAAAAGAGATATAAATTGATGGTATGATATATAACATTCGTTATATATTATATTAAGATCTCTTGCCCACACTTCCATTGCAGCTGTACTGGAAAGTTTCATTCCAATTGAGAGACACGAAGGCGTGAGCATAGTTTCCGCTCCGTCAAAGCGTGTCATAGTAGTTACACACACACACACACATGCATGCATGTATGCATGTATGTACTGCGTACGCGTGTTTGTGTGCGTATCACATTAGTATGCACATTAGCGCCCATTTGACAGCCGCTGGCTGATGGAGTCGCAAAAATGTTAAGCAGGATACCAAATGACAACTTAACTCTGTGACTGCGAATGTGACAAGTGGCTGACTGCCTGACTGACTGGCTGACTGGCTGACTGACTGAGTGTCAAAGCGCTTGTCAATAAATTTTGTAGGCAAAAAAACAAGAAGAGAAGAGCAACACGAATAACTTCAACGAGATAATCCGCACAATTAAGCGGGCGACACCCAAAAGCAAACTTAACAGCGAAAAAAAAACACTTCAAAAAAAAAAAAGAACTCAAGAGAATTTATGGGCCGCGGCAAGTCGAGGCGAACGGCAATAAAACAGCAATCGAACAAAAACATAATTTATGATCATGGGATGCAGGTAGCCCGGATAGCCCGGCGATCACCTGTTCGGGAGGCGAGGCTTTCTCGAGTTTGACAAAGTCAAAGGCGAGCCTCGTCTGGCATTTGAGTGTTTTTGGCCACAGCATGAAGTCCGATCCTTTAGCTGTGTGACACTGCGCAATATTTCGAATTGCAATGTGCGGGCTGCAAAAAAAAAAAAAAAGAAACGAAACGACAAAAAAAAAAAAGAAAACAACAAAGCAGCAGAGCAAGAGAAATACTGCGCCGCATGGTGTCCCATTCCAGTTCCAGTCAGGCTGAGCCAGCAGGCAGTCCCATTCCAATTCCCATTTAGCAGTTAGCCTGCCGCTGCCTGAGCCTCGCTCTCGCTGCCTCTCTCATTCCCATTCCCATTCCCATTCGCTAACTGCGAATGCCGTTGCCTCTTCTCGTCTCTCGCTCTGTCTTGCTATGCTCTCTGTTGTTGCCTTTGCCTTTGCCCTTCCAGTCCTGAATTGCCATCCCACTCTGTTGTATGTAAATTGATATTTTTCTGTAGTTTTTTTTTTTTTTTGCACCTTTGGCTACTTCCTTTGACTAAGGCCCAAGACCTTGAACGCGTATGTCGTTAAAACGTTCGTTTTATTTTATTTTGTTGCTTGTTTCATTTAACTGAAATTTAATGAAATCATTTTGTGGCCACGCAAAGCAAATAAACAGAAATTGAAATAAAATATTAACGACAGCAACGATCCTCAAACCTGTTGCCCTGATCGTTGTCGTCGACGCTAACATGGAAAAGGTGTCACGTTACGCATAATTTATGGCCACAAAAACTATAATTTTCCAAATGCCAGAGTCGAGCGGCCCGCAGACCCACAGACTTCCAACCGACCAAGCCAAGCCGCAGCCAAGTTAAGACGCAGCTCCAAGAAAAATGCGCTCGCTGAGCATTTGAAAATCGTTTCGTCTCGACATGCAATTGGTTTATCGTTATCGTTATCGCTCCATCAGCATCTGCAGGCGGGATTAATGGGCCATACACTACACTACTGATGCAGGTAGTCCTGCCCTCACTCGCTCGCTCCCCGCTCCCTCTCTCTAACTGTCTCTCTTTCGCTCTTCTTCTCTTTCTTTTGCCACCTGTAGCTGTCGCTTGGCCCCAATAATATTTGAAGAGTTGCCCAAAAATAACTCTAGGTTTCCATAGGTAGTCGCTACGGCAGCCAACTTTGACAACAAATAATGAAATAATGTTCATGGCAGCCACGCACAGAGATAAGATTTCAGTTCCAACACCCCTTACCCCACCCCACTTACCGCCTCATTCATTTTTTGACAGCAATATTGATTCGAACGAAAAACGAAAATATACGCATAGTATAACAACAACAATATCAAACATTTATACAGCAATAACAACAACAACTAGCAGCAGAAGAGGCAATTTTTGTCTGCCTCTTCTTGGCTCCACTCTTTGTTGGGTAAACAATGGCCAACGGCACGCTGGAAAAACGAAACTAAGCGAAATGAAATGAAACGAAAGGTGAGCAACAATCGTTGTGCGGCCCCAGCCGTAGTAGTAGGTAGGTAGGCAATCGAAATCAACAGAAATGCACAGAGATAACGCGCAAGCTACCAGAAAATACAAAAAAAGAATATACATATATGGGCAGCAGCAGCAGAAGAATGACAACAACAATCACAACAAACCGTATGCATAACTGTCCAAGTATAAAAGTGAACAAAAGAATTGATATGTGAAAACTGGTAGAGAGAGAGAGAGAGAGAGATGGAGAGAGCACGCATATTATAAGAAGGAATTGCTTAAGCAGGTAAATTAGCTAAGCAAATTGTCAACACTAAGCTCTGCTACAGACCTAACTGCGAAAAGGGATTTTTTTTAGGGAAATCATGAGCAAATTATGAGAGTAGAATTTCGTGGGGGAATTTTGTTAAAAAAAGTAACTAAACTCTTGGAGAGCCAGCGTATACAGTTAATTTGGCCAGCAACATTTTTAGGGAAATTGAATTTGCATCTTAGTTGCATGTATATTTTCTATTTACATGTTTACCTAATGTTTCTTTTGAATTTTTGCCTAGGTTTCTACTTTTAACATATTCTAAACAACAATTTCCATCAAGCTGTCAAATAATGTCTGAAATATTTCCCATTTCAATTTAGACGCTTGCAAATGCTGATTGACAGCTTGCTATGCTCATTGCCAGAGAGCTTGAGTGAAAGATACATTTGTGTCTGTTCACCAACGAGATACAAGTGCAGCGAGACATACCTGAGATTTCTGTTTTGCTGCTGGCTGATGGTAATCCGAAACTCGGGTAATTAAAAAACTAAAAAAACACCCAGCAAGCAAGGTGCAACCGTCCAAGTTAATCCAATTTCACGTACGCAGCTGCAGTTGCAGATACATTTACTTGCAGATACATTTACTTGTTGGCTGCTGTTGCCAGTTGGCTGTCCGTAAATTTGTCTTTATTTTTGGACAGATTTTTTAATTAAAATTTCATGTAGCTCGACGAGTTATCTATGCGGCTAGGTGTCAGGCTCAAGTAGACAGCCGAGACAGCTCGACAAGCGCGCGCTTTCTCTCTTTCGCTCTCTGTCTATCTCTGTCACTCCTAGTGGGCTGCTGCGGGCGCCGGCCTAGCGCCAAAATAAAAAATATCCAATTTTCAGTTGACGCTTGTCGTCGTCATCTATCACAGATCACACAACAAAACAACAGCAAGCGACAAATCTTGTTTTTGTTTCTCTTTCTTTATATTTATATATATATATATTTATTTTTTTTTTTTTTTTTGTTATAACAATTTTTGTATAAACACAGAGAGACACTCACACTAACATACAATTTGTATTTTCATAACTCGTTTTGGCGCTCTCGCACAGTTTGGCGCTTCTTGTTTTTATGCCACTTGGCGGCTGTTTTATTAACTTCTTTTTAATTTATGACAGCCTCTTCACGTGTTTTTAGTTATAAATACTATATGTGCTTTGTATGTATTCGTATACAGCTACTATGCTAACGACTGCTTGTTTAAGCTACACACACACACGTTTATCGTTCTTGATTATGCTTTTCAATTGATTAATTGAAGTTTAAAAGGTGTAATTAAGGCGCCTCGCTAAAGTCGTCGAATTGGCCTTTGACCGGCAGACCGCACACTGAATAACGCGACACGACCAATCGCTGCGATCGTCGAAAACAAACTGAGCCAACGCAACCTAGCGTAGCGTCTGCTGAGCGCAGAGAGCGCTCGCGTACCAGGAGAGCCGAGCTAATTGAGAGAGCGAGTGAGTGAGCGAGAGCGCACAAACAGAGAGAGCGCCAGCCTGCAAGCAAGTGCGAGCGAGCTGTTTCCATTTACAAATAGCATGCGATAAATGCGAGCAAGAAAATATCAAAACAAAAGCAAATGTGACAATTTGCATGCACTTTGTTTTTGCAATTTAACGGAAGTTTAAAGTGAGCAGAAATAAAAATAAATACAATTATTTTACATTATTCAATTTCTTTGTCTCTTTCTAAATCTTCCATATATTTATGCTCGTATACATAAATCTCTAGCCTTTTCCCTTTGCTTCCACTTTCGTACTTTCTCAACCCCCACATTTGTGCTCGCATGTGACACCGTGTTGACAAAAGCCGTTAGATTGACAGCGTTGCGTTACGCATTGGACATGTGCTGCATTTCGCATGCATCGAAATCGGGCGGCTAGCATACCCGCCCTCTGTCGCCCTGTTTTGTCTGGGCATATTTTCTGGTTTTTCACTTCTCTCTCTCTCTCTCTCGTGCATGCCAGGCAATTTTGAAATGTTTTTCCAGCAGGGAACGTGCGGTTCCTTCAGCATGCACCCTGCTGACAGTTGGAAGGAAGGTGGTGGGTGAGGATGAGGATGAGGAGGAGCAGCAGCAGCAGCACCAACTGCTGCCTGATTGAGGCACGTTTCGCATATACAGGGTGTTCGTTCGCTGCTCTGCTCAGCTCAGCTCAGCTCTCACTTGTTCGCTCGTCCGCTCTCATTAGTTGCTGCACTCATTGAATGCACCCGAAGCCTCTATCAGTGCACGATAATCACACGACTTAAACCCTCGCATTAATTGCAATCCCTTCCTGTGCACGCTCAACGACGTTCCATGCTCACAAATTGCTAATGAGCGCACGTTCCACTCTCTGGCTCTCTCGTCCGTTCTGCGGCTCTCTCTGCCGCAAGAGCTCTCCCTCTCTCTCTCTCTTTTTGCGGTTGGTGAACCGGTTTTCTGGTTTTTATCTGCTAAGGGTCTTGTTAAAAGTAATTCGTAACACGTTGTTACCAGATAACGCCGCCAAGCTATGGGCTCCTAACGAGTTGCTGTTGCTGTTGCTTCTCCTCCTCCTACTCCTTCTCTTCTGCTTCGAGCTCTGCTTCTTATGCTGCTGCTGCTGCTTCTTCTTCATCATCATCTTGTTAGCGTCATTCGCCTGCGCTAAAAGAGCGATAAAATGCGAGAGAGCGAGCGAGAGCGAGATCAAGGCAGGTTTTAATGGTCGCGATCCAGGCTCACGTTTTGACTTTTGGCTTCGTCCACGGTTCAATACACCCTGTGTATGTGTGTGTGTGTGTGTGTGTGTGTGCGTGTATGGCTGTAGCTAGCTGCAGGGTGCCCCCAGCCCAAAAATCCGATCGTGGCAACAGAACATGATTGGAATGGAGCCCCGTATAAACCAAAGGAAGCCAACAGCCGGTTTGCCCAGTCAGCCAGACAGAGCACCACATGTGGTGCTTGCTGCAGTTCTTCTGGTGCTACCTCTGCTGTCTCTTCTGCTCCCTCTCCCACCCTCTTCTTCAATGTTGGCTATGAGTGATTTTGCCTAGTTAGGAGTCGGAAATGTGCAGACATTGCAGAAAGAAAAAAAAATCTCATGTTTATATGCATTTCGATTGTCGCAACAAGACGAAGCTGAAGAAGTAGCAGCAACAGCAGGAGGAGCAGTAACAACAGATGAAGCCAAGAGGCAAGCAAATCGTGCCGCTTGGCTGCTAATGAACTTACAATGCCTTTGCTTGTTTGCTTCTCTTTTCTTTTCTTTTTTTGTTTTTTTTGTTGCTGTGGGCAGGACGTTAGGACCTTCAGTTGCAACAAAATACACCCACAGTCAGCGCTCGGGCCGATCGCAGATTTGCAATGTGAAACATGAACTCGACTCATGATTGAGCGACGAAAAACTTTGCTCGTGCTGCCATCAGTTGCCCGCTGGGCAGCCAGCAAGAGTGAGAGAGAGAGAGAGAGAGAGAGAGAGAGGAGAGTAGGGGGAGTGGGGGTAATGCCATGCCATGATCATGATCAGCAAAACTAACAAGAGGTGTTGCTTCTGTCGTTGTTGCAGCCAACAGCAACAGGCAACAACAACAACAACAACTATCTGTGGCAGGCATCAGCTCGTCAGACGCGCGCAGCCTGATCGTGATTTTCACTGGGTGGCACACACATATATCTCTCTCCCTTGCTCTGCACCTCTCTGCCTCTCTGTCTTTTGTTTCATGTACTTCGATGATGATCGGGCTGGGCTGATTGTCTGCGCTTTGTTTGTTTCTCAACGTCGTCGTCGCAGCTGCCCAAGGGGAATTCGCCTTAACTACTAGCCAAGGCAAAGGCAAAGGCAAAGGCAAAGGCAAAAGGCAAAGCAAAAGTAAAAGCAAAAGCAAAATCAAGAGCCAGCGCAACAGGCGCGCCAATCTGAACGGCGCTCTGTCAATGCTCATTGAGGGCCTGGGCTAAACAGCTCACTTGGATATCGCAACCGACAGACGGACAGCCGGCCAGACAGACGGACGGAGTTAGTCTTAGCCACACAGCCTGGGTGGCAGCTTGAGCTGCTCAGCAGCGCTGACAAATCAATTGAATTTCTTTGGTCTTTGGTCTTTGGTCCTCCTGTTGCCCAGTCATGCCAATTGACATCGGATTACAAATGAGCCATCAATTTAAAGCTCATAAATCGTTGATCAAGCATCACTGAGCTGAATTCATTCAAGGCACATCAATCTTCAGACAAAACAATTAAGATTGATCGATAGCAGCAGCAAGAGAAAAGATAAGAGTTAACTTGCTATATCAACTACACTCAATATCTTTTCTGATCAACAAACTATGAGTACAGATCGCTCACAAATGATATATATGATCAGCTGAGAACTTAGATCAATTTTAGACAATCATATTTCGTGATCACAAAATATATAAATCAAGATCTGTAGAGATCATAAGAGATTACAATATATCACAATGCAAATCTTTCGATCTATCATTTTGCATAGATCGATATTCGATCAGAAAATATATAATTGAGTGTAAAATATAGTAAAGATCGCTCTGATCTTTATAGATCGTTATCTATGGAGTCTAAAATATACAAGAAGAACACTGAGATCTTTATAGATCACAGAACTTGTTAGCGCAGCACAGCTAAACAGTTAAGCGCTTCTATTCAATATTTCTCGATCACAACAAGATCGCTTTGATCATCATAAAAACTGTGTAATAAAGGTCATGTTTAGTCTAGGCCCAGCCGACAGCGGAACTTGTTATGTAGATGAACATTATCGCGCCAAAAAACGAAAACAAAGATCGAAGATCATAGAAGATTGTTAATGGGCGCAAAACTGTTGCCGAGGTCGTAAAAGAAGATCAGGGCTAACGATTGCTGGGACGCAGCACGTCAAAGATCAGCTTAATCATGTTAGTATTTCAATTAATTAACGCGCGACTGGGCGTCTATCTCAATGAATGTATATATATATATATATATATATATATATATATATATATATATATCAATATATATATATATATATCAATATATATATATATATATCAATGTCAGCGTTGATCTATATATAGTATATAAATACATATTATATATATGAATGAGTGTCAGACATTCCAATCGTGCCACTGGACGTGCGTGTTTGGCGAATCAATTCTAGCAACTGCTATAAAGCCGATTGTAATACTCGCTCAGGAAATGTGCACGTGGGTATATATGGAGGAGAGTAATTCCTTCGGCAGTTTCAGGCTAAACTTCCAAAATTCGAAATTGGCTTAATTTAATTTACATATTATAAATATCTATTTATATCTATATGCTTCGGCCTACTCTATATATCAAGTAAAACTATATCAATATCTATCTATTTATATGCATATAAACATATCTTTGTGTATATTATTTTACCTTTTGGATATAGCTATACATAAATAAATAAAAGTGTCTATTTTTATTATTTCTCTATAATTTTATAACCAGATCTACATTTCTCGCTGCATAAATGATTATTTAGCTATATATATATATAGAGCGCTCTGTCTATATCTCTCACAGCTTTAGGATCATTAAGTTTAGTTTGATTCCTGGTAAACCTCTCTAACGTTCGTCTACTCGTTCATTTTAGATTCGTAAATATGGCATTACAAATAAATTGGACTATTTTTGCAGCTTGAACGAGTATTATGCAGTTGGATGCACTCACCTGTAACGTTTTGCACTCATGAATTCGCAATAACAAAAATTCATGGCACACACAACATTATAATAATAACATATAGATTCTTTTTTACCGCTTATCATTATCGC
This sequence comes from Drosophila mayaguana, assembly GCA_037075325.1. Taxonomy (NCBI): domain Eukaryota; kingdom Metazoa; phylum Arthropoda; class Insecta; order Diptera; family Drosophilidae; genus Drosophila; species Drosophila mayaguana. Next base: position 241,248 of record JBAMCG010000025.1, on the reverse strand, counting down.
AACTGTTGGAAAACAATACGAAATATAATAATTGTCAATCACGCGAGAGTGACAGAGACAGAGACAGAGACAGAGATGGAGATGGAGATGGAGAGCTGAAATGCATGCGGATCATAATAAACCATTAAAATAATTAAGATATAACAGCTCGGCAGCACTCGATGCCACTCTAATGAGGGCAATAAACGCCTGCGAGGGGGCTGGAGGCGGAGAAGGGCAGAGGGGGAGCTGAGGGAGAGCTCTTCCCGAGGAATCGACCAAATAATTTACACCATTTTTACAGAGAGTGAAGCAAAGCTAATTATGTTTAGTCAGCTTTGTGTGGGCAATACGAGACGCGACGTAGTAGATAAACCCATGTCAGTGGAGCCAAATGAGATAACCCGCATAGATAAGTGCATTAGGGTGGCCCAAAAATACACAAAAAGAAAAAAAAAAGAAGGAAAAAAATATGGAAAAATATTAAAATTTATTGCCAGGGTGCTTGGGTTAGATGTGAACATATATAGAAGATATACATACATATATATATATATATATATATATATATATATATATATATATATATATATATATATATATATATGTATATATATATATATATATATATATATATATGAATGAATATGATAAAGTGATACTAAATATATACATATACATATATATATATATATATATATATATATATATATATATGTATATGTATATATTTAGTATCACTTTATCATATTCATTCGAATTCGCAGCTGGCTTATTGAGTCCTGTCGCATTAATTCGATTTGTGGTCGAACTGGCTCGAATTGTTACCAAAATGTGTGCCATGCAATTCACTTAGCCCGGTCTGTTGCCAATTTCATTTAGCCAAGACATGAAAAAATTACGTACGAAATTTCCAATTGAGCAAATGAGCAAAACTTTGGCGCAAACTATGCGGAACAATTGCAGTTGCCGCAAAGAATGTGCAACATGCCACATGAGGCGACCCTAAAAAGTGGCAGGGGAGCCTGCCAGGGGGAGCGGGAGGTGGGCAGCCGAGCGGGTAGTCATGTGAAAATCAACCAACTGTAGCAGCCAAATCGAGCGACAACTCTGCCAAAGCCAAAGAGGGACAGGGAGAGAGAGAGAGAGAGAGATAGAGAGCTAAGCAGAAAACTTTGAGTTAAACCAAGGGACAGCGAAGAAGCAGGAGGAGAGCAGCAGAAAGAAGCAGAGGCAGTCGAAGTTGTTCGTGCTGGGGTTTCAGAGTTCAGGGAGCTGAGAGAGAGAGAGAGGCAATGCAGTTTCGAAATCAGATAATAACAATAGGGGGAGATGCCAAAGGGCAATGCAGGCAGCGCTCAAACGGACTTTGACCAACTACAAATGCAGCAGTTTATCGGGTAAAGAAGAAGAGAAAGAAGTAGAATAATATATATAGGAATATATAGGTATATTTTTAGAAAATTATACAAACGACATCAAAGTTTGGCTGTGTTAAGCGTCTTGTTTTTACATTAACTCGCATTGTTTGCAGTTTGCACTGAGTTCGGCTCTAGTTCTAGTTCTAGTTCCAGTTCCAGTTCTAGTTCCTTTTATCAAGTTGCTCGCAAAATATGCACAAAAAAATTTGTTGTCTCGTTTTTGTCGTTTGTTTGCAAAGAAACTTTATTTTTCCTATATAAAGTTTACAATTTACTTTGCTCCCTCTTTCCCATTCGCCCTCTCTTTCTCTCTGTCTCTGTCTCTCTCTCTCTCTCTCTTTGCGGGACTGAACATTTTATCATTTGATTGCTTTTTCATTGCTTTGGCATATGTATATATATTTTGCGTCTTGCACGCTGCTTGAACTTTGGCTTGAGATAATTTATTCACCTGTGACAATGCTAATCGATTAAAATCATATTTATGAGGTGTTGAGCCAGCTGGAACAAAGTTTTTCGGGCAGCTTTCTTGGTGCTTATATTATCATAAAAAGTTTATGGCCAAAAACGATTTGCATTTGCCGTTTGTATGTGTGAGTATGAGCTAAGAATTGTCTTCATTGACTTTATAAATGTTATCTTTATGAAAGAAACTGACTGAGATTTAGATCATATATGAGTCAGCTTTAATACTATCCAAATTTAATTTAGATCGCATATAATTCGAAGGCTCAAGGTGTAATTAATCGTTTTATACTTTTGATAAAACGAAAGAAGCCTAATGAAATTTAGATCATGTATGGATTACAACTGAATTAAATAAAATTTAGATCACATATGGCTCATAGATTTAATAAGCTATAAAAATGTAGTCATTTATTTATTAATCATTCCATTCGTGTGCTAAAATGAAAGAAGCCTGATGATATTTAGATCATACATGATTTAAAGGCGAATTAAATAAAATTTAGATCAAATATGATTCATTGATTAATTATAAATATTTAGCTATTCTGTTTGTCATTATATTTAGTTGATTAGACTGAAGGCAATAGAGATAATATTTGATTCATAGTTTGGATCTAAATATTCCCCACATCTCCTTTCCAGAACCAAACGAATAAAACATAGTTTCCATACAGACCATACTATCTAACGTTTCTATTTAAGATATAATTCTTTTGCTCTATCTATACATCTAATAACCTATACTACCCAGTATATTTCATACAAGAACTTGGCGACCTATTCACTTCCCTTCCGACTCAATCCCTATACCACACATTGGTAGCATTTGCATTTGCGCAGCTGTTTTTAGACTATTTGAAAACTCACTTAGCACCTAGCCGAGCTAACCAAATTCAAGTTGCGTCAAATAGAGAAACACAGAGATAGTGAGACAGAGAGAGAGAGAGAGAGAGCGAGAGAGAGAGAGAGAGAGATAGGGAGAGATCTGTTTAAGAGTTATGTCAAAGACACACACAAAGCATTAACCTCTGGGCGGTTCACAAACAAAATGTTTTTCGGGCTAAAAAGGAAATGCAAACAAACAAAAGCAGAAGACGAAAAAGAAGAAGACGGAGCAGAAAAAGGTTACCCGGAATACGGAACCCTAACATCCTGTAACCATCATTCGAAAAGTCGCAATCGCGGTCAGCCGTTTGTCAAGGTCAGCCAAGTCGTAAAAATACTTGCCCAGAAAAGGGGTTAAATAGTTAGCTGACCTTTTCGTTTCACGCCCATTGGCAGCCATAAAATGAACTTTAAAATTGTTGAAAAATCCAAATGGAAATAGAAATTGAAAATGCCTTGGCTGCACTTGAGCTCAATTTGGAAGACTCGTTCCATTAGGCTCTGATTTCAGCTCTGTGTGTGTGTGTGTGTGTGTTTCATTTGTTTTGTTTCTTTTCGGTTTTCAATTTATTAACCTCAATATCAATTGTGGCGCATAAATCACGATAAAAGTAAATACGCGCTCTGCATATTTCACAAAAATAAAAACTGAAGCGAATGCCAAAAACCAAGCGAAGCCAAACGAAACGAATTCATTTGGGCGCAGTGAGCGTTGAGCTCGCAGGATGTAAAAAGGATTGTGCAGGCAGTGATTTTCAATTTAAAAAATTGCACGCAAAAGCGCCACAAATCAAAGGAATTGACTTGGCCGAAGCAAGACAGCAAGCGCAAAAGAGACAGAAGGAATGAGAGAGAGACAGAGAGTGGGACTTTACAATAAATTTCAATCTAAAACTTAACTAAAGGCACAGCTTCAGTTGGGTCTCTTCTGTTTGGTTCTGCTGGGGCGTGAAGTTCTCTAAAGTAGTGCAAAATGCAAAAGCAACTGAGAGAGACCCTATAGCCCGCCACCCACCTCCCACCATCCCAATGGAGGCTCCCCCCACCCCAAACACGCCGCAATAAATCTCAATTGAAATGCTTTTTGCTCTGCTCGCTTTGCCAGAGAGAAATTCACTTCAGCTCCAATGGACTGCAATGGCATGTTAACTTTGATGCGTTCAAAAGAAATCAATGGCAAATAGTTCATACAACAAGTTCAAATGCGGAAATTAGTTGTGTGTAGGCGACCAGCCAGATACCCTGGAAAGCTATTATTCATATAAAAATGATCATTTAAAATATCAAATGTGCATAGGTCTCTCTGTCTCAATCAATCATCTGGGTATCATGGGCTTAAGGTATTGATTTTACTTTTTTGCTTTCCATTTGCCTGCAAATGAAATGATTTGCTTTGGTCTAATATACTCCTTTGTTATGGAGCTAAAACGTTTAGAGCGCCCCCTATCGTGCGCTTTGAGCAGTCGAAGGCATTTATAATTAATAAATGCTTCACTCTTACACAGACTGCGAAAGTAAGCGAGCGAGCGTGTAAGTAGGGGAGAGGGAGAGTGTGAATGAGTGAGAGAGTGAGGGACGCTGATTAGTGCGCTTCGACGGCAATGACAAAGCAATCAAAACACTTGGCACAAGCATTCGCAGCGGCCAATTAAAATGCACAAAGCCTCAAAGGGGCGCCCTCTGTCGACCGCAAACGCCAGCTGATGTTTGATTACTCTCACGCAGTTGAAGTACTAGTTGCCAAAAGAGAGACAGAGAGGACAGCTTGCGTATGTCTCTTTATGTGTGTGTGCTTGTGTTTGTGTGTTTGACTATTTGAAGCAATCGCACCAAATAAATCATTCAATGCATTTGCACAAGTTTTCTGTCGGCCATTTTGGGCAACAGCAACAACAACAACACCAACAGAGAGAGAGAGAGAGAGAGAGAGGGAGCCAGAGAGAGCGAGAGGGAAATTGAAATGAAAGCATAGGCGAAGCTGCCATTGGGAATTATTCATGTGGTTCTCGTTGGGATATTTGCGGTTAAGAGCATTTTGGTGGAAAGGAAGTTTTATCTGTCATCAACCGCATGCAGTTTAGTGGCTGCAAAGGAAATTACACCACTCGACAGCAAAATGGCCACCGGAAGTTGGGCCGAGCGATAGCTTAACGAAGGTGTCGAAAACGTGAAACGTGAAACGCGCAAAATGCACGCACAAAACAACCAAATGGTAATGAGCGAAATATGCGTGGCAGACTAAAGACGAGCGTTTGCAATTAAGAAAAGAAAGAAGAAATGATGAGCCTTGAAATTGTTCAATTGTAAATAGAATTTTCCCACTGTGACAAATTGAACAAGAGCATTGCAAATGGATATAAAGCGCATTAAATGCACCAAATGCATTCCCAGCTGTGAAAATCCAATTTCACGAAAAAGGAAAAAAAAGCGGATGCTGTCCTGTCTGACAAAGGAAATGCCACGCACACACATCACAATTGTGTGAGGATATGCAGGTCGAATGCCACTAAGCCAGGCTCGGGGCCCGGCCGGCTCAGGTCACGGCAGTCACTCACTCATTAGAACGTCCACTGGCATTTAAGTGACATTGCATTGCGTCTGCCTGCGTCTGCGTCTGCGGTCGTTGCTGCTGCTGATTGCATCCTGTCGGCGAGACGGCGTCGCATTGATTTATAGAAAATTGTTTAGACAATATTATGGCTCGTTTGAGTAACTGTTGACAAATTGCTCGCCATTTTCTAATCAATTTGGGCTAATGCCGTCGCAGTTCAATCAACTCTGTCCGTCTCTCTGTCTGTCTGTCTCTCTGTCTATCAGGCATGTCATGTCTGACGGCGATTGCTAAGCGAAAACTTTTTCTATTCCGTTAAATTGGCTAGAAATGTGCTGCAACACGCTACGTCAAGGCACATACCTCTACCAAAGCACAAATATTTATTAAATTCTCTTATGCGATTCCCAGAGAGAAAGAGAGGGAGAGAGGGAGAGGGGGTAGAGCTAGACTCAGTCAAAAGTTGTCAATTTTCCATATAGTTAAGTAATTTTGTATGCAGCTGCAGGCAAATGATTGAAGCGAGCCCCAAGCAAAGCTGCGAAAGTCTGCGGCGCTGATTTGCCATATGATTTATGGCAAATTGATTGAATGTGCGGCACGAGAGTCAAAGTTTAAGTAGCAAAAAAAAAAAAAAAAAAAAAGTGAGAAAGTTATAGCTGGAAAAGCCCAGCCAAAAGTTCATTTATCCAAGAAAAACTTTCAACAATTTTCACTCAATTCATTTAAAGTGCTGATTGAATGAGCGCCATATTGTTTAATTGACATGCTTGGCATGCTGATTTACGATATTTACTTATACAATATACTATATACACATATATCTGAACATTTATTGACATGCCAAACGGGCCAACAAATATGTCAGTCAGGGCGGCTCTTGCAACAGCCGCAACTGCCAAAAGGAACAAAAACTAATCTTAATCTAAGCGTCAGCAGCTAGATAATGCATGTACATATATATATATATATATATACCTATATTGATGTAGTGGCAACTGCGATATAAGCCGCTTGATAGCGCTACATGGCGACAACAACAACAACAACAACGAGAGCAACAACAAACAGCAACCGTGCAAACATCAAGCGGCAGCAAACTCAAATAAATCGTTGGAAATCGAAAGAAATGCGCCATAAAACTAAGACAGAGACAGCAGGAGTCGGAGCAGGGGAACAAGCACTGGCCGGGGTGGGGAGCAGCTAAACGCACGTTGACAGTTTTAGGCAAGCTGTCGATCAAAATGGGTTTAGGGCAACTGCAATTCACACCTTGCCGGGGCGTAGCCGGTTGTAAAACGCGCACAATCAGTGCTTCAAATCTAGAAAAATCAACAAAGGAATTGAACTGAACTGAACTGAAGTGCGTTACCAGACCAGATATACTAAACGGCGGGACGAACAGAGTGTTCCCAGCACCGAGGGAGAGGTAGAGCAGGGGCAGAGGCAGAGGCAGAGGCAGAGGTAGAGGTAGAGGCTCAGTGTGGAAATCATATGATAATAATAATGGAAATGGCGCTATTCAAATATAATTGATCGACGATTGAATACCCTTGAAAGAGGGAATGTGGAAGACGTATAGCGAGAGAGACAGAGAGATAAAATAGTTATTTGAATATAAAATGCAAAGGTATACAGAAGTAGGTAAATATGAGTCGAAATTTATCAAGGAATTGATAATTGGATAAATGGATATGTCTAGAGAGCTATTTACATTTTTCTCAACCCACTGAATAAACAAAAATGTTGCCATGATATCCTGTATTTGGATTCTCAACTCAGCTCCAGCTTTAAAATTTAAGTAATAAAAATATTTTAAATATTTTAAACCCTTCTATAGTATTATATCATTAACAAACTTTCAATATATAGCTCTATAAAAATATGATAAATTCATATTCAGGAATAAATATATCTCTAAAATATGTTCTATATTTATTCTGCTCAGCCAATCTAATATACTTTCCTCAAACTCTTTAAAGCCATGCCTAAGACGTTATCAGCGGGAATAATATACAGTCGAGAAATTTATGACAACAGTCATCAGAGTGTGTGAGAGAGATAGAGAGAGAGAGAGAGAGAGAGAGAGTGGGGCTTGTTGAAGGGTATTCAATGGATATATGGAATGCGTATGGGGAAATGCAATAAAATGAAATTCAATAGCAAAACTAATAAAGTGCGATTGCAACTGTGAATTGCGGTTGTGGGGTGAGGGAGTTGGGCCAGGTATTGCTGTTTACCTTCAGCTAGCTGCAGAGGCGAAGCCAACGACGATGGCTGCACGCACATAAATCAATGCACACTCGAAAGATAGCAGCAAAGCAAAGGAGCTGCAGTTGGGCCTGGCTGTCGTCGTCGACATTTGCAGTTTTTGGCTTACGTTTATCTCGGCAATTGCCGAGAGAGCCAGCTGAGTAATAGGCTGGGCCCCAGCACTGATAAGCGAGTGGAGCGTGGAGTGTGGAGCGTGTGGCCTGAAGTGAAGCAGTTGAGTCGTTGACTACTAAAAGCTTAGAAATGAATTTTAAATATTTTATCGATGCGCTGCGTGACTCACTTGAGGCCAGACGACGGCAAAGGCACAGACAGAGAAGGAGACAGAAGAAGAGAGACAGTGAAAGAAAGAGAGAGAGAGAGAGACAACGACGACGACAATGACTCCCAGTGGACAGGCGTATCCACATTGACAGCGCCTCGCTCGCATTTTCATCAAATGTAAGCCAAGACGCAGCCGCAGTCAAATTCCCCAAAAAGCTTCAAATATATTGTATATATATATATATATATATATATATATATATATATATGTATATATATATATATGTATATCAGACTATAACTATATGTGAGTCACGTACGCGAGTGGAGCATGTAAATGACTTGGGTGACAAACAGACTACGCCAGCAACAACTACAACAACAACAACTCCATCCTGGGGCCCGGGTCTGTGACATTGTCTCAAAAATTAGAGAAGGAGTTCTCGTTCCAGCGCAGGGACCTTGGGATCGGCGTTTCCTTTGGTTATTCGTGACACGCGCCAAAGCACAAATTTTCGATTTATGCAATTGAGGAAATGGTAAAACGCAGCTTAGACAGCGCAAGCTCTGGGTCCGGAGCCCTGGAGCCGGCTCTGGGCTCTAGCCCATAATCGTTTTGTGGTAAATGCGAAATTAATAATTAAGTAGGCGGCGTCGTCCACAGCATTAACTTATTGCAATTGCCACTGGACCGACCGGATGCCAGGTATGATTCATGGGCCAGACGGGGAGCGGATCACCGTAGTTCTCATTGCACTCGGCGAGTGATGTGAAAATAGTTTGAGAAATTCGAATAAGAGAGATGTCTGCTTGGCAGGAAATCGATTACTTTGCAAGACTGAAACCAAATTGAATCATCCAAATAAATCTAGTGAGAAATTTGGGCAGTCTCCATATAAAATGGGTGGTCAAATATGAGAGTAGTTGAGTCTGCCTAAGACTAAAAGATAAAAGATATTCTTAACTGTCTTTGTTTTATGCATAGAACATAACGAAAATATTAGCAGGATATCTTTTTGTGTTAATAGTAGTATATATGCATATCTTGATATATATTTTATATACATATATATATAGTCAGTTGATATATCAGATTTGTTCATAGAAGATACTCTATAGTTAGCTTTACGCAGTTGTGGCATATCAAAGTACATAAAAAATCGAAAGAGTATACAAACCCTTACTCTTATCTGTCATATAGCTATACACATATATATGCATATATAATACTATTCTACTATTTTATTCAATATACTTGACTATTTAATCAGTCATAGATGTTTTTCTCCAGCAACATAGCCTATATCCCATTTCCCATGCTCTTAAAAATGTTATTAAACAAATTTCCTTAGTTTACATATGCAACTAGTAGAACTCCTTCAACAGAGCACTTCACTTTCTGTCTGTCTGTGTGTGTGCGTGTGTGTTTGGTTTATAGTGTGTGTTATGCCATCCATTTGAACCCACACACGTTGAGGAATTTATGTGCCTCAGATGTCTCATAACTTAAGATACAGTTTTTTACTCTCCTCTCTGCTGCTGCTGTATCTTGATTTTATATCTCTGTCGCAGACAGACAGACAGATAGTGAGTGAGAGAGAGAGAGAGAGGGAGACAGGGACACTCTGTCTGTGTCACACATTGCTCATGTTTGGGTAACTTGAGCTGGCTGTCCAGGCATTTATTTCATTAGCACGCAAAAGTCAGATAAAGGGGAGAAACAGAACAGAATGCAGCTCCGCTTGACTGAAGGGCGGTGAAGGGGGGAGCGCGGGCTGCTGCCAGGCCAGACGACAAACGCGACAAAGTTCATTAAAAATAAGAAAAATCCGTATAAGAATAATCAACGTAATCATTGGCTCAGCTCCTGCCTCTCCCCCTCTGCCCCTCTCTCTCACTCCTTGGTAGTGCATGCGCGGCCAGGCGATGCCCGACGGGCGATAATCCCGCAACATGCGCCCCAACCTCAAGGCACGGCCTGAACCCAAACCGCTCAACTGTTGGGTGACAGAGCGTTTGTAATTTATTTAACTGCATTTTTGTGGATTCGATTTCCAAGGAGGCAACAACAAATTTGTATACGCATGACACCCAGCTTGTGTGTGCGTGTGTGTGTGCACTGGTGTGTGTGTGTATGTCGAGGAGTAGATGCTAAAGATATAGCAACCAGAGATGCTGGTGCCTGGTTCACATATCATGTTCGCTGCAGGTAAAGATGCCAGGCCCGCGATAAACAGGCCAAGCAGACAGTTTCTCTGTGTGTGTGTGTATCCTTGTGTGTGTGTGTGTGTGGCAGTTGTACAAGGCATATGTATATAAATATTTATGTGGAAACAGCAGGCGTTTTGTCAAAACATTTGTGTAAGTCGGAAGGAGACGGCGACCAGACGACGACGACGTCGAAGCATCGACAGTTGACTTGAAGCACACAAATCTTGTTTTTGCTTTGATTTCTTCTCAAGAGCAATTCCAACAAATTGTTTACAAAGACACAACAACAACAACAACAACAACGAGAACAGAGAAAGAAGTTATTATTTGTTTGCATTTAGGTGTAGCGGCTTTATATTAAGTCTGTGCGTGTTGCTCTCTGCTCGAGTTTTGAGTTTCGCCTAAGCCAGGTGATTCGACTGCGAGAGGGTTCGGAGGTTTCTCTCGGCCATGGGGTTAGCATGAAAAATTGCCAGGCTTAGCAGTCGACGGGCGAAAAGCGAACGCCTTGGCATTACGAGCGCCTAATCCTTTCAACTGTCATAGCAGCAGCAGCAGCAGCAGCAGCAGCAACAGCAGCAATTGTCCTTTATGCTCTCAACCCTACCACAAAATATTTCTGCTGCAGCTGTTCAAGTGCCAAAAAAAAAGGAAATAGGGAACTGGTCTGGCCAAATGCTCTATGAAAGGGGCAGAGCGAATATTAAATAGCCTATAACTAATTAATTTTTATAGTTTTATTTATTTTATATATCTATAAACTATTTGATTAATATTTTTTTTTTTTTTTGCAAAATTAGGCTAAGCATTTTATTGGAGGCTACAGCTTAATTAAGTAAAACTAATCGGTTTAATTTTTTTCTATCATTTATAACAAGTTCTACGTAATTACTTTAATTTTAATTTTAATTTTGTTTTATTTTTGTATATATTTATTTCTTTTTTTTTTGGCAAACGGTTTTGGAATTATCTAAAATATTTTATGGTTTAAGCGCTTACTAAGACTTTTGTTTTATCATTTGTTTATGGTAATTTGTACATAATTTAAAAATTATTACATTTTTATTTTGCAATTAAGTTAATTTTATAAAATATATATATTTTTTTAATATTTATAATTTTATTTATTTATTTTGAAAGTTTTTCTTTTTTTTTGCAATTAAGTTAATTTTATAATATATAATCTTTCTTTTATATTTATAATTTTACTTATTTATTTTTAAAGTTTTTTTTTTGCTGGTTTGCTAATTTTATAAAATATAATGTTTTTTATATTTATAATTTTATTTATTTATTTTGAAAAGTTTGTTTTTGCAATTAAGTTAATTTTATATAATATAATTTTTTTTAATAATAAAAATTTTATTTATTTAGTTTGAAAGTTTTCACAGATTAAAATTTTGTTCTTTTTATTTAAAACCATTTTTTAAATCCAATTTTATTTAATATACATATATTAAAAATTTATTTAATATATTATCTTTATTTTATTTATTTTACAAAATAATTTGAAGCTCATTTTAAAATTTTAATTATTTTGAAAAATGTTATTATTATTATTATTTTTATTTATTTTTTATAGTTAATGTTGTTATAAATATTTTTGTTTCTTACGATTTTTATAAATTTGTATATAAATTACTTATATTTCGACTTTTGTTAATTTTTATGTCAATTTTAATTTTATTGAATCTAATTAACTAATTAAATTGTGTTATTTGTATTTTATTTTATATTTTGTAGTATTTTGAATTTGATTTCATTTTATTTAATATTATTGAGCAGCGCATTTGGCTGTCGTTGCAGCAGTTCCGCTCCGGCTTTAGTTCTATTATTTATTCGTATATTTTTTGTAATTTTTTCTTTTTCTACATATTGTGGGATTTAGGCTTTGCGGTCGACTTGCCGCATTATCCTATTTTATTTACTGCTAATGTTGCGCTTTGCCTTCTAAATCGCATTTGCAGTGATTTTTTCTCTTTCGACAAAGCAACAACAACAGCGTAAAACACATCATTAATTTAATATGAAGAGGTAGAAGGGGAAATATAAAAGAGAGAGAGAGAGAGGGAGGGAAAGAGGGAGGAGAGATGTATCAAACGAGCCAAAAGTCAAAGGACTTAACTAGCTAAAGCAACAGCAACAATGAGGAAAACAACAGCAAAGCACAAAAATTAATTTAGCTTAATTCGCCGACGAAACTTTACTTGGAGCGTGCCTAGAAGGCGTGGCAGAGGCTGGGGGTCATGTGCCAAGCTAATGGAGTGAGTCTTCCAGCACGAACGAGCAAAAAATATATATCCCACGGCCCAGCTGAAGTTGAGTAGCTCGAAAGACTCAGCCATACCACATGACACTGCTGACTTGAGGCAGCAGCAGGAATGGGAGAGGGAGCAGGAGCAGGAGCAGCAGCAGGAGCAGGCAGTAGGAATCCTTTAATCCCATTGCTGCCAGTTTAATTATGTAGTTTATTAGGCGGAAATGAAAAAGCGAAAGCCAAAGCCAACGCCGGAAACGGAAACCAAACGACTTTGTCGACCAACTCTCTTACGAAATACACACACACACACACAAATATACATATCTATGGTTATACAATCGCCCACTTAGCTGAAACTGCTTTGCATAGACTGTATTGCAAAAGGTTAAGAAAAGGTTACTTACCGTTATTCGGTAGCTTCACTCAATAAACCAGACAAAAGTCAAGCGCTGCAAGGCGGAAAAAACAAGAAAATAGAATTATTAGAAAAAAGAATGGAAAAATGAAAATGAAGGGGGGCTAAGGCGAAGCTTCAATGCTCTTTAAGAATATGAGAATTTCAAGGTAAGAGCTTACAATATTATTAGTAAAGAAGGGTCTCTGATCAAGTCATTTGACTTGAGGAGAGTTTAGAGTTTTTAGAGATGTGAGAGTAGAGGTAGAAATATTTAAATGGGAACTATATAACAGTTCTAATTGGATATATAGCTAATTGGAATACTCTTATTTGATGGGATCCGTTTAATGCTGAACCGATGAAGTCATCTGCTAATACAGACTGGAAATCTATAGTTCTACTCAACCTTAATTTCTATTCGGAGTCTTAAAAAGACTCAAATATCCCATGCAAAAAAAAAAGAAAGAAAAGAATATCAAATCAGATGCGGAAAAAAGGTTAAAGGCTTTCATTATTTCAAGGCTGAGTGCTTTACATTTATGGCATAGACAAATTTGTTGTCTAGCTCGAGTCTTCTTGATTCTGTTTTCAGTTCTTTCATGGCCTTTTGCTAGCTAGTTGTCTGGTACGTGAGGCGGCTGCAATTTTCCAGTTTTGGCTTTGAGTTTTCGTAAATTGCCGCACAATCAGCATAAATTTTCGTCTGCGCCCCAAATTAGGCGGCACAGTTGCTGGGGCGTGCCAAGGTAGCCATCGACTTGGTCCGAGCACAAATTTGTGCTAATGAGTTTTCAGAAAAAGGGATTTGTGTATGTATGTATGTGTGTGTGTGTGTGTGTGAGTGTCCTTTCACCCGCTTGAAGGCAGCTAGAACGCCTCCTGCTCTTTTGCTCTGCCATTGGCAACTCGCCTGGCCAGCTAAGCAGGTCAGCTCGACTCAGCTGTGATGCTGCCCCCGCCCAGCCACCCAGCCCTCTCGCTCACGATTGCTCACGCCCACCTGATCCAGTTAACCTGCCACCATCGCCGCCGCTCAGCTCGGTTAGTCACGTGTGGCAACTGCCATTAGTAATTGAGTTAAGCTTTTGTGCCTTTCTGTAAAGTAGGCCATGCCACACAGGCTTCACAGAGCCATGCCGCAGCGATTGCAACACAAGATGTTGCCAAAGCTCTTTGGCTACTCGATGGAAAGTTTTAAAATACACACACACACATGGACACTCACTCAACACACACACACACACAGCCTAGAGTATGCCCTCATAGAACGTGCCAAAGTGTTATGCACTACACGAAAAGAAAAAAAAAAATGAAGCAGATCGAACTCTGTTGGTAAATTCTATGTTTATACGTGCCTAAATTCATGATATATGAACACAAAATATTTCAGCAAAAGCTCAGAGAATTTTAAATTTGAATATACAAATATTTTCTAAAGTATACATAAATAAATAAAGCTCTGAGCTACTATAAATTTGAATTCCTATTTCTGTGAAATGTTTTGTTGCTTTTCGGTATAAGAAATATTTCAAATTGTGTACTCCATAAATTCCAATTAAATTAAAATTGAGTTCCACTCATTTTTCCTGTGACCAAAATCGTTTCAAAATATTTTAAATATCAAACAAAAATATGGAAATAGTTTGTTTTCTGATTTATTTGATGTGTAGAAATATTTCATTGAATTGAAATTTTATTTATGTAAAATATAAATAAATTTAAAATTATTTTTTATTATTTTTTTTAAAGAACATTTACTTTATTTGTTAATATTTATTTATCTCTCATTTCCTTATCTCGGTCTCTTTCTTTTCTTCTGTCTTCTTTTACCCGCAGTACCTCTCTATCTCGATCTCTTAGGGTATTAGTTTTTCTCTCTTTCTTACCATCACTTTGACTCATTCTCCGTCTCTGTCTGTCTCATGCTATATCTCTTATTTGTTGTCTGCCTTTCTCTCTCTCTATCTCTCCCCCATTTCGCACTTATCACGTTCAACTGCTGCGCATAAACTAACAGCGAATCGCTTCACATTTGGATTTTAGGCTTTAGTTCAGTTTGATTTGCTGCTGCTGCCTGCCTGCCTCTTCATAGTCCAAATATGGCAAGTGCCATGGTTATAGCCGTACGGCAATGTGGCCATTGCCGGGGAGTTCTCTTTGGAGTGGCCAAGCCCTAGACACTCGCACACAATGGAAAGTGCATTTCCATTTGCGCTCGGTCCAAAATCCCAAAACCAATTGAGCCACCAACCAGGCGCAATTCAAATGTTATTGAAATATTTATAAGTTAGACACCAGACAAACACACACACACACACACACACATACATACATATGCAGACACCCACACAGTGGGAGCTAAACACTTACAGCAATCAAATGCACACAATAAAACATTTTCAATAACTCTTTCGACGGCTTCGGCTCCTGCTGCTACTGCTGCTGCTGCTGCTGCGCTGCTTTCGGAATTGCACTTGAATCTCGCACTCTGTCTGTTTGCTGTTGTTTGTGCCCCACTGTGCGAAAGCCCTCCCAATGCGCTCTGCAATGTCAATGGGTTAGACTAAAGACTCAATGCAACACAAACAGGCAGAGAGACAGACAGAGAAAGAGACAGAGAGAGAGAGAGTGAGAGCAGCTTTATGTGTGCAACTCAAGTGGCTATCAATCGTTGGCATTGCTGTTTTCAGCTCTCGTTTTTAGTTTATGGTGTTGATGGAATTATTTGCAGTTTGTGGTTTTGTGTGCGTGTGTTGCTTTTGTTTTAGTTTTGGTTTTGGCTCTAGGTTCTCGGTTCTCGGTTCTGGGTTTTCGTTTAGTATTTTTAGTTAGCTGCATTTGGGGCGCTTCATATGAATATAGACGAGCGTTTGATTGCTTTGAAAACATGGAGTTTGGCCAACCTGGTTCACTGTTTTCCCACTGTCTGCTAAATTACTAACGAGTTTTTCGCAGTTTGAGCCCGCAAAAAATAAATGCAAGTCACGTACGGCGCGCGGTGCTCCACAATGCCAGCAAGGACATTGTCAACACAGACACACTCACGCAATGAAAGAGAGAGACAGAGAGAGAGAGAGCGAGGCAGAGAGAAATACAGCTACCCACTGGCTGGGCTGTCTGTCTTGGCCGTCACTCAGCGGCGCTGTTTGTTTGTCAACACAACGAAAGCAGCAGGCGGCACAGCAAACATCCCGAACCCTTCACAAGAAAATACAACAAAATAAAAAAAAAAATTACAAAAAATTGTGTATGAAAAGGAAGAAAATCTTCCTCCCCCTATTGCATGCAAATTGCGCAAATCCTTTTAAAGGCAAAGCAGTTGCCGCTCTACGCGCTTTTCACACCAACCAATGCTTTTATCTCCCTCACTCTCTAGTGATGAGCGCCTCTCTATGCGCTTCACATACCCGTGCACGTTTAAATACGCAAACAGCCGACGAGGCTACGTGCTTGGAAAATAATTTAAAAGCTCAAAAGGTGAGCAAAGCAGCGAGCATAGGCACGTCCTAACAACAACAAACAGACAACAACAACAACAACAACAACAACTCGAGTGCGGCAACAAAATGGCGTACAAAAATCCGACAGCAGCTCTTCTGCTTCTTCTCGCTTTTTGTTTGTATTTTTTTGCTGTTGATTTTTTGTTGTGCTTGTTTTTGTTGCTCCTGTTTGTTTTAAAAATTTATGAAAATTTGTTTTTCCCCAAAGCGTCGCACACATCAAAAGCCAAGGCAAAAGTCGTGTGTCGAGGCGCCAACTCAATGCAATCGGGAGCCGCCAAATCAGCGGAGCAATTTGCATTTTCAATTTGCAACAACAAACACGCAACAAACAACACTGAGAGCAGGAGCAGCAGCAGCAACAGCAGAAGCAGAAGCAGCAGCAGCAACAGCGCGAAGCCAATTCGCCAAACGCCGCCTCAAATGCGACCTAACGAAGCAATAATCAATTATCAATAAATTTAACGGAAGCTACACCGCTCTCCCTCTCTCTCTCTCTCTTTCGCGCACTCTCAACCGCACACACACAAAGCGCGCCCAGGGAAAGCTTTCCAGGGAACTGAGAGGCGCTGATTAAGGATATGATGCGGCTGGGCTGTCTTTGAATCTTGTTTGAGTCTCTTTTATCTGCTCCGATGCCGCCCAATCCGCTGTCCGCCGCGTTTGCTGTCTTTATGAGCTGTCGCTACAGCTTGCCATCCCTCCCTCTCCCTAACCTCCCACTCACTCCCACCCAGCTGCTGTTAGAGTCGTTTGCTTTCAATGCTCACGCCCATTCAGCGCTTTAATGACATTTTAAGCACACACACACATACAAACAAATAAAGTAGAAAGTCGCGTGGGTGGAAGAGGGACAGCATTCGTGTTTATGCGTGGCAAAATGTTCAAATTGCAAATTCCACAAGAGTTAAGCAAAGATAACGGAAACTTTGCATTATTAAACTTAAATGACTTGTAAAGAGGTCAGTGTGCATTTTATTTAAGTTATATTATCAACATTCTATAAGCTACATTCAAATCTAATGCAAATGTCAATTGCTTTTATTTCGGAAATTTAGGTCATTTTCAAAGTTATCGATATATTTTGTCATTAATACCAAAACTCAAGCTAGTCGATTGACATTTTATGGCTAAAAAATACTGAACAAATTTATGCATATGAAGTACAGTCTTTTGTATATTTGGCAGCACTATTTTCTACTTTTTGCCATAATAATCAAAAAGTATCGGAATATAAAGACGTTTATTTCCATTTGGTTCAACTTAACCGCTGTTTGTGAATTTTTGTCGGATTTACTGCTACTTCAGCCCTTATTCAGATAACTTTGCTACGCATAAACGCAATCAAGCACTGACAGCGCCACGTTAACACCTTGCCACGTCTGCAGCTCCTTTGCTGTTTCATCCTTGACTGCATTTTGGCGGCACTTGCTTTTAGCTCTCGCCGCCCTCTTCAGTGCCTTGTCTTGGCATCTTTTGCAAATTACTTTGCAAAAATGTAGCGACAGTTGCGCCAGCCCCAATCTATCCCATCCCACACTCACACTCACACCCACACCCAATCTTTTAAGAGATGCGCAAACACTGGGCAGGAGCCAGCCATCAGCCAGCAACCAGCAGCAAGGAGCCAAGAGGAGCCAGGACCAAGGCACAGCCTTCGCCTACCTTGAGCAACTGGCACTGCAGCTTTGCATTCATTGCCAGAGCCAAGCCAAGTGTTTGCTGTTTGCCTTTGCCCGCTGGCATTTGAGAAATGGCGTTCAGCATGCAGCTTCATGATAACCCGAGCGCGGGTGGCGGCTAATGGGTTGGTTTGCTGGCATATCCTGCTGGCTTGTCGTTCGTTCTTCGTCCTGTTCTGTCGTGGCTTCATTTCTCAGCTGTTGGCTGCCAGTATCCTGTGCAGGCAAAACAGCAACGTAATCACCTTTTGCAATTAATTTAAGTGGATTTAGTGTGCAACGGGCTCTGCGTATTTGCTACGCGAACGACTATCGCCCACCGACACCTGGCCAAAAGGTGTTGATGAGCTGCTGCTGCTGCTTCTGCCGCTGCTCCTGCTGCTGTTACTCGCTTTTTCGGGACTGGCAAATGACTTTGACAAAAAGCGCAAACTTTACGGCTCCAAAATGTAAATACAGTTACGGGCGAAACTTTAAACAAATTTCGGTGCTCTGCAATTCAATCAGAAAAACTTCTCGTTTCTCATTTGTTTATTTTAAAGTTCACGTCTTGACTTCCATTTTCCAATTGCTCATCTCCCCCAATTTTCCGTGGAAACTCCGCATTTGATTTATTTACTTGCCCCGTTGCACGGTTGTTTTTCATTGTTGTTATTATTATCATGTCGAATGTCGAATGTCGAATGCTCGCTTCTCCTTCCTTTTTTATGTACACTAAAAATTCACATAGTTTATATTGACTGGAAAATAAATACAAATAAATAAACAAATTACTCATACGACGCGTTGCAGCGACTCTGCCTGCACTTAATTTGTGTAGCTCACGTTGCTGCTGCTGCTGCTGCTGTTACTCCTCCTGCTGCTGCTCAGCCTCACTTGCGCGTTCAGTTTTCTTCTGCTTTGTGTTCTGTGTTTATCTTATATGTTTACGCTGCATTTTTCACAACGGCATTTTTCGTCGAACTTTTCAATTGTTGCATGAAGTGCACGAATCTCTCTAGAAATTATTTAACGTGTAGGTGGATCAAGTTGCCCCTAGACTCTCTCCACTTCGCCTGTCCTCCCGCTCACCCCACTTCGACTCTAGCCTGTTAATCATTATTTCAATTTGGAACTACATCTATTAGGCCTAGGCGCAGTCCTTGTTTACTCAGCCTCTGCCTCTCTCATTACGTATGCAGTTGCAGCAGCAGCAGCAGCAGCAGCAGCAGCAGCTCTAAACGAAATTAACATAAATTTTTATGAGCTCTTCCCGGTAAAGCAGCATAAAGAGAAAAAACAATATGTACATATGTATGTCTATGTGTGTGTGTGTGTGTATTCCTCTACTCACGGTCCATGACTGTTTCATTTTTATGCTAAACTTAAGTAAACACAACACACAAACTCAACTTCGACTTCGACTGCGTCTGATGAACTAATGAGTTGTGCCTCCGCTCCAGCTGCCACTGCTGCCCCAAGCTCCCTCCTGATGCACAAGTCTGCTGCTGCTACTACTCCTGCTCCACCACTGCTCATTCTCCTCCTCCTCCTCCCCCTCCTCCTCCATTTGGCAATCGCATTCCTCGTCTTCGTCGCATTATCGATCTCTGCTTCGCTAAACTGTTGCCACTTGAGCATTGCAATTCATCAATTTATCAAACGTTTGCACAGCCAATTCAATGCCGGACCGCCTGGACGGGCGCAGAGCGTATAGCCAAACAGACGTTATCTGGCCCTGATACCCTAGTGTCATTCCATGTAGGGTATACTGTTTCTATTGTAATGCCTGTAGCAGTTAGCGACAGAGAAATTAGGATAGTCTTCATTTTATATTTATCAGAACTTATGGGGCAGTTCATCAAATCTTGCCTCTAGGTTCGTTCGTTTATCTCTTAATCTCATTTTTAATTGAAATCGTAAACTATTATATATATAATATATATATAATAGCATATTATAATATAATATATAATAGCATGATATAGATATTATATGATTTCAAATAAAATAAAAAAAATACATTCTATTTTTGTTCTTTGTTTTTCTTTGTTCTTACAGATTTTTTTAAATAATTCTCTCAGCTAGTTAGGGTATCTTTTCGTTAGTCCCACCCTATTAGCACACTCCTACTTGTTGTTTTTTGCAAATCATCATCATTCTTTTGTATCGTCATGAAGTCGTTTGTATCTATCAGAGAGAATGCAGCTCAGGTTGGGAGTTGTTGGGTGCGTCTAGTGCTTTTCAAGTGTAGACTCCATGACATGTGGCTTTCCTTCTTCAATTCAGTTATTTTTCTTCTTTTAGCTTGATTTTCTATGTGTGTGTGTGTGTGTCTATTTTTTTCCAGCTCTGTCTTTCTTCTGTTTCTATGGCAGAATCATTTTTATTGGTCCCTGCAATGGCTAGACTAGTTTTTAGTTCACATTGCAGCAGCAGCAGCAGCTGCTGCTGGCCAGAGTTTGACCAAATACAAGGTTTGGGCCGAGATTTATGGGACTTGGCCTGGTTGACTCTGCTAAGCATTGAGGATAACGCTAGTTTCAATGGATTACGTTTTGAAATGCTTTTTCTTTTTTTGTTTTATTTCTTTTTTTTTTTCTTTTTTTTTTTTTGTGACTATTAGTTTAACTGTCGCTTTGAATTTTCCTTCTTTATCGAGGCGACTTGATGAATGCTTGTCTATTCATTTATACTAGCAGGAGGCTGCAGGCCCCGCCCTGGGAGTTACCCTTTGCACAGTTAGTTATATAGATAGTCTTTTTAATTTAATGGAATTTTTGTTTGCATTTTATTTATATTTACTCACCCAACAAATTTAATTTGTAATTTCCATTTCTTGGTGAAAGTCTATGCATAACACTGAAAGAAAACAGAAATATTGTTGGTCTTTATTATTATGATTATAATTCGTAGTTCATTATTATGATTGTTATATATATATTATGGTTATGATTAAGATAATTATATATATTCAGTCATCAGCTTTATAAGGATTGTTATTAACATTTGCATTACTATAAAGGAATCAATTCAAGACAGTTTCTCTTCTTCTTCATTCATCAGCCCGATCTACTTATACTATATATATACGTATTACCATCTAACCTGATTCCCTTTGACGTTGTTTGCAGAGCTGAAGGTAACCCAAGTTGACTTCTAATACCCTCAGTTGAGCTGCTAGTGCTGGGGGAGTTGGGTCTGCAGAGCCCTGGCAAACATTTCTAATTTGCCCATTTCAATTTCATTAAGTTGGCAGCACTGTTTGCATATTAGCATGCCAAACAGTCTGCAGTCGAAATCGGTGGGCTAAAGGGGGTGGGGTGGGGATGGGGTAACTGTTGATGAGATGCCTAAACAGCTCTCAGCTGGCCAATGACTGGGGGACAGCACTGATGACGATGACAATGATGATGATGCTGATGATGATGCTGTGGCTCGCTGCTGGCCAACATGAACACAAGAGCCAAATGAGCTGCAGGCAAAAAGCAGATACCAAGACAACAGTTAACACTGAATGGGGCAACGGACAACTAAGCAGCAAAGGATGTGAATTCGTGTATCTCTCAGTTGTTGTCCGTGTTGCCTCTGTCTGTGTGTGTGTGTGTATGTGTGTTGGCAAGAGGCTTCGCTTCAGCTACCGTCTATTTCGATTTCAACATAAACTGAGCATATTTGCAAACGATGCCAAAGCCAAACACACAAACAAGGCCAAGCTGAAGAAGAAGAACCAGCAATAGCAGTAACAACAGCAGCAGCAGCAGCAGGAGTAGCAGCAGCAGCAAAGGGGTGCAGAAACGTGAATGCAACAAGAGGAGACCGCAGCCTAAATGCTGTTGATACACGGCAAAGTTGGCAACCAAATGTTGTTGCAACAGACCTGCAACAAAAGGCTACAAATGCAGCACAGCTTTGACAGACTCTGAAGATGCGCTGTAAAGGCTTTAAGTAGGAGTTGAATGAGAGGAGAAGATTAAAGGAGTCGTGTCTGAAGAAACTGAGCACGAGACTTAAATAAATTATAAATATATATATACAACGATAGTCAGGAGAACTGCAATGTTTATGGCAATCATTTAAAGAATATAAATATTTAACAAAAAGCCAACGATAATGCCAATATAATATATTATAATACAAATAATAATAATCCAAATAATATAATACAAATAGTACGATTTTTGACAATGGTAATTATAATGAGAACGGAAATCAAATGACAAATAAAAATTATATTGATTTCTATTTTACAATGTAATGCTAATGTTAACGCTAACAAGACTAATAAATATATAATGAACAATGATGAAAAATAATATAAACAGAATAATGATAATTAGAATAAGAGTTAGAGAACCATTACTATCCATGATCATGATAATTATAGAATTATGATATAGAAAATTCATGTTGAGCAAGATAATGATACAGATAATTAGAATAACAATTATTACTGGCAACGACAATGACAATAAAGATACTAATATTCTATAAAAGCATGAAAATAAAATGTGTTAATAATAACAGCAAAGATTTTTTGTTTTTTTTTTTGGCTAAGGTGTGTAAAAAAAAAAAAACAATAAATAAGAATGAGAAGAATAATGATGCAAATACTAATAGCATATAATAATATAATAATAATAATAAAACTAATAGTAACTGTAATGACAATATTAATAAAGATTAAAACAGAAAGCATTTACATAATAATAAAAATAGTAAATAATAATAATAGTAATACTTCAAACTCTAGCAGTAATAATAACAACAATGTACAATGCCCGTCTTAGGTCCATCTTTTTTGCTGTTTAGCAATAAAATTTCGTCGTAGTACCCACATAAGACATATATAAGTGGACTTTTTATTGCCGGCTTCTGCAATATACCCCGTACTCAGTTAGCTTAAACGGGGCTTGGCAGCAGATCGAGTCGAGAGAAACAGAAGAGGAGCGCATAATTGGCCAAGTGGTTTGGGCCTGCTGCTGCAGCCAGCACCTGGGCCAACAAGACGAGCACCACGAGCAAAGCATTCAAAGCATCAACTTCAACCTTAGCCTTCTATCGTTGCCTTTGCATCTCGAGACGGGTTTGCCGGGCCATAATTTTATTTTTAGCCATCCTCCTTAGCGAGCGATTCGCCTGGCTAACTGGGATGGCTTGTTGGCCATTCTGACTGGTTGCTCTGCCTGGCTGCCTGGCAGGCCATAACGACTTGCCGCTTGTGTTATTATCTCAGGGCATAAATTTTATGGCCAATATTCACAGCTCCACCCACTGTTGAAAATGTTTTGTGTGTTCTCTGCCGCCCTGGACTATGGCCCTTGGCTAGCCAATTGTGAAAATTATTTGTGGCCCATAGGCCGAGCCATATAAATTATGTAAAGCTGCGATGGCTCAGCCAAATTGATTTGCTGGGATTCTTCTCGGACTCTGACTGAGTGAGTGAGTGACTGACTGACTAGCGGACGGACGGACGGACGGACGGACGGACAGTTGGCACAGTTGGTGACGGATTGGCTTGGAGAGCGAGCACTGCAAATCGCTTGGCGCCACTTTAGGACAATTGACATAGCTGTGGGAGTTGTAACTGACTTTTCCACTCAGTCTCTCAGCCTCTCAGTCTCTCAGTCTCTCAGTCTCCCAGTCTCTTAGTCTCGGTCTCTGTTTGCTTTTCGCTAAATCAGCAATAGATTGCAGTCACATTAGTCGCAGCTTGAGTCAGACCGCAGAGCTAGTTTCCATTACAGATTCCAAAAGGCAAAGCTGAGTTATTGGTGCCCGTTTTGGGTGTCAACCTCAGCAGTTTATTGTTGTTGCTGGTGTTTTTGTTCATATAGTATATTCAGATTTCACAACAACAGCAACAACAACTAGCAATTGACAGTTAAAATTGCTTACAAGTGGCACGAAGCGCTTTTGGGGCTTTGAGCTCGACTCTGGCAACTCGACGCGACGCAACTCAACTCAACTCGACTCACTCGACTCGGCGACTCATCAATGAAGTTGTTAAAATCTGCGACAAGGGCCACTCGGGACTGACGTCCACTACGAATGAGACTGGCACTGGGACTGGGGCCACAGTTGGCAGTGGGAGCAACTAAAACTGACGGCCTTTTTTTTTTATTTTTGCTGTACTTCTTACACTTGGCAGCTTCAAGTGTCAGCGCAACTCGAGAGACAGCAAAAAAATAGAATGAAAAAACTTGAAAACCTAAAACTTGAACAGCGCCAAATAGTTGTTGGCGGCGTGGCAAAAAGATGGCTGGTATACCATGCACTTAGATATGCTAAATGAGGAAGATATATGTATGTATTAACATGTGATTTATTAATAGGTGACGGGAAATACGTGTAATACTCAAATACCAATAAAACCAAGCAGAGGCCGCGCAGTAGGAGATTGAAGAGGTACGAAATGGAATGAAATATACATATATCACCTATGCATGCTCTCTGAGTCTTTATTCGAGGTGATCTTCGTGGTGGGAAACTAAGTATAATACTCGAATGTCTCTAAGAACAGGAGCTATGAAATGGAATGAAATATATGGTTGCCAGATGGTCACTCGAATATGCAATATGGAAGAAACCTGTATATGCTCTCTAAGTCGGATTAAAAATCCTTTAAATACACTGAATGCTTCCTAATAAACTAAAAAAATATATAAACAAAATAAATAAATTCCTATTTCATGCCAGCATCAAAAGTCTTAATTAATTAATATATATAATTTATATACAGATATTTATGATATCTATAAATAATGTATATATTTTTGTAATACAATTTATATTATGTTTTATTTCAAATTATTGCCACTCCAGCACCAATCTGCACATACTCAATCTTAATTATTTATTTATGAATATAATTAAGATATATACATATTTATGATACATTTTATTCATTTTCATTTTATATTATTCAATTTTAATGATAATAAAATAAAAATAAAATTTTATTCGTTTCATTTAATAATATGTATATATTTATGATTCATTTCATTATAAATATAATTTAGTAATAAATATTTATGATTCATTTTAAAATATATTTAATCTTATATTATGCCCACTCCACTTCCAATCTGAAGCCGTTCGCTGCCAGTGTTTACTGTGCTGAACAGCTAAGCACCTTGGTGCCTCGGCTGACTATAAAAAGCAATATTCCACATATTCGCACCCACATCGGAGCGGACTGTGGTGGGGACGAGCGACTGAACGACTGAACAGCCACAAGGACATGGGGCCATAAAGTGTCAGCTATTTGGGGCTAGGGAAGCGCTGCTGGCACCGGAACGGTAAACGGGCGTGGAGCGGCTCTCGAGCGGCTCTCATTGCTGGGCTCGTCATATTTTATGCCCAAATAGTTAAACGAATGCACAAACACACATAAAAAGAAAAGCTGGAAAATTGCTTGTAAAACATTTTTGTGTGTGACATTGACACAGGCTGGCAGAGCGCGGGAGCGAGCGAGAGGAACAGAGAGAGAAAGAGGGCACAGTCTGTGTGTGAGAGCGGGAAAGACATTTATAGCAAATCTCCCGGCTACGCAACACATTCCCATAAATCACAAAAAGCATTTCAATTTTTTTCTCTCTCAGCTTTTTTCCTTATGCTGCTGCTGCCCGCCTGCCTGCAACACATTTTGTTTTCCTTCTCATCTTTTTTTTTTTCTGGCTACATTAATGCGCCTACACACACACACACACACACACACACACTGTAAATAGGGAGAGCATTTGGTAATGGGAGTCTCTGGTATGTAGCTGACAGCCTATTTGCGCCTCGGCAGCCAGCGACACAGCTAGGAGCCGGCAGCCGGCTGTGGCTCCTGCCAGGCGCTAGCTTTGGCTTGGCTTTGATACCCTGTAAATTCCAAAGGTGGCCACATATACTTCAGCAACTCGATTATACGTTCTGTTGGGGGAAGAGCACAAAGAGATTCCACTTGGGCTAGGCTTGCTTGAACAATTTAATTCAATTTTTAATTTTAATTTAATTTATTTTTTTTTTAGGTTGTAATTCTGTGATTTAAAGATCTAAGAATATGATAAATAATTATTTGATATATTCAATTATTAAATAAAACAGGTTTATAAATATTCCAATTAGAATTCCTCAATTTATATTTATATATTTATTTTTATATTATATTTGTAATATTACATTAATATTTATTATATATTTATATTTATTTGATTATTAATTTAATCAATGAATAAAATCATATTAAATTTTGAAACAACATAATATAACAACGTCACAGTTTCCAGACAAGATTCTTATTGTATATCGAAAATTCTGGTATTCATATATAATCTAGATGAATATAAAATATGTTTTAGGTAAAACGCTTATTATTATTAAAAAAAAAAAAAAAACATAAATATATACAAAATAGAATGGAATGTACATCATGGAATATACATCAATATTAATGCTAGAAATACTTCTCTGCTCTTATGATATACCCAGCTCAGTCAGCTACTCTTTACACTATGTAAGCTACATCTGCTCTGGCCCCATATCCTCTTGGAACTCTCTACAGGGTATACACACATGCATATATGCCTTGCTCTCTGTGCGTTTCCAGGGTATTTTCATAGCTGCCAATAACCCATTTGATATGTTTTATTTTGTTCATTGCTTGTTTTATTTTTATTTTATTTGCATGCTGATTTTTCCGGGCCGCAGTTTGGCAGCACAGTGTTGTTTATATAGCTCCCAAAAAGAGGGGCGCTCATGGGCCGGGGGGAAAGAGGTGCAGCAGCCCGTGCAGACTCGCGAATGTTTAACAAATGTGTGACATTTTTTTGTGTGCTGGAGGAGGCAGAAGATTCGCTTGTGTGTGGCGGGGCAAGTAGGGAAATGTGTGGAAATTGTTGTGGAGACCTCTAGATTGCCACGATTCTCTCTGTGTGCGTGAGTGTGTGAGTGTGTGACTGCGTGAGTGTGTGATTGTGGCGCTGTCTGTTTGCTCTTTGCACACGCGTTTGGAATTGATTTTTATGCTGTGATTATATTTTCGAAAAGGTTGACGATGAGCCAGCATCAAGGCTGGCAGGAGGCGGCGAGGTTGGGCTCTGTTATAGGGGTCGCAACACTGTTTGTTTTTTTTTTTTTTTTTGAGAGAGAGAGAGCAACAATGAAGTGTCGCCAACACGCTTGAAAAAATATAAATTAAATTGTGCGTTCATGTTGTTTTAATGGGCTCGCACCACCCAGCTTGGAGCTTGGGGCAGATGCTGCTTGGGGGCTGCTAGTCGACGGCATTTTATGCGCCTTGTTTAACGATCGGAAGTCATATTCATAAAAATATGTCAATGAATTGTGAATTATTTATGGCTAGAGCACATAAAAAAAAGAAAGGGGGGAAATAAATAAATATTATATAACTCTTTGCGTAAAAAATCTTAAAAAAGCGTGCGCTACACACACACACACACATATATATATATAATACGTATATATGAAAACCTGATAGCGCTTGCCCAAGATAATCAAGCATTGCGGTCTCTCATATGACTTATTGAGCTGTGGTGAGGCCGCTTGATAGACAGGCAAATGCAGTTGATATACCCGGCCGCAGCAGCTGCCAGCGTGAGAGGTATCAAATGTTGTCAGGCCTAGCCGCGAAAGTGTGTTAAGAGAGGCGTTTGGCTAAATTGGATTCGGCTGCTGCTGCTGTTGCTGTCGCCTTGTGCTCAATTCATACAGCTGAAATTGAAACTGAGCTGAACTGAAACTGAAACTAAAACTTAATTGCAATTAAAGGCGAGTGGAGGACCAGCATGAGTATCAGCGGCAACACCTACCATTCAATTAAGCTCTGTGTGGCTGGGCTAGGCGAGGCGACCTACATTCAGCCAAATGCTTTGGCCGGCTACGTGGCCGGTTCCTGAAGCCCGGTCCGGACGTCAGTGGACGTGTTTGTTGGCCAAAAGGCTTAAATTTCAAAACGACAATTAGAAAATTTGCAAAATTACAGAAGAGCGCACGGCGAGCGGAAATTTTTAATGAAAAGTGCGCGCAAAGTAAAAGCAAAGACTGGGAAAACTTGTCAGCCAACTAGCTTTTGGCCAACGGCGGGCGTGGCCCAGGTCCGGTCGGCCAGCCTGTTTTGGGACAGGCTGCATTGTCGAGAAGTCGATGCGACTTGCCATTAAATTATCGAGTGACTGGCAAAGGGAGAGAGAGAGACAGAGAGGGAGAGAGAGAGGGGGACGGGCATACAACGGGTGTTAACTTGGTAATTTTATGCCTGAGTTAACATTTAATTTGTGTAAATGATTTTGTGGATTTTATGCGGCGCTATTAAAAGTGAGCTAAGCCAACGGACGCTACAGCAAAGGAGCGAGCAGTGCAGAGGAGTGAGAAGAGCGAGACAGAGCTACAGCTGGCAGCTGACATTTTGATGGCTGCAAAGATTTCTGGCAAGATCGATGCATTGACAGCGAGACAGCCTAATGCCACTTGACATGTGTCAGCTGAATGAAGAAGATTTTAAATAGATATATACATAAGTGCATAATATATATGCACAATCCATATTATATATAAAGTGATTAACTGTTTTGTTTGTCTAATGAGCTAGCCATCAATTAAGCCATAATAAATATTATATATAAAGTAATTAACTCTTTTGTCTGTCTAGAAATATAGCCATAAACTAGCTATGAACAAGTTAGAGCATAGCCATAAAATAGCTATGATATAGTTGGCGTGTTTTAGAAGGAGCTGCACGACTTGCAAATACCCTTACCTCTATGCCAACTTCACGAAACATTTGGCCTGGGAATGAAAGACTTAGAGTAAGCAGAAGTCCAGATAAAGCAAGGCTAGTATGATATCTGGAGTTACTTTAAAGTAAGCTGTCGTTTAAAACTAGTTGAAGTTCGCTTTAAGGAATATGAAAAAGCAAAACTTGAGCTCACTACGATAAGTAAATGTTTGAGGTAAGAGACACATTTAATTCATTTCAGGCAGATATTTGAGTTCTTACAGAAGAGATAAGATGGACAGAGAAACTTCTGGACATGAACAAGACAACAAACGGATGAGTTGATAGACGTATAAATGTAGAGCTACTCGCTTCTTCTTTTAATCCATACTCAGCATACTTAAACCGTTCGGCAAAGTCTTCTTCTAACTGTAACACTCATTTCAATCAAATTAATATATTTTGAATAAATTCCCCATTCAAATAAGGTTTAAGGTATAAGCTTTGTAACTCTATCTGTGCAACCCACACTATACATATATGTTAGCTCATATTCTGCCTTTTGTGCATTTACCACATTATGTAATCAGCTAAAATGCATATCGCTCATACGCCACATTGACCCCAGCTGACAAAGCCATTTTCATGTTTGGCCTAATGCGGCGCTCATTCGAAACTCATTTGAATTTTAACACTTTTGTGTGCTGGTTGCTCTTGTGACAGAGACGCAGCAGCAGCAGCAGCAGCAGCAGCCGCAGTCGACGTTGACGTCGTCGTCGTCGGCGTCGTCAACGTTGTCGCTTTACGGCTCGTAAAAAAAACTTTTTTGGCGCCGCACATTATTAAAATTTCTTTATGACAAGCGAGCCGAGTGTAGCCAAGAGTCGAGAGTCGAGAGTCGACGACGCGACAAAAGGCATAAAAACTGGTAACAAAATATTTGTGTTTGCTGTACCCTGTAGGCGAAGAGTGCAGAGGGGGTTTAGGTGTGGGGGGATTAAAAGTTGGGCAACAATTTAAATAAAACACACAATTTAAAAGACAGAACTAAGAAAATCGAAATAGTATATTAAATAACAAAAGCAAATGAAATAAAATATTATAAATAAATAACAAAAAAATATAAAAAATAATAAATTATGAATAAAAAATAATAATAATAATAATGATAATATTTATAATAAAATAACCAAAAAATTAAATATAGGTGTATAATTTAATATACTTATAAATAAAAATAATGTAAAATTAAAAATAAAAAACAAAAACAAAAAATTAAATAAATTAAAAATATGTAATAAAAAAATGGTACAAATCAAATTAATATATATAATAAGTAATGGAAATGTAAACTAAAAAATTATAAATAAAATAATAATATAAAACATAACATTTAAAATTGAATAAATTATAAATATAAAAAAAAAATTAGAAAATATGTAAGCTATAAGTAATAAAATAAAAATAAAGTAATGCAAGTAGTTTACAGCTTTTCTGTTTTTTTATAGCTACAAAATTGAATTTTGTCTCTTTACAATAAGTTTTCTCTTCGTTTAACAGGGTATTTTCTAAGCGATGCTCTGCTTTTTTGGCTTGTACCGCCCAAATAGCAAAAATTTGTTTTGGTCTTTAGTTTTTGCATAAATTAACATGAGATTTATGTGCCCGTTGCCATTTGAAACGGAGCCAAGCTAAAAGCCCGCACACCAGCCTAACAAGTGCATGAAAAGCTAAGGATGGCCAGAAAAATAATAGTTAACAAATTTGAGGCGAAAGAATTTAAAGCCGAAAGCACCAGACTCAGAGACTCTGAGACTCTGAGACTCTCTGAGAGTTTTGCCTCTGGACGCGCGCACGTGTCTGGCATAAGAAAAGAAGCTGCAGCCGACAGGAGAGCTTGAGGATATACTATATATTTTAGCACCGACTTAAAACTCAACTCTTTCTCCTCGAAGTTTCCGTTGTTTAAGTTGGCAACTTTGCAGCCGTCTGGCTTTAAGTGTGACAGAGCCGTCGCTCGTAATGAGATTTTTCATTAAGCGTTGCGCTGTTTATTTTATGTGCATAATTTAAGTCACATCTTAACAAGATACAAATAATAAGACAACGAAAACAACAGCAACAAAAATCGACGACAGTCAAGAGATGCGCTTTATATGGGCCATAATGGAAACTTGTTTTTAATTAAAGCCTTTCCGTTTCGAATGCCCAATTGCCATTTAAAAGATCGCATACAAAGCGATTCGATACGATACGCTTCGCTTCGATTTGATTCGATTCGATTTGAATATTTAAAAACGCATAAATAACGGACAGATAAAATCGCTGCGGCTGCTGCTTTTGCTGCTGATCATTTCTAGCTGCCAATTGGCCCAACGATTTATGAAGTGCAATTGGAGCAAACAAAAGGAATCGATTAACCGCGCGAATGGACATGAAATATTATTGGAAGAGACTTTAAGATGTGCTGAAAGACTTGTTTTTATTTTATAGATATTGCTATAACAGAGACTATTAAACTAATTTCGAGTGTTTCGGCTGACATTTTGATTTGGTTTTTAGTTTCGGGTTTCGCCTTTTCTGAATCTAGATACAAACTGGAATTTTGGGGCTTAAATTTGAGTTGTTTTTGTAGAAAAAGATTTTTATTTCCATAGCTAACAATAAATTGTTCGATAAATTGATTAATTAAAATTAATTATAATTATATATATATATATATATATATATATATATATATATATATATATATATATATATATATATATATATATATATATATATATAAATATAGAAATATTATATAATTATATAATTAATAAAATTAATTGCAGCAATCTAGTTTCAAATGTTAGGCTAAGAATTGATTTTTCCTGTAATATAGTATGGGAATAGAACACTTGCAGAGCTTTGAGATTAGAAATGACAGCAATTAAATTATTTCTTAAGTTTTCTTTTCTGTGTATCATTTTTCTCAGCTCCACAAATCGCATTTGGAATGCTGGAATGATGGAAACATTACTAAACGTTACTCTGTGTATTTGCTTTCTCTTCTAAAATAATTGAAACAATTGCACTGGAACATATGAATTATATTTTAGTAAATGTGTACTTAACTACTCAAGTATAAGTAGTTCTCAATTGGAACATTTGAAATGGAACGCCATGAATTGCAACTCATTATCAATGTAATTGAAATGGAAGCGACTTTAGTATTCTTTCTGCTCTAGACATAAGTTCAGCTCAGTTCAGTTCAGTATTCCAACATAAATATAATAAAGTCTATGGAATGGAACAGCTAATGGATGTTTTGATTTGCCAGCTCTGCTTCTGCTTATTATTGCTCTTCGCTAAATTTTATAAAATGCAGCCAAGTGTTAAATATTAGTGTGGAGCATTGAAATGAAACATTTGGAATGGAACGCTTAACATGCCATGCCATTAGCATTAGGAATGACGTTGATGGGTTTTGATTTTCTGTTGCAGTTGCCGTTGCCGTTGCTGCTGCTGCTTCGGTTGCATGCTTCAGTTTTTGGTTTCGTTTGGCTTGACCGATGCGGTTTGCTGAGGTCTTGATATTTTTTCTTGCGGAAGTCACGTAGCGAGCGCACAATTTGAAAATGAGTTTTGTCGGTTTTACACAAGACTATAACACACACACACACACACACACATACAGAGAGAGAAGTATAGCTACAGAAACAGAAATCATTAATGTACAACACCCAACATTGCCGCATGCCACATGCCACATTCAACATGAATTGCTGCTCTTTCGGTTGCGGTCAATGGAAGCCGCAGCAGGAATTGAGCAATTCGCACGTCTGGTTAGTCAAAACAAAGTAAAGCAACGAGCCCAGTAGGCGTACTATGAACAATTGCGGACACATACGACGCGACCATCCAGACTACAGGAAAAGTAAAACAAAACGAAACAAAAACAATCCCAACTATTGCACCGAATATATATAAATATGTGAGTTGGCAGTGAGGCGAGTGACCAGGCTGAGTTCATTTCCAAGAAGTGCCATAAATTCGTCAATTATGACGGCTGAGCATGTGGACGCATGATCAAATCGATGAAGAGGGCGTGGGCTGGGGTGGGCGGCGTAGGATTAACAATTCTTATACAGGGAGCGGCTCAGCTGACAGCTGTCCAGCGCTAAATGAGCAATGGTCAACCAGCAGAGACTACGAGATTGGAAGACATCAATGGATCGAGTCTTCTTTTGAGTTAAAGTTATGGGAAATCTGTATTTATATAGAAAGTTTAGCTCTGCTTAAATATATATTTAAAAACCTGATAAAAAACATGACAATATTGTGGCATTTGCTTTATTACCAAAGTGTGGCAACACCAAATCAACTATTCATATCCTTAACTAAAACAATTCTCAGATAAACAAATATTTCAAGTTGGCTGATGATAAATAATGAAGTTCATGGCATTTGCTAAGTCTGGCAACGCCAAAAAGCTTATCCAGACTGAAGGTATAATATATGTATAATATATTAATAATACATAATCTACATGGTTTTCAAAACAATTAACATCTCCATTGCCCAGTGGATAAACAAGGTATTTACAAAGTCTGGCAACGCCAAGAAGTGTTAACCGAGCAAGGGCATAATCTTTGTATATGCATAATAGAAATAATTATTAAATACATGACTAGAATAAATCCATAAAATTATGATATTCGCCAAATCTGGCAACGTAAAAATAAAAATGTTGCCAGAGTGAAACTAAAGCATAATGAATCAATTTTAAATAAACTTAGAATTATGTCTCAATTCAGCTAAAAACCTATAAAATCCAAGCAGAAGTGTAACTCTATAACACTCTCTTCTGATTATAATCCACTGATAATAATAATCTATCGATTTTCTTTAACCTTCCATCATCTGCCCTCAATATTAGAATTCATATGATAATAATTATTATATATAAGCGCTCATAAATCGATCACAGCAGCGTTGCCCAATTGATGCAATCTAATAAAGTGAAGATAAGCTGCCAGCCCCCATATTTTCCAATAAAAAAGTGAAACATAAGTATAGATCGTCTCCGCTTGCCAACCAACCAAAAAGAGCATATTGGAGCTGGCAGCCTAATCCCGAGCTTCCCAGCTGGGCCATCACAACAATTCAAAATGTCTTTCTAATCCATTTACAATCCATTTACGAGCTTCTTTCTAATTCCAGTGACGAAACCAATTCCAAACAAGCGACACAAACAGCAAACACAAAATGCGGGAGCCTCAGAGCTCAGAGCTCCCGACGCGCGCGCCCACGCACAATTGCAAACACGTGTGCGGCGTGCAGTCGGGAAAAAGCGGAAAAACCAAGAGCGGGCAAACGTCGAGGCGTCATTTAATTAACCCGCGAATGCACACATCCACGTCCGCGTCGACTATGACCACATGATGAGGGTCACCAGCAGCGTCGCTGCTCACTGCTCGACGAGGCCGTCGTAAAACGTTAAAGTTATTTTTATGCGCTTTTAATAGACTCGCGCTTAGACTCGATGTTAGGAGACCCCATGAGTTACAGCCCCAGTCACACGCACACTCACAGTTACATTCACAGTCACCTCCCCTCGTCAGAGCTCCTGCTATGCGGCTGCATCGTATTTCATGTTTATGAATGCATTTTTATTATGATTTTGTTGGGCTGTGATACCTCCCGCCTCTTCCCCCATTGCGATGCGCTTTCAGTTTCATTTCATGTTTACGACACGGATTTCGGATTCAGGCAGAGACCCGCGTGAATCTTGCCCAAGTAGTCATAATAAAGTTGTAAATATTGATTTGATATAACAATTAGCATTAGTCACATTAATGAGCAATCTCTTTAGAAATTTCGGCTGGCCAGCAGCAATTAGGGCAACAACATGAATGCTTGGATTTTATGATTCTATTGAGATATTTAGGCAAGGGCTTTAAGCCAGACCAAACCAGCAATGGCCAAGTGGGCTTCAAGCCATTGTGGAGGCACATTTTTGCAACCAGGCAACAGTAGTCATAAATCTTGGGAGCTACCCGAAAAACATGCCATAAAACACATGAAGACTGTGTAAATAACAGAGAGTGTGAGTGAGCGAGCAAAGGGATGCTTGAGTCTGAGGCAGCTGAACAGAGAGAGGTGCAAGAGTGGGAGGGAGATAGAGATAGGCACCTTTAAGCATGTAGCAATTTATGTGCGAAATATTTTTGGTTTGAGTTTTTCTTTTGCTGCTGTCTGGCGGGCAAATGAAATCAGGCATTGCCCATGAAGCTGGTGGCCATTAATTTATGTAAAGCACAAATTATGATTGGGACAGAACAGTGGGCAGGCACTGGCAGAGCTCCAACTAGGCCTACCCAACTGGAGCAGAGCAGCAGCAGCAGCAGCAGGAGTAGGAGCAGCAGCTGTAACGCGATGATTATGCAAGCTGCCGAGTTCCCATAAAGCCTGATGATGATGAGGCTGGTTAGAGCAGAGACCAGGCCGAGCGAGAGAGCCAGGCATTTGAATTGGGTGCTGCGGTTTCCTTTTTGGGGGCCATCCAGCAGGCAGTTAAGGGTAAGTGAAAAGCACCGCAAGAAGAAACGACTTTGGTTAATGGCGCAAAATGTTCGCAGTTGGCAGGCCCAGCCAGGCACGAAAAATGATTTATGGCACAAGGAAGTTAATTTATTAATTTCAGGACGCTCCAAATGCAGCAGCTACAGCATCAGCAGGAGCAGCAACAGCAATAGCAACAGCTAAACCGAGTTTTAGGCGGCACCAGGAGCAGATCCTGACATGTTTACAAGCCGCCTGCTGCTTGGGAACGCTAGCAGAAGCGACAGCGGCCCAGTTTTAAATTAGAAACTCAACAAAAACAGCGCCAAACAAGCGAACGGAGATTACAAGCGGCGAACCAAAGTTGCAGAGGGGGAGGGATGGGTTAGGCTGTATGTTAGAGAGCTGTGAAATATGTCTTACAAAATAAAGCAATTTTATAAAAGTAGATTGAAATTAGAAAATAATATTACGCAATTTACCGGGCTACAAAAGAAATATGTGTATTTTATTTCTTTAGTCTTCATTAATTGCATAAACAATATAAATATTTAATATTTATTTAATGTAATAATAATTTAATAATATGCTACAAATTTAAATTAATTTAATTAATATATTTCAAATAACTTTTATATTTTAACTTAGTATAAATGAATATTTATTCATATTAAAATATTTTAATTGATGTAGAAATATATAAAAAAAAAATATATATATATATATAAATATTTTGAAATGAATAAAAAGTAATATGATAAAATAAACTTATATTATGTTATATAAAATACTTTTGCATAATTATAAAAAATTAAATATTTTTAATGCACAAATAAATTGCAAAAATATTTAAAATTTAATCAAATATTTTACAAATAAAATAAAACGAAAAGAAAAATAAATATAAATACCTATAATTTTTTTATAAAATTGTTCTTAATTGTCTTTTTTAATTACAAAAAAAAATCCAAAAACGTGTAAAACTTAATCGAACCGTTAAATCACTTCTGTTTTGGTTTACCTCAACGTGGTTCGTAGTTCAGATCTAAAATTGCGTATACGTCTAAATGGCCAACCCTGGCGTTCAACCCGTTCGCTAATTGATGAAGGTGCGGGGGGCACAACTCAATAAAATCAAATTTAGCTCATTAGCAACAGAAATTGATTGCAGTATGTTTGCTTCACTTTGATCTACAGGCACTTAGACGAGCCAACCATAAATCGAGCGGAGTGAACCGAACCGCACCGAGCCTGGGGTCCGCGCATATATAAATATAGAAATCTATGGCGCAGCAGTTGCCCCAGAAAGCGGGCGGCGTGCGATACGGGGGATGAGGCAGTGGCAAATGCTGAGTGAGCGACTCTGAGGCTGATGGAAAGCGCATGGAATTCTCCAATTTTCTTGGCGATTGCTAACAGCGAGCGGTTAAAATGTTGCTCTTGATTAATTGCACAATCCCAATACGAAATATTCCATCGACACCCGGAACATTCCTCATTTCGAATTCCCGAATTCCGCTTATTAAATCATCATTCGCTCACTCTGCTTGAGAATGTTGAGAAATTGTTGCGTTGACAAACAATTTCATTGGCAGATTGCGAAAAGAAATAAAAAGAAAAAACAACTTTTAGATTCGTTGTAAATCAAATGATTATAAAAACATTTCATTCGCTTCCAAATCTCTTTTTCTTTTTTGTTCTTCACATTTCTGAGTTGGCGCCCATTAAACTGTCAGCGACTTTGCTGCCTACGGAAATGAAAGAGACAGAGTGAGAGAGAGAGAGAGAGAGAGGGAGAGAGCGAGAGGGCGCAGGAAGTGTGAGTGAGTGCGTTGAGTGTGATGCGTGAAAAGCTCAAAGGCAGAGCAAAAATTGACAGTCGATGATGCCTTTCATCTATTAACCTTGTCTATGTAAACAGAAAGAAACCAAAATGCATTTCAAGCAAGACGAATGATTGCAACTTAATTTGTAGTGGTTGAGCTGTTGATGTAGTTCATTAAATATTAATACTTTATATTATGCAGAGTGAACTGAACATAAAGCAATTTTATTAAAGGAGCATAAATTTCTCTAAGATCAAAAACGGAAAAAGTGTAAATAATAAAAAATAAATAAGAAAATAAAAATAAGTTATTATTTAAATATAAAAAAAAGGCATTTCTAGATGAAAAGAATTAACAACTATGTAATAATGATAACATATATAAAAAAAATAAAATAAATAAAATATAATATAAAATTTATTAAAAAATTATTAATGAGAATAAAAGTCGTTTCAATATTTTATAATTTAATATTATATTAAAAAATAAATAAAACAAGCATAATCAAGTTTGAGGACTGTTCTATAAAAGCAATATTTTTTTTTTTTGTTTGCTGAATATTCAATATATACAAAATATTTATAAAATAATATATAAAAAAATATTATTTAAAAAGTTTATTAGTAGCAATGCCTGTAAAAACATAAATCAATTTAATTTTTTGTTATCTTAAATTTAGTAAAATTGCTATAATATTTCCTAGCGTCAATTGAATTCACCAAGAACTAATCAGGAGCCAGCAACTTGGATCCTCATTTTCTTTATGTATAAATAATTTATAAACATAATAAAAGAAATAAGGTTTCGGCTTGAGCAGGCATTCAACAATTTTTCTATATTAATGGATATCTAGCAAATACCAAAATATATTACGTAAATAAATAAATTTGCGGCCGAATCGGCCTCGAGCGCAGCACACACACACACACACACACATATGCTTAGCTATATTTTCAATTTGAGCAGCTAGAGCAATATAATAAATTCGTTGGTAATAAAAATACATCATCAAATAAATAGTTTGACCGTGTTGCACACGAACAAAAGCAAAGTTCGAGCCGAAGCGATCATTTTTGTTTCTTGTGGAACTTCAGTTCAGCAAATACACGGCGAGTTAAATAAATTGCATCTACGCAGCGCTCGTCCGGCGTTTGTCGAGCTTATCTCTGGCCACGCCAGCCATGGCAGTGGAAGGACAGAGGGCTGGGCATGGACGGAGCCAACCCTTAAATCACATTTTGCCTAATTTTTCGCTGTCAAAAAAACTCATTAATCTTTTGGTCTGGCTGGCAATGGCAGCGCCATGGAAAATGGAACAGGAAAAAACATACGCCGCACGGAAATTGCTATACGAGGGCGCCACACAGCCACAGCCACAGCCGAGCCCAAGCAGCGCACACACACATATATACACACACACACACACGCACACCCAAAAACCAAAAACCAAAATCCGCTCTCACCTTGCGGGGCGAGCTGGGCGAAATTGTTGCTGCCCTTGAAAAATGAGGCTCTCGTATGTCAGACGAAGCGCAAATGTCACCCCAAAAAATAAAAGTCGCTCGAGCCGAAAGTCGAACGTGTGTAATTTATTTAAATTTAAGGATAAAAACAGGACCAGGCGACACAGACTCTCCACACCAAATATGCGACACTTTTTAGCTTGACTGGAAGAACCCCGTTCGCTTGGCCCACTTGAATATTGATTTCTTGCGTAATCTTTGCGGCACGCCCGCCGGCAACAGCTCCTGCTCAGCTACAGCTCCTGCTTCAGCTCCAATTTCCACTCCCAGCCCACCGATAGTGGCCAGGCCTCCATTGACGTTTCATATTTATTAATGAGGCGCATTTGTGTTTGGAATTTTTAATTGGGCAGAGGTGAAAGGAGAGGGGCAGGAGTCGAAATGGGAGAGGGAGCTAGCAATGCCACGGCCTATGGCATAAATGTAATTGAGTAATTAACATAAATTATAATACATAATTTTCTCTTGGCTCTTGCGTAATTATTGTTAGGTAAATTAGATTTCAAGTCGTGCCCCCGCCCCTGCCCCCGCCCACACACTCTGCAGACTTTAAGGAGAAATTATTGTATGGCATTTTGCAGTGAATGTATTTGCTTTGCCGCGATAAGCAATTTATGTTAAAAGTTTTCGTTCAAAACTTGGGCCAACAGCTCCGTCCACATTTCCGGCAACTGGCAGCAGACGCCCAACCAAATCAAACTCAATCAACATCAGCACAAAATCTTAAATAATGTTTGCACACTGCCAGCCAAAGCAATCGACAGTCAAAAACAACGCCAGCGACATCTATGCCAGCAATGGAAGCTGACAGACGACAGTCGAGAATGAGAGCTTGACAAAAAACAAGGATAACAGCAATAGCATCAGAAGCACAGAGGTTGAGTAAAGATAGCTAAGAGCTGTCGAGAGCAGGAGTTGAAGGGTAAAGAAAGACGTCCTGATAGTTATCATAATGTGGCATATGAACTTGCCTTGGCTTGCAATCTGAAACTTGGATATATGCAAGATTTACTTACCTCAATATAGCGAAGGATTTTTTCTTGGCATCTATGGGTAAAAGGAATCTAGAGACTTGTCAAATATATTGCTGAAAAGAAGAAAAGAAAAGCTGATTAGGAAAGAAGCCAGAAAAGAGCATTAGGGGAAATATATAGAATAAGAGCGGATGAGAGATAGAGTTCGAGATAAAGATATATAGAAAAAGAGAAAGAAACAATGAGGAGAGTGAAAATACGGAGAGGGAAAGCGGACGAAAGAGAGATTAGAGCGTTAAAGTGGAGACAAATTTTGTTGCTAATAAAGTATGTATTTCCCATCTTTACTCAAAGTGTAAAATCTATTTGCCTTGCATGTTTCCCCAAATAATAATCCGTTTACTGCACAAAAGACACAACACAAAGTTGCGCATTAATCTGCCCATATATATGAACGTTCATACCCAAGTCTATCGCTCTTAGCTTCAACTATCCAGCTATCCAACCATCTACCAAATCTGGCTAAGCCTAAGAATCCTGCTACCAGTTTTGCGGGCCATATACTTCAAAAGGTAAAAGGAATTAAGATAATGAAAAAGTTAACCAGGGTCTGGAAGCCAGGCGAGCGTCATCATACGCAGCACTTCAAAATATTTATATACTTTGCATAGTTTTTAAGCATGCTCAACACCCTAAAAAGCAAAAAATAAAATAAAAATGAAAAAGTGTGTGTAGAGCATTTAAAATGCTATCAAAATTTCCACACTTTTCAGACAGACAACCCAACACGAAGCACACACATGAGAACGCAGCCAGGTTGGGTGCTGGGACTCGGACTTAGGAACAGCAGCAGTAGCAGGAGACGGCGGCTGAGGCTGAAGCTGAGGCTGAGGCAGTCATCTGTCAGAAGTTGGCAACCCTGCCGCCATATTGAATTTTGCTGTGTGTCTGGGCTTGGGCTGCCTGGTTGAGTTTGTCTGTTGGTTTTCAACCCACCTTGTTGCTGATTGCTGCTGCTGCTGCTGCTGCTGCTGCTGCTACTGCTGTCACACACATCAACAGCAGCAGCAACAACGCTGTTGGGATTTCAACGCTCTCTTACACACACACACGCAGACACATAGAGTGAGATAGCAAATGGCAACTTTGTGCATAATTTTGCGCCTTGTTGTCATGTTTCATGACTCCTCTTGATCCCTCCCACCCCGCCTATATCCCGCGCTCTGTCTTATGTGTGTTTTGTGCTGCCTTGTAAAATGTAAATAAATACGTTGAGCAGGAAAATCATTTTTGTCTGTGTAGTTATGCCAGTTAAGAGGTTTATGCGTGCCAGCAAATCAGGAAGAGTGACAGAAATTAAAACACATAAAGACATACATACAAAGTTGATGGAAGCTGCAAAGTGAATGCACAGTTGATGGATGGAATAAAACTTAAAATGTCTATGCTTAATGGAAAAACAAGAAATTATGATTAATGAATGGCAGAAATTATGCAAAGTGTAATTAGCTTAACTGTCTGGAGACAAGTGAGAGTTCCTAACTGATGGTCTGATGAAGAGAAGAATTTAGGGAGCAAATACAAATATTAATGAGAATTTTAATACTAATAATTATATATACATATACTAATAATAATAATAAATGCTAGTGATAGTATTTGTACCAATGTGTATACTAATAATAATGATAATAATAATACTAATATCCCAATGAAGAAGCCTATATAAATAGTGGAACAATCACTAATTATAATGACAATACTAATAGCAATATATTTACAATAATTTATCAATATTAAATTAATACTATGCAATACAATATTAATTGATATATATTGTATACAATATTCATTAATACTAATACTAATACTAATAATAAGCATACCAATAGTAATGCTAATGCTAAAACATGCCCACGAAAACTAATAATAGTGCTGAATAATGCTAATTAGTACTTATATTAATATTATTATTACTGATATCCACACTAATGGCCATTAGCAATAATAGCATAAATTCGATAATTTTACAAGCAGTTTTAATATTAAGAACTTAATCTAGATATTGAGCACGTATAAACACAGCAGTCTGAGCCAAGCTGCGTGTGGGGAAATTGCCTAAGCTTGTTAGAGCCCCGCTTTGGCTGGCTTTTATGCCACCAATTTCTACGCACTATGAAAAGGGGTGGTCGGCTGTAGCAGCCGAAGCAGCCCTTAGGCGGGCCGACCACCCCTTCAGGCACTGCTCTGCACGCAGCTATCATCAACAATAATAACGAGAACACAAAGCACAAAGGAAAAAGCCTCTGCCCGGCCACGCCCACTCGCTGTGCTGAGTAAGTTAAGCGTCAAAAGTTTTGATAGCTTGTGAGATGCCTACTGGAGCGACTCCGGCGTCTGCTCGCTGGACCCCATTGAGGCATCGTGGAAGAACTTGGAGGAGAACGAGGCAACATTTTTCATTTTTAGTTGAGCACAATTTTTTAACACAAAACTTTTATGTAAAATGTCTTGCGAGATAAAAGTTTAAATTGTCAATTGAAAATGTTGTTGGTAAAAGTTTTTTTTTTTTTTTTTTGATTAATTTTCACTGCGCTGCGTCGTTGACAATAAAGTCGATGAGCAGCAGAAGCCAGAAAGTGTGGAAAGACCCAAACATTTACATGTTCGAGGCACGAGGCAGACAAACAATTGAGCACATTAACGCGCACAGATACAAGGCGAGTGTGAGAGGGAGAGAGAGAGAGATAGAGATATTTGAGAGCGAGACGGAGCGTGTGTCTATAGCGATTTGCATGTGAATGTGTTGAAATAGAATTTAATGGCAAAAATAACAATGAAAAGTGAAGAGCAAATAAATAAAAATAAGCTGCAAAAGTCTATTGAAAATCAAAGAAGAAGAAAAGGAAGTAGAAGGCAGTGAGAATAAAGCAGCACTTAAAAGGGAATTGCGAATACGAGCAGCAGGAGCTGCTGCGGCGTAATATGTTTCCAGGAATCCTTGTATTCCAATTTGTGCTTAGGTATTATGCA
Source organism: Drosophila mayaguana (assembly GCA_037075325.1). Taxonomy (NCBI): domain Eukaryota; kingdom Metazoa; phylum Arthropoda; class Insecta; order Diptera; family Drosophilidae; genus Drosophila; species Drosophila mayaguana. The sequence goes on along the minus strand of JBAMCG010000025.1, from coordinate 198,752 downwards.
TATGACACGAAATGAAATGAAATTGAATATTATCGTATTGAATTAATATTATATTTAGTTATAAATACATTTTTTATTACTTTTTTTAGCCTAAAGCATTCCTGGGTCAGTTTCAGTTAACGTATTACAGTCTTTGTCAGATTTATTTATATTTTTGCATATTTTTGCTATCTCTTCAACTAATTTAATTCTTTGTCAAATTTATTGAATTCCATTTCTCCCTATACCAAAATTGACAGGGTATTTCATAGCTCCCCCGTTCGTCTCTAGTCTCCCTCTCATTTCTCTGTAGTCTGCTCTACTAATGCCTTTCTTTTTCATCAAATTTTCTCTGTGCCTCAACCTTTGTCATTGCCTTGTTTTTCGCCCCCTTCCCTGTGATTTAGTGTAGGAAAAGCCATTTTGTACAATTTCCACACGATTGATTTCGCAAATTTTCGCCGCAAGTGCCCCCAGAAGCGAAATAGCAACCGCAAGCCCACTCCACGCAGCAGCTGGGCCGAGCTGTCGGGTTTCTGTTCGCTTGTAATGCCTTTTGCCCCGTAGCCACAATTACCCAAAAAGCCGATCCAATTGCTACCGCTGCTGCTGCCACTGCCGCTGCCAGGTCTTGCCTCAAACTCCTTTGAATGCCACCCAGGCCGGGTGGCATATGACTACTTTGCTCTAGACTTATCGAGGAACACATCTAGCTCTAATGCAATTAAGCCGCCCCGCATTGCCTGCAATTCATAAATATTTTATTTGACCTCGGCACAGAAGCATAACTTTCGAAAGGACCAAAGTCCTGGTAGCAAACCGAAAACCCGAAACCGAACGATAAAAAAAATCCACACACACAAACACATGCACACTGGCAGTGCAGATAGACATTGCGTATACGCCAGCGAGGATGGTCGGCCAATATGCTCTCCTACTTTTTGGGGTCATTATTACTTAACGCCCTGGCAATGTTAGGCAAATTGCTTTTCGGACGAGTCCCACTGGAATGGGCGCTTCTCTACCTCTCTCTCTGTCTCTCTCGCTCTTATGCTCATAGTAGAGCGCTGCATGTGCTGTCATTCCACTGTATCTTTGCCTACGTCTCAGTCTCTCTGTGCCCGTGTCCAACCCTCAGAGTTGGAAAACAAATGGCGTGTGGCAAAGGCAAAAGGGTTAAAAGGTGCGGTTTGCCACGCTTCACGTTACTCCTGCCACGGCCGCGACACCGGAAACAACCACCTAAAGTGGACACCAGCTGCATTTGCTTTTGTCTTCCGTATGTTTACTCTATCAGGACTAGAGGGGGTCTGAGGTCCTTTTCTTTGCTTTGATGTGCCACAAATTAATTGCCTACAATTAGGCGCTCCGGCAAATGTCACTCACTCACTCGCACTCGACTTAAAGTTCGTCTTCGCAGCATTTCTGACACTTACCCTTGCTCCAGCCTGTCCAGCCTGTCCGTGTGTAATGCCAGCTTAAAGGCTTGCCCCAAAGTCTGAGTCTGCAAAGAAAAACAGTTTGTTAGTGCCGAAAAAGTTGGGATCGAGCAAAGGCCACTACAACACGCTGTCTGACAAAACATATGCCATTACATCTATACTCGTGTCTACTTGTGGCATGTCTGTCACATGCAGAGCTCACTTGAATACGAAAAAAAGAAGTAAAATGTAAGAAGGGGAAGAGGTTCGCCTCTCTGGCAGCAAAACTTGCTGAAAACTTTGCTTGTAACCTCGGCCAGAGAGCGACTTTCTGCTAATGAAAAGTGTCTGCCGTTGGCTCTTCACAAAGTTTTTCATTGACTGGACCCAAGTCCAGTTATGCCAGCGAAACTTACTTTACTTTACATCTCTATTTTCTTTTTGAGTCCTCTTTTTATTTTTATTGAAATAAATAAAAGCAAATCGAATTAGACATATGCGGCGTAAACAAGTGGAATACTTGATGCTCTCTGAATTGCTAATGGAAATTTTAGCCACATAATGATTGGGGTAGATGATATGACTGGCTGTGTTTTTCATAAAAGTCTAGCTTTAAGGATATAGACAGCTTTATAGAAGTCTTCTCTATACTCTTAAAGCTAGCTTTGTGTAGCAGCATTTTGAAAAACTTAAAGTGTTATATCTCCTAGAGGAAAACTCCAATTCATAATAAAATAAATTTTGCTATAAACAAAAATTAATTAATTATGAAATTTATTTTATTATTTCTTTTGTTATTTTTTTTTAAATTTATTTTATTTAATTTTTTTTATTTTTTATTTATTTTATTTATTTTCTTTTTCGAGCTTCCTTAGAGAGATATTTATTTATTTATGTATTTGATTTATGAACTCAATTTCAATAGTCTTTACTCTAGATTTCCTTTAAACTCATATCATACATCATTTCATGATTCAATTTATTTTTATAGACATTTCAATAACTTTCATTTGACCCATCAAAATGTTCATTTCAACCCAATGCTCACAGTTCAGAGCCTTCATTATTGGTTGAAGTTCTTTGGAAAAGCAATATACTTCAACTGAGCCGCACAATTCACAATTCCACATTCAAGTCTATTGCAAACTGGCTAGAGATATGAAGTGAATGCTCAGGCTTCGGTCTCTATTGTTGCTCAAAGTTTTCGTGCCAAACAGAAATTACATTTTGGTTCGCATTTGGGTTTTTATTGTTGGCCAAGTCCCTGGCCACTTTCCTAATGGCAAGCACAAAGCACTGACCAAAAGATTTATTATCAACTGTCATTTTTGCTCGCTTGCTCTTAATTCCCACACTCTACATATATAAAGAGATATATCTACACGCACATTCAGACAATCTTCCCCTGTTTCTCTCTCTCTCTCTCTCTCTCTCTCTCCTTGCTGATGCTGATGCTGTCTGTGCGTGTTTGCCGCAAAAGCATTTGTTATAATCAAAAGTTCTTGACTATATGCGCTGATTGCGCTCTGTGCTTTGATTTCTCTGAACTTTCGCAAATAGTTTTGCCATTTTGCCAACGCCAAGTCGCGCCTCATGTCGTATGCGCAATTTATATGGCTTAACGCTGACAGTTCAATAAGCCAGCCCCACAGGCTGCCACTCCAATCCCACTCCCCTCCGACTGTCTGTCTCTATGACTCTTTAATTTTCATAAATAACCGAAAAAAAAGTAGAAGAAGAAAAGTTGTAGGCCAGCAACTATTGCCAACTACCTGAGACCCTAGCCACTAATTACGCATACGCCACGTTGCGGGGCTGCAAAAGTTAGAAAAGTTCCTTAACCTAGCCCAGGTCACAGCCATTTCAATAACTTCTGTTGCAGTTCCCATATAGCTACGGGGGATTTAGCCTAGACTAGACACACTCGCACGCACAGACATAGACCAAAATTTTTGGCTCCCATATATCGTTTTAACATAATTTCTGTGGCAAAATTAACTTTATGAACTGTTGAGCGAAACGGCAACCCGGCAAAACGGCAGCTCGGCAGCTCGGTAACTCCACAACTGGCAAATGGCAACTAAAGCTAGAAGACAGACAGTCCTTGGAGCGTGAGCCGCACAACCTGCCACTTAAAACAAATAACAAAGTTTTGCTTAACTTTGCGGCAAGTCGCTCGATGGGCTCGAACCGTTTGCCTTTGACTTTGCCAGCTCCTGTTGCCGGCTGCCTCCTGCCTGCTGCCAAGGAGCTGCCCTAGTCAGGTTCTGTCAAAATTATGGCCAGACACAAAGCAATGTCGTTGTGCGGCTTTGTCTTGGGCGTTGCAGGAAATCATCCGCAGTATGCGATGCCTGCACCTAGCCCCCTCGAGCCGCCTCTGGCTAAATTACGTATGAAAATGGATTTTATAAAAAAATAAAACAAAAAAAAAAAAAAAATACAATAAAGGAAGTTGGCGACGGTAAGCAGCTCAGCAGCAATTCTGTTTACATTTGCCCATCAACAATAAATTGAGAGCCGTTAGGCTAAAATAAAGAAATATAAACATGGAAAACATTTAGCGACAATCAAAAAGAAACTGCAAAGCTCTTTTAACAAAATAAACAAATCAAATAAATCTTTTGCGCTATATATGAACATGTATAAATAAATGCAATACAGAAATTTTGTGAAAATAGTAGTATATTTATATTCATGAAAAGTGTAGTAGAAATATACAGCCGAGTTCTCGAAAAGAGTAGTAAAATTATACAGCTGTGTTCGTGAAAATAGTAGTATATATTTATAGCTGTGTTTACGACAGTTGCAGCTGTGCCTGCGAAAATAGTAGTAGATATTTGCAACTGTATTTATGGAAATCGTAGTAAGTGTATTCAACTCTGTTAATGGAAATAGTAGTAGATATTGAAAACTCTATTTATGAGAATAGCAGTAATAATATATCCCCGTGCTCACGAAAATAGTAGTAGATATGTGCAACTGTGTTTATGGAAATAGTAGTACGTCTATACAGCTGTGTTCGTGAAAATACTAGTAGATATTTATAGCTGACTTCACGATATTTGCAGCAGTGTTATGGAAATAGTAACAAATTTATGCAGCTGTGTTCATAAGAATAGTACGTGAAATAGTAGTAGTAAAAAAATTACGAAAATAGTAGTAGATTCTGCAGCTGAATTAGGGGAAATATTAGTAGACATATGAGAGGGTGCTCAGATTATAGTCATTCGGGCATGGCCATGCCTATGTGCTACAAATCAATCGATCATCATAAACTCATTCAAATCCATAAGAAAAATAATCAAAATTATCAAAAAGCAATATTCGATGCAAATCAAATCAATTCATTATTAGTTTTAGCTTAGCTAAATATTAGCTTCATCAAAATCTCGAAATGCCCAACACTAGCCAGGCTGGCAAATATTCGTCCATATGCAGAGCTTGTCCAGGTGCTGACGTTTCGTCAAAGCGAATGCAAATAAATAGTTTGGCTTTCTAAATCTATAGCCAGGCTAGCGGCACATGCGACTAAAAGGCTAAGCAAATATGAATTGCATTTATTTAGCATTTGAACAGACATGCTAATTGGAATAGATGGTAGAGCAGCTCTGGGTCCCCAGACAAACGCATAAACGCACACATACACACACATGCTGCTGACGAGCCACTAAAGAGCAACCAATAAATGTGGAGTTGAGGCTGAAAGGCTTTTGGGCAATTGGCTGCAGTGCAGCTTGAGGTAATTGCGCTTGCTTTCAACGCCCCAGCAAAATAATAAGCGTTAACAGCAGCGGAGAATAACACCTACAAAACATACACACACACACACAGAGAGAGAGAGAGAGAGAGGGAGACTGGCATTAGAATGGCGCCAATTTTGGGGCCAACTTCATGAATTTTGAATGAACGCAAAGGCAAAACTAAACCCGGAACCTGGGCCTCTGCCTCTGCCTCTGCCTGTGCCTGACTTTTCTTCTTCAGTTTTCTTTTTTTTTTTTTCATCGTGCAGGCGTCACACAGTTGGCGCTGCGAGTCCTACTCGATTCGCTGTCGTCGTCATTGTCGTTGTTGTTGTTGTTGTTGTTGTGGACAACCGACGACTACTTAGAGACGCCTAAACAGCTTCATTACTTTTATGAGGCTGGCGGCGCGCTTCGTTGGCTCGGCCCATTGTCTGGGGCTTGGAGCCCATCCTCGTCTGGCCAGGCGCAAATTTGTTTGTGTAAATTAAATGAAATGACTGTAAAAATGCCAAATAAGCTAATTTGCGGTTAGTTTTGCCCTGTATATATGAGTTTGAGTAAGCTGGTTTATAGCCTCGGCCATAACTCTGTTTTGGGCGCCCATCATTATCAATCAAAAACAAAATGGCGGCCATTGCTCACTTTAACGGCTCACCCCAATCCACTCAGTCGCCCTCGGGCTTGTTGTTGTGGTCGACCATGTCCGGGCTGCATATTAAATGTAGCCAAGTCTGTTCCGGGCGCTATTTCTGCCGCCCGGCCATGAATTTTGCATTAGAGTTTAGTTAAAGTGCAGCTGGTGCAGCAACTAGCTGTGACGGCAGGAGTAGCAACAGGAGCAAGCGCACGGGGCAGCAGCTGCCTGCAGCACATTGAGCGTTATGGCAAACTTTTTTTATGGAACTCTAAGAGTGAAGCACTGACCAGGGAACCGTTACTAATATGAAAATGTATTATTCTTAAGGGACTCTTTCGCATCGTAGTTTAACTAACGGATTTTAAGATAATGAGAAGTCGGTTAAGAAATTTAAGTATATTTATATATAGATGTAATTGACAATTTCAGCAAATAATTAAATTTGAATTATTTATTAAATACTACATAATTTGTAATTTGTAATTAGTGTTGTAAAATATAAAACATTATTTTATTTAAAATGATCTACCTCTTTATCTTTCTCTCTTAAATTTAAAATTATTTTTAAAAGCAAATAATTGTATATTAATGCATTATTTCATAGTATTGGAGGAACTTAAAAAAAAACCCCTTAGCAGCTGGCTTAATATATGCTAAACTCACAAAGCTTAAAAAAATAAAATAAAAAATATATTCCGTGATAGCTACATTAAAACTTCAATTACCATAAATAGATAAAATACTAACAAAAAACCGTAGCTGATACCTAAATGGATTCCAAATTAAGCCAAAAGCAATAAATTCTCAAAATACATAAAATAAAATAATTTAAATAAAATCCAAAGATGCGAAAAAAAAAAAAAAAAAAAAAAAAAACAGCAACAACAAAAAATTGCAAATGAGTTGCATATCAAATGATCATTAGCATTTTGTAGGTATTTTAATTGAAAATTTATATGCCCATTGGCGGCAGTCAAACTTTTATGTCAACTGAATGAACTTGGCGTATGGTAAGTGGGCGGGCGGCAGGGGCAGATGCCACGCGGGGCGTGTCCAAAGTGTGGACACGCTGTTTTGCATATCAATCTGAAAATCAATTAGAACTTGCTGGCACGCGCCAGCTGCCCAACTTTTTTCATTAAAATTAAGCGCCAGCTGAGCGAGGGAGAGAGCGAGAGAGGGGAGCGGGAGAGAGAAAGAGAAACTCGCTTTACCTGAGTGGCAGAAAGTTTTACAAAAATGTATAATTACGAGCGTTTACGTAGAGTTTCGCTTGGATATCTCTCGCCCACAAAGCCCGCTTACAGTTTGCATCACACACAACAAAAAAACAAAAACAACAACCACATACACACACACACACACACATACACATATCCTTTCAGCTTGGGCGCACAGGCAACGGTTTATAGAGAAAAAATTTGCATAAAGTGCGCATAAATTATGCCGTGAAAAAAAGTTATAATACCATACTTACAGTACCAGAGCTGAGAGACGAGCAGCAGCAGCAGCAGCAGCAGCAGCAGCAGCAGGAGCCGCAGCTCTGCTTCTATCTCTGCTCAATAACAAGAACATTCCCCTTCCCCTCAAACTCCACAACGGAGCTCACCTTTCAGGTGTGTGCGTGTGTTTTGGCCTGGGACGCATGTGACAGAAACTGCGCAACTTTTAAGAGCTGGAAGCGGGCTGTGGCTGTGGCTGTGGCTGGAGTTGGGGTTGGAGTTGGGCTGAGAACAAGTCGGGTCTTCACTGTTTACACTTAAGCAAAACAACAACATCGACAAATTTGTTTAACAACAATTTCATAAAATAATGCAAAAGTTTCATCTGCTGCTGCTATAATTCATGCCCAGGCAGCTGTTGTCGCCTGTCGTTGGTTTTACACTTTCAGCGAGCCAACGGTTGTCGGGTCGGGTAGGACTTGGTCTCGATTGCAACTAGGCAAAAGTTGGCTGGCAAAGCTAAAAATGTTCATCAATTCATTAAAGTGCCGAAGCAATAGAAATTGTTTGCCCATCAAGCTCAATAACAAGCAGCTGTGCCAACTGCAGCTACTACGAGTTAATTTGTCACTTCGAACAGTCAACCTGAAAAGTTTTCGGCCATAAGCCAAAATCATTTTACTAGTTAATAATCAAATGCATGCTTCATCAGCATTTTGAAAAACTTTTTATAATGAAAAGAACTTCATTAGAGTTTTGCAAGATTGTGAATAGTTGCTCAAGAAGATGAATATAAATTTCTTGTATTTAAAGTATAACCAGGAGAAAGCTCTTATCATATTACTTTATCATATAAATTATGCTGTTCTATTATATAATTATTTTATTATTATTTATTTTATTATATTTATTTTTCAGTGAGTCTGCTTTTATATATTCTTATAGATTCTGTTACACTCACTTGATAAACTAAAATGGAACGAACAAGAGGTACAATACAAGAAGAGAACTTTTTCGGTCGACCCTGACTAGATGATACCCTGAATCCTGAACCAAAATCGAAAGGGAACGAGCAGAACGTTGAACATAATATTTCTCTTATGGAATAGAAAGAGATTGCCTGACTAGATGAAATCCTATGGCCTAATCATAAACTAGAAGAATACGATGAAGAGGCAGAACAAAGACAAAAGCTCTTGCCGTACGCGCCTGAGTGGGAGCTGTACTCAAAAAGTAGAGCCCACTAGGTATGTTTTTATTTAAGGATAATCTCAAGTTGTTCAAGCTCATAAAACATCCCAGATAAACTAAAATACCCAAACTTTATTATCGATTAATGGAACAAGAGTTATGAATGAAACTTATTCTTTCCTTCTCCACCGCTTCTACGTAGATAAATAAACTCCAACATATTGCCCAACTCTGCATGCTTTACTTCCTTTTCACTTTTCTCTTTCCTATAAAAAAACTTGAGGCATATTCAAAGAGCAATTAGAATAGAAAAAGGTTGGGCATTGCCGGTATCGATTTAATCCAAGCAAATAAGGCCTATGGAATTTTTTTTCCCTGATGCCTTACCCCAATTTCGCCTAATGCCTCTGATACAGGTCTTATATCCAATCCAAAACCAATTAATTCATTGTCTAAGCCAACGGCTGGCCAGTCTATAACACCTGTCAGTTGGAGTGGCTGGCGTCCACTTGCACCTTAATTGAATTCGTGTAAGAGGATGTTCTGCTGTCCGTACGCCTCCTGCCGTCTTCCCGGCCATCCTGCCATGTCCGTCGCGCTTCGTTTTGCCCGGAATAATGAGGACTGGCAGGCGACAAGCGTAATTAAATTTTATTTAAGTGTTACATGCAAATTTTTGCTCGCATTTCGTTCGCAAACGGTTCCATTTGAGGCCGACAGGCGAAACACGTTCTCATTTAGGTTTGGGCCCTGTCTTTGATTTGTTTGGGCTTATCTGGGGCTCCGGCTATGGCACTGGGGCTAATTTATGAGCTAGACGAGCCGCGGGCGGTCTGAGGCACCTCTTAGTGCTACTTGCTTATTAGGGGTACTAATGTCTCACACGCAAAGCCGCTTATTGATTCCACCCTTAAATATTGCGCATACGCCGCGTGTACCCAACCCTGTATACTATTAGCTGAAAGGGACTCGGTCAGAGCCATAGCTACAGCTACAGCTACACATGATGATTATGATGGAAGATGTGCACTGGCCACACAGACTCTCAAGCGACCCAGACACGCTACCCTTTTCTCCCTCTCTCTTTTTCTGTCTATCTACCCTCTCTCTCTTCCTGTCTCTCTATCCTCTCTTTCTCCTTGATTACAAACAGCTGGCACTGACAATGACATATTGTCGTCATTAACACTTTCCTTTTGTGTCGTCTCTCATGTTGCATAAGCATTTTTCTTGAGCGTCCTCTGCTCTGTGCGCCGCTTCCTGCTTGAGGAATTTGTTATGCTGCACTGATTTCTGACACAACTCCTCTATCAGCAATTTCAGTCTGCTGTAAGTGAATTGATTTGAAAACTGAGTCAAGCAGTCACTCAATTGACACAGAAATTCAGTTGCAAATGCAGCTCTCAGACTGATTCATTACAAACTGCGCCCAATCGACGCTAACAACAACAACAACAATAACAATAACATCAAAGACGCCCACTATTTAGCCAGTGTCGAGATTGGGAGTAGGTGCTAGTCAAGTCAAGTCGGCAAATGGTTTTAATTAGCCTATTGCCTTTTACATGTGGCTTCATTTGCATAGCTGTCGAGTGGGAACTGCAGCCAGCACGAGGGAAACAGGTTCTTATTATTTATAATTATATTTTATATACTCGCAGACTGTGTACTCTTGGTCTCTTTGTCTACTTTGAGTAAAGCTTAACCATAGCTGCACTGGCATCAAGTTTTTCCACTTTTCTCATTAGCTAATCTGCATGCTAATTAATGAGAATTGCAGAGAAAGGCTAAGTGCGAGAGAGAGCGAGTGACAAGCTAGCTTCTAGATAAAATCTTGTGGCAGATATATAGATGTTTAATTCAGTATTTTTTCATTAGCTTATCTTGATTTTGAATGATTGAATTAAATGAGAATTGCGTAGAAAAGTGATTGTTCTATTGATGATTCTTAGGCACTATGAAGAGTAAATATTATTGAAAATGTATATAGATTTATTTGAGTATTTTATCATTTGGTTATTTTAAAGAAATGTACGATATCACTTATGAGAATTGCATAGAAGAGCAATATAATGTATAAGACCTGTTAGCATTTACTCACTCTCACAGGTCTATTGTATAAATTTCCATAATTTCTACACAAATTTGTCTACACACTAAAAATTGCAATGCCTTTACACCTACTGTCAGCGACTCAACAATATAATTGAGCACACAATTCCAATTAGATTGAAGTCATTTTACAAATTTAGTTAAAGCTGACGCCATCGAGTCGATTGATTCCCGTCTACGCTCCAGTGCATTATAATTAAGAGGCGCTGCAGTTGCTCCACTTTATTGAAGTATTTGTCTGTTGTCTCGCCTCGACTCGCCTCGCCTCGGCTGGGCTTGGGTATGTTTATGTGTCTGTGGGTCTATCTATAATGCCATTGTCAGCAATAAATAGTCAAGTACATAATACTTATAATTTATTTTTGCATAGCAAATCCAACTTGGCTGCGATATGAGTCGATGCCTGATGCTAAAACTGATGTTGGATCGTATCATTCGAGCTGTTGCTGTTGCTCTGCTGCCTCCATCGCACTTAGTTAGATTTATGGCAAAGTCAGTCGAGCAATTTGCGTGGGTAAACATGCACTAAAACTCAATTTAGAAGCAAGCATATAATATGTATGTGTGTGCGTGTGTGTGTGTGTGTGTGGGTATATATACATATATTTAGTGTAGCTACAGTGCCAGCGAAATGTATGCTGACACAGCGCGCAATTTAATGCGATTTAAGCGGCGCAAATTGAGCGGGCCACTTGAATGCTTGTCGAAACTGAATGACTGAGAAACAACAACAACAATAACAGCAACAACAGTCTGAATTGATAACGATAACGGCCTCGTATCTTAGCAGACGGCGTCCTTGGTGCCTGCCTCACTTTATTAAATTATACACTCTAGATACTCTCTCCACTCTGCCCACTCTCTACGCCCCCTTCTCTCTTTCTCTCTTGCGTACACCAATTAATCCCAACTGGATTTGGCATAAAGATAAGACAACAGCCTGCTCCTTCTTGTCGTCATATAGCTACAGGGAGAATAGCATAAAATAAAAAAAAAAAAAAAAGAAAAAAGTACGTAAGCCTCCCTCTTGGTGGACTCGACTATTGCGCCGCCGCTCCCAAATGTGCCATTGGACAATTTTCAGCGCGTGGCAAGTTGGGCCCGGGTCTCGGCTCTAAACGGCCCCCATCTGCCACTTGATACCAGCAGATAAGTCATTTTTATGTGACACTTTGCCTTAAATATTTCACATTTCTGCTCTTTTTTTTGCCTACTTTTCCTGTTGGAAGCGGCACTCAGCAGGCGCCGTTACATAAAGCAGGCCAACAGTCTGGCAAAAAAAAAAAAAATGATTCCACTCAACTCCCACTCGATGTCGCATTATGTAGGCGACTGGGCAATGACACTATTCCAGGGTCTATATATATACAGAGAGCGAGAGAGAGAGCGGGGGACAGAGCGAGAGATCTATTAAAATGAAGTTCATATTATAATGGCAGCGGCGTCTTAAATGGTTTATGATTTGCAGCCAGAGATAAGCGCTGTAGCTGAGAGTTGCTTAAGCTGCTCACATTGAAAACACATTAAAGCTAAGTGAAAAACCAATCAAAGCTTGACTTGTAGAATAAGAAAAGTTCTAAATAAAAAATATTCACTTTGTTATACAATGTTCTTTTTAGAAGAATTTTTTATATCTGCTATCGACTTGAAATATATTAAAATTAAATATTATATATTTTAAGTATATAAAATATCTATTTTTTATATATTTATATTATTATATATATTAAATACCGAAAAATAAATATATACTTATTATTTATTAAATTGTATATTATTAATATTTTGATTATACTAAAATAAAATTTTAAAAATAATATAAATAAATATACTTCTCTGATTTTTTTTTTAATTTTTAAATTAAATTTAATTTTAGTACAATCAAATTTAATGTTAGTAGAGCGCAATTATTCAAAACTACTCTTGAAAATGAATACAAATAAATAAAAGCTATTAAATGTCATTTATTATACCCTGACCCCATTAAAAATGGGAAATCAGGGTATAATGGTTTTATTAATTGTTCTAATATTTATTTTTATATTATTAATTTTTTTGATTATTAATATTTTAAAATTTATTTATGCAAGGCCAAAATAAAAAAGTTAATAAATATTTAGTTTGAATATATTTAAATTAAATAGCCGATATTCAAAAATACTTTTCAAAATTATTACAAATAAATAAGAGCTAAAAATGTCCTTTATTAATTTTCTAAGATGATTCCCCATTAAAGAAAATGTTTGCCAAATTTATTTAGATATATGCTATTCATATTATTAAATATTTTGTAGGCCTAGACAGCAGCCTGCTCGTTGCTAGAATCTCAGAGGCAATTTTGCCATTTGTCTGGGATGCAGCCAAGCGAATCATATCGGGAGACAGGCGCAGTGCGAAGCATTCGCACATCAAGTGGCCGTCAGTGGAGCCCAGTCAGGCAGTGGTTGGTCAAGTGGCGTGACAGCCGCCGCATCTAGAGCCGAATAGAGCGAAGCCAAAGCTGGCCAGCATCATTTGCCACTTGCCAGTTGCCACATTGGAGCTCGAGTCTGTGGCTGGGGCTGCGGCTTTGGCTTGGTTTGGTTGCATTTTAGCATTCGGATTTGGTCAGTTTTTGCAACTTGTTGGCTTTAATGGACTTGACGAGCTGCCCGCCCCGAGTTGGCGATGCAAACAGTGTCGAGTCCGCGTCACAATTTGGAGTGCGTCTCTCGGCTCGACTTGGCCAACTTGGCCATAGCCCGGGCCAACTGGTTTCACAGAATTAAGCAATTTATAATTTATTTAGCTTTTATTTTCTGTCATTTTGGTTTCTTTTTTTTTGTTTTGCGGCTGGAAAATGTACTCGTAATTGAATTGAGTGTCAACGCTGCCATGTGGGCAAACATTTCAACAGCTATGCTTAATTATAAGTCGGCGACTTGAGCCCATAAGCCCCGCTCGAACTCGGCTGGTGTTGGCCAAAAGCGTATAGAAACTCGAAACAGTCAACACAAATTATGATTGTTATTATTTTTACGCATTATTTACACACCTTTCTGGTCTTGTTTACATTTTGGCTATGTCACAGGCCCACTTACAGCTCCATCTACGTCTTCATCTGCAGTATCTCTCCTGCTCTGCCGCTCTCCCTCTCTCACTCTCTCGCTCTCGCCTTCTCCACTTCACGTGAGCCGGCCTAAGCCGCAGCTTTGCAGCCCGCTCACGTCCGACCGGACACGACCTCGTCATTCTACAATTTCAACGCCTTCTCTGTCTCACCCTCACTGCCGCTACGTGTCACCCGCCCCCCATTCCCCCTCTACGTCTCAAGTTACATTCGGGGCAGCTGGGGGAGCGGAGAGACATCAATTGACAGCAGCTCAATTTTGTCACGGCTCGTTTTTTCGATTTCCACACTCGATTCTCGATGCTCGATTGTCTCTCGCCCGCACCCGCATTTGCGTGGGCAAATTGTTTCGATCACATATATATATATATTTATATATATATGTATATATATTTTAAGCGGCTTTTGTTCGCATTTGTTCAGCAAATGAATAAAGCATATGAAATTGAGTCTTGAAGCATTACGGATTTGGCTATCAACATATCATATGTTGCTATTATTTATATGAAAAGTAACAAATTCAATAATAACTTTATTTGATTTATGAAAATTATGGGAAATTCTTTGTTTTCGTGTCGACTGAATTTGATGGTGACTAATCGGCTTAGAGTCGTACCGGTTCACTGGGGCAAATCCAATTAATTTTTGACTATGATCGGAATCAAAAATGAAAACAATCTATTGAGATCTGAAGTGAAACATAAATTACTTCTTTACAGTGTTTATTTAATGCAAAGAACTCTGTGTTTTCTTTATGACTTTTCAATTTTGGAGTTTTATTATAATTTGAATATTGTTCAGCAATAAATAATTATTTATATAGGACCAACGCTTGAATTGAAGTTGGAACGATGCTCCCCATGTGCTAGCTCTCACCTACTCTCTCCCTCTCTTTCGATTACTTAGGTACAGGTTGAGCACTGTCTAATGGAATTGCATTTTTATATCATACTCTATTATTTTATATAATTTTTTACTGTATCAAAAAGTGCAAATTGATTTCAGGGATTTCAGCAAAAACATAAATCGAGCCTATTCAATCCTCTTTTGTTCTATTATATTTCCATAAATTTCATACAGTTATGCGCTCAATTAAATATTATTTTCATAATATTTTTTAATTAAATTTCGTCCAAGTAGCTTTTTTCTGTTGGACACAAAAATCCCCACTTTAACGAATTCCAATTTGCAAATTTTTTACACTTGTCTTTCACACTAGCCTGAATTTAAAATACATTTTACATTTCAGATATGAAATATTTTTGTTGTTGTGAATATATATATATATATATACATATTTCAAATTGAATTTGTTTGCTGAATGCTCTTTGGGTTTTTAACAGCATAATAAATAAATTGTTCGCTCGACTGCAGAGCAGCCAGCCACAAAAAACAATTTTACAAATTTTGATGAAAATCAATTTTCACAAAAACTAAATGTAAATATTGTATATATATTTTTTGGTATGTAAATATGTGCATGTATATATATATGTGTATATGTGTGCGAACTATAACGATTAACATTGGTTAATCAAAATAAATATTTGACGCCGCGTTTATGCAAACCGCATTAGGCGCCCATGCTCAGTCGAGAGAGAGAGAGAGAGAGAGAGAGAGATTGAGAGAGAGAGGGAGAGAGAGGGAGAGAGAGCCAGCTAGCTGTCTAGTCATTTTCATAATTGGCCAAAATGCCAACAGTGAACCGCATAACTATTAGCCAGCACACAAACTGACAAAATGACAGACAGCTGGACGGCAATCGGACAGACAGACATTGGACAGACGGACATCGGGCAGTTGGACATGTCGAGCTGTTGTCCATTTGGCTGCAGTGGGGCACACTTTTTGGGGCAGCGGTGGCTGTGGCGGCTCCTTTATTAAAATTTAACGCCGCAAAAGCGGAAAATTGCCACATTTATCTGGCCATGTCCCTCTGCCACGCCCCTCGCTATGCGTGCAGCAGATAAAAGTTTCCATTTTTTTTCTGTGAACACAAATTGACTTTTGATGTTTCGCGGTTGATTTTTTTTAATGGTGCGTTAAAAGTTTATTAAATTTTTAAGTAATTCGCATTCGTGCATTGCCATACAAATAATTTTTCAATTATGCTGCTGACAAAGAGCGAGTGAGAGGGAGAGAGAGAGAAAGAGTGAGCGAGAGACAATGAGAGTGAGACAGTTGTTAGTGCTTTACAGGCTGCTGCGTTGTCCTCGTGTAATGAAGTTTTAAATGAAGTGCGACAACTAACGAAGCAGGCGAGAGAGAAAGAGAGAGAGAGAGGGAAGAGCAAAGGATGCCAAACGCCAACTGCGCTGTGACATTTTGTGGCAATAATGTTGGCAGCAGCAGCAAGGCTGAGGCATTTGGGGGGCAGCTGGGGCCAGGCAGTAGCTGCCACACATGGCACTGCATGAAATTTTTGGCAGCACAGACATAGCGAACCCACCTCCTGCTATTGCTCCTGCTTCTGCTCCTCTCCTCGCCTGACTGGCACAGCTTTGGCTGTCCGCCTCGACCAGGCCTGTGCTGTGCAGCGAGCTATTAACGCAACTATCGCCAGACTCTTGTATCAGCGCGTGTTGCAAACGATACAGCACAATCTGTGCAGACACTCGCTGAGGCAAGGGAAAACTGTATGGGTTTTCCTTTTCTTTTTTCTTTTCATTGCACTGCGCAGCTGCTTGCTTTAAAATAGTTGAATCTTAAGGAAATTTCATTTTAAAAGTATATAAGCTTTATGAAGCAGCTTATGTTTTGAACATATTTTGGTAAATGTTTATACTATAAAAAATAAATTTATTTTAAACTAAATATATTTGAAATTTAATGTACAAAACATTAAACATATATTTTTTATATATAATTTAATAAATATAAAATATTTCGTTCATATTTAAAAAATATTAAATATATTTTAATTATGACTTAACATTTATTTTTTATATAAAATATATTTGACATATGATTTAATAAATATAAATTATTTTCCATATATTTAAAAAAATATTAAATATATTTTTATATAATTTAACAAATATACAAAATTTCATTCATATTTAAAAAATATAAAATATATTTTAAACAATTAACAATTATAAATAATTTGTTTATATAAAATATTTTTGATATATGATTTAATAAGTATAAATTATTTTCCATATATTAAAAACATACTAAATATATTTTCAATATTATTTAACATATATAAAAAAAAAGTTTATATAACTTTTAGCCATAGCTCGCCAGCAGCTGTTCACCTTCTCTCGATGTCTGCAAATAAGAGTCTTCCACTCAGTGAGCAACCTTTTGAGTGTATGCATGTGTGTGTGAATGTGAAGAGCGTTTGCATTGGCTTTTTCAATGATTTGCTCACCTACTAACTCTTATTGTGCGTCAATCGTCGCTCTGCCTAAACGACGTTTGCAAAACGATCTTCACACGAATCGATTAATTCAACCGAAGCACAAAACGAGAAGAGCCAAAGGCTCTTGCTCAGAGCGAGAGCGCTTCTGATGTGTTATATGATTTTTTCGGTCGGTTTCGCAAAATACATCTTTCCTAATTTCTAATTCTTAGTATTTCTCAAGCTTATTACTCAACATACTTAAAAGTCTAATTAAATATTATAACAAACTCCCTAAGTGGCGGAAGTTCCTCAATCACATTTCTGCTAAGTAATCTCCACTGCCCTAAAAATAAGTCAATAAAAATATACACCAAATTCCAAAACAAAAACCCGTCGAAATATAGCTGGAAAATCCAGCAATAGCAGTCAAAACTCAAGATAGCAACATAAATAAAGATATAAACGAAGACAACTGGCACTTTCTCAACACTTTGCAGTCCTAAAACACATTTGAAGATTTGATTAAACCCCAAGAAAAAACAAATAACTGGAATTTGGTTGGTCTAAAATTTCTTCGAGCAAGTGTTGCCATTTGCATTAAAACCATTAACGATTTGCATAATAAACCTGAACGAAACACAAAACCAAAGCACAAGAAACTGAAACACGCATTAATTTTCATTAAAAAACAACAAAGATATATAAAAAGAGATATACTCATATACATATATATCTATATATATATATATATATATATATATAAATATTATACATGTATAATACAAATACGAATTTAGTTAGCACCTCGAGCATCGTAGCGCGCTATAAAAATACCAAACGGCAAGCCAGACAAAATAGACAATTAATTATGGGCTACAAATAATAACAATAAAAATTAATAAGCATTAATATGAGTTATGAAATATTTAATGCGCTCTGCAGTAGCCCAAAAACTTTTCGGGCACATAAATTTTTGTGCTCTATAGCATTTCCATTTGCCGCTGCTACAAATCACGGCAATAACAAACTGCAAGTAATTATTATTTATATTAGCTAACTTCTAGGTGCCCACAGAACAAATGGCTGTGTGAATGTGTGTGTGTGGGTGGGTGCATGAGTAAGCGTGTGTGCGTGTGTAGCATTTGCTCTGCGCGTTGCCAACTATCTGTGTCGCTTGCTCTTGCAGAAACAAAAATCAAGCAAGAACCTCGCAGTAGGGCGTACCCGACTGGAGAATACTCGTTTACGGCCCAAACGCTGCCAGATGCCATTTCCAATTTGTTAGGCTCCCAATACTAGCTTTCTAATATTTATAGTAGTGCATGTAAGTCTTGGCACTATAGTACCACAAAACCAATATACTCAATCCACTGAATGTGAATGAGTATCAAAAGTCTTGCACCAACTTCCACACGGCAATGGCAACAATATCAACAAATTTTTACAGTGTCGTCGGCTTTTTGTCTTTGAAACGCATACACACACACACACACACACACACTCACACACACACATTCAAACATCGACTAGGGCGCTTGGGTCTAGAGAGAGAGAGAGGGAGATGGCGAGAGCGAGGGCCCGTTTGATTGGAATTCGCTCGAAACAAAAAAATAAAAATAAAAGCTAAAAAAACTAGCTAAAAAAAGCTAAATTGGCAGCGACAGATCAAAAGGTGCCGTCGTCACAAGTGTTAGACGACAAATAGTCTGAGGGCTCCCTCCACGTAGCTTATTATTATCTTTTATTATTTATGCAGATGTCGATGACGGCCTTGCATAATCATCTAATGCTTATATATATGTATATATATATATTTGACCCGCAGAGCTTGATTGGCGTCTAAACTGTTTTGATCGCGTGTTGTCAGCATTATGAATGTGGCTAAATTTACCATTTGGACGAAAATTGTTTGCTTTTGATTGATATGCATAATTAATGAAGCGCAATTACTCTGCAGCAGGAGGAGGAGGAGGAGTAGGAGCAGCAGCAGCAGCTGTGCAGCAATTGTGCTGCGCAGAGACTAATTGCAATTGGCAACAGCTGAAAGAAATCAAGTCAAGTGGAACCTGTGCTGGCAGTTGGAGTCAGGCACTCGTTGGCCTTTTAGCTGGACAAATTTGGCATTTTTTGTTTTCCTTTTTTTTTTTTTTTTTGCTTACTTGACAAAGTGTGCACAGGTGACAGAAATTAGCCAAAGGTGTTGACTAATTGAAGTTACAAATTGAAGAGGAATTCAGCAAAAATAAGTAGAGAAGCAGAAGTTCGTCAAAGAACATTTTGTTCAGAGCAGGAGCTTCTTTTTGGCTTCACATTCGTTGTAGAATCTAGCTGCTGACCTTAGTTTACAATAGACACACACTCAATGAAATCCCATTTCTAGTCTAAAATCCTATTTCAATTATCCCCTAGATTCATCCATTTCTATTTTTACCTACCCTCAAGCAGAGGAAAACTCAAGCCACTCAATCACCTAATTGGAAAATTAATTAAAGTGAAAGCCACGCTTGCTCATAGTTAATCAAGCAAATGCCAGCTGGGCTCGTTTCTCCTCCTGCCTATATTTATAATTTCGAAATTAAACGATTTGCAAAGTGCGTAGCAGCCGGAACTCAACTGAACTGAGAGTGATCCATTGAGCCCGCTCGACCAATCAATCAAATTCAGCAGCTCAACGACAACGAGAAGAGCTATTCCATTTGCGAGAGCGACTACCTAAGCCAGCCCCTACTTTAGTTTAAGCTGCCCGCTTGATTACCGTTCAAAATTGATTGATTAAATGCCGTTGTCAACCAACTCCAACTTCTGGCTGAGGGAGTCCCGCAGTGCTCGTCTTCCGTCTTGCTGTCAGCGCTTTTGTCAACCGTCATCGAAGACGACGACGACGCCGGCGGGTAATCCCCAGGGGCTTGCAGCGGATACTAGGATGCTGTGAAAAAAAACACATGTTTGCATTTTAATTTAATTACTTACAGCATCGAAAGGAGAGCAGGAGACACAGCATCAACACCAACACCAACACACACACACAGACACTCATTCACTCCTACAGCAGTTTAATTGATTAGTAGAGAATTGTCAAGCCGAGGCAAACCGAATTTTCGTTCACACGTCCCATGTTGTAGGCGCTGGCCCTCAACATTGACAAGGGTTGCCAGATGGCAGTCAGATGTGGCGCCGAAATGTGACTAAATTATGTCCGCGATAATGGCACTCGGGGAGCCCCATTTGTATGTGTCCCATTTGTATGTGTCAGCTTGGAGTTCAAAAACTGCTCCCATTTTATACAGAGGGAGAGCGCTTAGTGAGCAGAGTTGCCAGATTGATTCGTATGAGGAATGTGAGAAGAGAAAAGATTCTAAAGAGCAATGAATTTCATCTACAAATATAGTTTATACAGATAGAAATACTTAAAAGGTTTCTTAAGAGAACGGAAAGCAGTGCTGCCAGACTGTCAATATAGAAAAAAAAGTATATTAAATAATGGAAAAAGTAATATTTAATTTATTTTAACTAATGAGAGAAAGAAAAAAAGAACGAAATCTGCAGCTGTTATCTGATTGCCACAGCTATTCATGACTTAAAACAGGGCTGCCAGACTTATCTTTCTTAAAAGGGGATGAGAGCTACAGATCTGAGAAAAACTTAAAAATTATTCAAAAGGTTTCCTAAGCATTGTTAAAGTAGAACAGTGTTGCCAGATTGTTAAACTACTTTTAAAAATCTATAACCTTTACATAGACAGTAAATGCAGTTAAAGGGACCAAAACATAACTGTATTTGTAATACCTTAGAGCACCTTCGTCTATATAGGCAATCAAAAGTAAAACATATTATAAATCACACACTGGTGTTGCCATATTGAGTGCAGCCAATGGCTGCAGCTAGGTTAAAAGTTTCATTTACTTTCATCGTAAATCTCAACCAACTGTCAATTGCTCGAGTTCTATGGCACAATTCAGTGAGTGGTTCTTCATAAATCTCGGTAGCTCCCGCTAAGCAGCCAACGGCAATAGTAGATTACCCAACGCTCGAACAAAGGTCTACAGAACTTATCTGGCGTGTCCCCATAATTGGCTACAACTAAAATTACAAAATCAAGTATTTTTCGAGCTGATAAAATAAAAATAAAACAGAACTTTTTATTTTGGCGTGTGTACATAAAAATCAGATTAAACAACTCGATATAACATGTGAAAAGCTAAAGCCGCAGTCAGATAACTCAATGAATCGAGTGCAGGCAGGAGAGCGGCCACAAATTGAATCTAATCGTGCGGCTATCTATGTGTAATTACAATTAACTGAGCGAGGGAGAAACTAACGAGCAAAAAAGATAATGAAATATATATATGTACAGATGTATAATGATTGTGTGGGCCGAGATAAGCTGGCCGACGGCAGGTTCATGTGCTCCGGCAGGTGGGGAAATGTGGTGCATTGGGTAGCCATTGCGGTATCCCCCAAAAACAGTTGCCCATTTTGGTAATCAATCATTGTCAATGCCGTCAGTCGTTGCTGTCAATGCGGTTAAGGGTGCAGGGTACAGGGTGCAGGGTGCAGGGTGCATGGGCTGACAGCAACTTAAATTGCTTACAACTATGTGGAACTAGGGGCTGAAAAGATCTCTTAAATTGTGCGAGTGAAAGGCGAAGGAAAGGAAACGAATGGAAAGGAGAAAAGTCGCTGGGAAAAAAGGGAAAATGAGGCCAATGTATGTGGCAGAAACTAATAAAAATCAAAAAGAAATCAAATTAAATAAGCAGCAACAACAGCGAACGAAGAAGAAAGAAGAAACAGTTGAGAGAGACGCATAGAATAATGACAATAAAGCAGAGCAATTACAGCAGAGCCTGGCAGGACGGCGATGCGATAAAGGAAGACGAAGGCTAAATTAAAGCGGGACTCTGATAAATTTCCAAAGCAGACACAATGAAAATTACAACAACAAAGGAGCAGAAGACGAAGAAGACGCAGCGACATAAAAATGCGTACAGCCAAGTAAGAGGAAAAGTCAAAGGAAAGCCAAGGAAAAAAGGCAGGCGGAAGGAAATGCCATTATGACGTAAATGTGCTAAAATAAAACAACATGGCGGACAACGACAACAACAACAACAACAACAACAGCGACGACGACGAACCGTGTCGAAAGCGAGCAGAGCGCCCCGTAGCGCCCAGAGAGCATAGCCCTAGTCCTCTAGCTAAGTGTGTGTGTGTGTGTGTTGCTCTGTGTGTGTGCGTTTGGGGCTAATGTCAAAGTCAATCTTGGGAAAAACGCGTAGCGCATAAACATACAACAAAATAAAGTACAAGGCGACGGCAAAGGCAACGTTAAAACCAACCCCCAAAAATCGTTTTGGGGACTCGAACCCCAAACAAAAAAAAAAGGAGAAAAACCGACAACTCGATTTTTCTTTTGGCTAAAGAAAAATTACCGAAATTAAAGCAAAAGAAAAACAATTTTCCAGCGTACGTTTTATTTATTTATTTTATTTGTGTTTTTTTCTCTCTTTCTCTCGCTTTTCCATTTTCTCGCATGTGCAAAAAGGGTTAGGTGGAAATCCTTCAGAGAGCAACAAGAGAAATTGTTTAAAATTGCAAACTGTAAAGTGGCAATGAGCCTCAGATGAAAATGTTAAACACGTTTTCCGATTGTTTTTATTTCTTTCTTTTCTGCTGTCTGTCGCTTGTGATTTGTCTAGGTGAAGAGCCCCAGAACAAGCCGCAACAGCAATAAAAACAAACAAAAAAGTAAGGAAAACGACAACAAAAACAAACGAAAAACCGAAAGCGTAAAGCTTTAGCAAAATTGACGAAGTTTTGATGCTCTAAAAAAGCAGGTTAATATTAATATTAATATTATGGTTAATATTAAATGGAAGGCAAGACATTTAAATTGTTTAAAATTAATGTTAATGTTATATAATCTATCGTATAATTTATAGCTAATATTTATAAAATTTATAACTTTTATATGATTATTTATTTATTTACATACATTTATAAAAAAATTAATTTACTTATATATGTATATATACTTATATATACTTTTTAGTAAATATTATATGAAAGAAAATTAATTTAAATTGTTTTAAATAAATACAACTATTTATTATATTTTTAAATGTATAGCCTTATTATTTATTTATATTTGTGTCATGTACAATATAATTAGTTTTATATTTTCTATTTTGTTTTAAATAAATACAATTATTAATTATATTATAAAATTTATAGCTCAAGTATTTATTTATATTTGTATCATTTATAATATAATTATTTGACATTTAATAAATGGTCCTAACATCAAACACACTAAAAAATATAATATTTCTGCATCGATTCCTCAACTTTCTCAAGCGCAGCCTACTTAATGCTACACTTAAATCCACATCTGGCAACGCCAAATTCAAACAACTCAAGCTAAACTCCAGCAACAGTCTACGCATAACAGAAAGCTTGATGATGTAATGATAACATTCAACAGAATTCATAATTTTCCCTTTATTGGAGCACAATGAATCGTGAGTGTTGCCAGAGTTTTGATAAACGTATATGATCTGAGAGAAATGAAGATAAATTGCTTAAATTTTGGAATATTATATTGAGAGATATGTATTATTATTCTTGTTTTACTATTAGTCTGCAGACAGACTCCGCCGTAAATTCTTCTTTGAAAACTTTTGCTGCATGCAGCATAAACAAACTTGATAACAAAGTTAACATATATACCCGGCTAACGGTTATTGCGATAACTGCAAATACTGGAGCAATGGCTGCAACGTCTACAATTTACCTCTCATGCTCGCTAGCTCTCTTTCTCTTTGTCTCTGTCTCTCTCGCCCGCAGAATTTTCCCTTTTTTCTTCTTTTTTTTTGCCTGCAGTCGACACTTTTGGGGGTGGTTAGATAAAATGTGGAAATTGTTGAAAACGTTGCCGAGACAGAGCGCAGAGCCTCCTGCATCGTTATGTGCCCGGGTTCGACGGACTTGGACGCATTTTGGGGGTGGTTGGCTAAGGTGCGAGACGCCGTCATTGACGTTGCTCTTGTGCTCCATGTGCCATGTGACCATGTCCTTGCCAGTCAGTCAGTCAGCCAGCCAGCCAGCCAGCCAGTCTGCCATGGCAGTCTGTGTGCCGCTGAGCCTGTGAGCCTGGCAGGCATTTTCAAAATTTTCTTTCCTCTCGCGCAGGGGACGCAGCCGAAACAGAAATAATAACAACAACAGCTTGAAAAGCGCCAGCAACAATTTTCGCCACTCATAAAAAAGGAAATTTGAACTTGGCCTGATGTATGGACGTCCGGGCCAACAAAAAAAAACAAAAATGTAGAAGGAAAACTGCCAATGTGAACGACCAATGCGGCAAGCGAAATGAAAATGCCAGACGGTAGCCCTGATAGCCAAGCCGTATAGCCACCGGGTGGTGCGGCACGGTCTCGGAGGCAAAGCCACAGCCACACAGCTACTGCAGCAGCAACCACAGCAGGAGTCGAGAGAGAAAGAGAGAGAGAGAGGCGACATGAAGAGCAATGAATTTCACTCGAGAGTTGGTGAAAGTTGCCCTTGAATAGTGTTTGGGATTATTTGTAGCGCCCTCTCCCCCTTTGGCCCCCTGTCTTTGTCCTCTGCCCTTATCCATCTCCTTCCGTCACTCAAGTCTATTTTCCCCTTAGTTCTGGCAGCCAATTGAGTTCGTTTTTAGTGTTTGCAACCGAATTCAAGTCAACAAACAGACTAGAGACGACAAATAAACTAGAAATTTAAGCTTGCCACGTGATTTAGGAGTAGAGTTTTAATAGCTAGTAGGCACTGTATTGACAACAAACAACTTTGACGTTAGAATGTTTCTTCTGGGGATTAGAAAAATGGAAATGTGAATTGAAATGTGAATTCTGCATATCCATTTCAAAATATATAATATATCTTCTTTTCTATGTCTTCCACTCAGTTAACTCAAAACAATTTCCACATTTTTAAATGTGAAACATGATTTTTAAATTATTATTATTGCCCTAAAGGGCATCAGTCATAATCAATGTATGTAAAATAAAAATAAAATATCAAATTTGATTACAATATTTGATAAAATATAAAATATGAAATTTTAATTTTAGATTTAATAAAAAATAAAACAAAAATAATAAATAATAAAAAATATATCTATTTTTTTTATATATATATATATATAATTAGGAGTAATCGAAATTTAAGAGTCAAACAAAAAAAAAAAAAAAATCTGTAAATATTCTTGTTTAAGAATATTATAGATTTTTATTGGCATAGGAACATTTATAGAATTTAAAATATAAATAATACTTACCAGTTTTTGTATATATTGCAACTAGATTGTAGAGCAGGTATTTGCATATATTTGTATAGGTTTATATTTATTCGATAGGTTTTTTATATGATAGTTATTGCACTTTAGTGAAGTTAAAAGATTTATGTATATTTGTATGTCGTATACTTTCTGCATTAGCACAAAACGGAACGGAACGGTTGCGATTGCGATTGCTTAATTATTAAATTATGCGTAAAACATCGAGAGAAGATTTATGATGATTGCTGAAAGTTTATGTTGTTTTTTATTCGATTACTGTTTTTATTTTAATCCATTTGCGGACCTGTAGAAATATTGATTTGTAATTGCCGAGCATTTAAATAAGGAGAGAGAGAGAGAGAGAATGAGAGAGAGCTAGAGGGAAAACGCGTGCTAGCATAGCAATAGCCGGCTGCAAAGAGGACCAAAGATAAACGAGGTACGCACGTGGCAAAACACAGACACATACGCAGAGCATACATACACAGCCAAGAGCAAACAATAAACAGAGAACGCCGAATGGCACCCAGGTGCGAGCTTGCTGGTCCAAAAAGGGAGCCAACGAGCAAACAGCAAAAAGCAAACGGTAAACGGCAAACGCCGTTGTCGCTGTCCCTGGCCATGGCCCTGGCTCTGGCTTTGGCCGCCCGGCAGGCTAAACAACTAAATCAAATCGCAGCCAAGTGCCGGACCCACACATACACACACACCCAGAAAATCAGCTGGCAACGCTCTAGTCCCTATACCCCCAGTCACCTTCCTTCCCCCTTTTACATTTTACGTTGAACAATTCGAGTCCGCTGCCCGGTTGGCTGCCTCTCAATGGGCTCTGGGGCAAATATTTTAAATGCGCAGATTTTTGGCATGTTTTAGTGGCAGTTCACGTTTTGAATTGTTGCAAGAGACTAGGAAACTGGGAGCTGGGAGCTGGTCACAGGCACAGGACGTGAAGCAACTCGTTTCACTGACAATTTAATACAAAAAATGCCAGATATTTCAAAGGGCTCACAACAAATGCCAACAACAACAACAACAACACAAATTTGAGTTTGTCATGTTGTCCCTCTGTCTCTAAGTTCGCTTCTCTAAAGTGTTTGTTATAAATAAAAACATATGATAAAACTAACGGCAAATTGCAGCTCTTTACGGCCTGGCTGACTATGTATAAGCTGAATAAACAATTCTGGTAACAAGCCGTTCAAGTTTTTATATTAAAATATAATAAAAACTAAATAGGAAAGAATTATCTAAAGAATTTATATAATTTTTATAATACATTTTCATCAAATTTTAGAAATGTATAAAATTGAAAATATACTTTTTATGTATATTTATAAATATAAGTCTAAGTTTTTTATATTTTTTATATAAAAACTTGTTTGAAGAATTTGCTTGTGTAAATATTAAGCGAAAGTTGTGAATGAAGCTAATTGGAATGTGACAAATTTAAAATGAAGAATGCTAATAAGAAATATTTTTTAAATAAATGTATATAAGTTATTAGATAGATATGTATGTTTAGAGATAATATCTCTACAAGCGTCCGCATTCTTCTATCCTATTCTATTTCACCTCCTAAATGATCATTATTTAATTTCCATTTGCTTTAGAAGTATATTTTTATAGATATTTTATTTTAAATGTAACTTCGTTTACTTTTTCTATTACACTCGATTAATCTCTATCCCTTAATTTCCATTTAATTTCTCTGCATATAAAATACTATAAATACCATGCCATTATTCCCCCCGGGGCTTTGCCAATTCTCACACATGTGCGCACACATACATACATTTTTGTATTAGAAATTTCCCTTGACTTTTAAATTGTTGTTGCACTTTAAAGTGGCAACGCCGTTAAAGCAATGTAAGAAGGAAGGATTCGCTTTGCGCTTTGCCCTCTTCCTTTGCCGTGCGTGAGCTCCCTTTTCCGTTGCTGTTTCTGTTTCTGTGTTTGCCTTGCCAGACTAACTCAATTAAAGCAGCAGACAGAAGTTGAGTGCTGACTGCCAGCCAACATGCAGGAGCGAGAACGCATATACACACATACATATCTGCTAGCCCTTTGGCTCATAGAAAAATATGCATTTTAAATGCATATATAGATATGCATACATGCATGCATATACACTTGTATATGCTAGATGTATATTTTCTTCTAAATTAAAAATATTTTTGCCGGCTAGTTTAAATTCCGTTTTGCGTTCTGTTAACGCTAAACAAAGCGTGTCTACTGAAATTATCTAGATACTTTTTGCAGCCAGTAACAACAACAACAGCAAAAGCAAAAACAAAGTGTGTCTGGGATGTCTCTAGTTGCTGCTGTTGTTGTTGTTAACTCGTCTCGTAAATTCGCTAAAACGACACAAAAAAAAACGTTATTCGTAGTCTGAGCTGGCGACAGAGGCGCTGCAGTTGCCGTCGCCGTCGCCGTCGACGTTCGCTCTCTTTTGCTTTGTTTGTGTTTGGTGTTGTCGTTGCGAGTTTTGTGCAACTGTGTTTTGTTCCTGCTTTTGTGTTTGTATTTTTTTATTTGATTTTTTGCATTTCTGTCAATGATTTTCCTTCACTTTCATCAAACAGCTGCGCTCCACAAGCGCACAAACTTTTTGCTATTTAGATACACACGCACACACACATAGGCACAGACACGCACGCACACACACACAGAGTAGCCTTTTGTCGTTTACCGTTTGGTTGCTTTGTTTTTTATTGATTTCTTTTTACGTTGCGCGTTCGCCGCCGTTCGGTTTGCAAATGCCGCCAAAATTGCAATCAAATGCAGTTTTTATCAGTTCAACTGGCAGCTCCTTCCACTACGTCACTCTCTCTCACACTCTCTCAACTATTAAACTCCCACACGCGACGTCAGCGTCGACTGCGCTGCCACTGCTGGCCGCTGTCTGTTAATTAAACGCGCGACTTTTTGTTATTGTTATTAACACGCCGTACGCTTTGTTATCAGCATTCGCCGCCGCCGTCGCTACTGCTGCTGCTGTTGCTGATTCTGCTTATGCTTTCGCGGTTCGCATTTCACATTTACGCATTCTTTTACTTCTCTAACACACTGCAGCCACCGACCGACTTGCTGCCCTACGCGCTGCTCTGCTGTTGTGCGTTAGCGTTTGCTGCGCTGTTTGCCGCTAATCGCTTTGGTTTCTGCCGCTTTACGTAGTTTTTCCGGTGATTTCCACTTGCTAACTGACATTTCTAGCGACTTTTCCAACCGGACCGCCGTCTGTGTCTTCGTCTATCGTGCACATTGCGAGCGCGTCGCCAAAAAGTGCGACAAAAAGAGCACAACAGAGAGAGAGAGAGCGAGAGAGAGAGCGAGAAAAAACAGCTGTCTACTGCGCCGGTCACAATCCGAAACGTTTGCGAATTGCGATTGCCAGTGCTGCCAACTCGTTTGATATTTTGAGCGTTAAATTTGAATTGGCAAATGTAGATGAGCAGCGAGGAGAGTTTAAGGGATTGAAAAAGTTGATTTAAATACAAGTTTGTGCTTTTTGCTTTATATCTTAAAGCATACAACTTACAAACGTAATTTAAACCTATTTTTATAAATCCAATTGTATTTCAAATGCGGAACCTGGAATTTGAAACATTGCAGTGCGCATGAGCTGAGAGCGCACATATTTCCTATTGTTCATTTTCTCCGCAATACGTGCGTAGCAAGCACCAAGTACACAAAAACAAAGCGCCCCCAGCCCTCTGAAAGGACCCAGCTAGGGGTGGCTTCGTAGCAGCTATGTAAGCAGGTTGTAAGACCTGCCGGCCGGCTCACTTGTGGTCAGCTACCTAAAGGGTCGAAATGCTTCTGTTGTTGACAAATGCCACTGACATTGGCGACTCTGTTGAATAATATACGAACGATATGAGAAGCTAACTTTGTAGTAGCTGAAGTGGGCTAATAATGAAGTAAGCATTCAGCTGTGGGCCTATAGAAGGTAGTCCTGGCATATATTGATATTGTAAAAGATAGGATAGTCTAGAAGAGTGTAACATAAATATTAGATTAAAGTAAATGCTCGCAGAGATTTACTTATATTTCTGGAGTTTTAAATAAGATTTTCTATTGGGAATATGACATACTTGCCGAAAACTTGGTCTGTGAACAGAAGAAGTAAAGTAACTACAATTGTCAATTGGATAATACAATTAGATTGTTTTTTTTTAACACTTTTATCTCTATGCAGTCAGTGACACTTTGTCTCTATAGTAATGTGAAAATTCCTTTATTATATATTATTCAAACTACCTTCACATAGGCAAAGTTTTCTCAGCATTTATTTTTAAAGAAATTTCGCTCGACTCTTCCCGATTCCCATTTAAATTGTCTGTTTATGTTTTTAGACCGTTATGATAAGCGCTTTGGCCCCACCTCCAGCTTAATTGGTCCATAAATCGCCGTTGGCCAAATATTTTCCCAACAATTTAATTCATTCATGCAATTGTGGAGCGAACACCTGCGGCGCTATCGAAATATGTTTGCATTGCAATTAGAAATTGGGAAAATAGCCATTAGAGTGATGATGCTCAAGGAACTTTTCAGTTTACCACACGCTATTTTATGACCGAAAGCTTTTGTTTGTTTACCGACCTATTGCGACTATGCGCCAAAATATCGAGGCCCGACTGTTGGCCAATTAGTTAAAATGCTGGCAAGACGCACTGCAGCAGGTGGACAGGGTGGTAGCGAGGGAGGTGCAGGTATGCCGGGGGGAGGGTGCTGTGGCTGGTGTTGGTGTTGGCCTGGACATGAGATACTCAACGGGGGCGGCACTCAATTTGCCATTTTTATGAGGCGCTTGAGTTCAAATTAAGAAGAATGCGGTTTCACTCTCTGAACACCCTATGGAAATTGAAATCGATTAAATGGGGTATATGGGTTGTTGGGTATGTAAGTAAATCAACTCATAAAATATCAAATATAAGCAAATATGGGGTAATGTGCAATTGAGCTGAGTTTGTCTATCAGTCAGTCTGTTCATATATAATAGGTCTCGTTGAACTTAGGGAACTATAGAACGTTAAGACTTTAAATTTTATCTGTTCGTCCTTTATAGCTTACTTAGCTTAAGTTTGTTTTAAATCATGAATAACCTTTCATATTTCATAGATCTCGTTATAAAATTGCCTTTTTTTGAATATATCTCGAACACTTTAGAATCTCGCTTGATCAAATTTGGTTTACAGGTCTAAGGACTACAGAGCTGATACGAAGCTCTGCTTTTTCATACCTGGCCTACTTATTTATAAAAATTTATAAACCTTTTTTTGGCCATTCTACATATACTACTTCCAACAGCAACTCGAGCCTAGACTTAGGATATATGTTAGTCAGTGCCTATCCACTCTTAATCATTTGTTTTTTTGGCGTTAACTAAACAGCATCAAGTGGCGAGGAAATTGAGTTATCCGCCAGCTCTCGAGAGGCAACAGCAGCAGCCGCAGCAGCAACAGCAGCAGCAGCATCATCATCAGCAGGGTTCGCGCCCACATGAAGTGCACTCAATCAGTTGTCCGACTCGGCTCTGTTTCTGCTTCTCTTTCTGTGTCTGTTTCTGTTTATTTAGCATTTTTACACACGCCACAAATCTGTCCACGGAGCGAGAAGAGCCCCCAGCCAGCCAGCCGCCATGGAGCTGCTCCCTTGCAGCTCATTTGTTTTTATGGCCAGCTCTTATATTATATTTGTTAATCGTAATGATTTGCGCAACTGCCATTTGACACTTGTCTTGGCTGACGATTTACACTTGACTTTGATTTAATATGCCAGCTCTTAGAATGATCATAATCATGGGGATGACGGCGATGATGATGATGCTGCTGCTGCTGCTGCTGCTGTTAATGTGTCGGAAATGCTTCATTGCAGTCCAAATTAAAGTTCATGTAGTTGCCCCAAAAAATAAAAATAAAAAAAATAGTTCAGAGCCGAGCTGTCAGCTGGCAAGTGAGCCATCAGCTTGGCTTTAATTAAGGCTGTGCTCTTATTTAATTAAAATTACAAAAATTATAAACAATAAACAATAAGTGGTCTGTCAGCTGAATGCTCTGTGTTTACATTTCGGCCAGAAACAGAGAGCGACGGAAATGCGAATATTATGACAATTGCAACGTCCTTTTTTTGTACTTTTTGCTTTTTGTATATTATTTCTTATTTAAGACTGCAAATTTGAGGTAGAGTAAAAATGGGTAAATATTTAGGCAATGCAGTGGACATGTTACAGAAATAAATTTATATGAAATAAATAATAATAAAATAAAATTAAAGAAATTAGCTTTTACTAAATTTTGCTAACTAAATTTGGAATTAAAGTCTGTTTAAATGCAGTATTCTAAATAAATAAACTATATCCAATTCACAGTAAATATAAAGACAATTTGTATGATTAAACTCTAACTTTAATATTTACAAATAAAAGTAAGTAAAATTGTAATAACATAACCAAAGAAAAGTGGAAAAAAAAATATATGAGGAAATTAAATTAGATATATAAAAAATTTATTTTAAGACATAAGTTTGTATAAATATATATGAAGATATAATTAAAAAATAAATAAAAAATATATAAATATAAAATATATTTTCTTTATTTTTACGATCTTTAAATCTATATCAAAGTGCCTCTTAATTATGTGCGACTCTTTTTATTATATATGCAAATATTTCTCTCCCCAACTTTTCCGTTTTCAATGTTTCATTACCTATATTCCATTTGCCACTATTACTTTTACTCCTCTCAATTTATAGAGCAATTCCAGCTCGACTTAAATAAATTTTCTGATGAATTTTTTGTGCTATTTTTTCACATACGCTCGCTGACTTTTAAACAATTTCCTCTGATTAATTAATAACAATAAGAGCGTGGTATGCATAAAAACGTTAATGATTAAATACAGCAGCAACAATAACAACAACAACAGCAACAACTATGGGCGAAAGCAAATTTGTTGCTTTTGATTTATAGTGGGAAATGTGAAAATATAAAAAATCGTAGCATACTTTTGGGCTGCCGGCAAAATATAAAATATAAAAACGAGTTGCAATCGAGCAATAAATCAGAGCATGACCAAATGTGGGCGGCACTGTGGTAGTGGGCGCGGTCAGGCTTGCATTGATGTTGCCATTGTTGCTGCTGTTGCCTCTGCTGCTGCTGCTGCTGCTGTTGTTGTTGTTGTTGTTGTTGTTGTTGCTATGGACGCAGCTTTTAAACAATTTGATTTTATTGCATGGCAAAATTCAATGAAGCGACCAAACGACCAAATGACAAAACGGCAAACGGCTGACAGCAGGCGCTGAAATTTGCATACGGCAACATACGCCACACAGAAACAGATGCAGAGAGAGAGAGAGAGAAGGAGAGAGAAAGAGAGCGGCACACACACACAGCCAACATGTTAATGCAAATAAATTGCCTGCTGACTTTATTTAAATTTCCCATAAGACACACATGGTTTGGGAGCAAAGGGGAGCGCAGGGGAGCGCAGGCAGGCAGTCAGGCAACAGCCTCTGCTCGTGCAGAAAACTTCTCCAGCTTCTCGTTGCTTCTCTAAGCAGGGCAACGAGGCGGCAAAGTGTTAGGCACCCACCAAGGCACCAGTTGGGAGATCTGTGTTCGCCCAAACAGAACCGCAAGCAGCCGAACATGTGTTGCCTCTGGCAGCTTTTTGTAATTTTAATTTTGATTTTAATTTGTGTTGAAATATTTACATAATCACTGACTGACAACAAGCTGCAGCAGCAGCAGCAGCAGCAGTCGCTCAAGCAACAGGACTCAGACTTAAGCAGCTGCCGCCTCGCCTCGACCGAAATTTATTAAACTTTAATGAAAATGTATAAAGCACGCCTGCATAAATGATTTAATAAGCACACACGCATCGCATGTGTGTGTGTGTGTGTGAGTGGGAGTGTGAGTGACTGTGAGTGTGTGTGTTGTTGTTGTTGTGGTTGTTGGGCATCTCATAAATGAGACATTAGCATTAGGCTTTGACTGCGGGCAACCTAAGCTGCTGTCAGCGGGATATCGGATGATCAATTTTTATTACACAGCTGGAAAATTAGGAAAAGCGAGAAAAAATGGTTGATTGTTGTTGTTGAGTGAAATATGCACGAGTAACTATAATGATTGTAAATATTGTAACAATTAGAATAGGATTACGAATAAGACAATGATGTATTGAATAGAGAATGAAACATGAAAGTAGAACAATAATGAGTATGAGAATGTGAATGAGAAGGAGAATGAGAAGGAGAATGAGAATGTGAATGAGAAGGAAAATGAGAATGAGAATGAGAATGAGAATGAGAATGAAAATTAGAATGAGAATGAGAATGAGCATGAGAGTGAGAATGAGACTGAGAATGAGACTGAGAAAAGTAATGGAAATTGTTTTTTACACTGAGAATGACAGAGAGAACAAGAAAGAGAATGAAATCTAGAATTGAATTGAGACTCTCTTTATCGCTCTCTCTCTCTCTCTCTCTCGCTCTCTCCCTCACTCTACCTCTCTTTATCTCTCTCTCTCTCCCTCTCTGTTATACCTCCTCCTGCTTGCTTGTTTCTACAGTGTTCCATTCAGCAGTTCGTTGCCTCTCAACATTCGTACGTACGAGTACAGCTTTTACATACCCCGTGACATTGCACAGCATAGCAATTTCTTCTTCGTCTTAGAGTCTTAGGATAGTCCGAGCTGCGTGAGTGAGCTGTAGCCTTTGCTCTCCATGAAGTTGCCTCTACATTTGTTTGTCGATGTTTCACTCTCATGGATCATTCCTTTCTTCAAGTCTTTCAGTGTTTCATTCTTATGCAAAATTTCTGTAGTTGTCACTATCATGATCATTTTAATTTAGCAAATCCCATTCAATTTCCTCTCTCACATGCACCAAAGACAATTCATCAAAAGCATTTTCAAGGCTCTCCAAAAATAACAAACAGCAAGCAGAAGTGCTCCACTCACTCAGAGAGTCGTGTGTCCTTCAGCTACCCCTAACAATATGTTAACAAAAAACTCAAGTCTTATTAGACAAAAAATTCAAATAAGAACTGCGTAGCTTTGACCATTTTAATTGCACTTAGCTGACAGAGCACAAAAATGCGAAAAATGTGAAAAATATGAAAAGTAGAAATGAAAACAAAAAAGAAAACATATTTTTAATTAGAGCTAAGAGAAAAAGCTAGATAGGCATACACACAGGTGTATATATATATATATATTTATGTGATAGCGGCCCTTGCAATTAACTTTGACAGTGCGGCTGGAGTGGGAATATCTTGAAGGGGCAGCAATCGCTTTCACTTGGCGAAGGATCAAAGGATTGCGAGCATATGCAAACAATGCCAGCTTTATAGAGAGCTCGAAACTGCTGCAGCTCGAAGCTACTCCAGCAGCAGCATCAAAACGAGCGCTTGAAATGCAACTGCAACTGCAACTGCAGCAACAACAACAACAATAACAAATGGCAAGCATAAAGCGAAAGAGCGGGGTGGGGTAGTGTAAAGAGGGAGCGGGAGAGTGCAGGATATATAGGAATAAGTGAATGAAATTTTTTTTTGCTGAATGGAATGTAACTAGCGCTGGCTTTGCCATTGCTCTTCGCCAGATAAAAGCCACCGTGGAAACCCATAAATACAGGTAGTCGCATTTTGAATGGCTGGGTAAACGATGCCAAGCTGTCAGGTGAGGTGAAGTGTGGGCTGTGGGGGTGGTGGGCGGCTGTGTGCGCTGCCTAAGTGAATTGCCGCTTGCCACAGGAGCACAGACAACCGCATGACAATGCCAAACAGAGGTCGACTCAACTCGACTCGACTCGACTTCTAGTGGAGCCTGATTCCAGGAGCTCTATTGCATTGTTTCTAGTTGCAAGTCCCGGGCAGAAAGCCTTTGATTTATGGCATGTGCGTTTTAATTTTGATTGTATTTCCAAACGAGGCAACTCTTTGAGTGTGTGTGTGTGGAACATAAAGAGGGAGGGAGAGAGGGAGCGCGGTATAGGTACAGTTGCGGTCTTAATTGGCCGGCAAGAAAAATGTGAAAAAATTGTTGCCTACTTTTCAGCTGAACTGCTTTGGAAGAAAGAGAGGCTAATAGAATAAGGATGGAAGAGTGAGAGAGTGGGAATTGAAAATAAGAAAGTGGAGGAGTCAGGGCTTTTTTCTGAAAACAAAGAGAATAAGAAGAAGAGAAGCAGACAGAGAGAGAGAGAGAGAAAGAAAGTGATATTTAATGTAGAAAGCATGGGAGATCAATCAATTTAACACGAGTGAGAGAGAAAAAGAGCAAGAGAGAAAGATAGATACACAGAGGGAGAAAGGGAGAGAGAGTGAATTATAATGAGAGAGATAGACTTTGAAAGAGATCAATACAATGAATTTGACTAAGAAAATGAGAGAGAGAGCGAGCCGGAGTGAATGCGAGATGGAAAACAAAAGATCATTAAAATTAAAGAGGAGAGAGAGAGTGCACAAGAAACACAGTCAGAGGGAGAGGGACAGGGAGAGAGACATAGAGAGTGATCATTGAAGGGACAGCAACAGACAGCAAGCCTATCGTATCAATATAAGGAGAGAGGGAGAGGGACAGGGTAACAGAGTAAGAGGGAGAGGGAGATGGAGAAAGTCACAGGGGGTAATCATTAAAGAGAGAGTCAGACAGAAAGAGACGGTGTTGAGGGAGACTGAGCTAAAGACAGCAAGCCTATCGGATCAATAGAGGGAGAGAGCATGTGTAGTGAGTGAGACTGAAATATGTAAGCACAGGCACTTCAGAGTATGGCTTCTGAGTCACATAGACAGATATGTGTAAGCACCTAAAGCCTTGCTCTAATCAACATACTTCACATATTTCAAGCACAATCTTTGATATACCTACAAATATTCACAAGTCAAATCGAACCAATTCCCAACTGCAGAATGCTCTGTAACTCATATAGTTAAAGAGAGTTGCCTCTAAGCTAATATGATACTCAGTATAAGGTAGATAAGGCCTCTATACTAGTCCTATTCTCTTCAACTGATCCTATTGCCTCTACTCCGAGTGCATGAGTTCCGTAGCTCTTTATGCTGTCAAAGATTTGCAGCCGCCAATGGAGCCTTCCGCACTCTGGCCGAGCAGTGTATACAAAGGCGAGAAGTCGCAACGGTAAACAACATTTTCCACAAATCTCATGTTAATTTTTGTGAAAAATGCAGCACAAGAGCCGCTGCAAATGCAGCTGCAGCGCGCACAGAGCGCGATGGCCGGAGGGGTCATGCCTGGCAAGCGTGCATAGATATGCACGCGAGGCTATCAACTAAGGGCGTACAAGCCAACACACACACATGCGCCCACACACCCACACACTGAAGCGCCACAAATTGCGGCAAAATGCATTTTTCACAAGACAAAACGAGAGCTGCGAACCGAGGCAAAAGCAACGAGAGATGCAATCTCAAGTGGTTATCTCTTCTGCATGTAGAAGAGAGTAAGAGCAAGAGAAAGAGAGAAAGTGAGTGGGAGTGATGAGTTGGGGGTAGCCGTAGTCCTCAGAGTCCTGGCAAAGTCAACATCAAAGTTCACGCCGACAAAGCGTTGCGAGTAAATGTTTAATGAGCGAAGTGGTTGGGCGCACATGTAGTTGCAGTTGGAGCGGGAGCAGGAGCAGGAACAGGAGCTGGAGCTGGAGCTGAATCAGAGCGAACGACTCCTTCAAGCTGGTTCGCATGCCAATTAAAACAAAAGCCAAAAAACAAATGCACTTGAAGTGCCAGCTGGACGGAGCACTAGAGCAGCACGTTTCGCCCAGTGTCAAAGGCGAGAGCCTACCAGCGTCGAGCGTCCGGGCCCGGCCTACCACTACGTGAAGTGTTTGGACTTGAGGGAGGGCGGGACTACCCCCTGGCTGACAGCGCAAGCACTCCAAGCAACAGTTCTGCCTTTGAAGTCAAAAGGATTTCGAATGCTGCGCAGGGCGGTTGGGCTAACTCCAAATTAGCTACTCTTGAAGCAAGGCGGAGGGGAGCAACGGGAGCTCTGGCGGCTGGCAGGAAGTGGGGAATCTGCAAGCAGCTGCAATAAGGTCTAAAAGTGTTAGCTGCAGGCCACAATATGCTGCAGCTAATCAAATGGGGCAAGGTGCGAGAATGTGGGCACAGGATATGAGTTCTGTTGGGTAAATGATGGGCTAATGCAAACAGGGGAACTGAGACAGGAACTGGGAGGGAGGGACAATTCCGCAATAATACTCATTGTTGATATTCATATTGGAAACAAATGAAGGCATGAGGGCTAACTGATATTTAAGAAAAAATAATTAAATTAAGAGATAATGAGATAATGGAAGGACTTGTAGAATCATCTAGAAGAGTTATTCATATACTAATCAGTAATTTTTTCGGAAATCAGAACTTTTGTCTTCTATACATTGAGCTGTGTCTAAGTCGTCTTTATCCCCGGCGAGGATCTTTGATCGAACTTAAGGCCTCGCCGATTGCTGTGGACGATATACCTATTTGCAGTGATTCATCTACATATGAGATACAGAAATAACAGCAAATCGTGGTTAGACGAACGATCGGACATGTAGCTGAATTGTATTGCTCAGAAAGAAGAAAGGCAGCCCTCAACTCTCATTTTAAATGGGTTTTGGAATACGAATAAACTCATTCAGCATTAGATTACTAAAGTTCGCATCAGAGCAACCTTTGCCTCGATATATTCCTATCCTATCAGAAAGCTATGCCTTTGCCCTAGCTGTCATTTCGACCAGCTGCTACAAAGTCCAAATAATCTCAGTGTATATTCAGCATTCCATAGCATTCGTCTACTTAATGCTACGGAAAACCAGAATCTAAAAAAATTAAAACACACAGCTCGAGTAGTCGTTGATCTAAACTTTGATCACGAATCCATCAATATTCCAACGTTAGTTCAAAAGTTTATATATATTTACTAAAAACGTGAATTTAGTTTCGCTTCATTCAGCCGAACGGGCCGGAAGTTTTCAAAATAAAAAAAAAAAAACATTCGTCAACAGCAAAAATTTTAAAATTTTTAGTAGCTATTTTTTAATTTGGTTTTAAGAGAGAAGCCGTTAGAGCTCTCATTATAAATTCTTAAGGTGAATATATATAATTGTTAATCGGCATACAAGGACTTTTCGGAAGAGCAGCTGAGACAATATGGCTGATAACCCTGAGCCGAAATCTGATTTAAACAACTTTGACAAGGATTTATGTTCACGCAATCCCATAACTGGCATGGGCCTAAACGGAGATGGGGTCGGTGGTCTAAAGCCCAAGATAGCCAAGAGCCGAGGTGAGATTGCTCTAAATTCGGACTCTATTAAATATGTCTTTCTACATTTATGTATGTGGGTGCGTATCTCTTCACACAGCGGGCAATCCGGTGACTGGCGAGGGCTACAGCGCTGGTCTCACTGACTTGGATTTTATGCGAAAGATCAGTCGTCGTCCTGGTCCGCTCTCCCA
Source organism: Drosophila mayaguana (assembly GCA_037075325.1). NCBI lineage: Eukaryota > Metazoa > Arthropoda > Insecta > Diptera > Drosophilidae > Drosophila > Drosophila mayaguana. The sequence goes on along the minus strand of JBAMCG010000025.1, from coordinate 159,978 downwards.
TTAGTGCTTCCCTAATTGCTACGCCGACAAGATGAACTCGCCCCTGACATAGGAACCATGCCGTGTTCGGTTTGCCTAACACGACGCTGTTTGACATTTTAAATATACGATTTTGCTGCATAAAATGAAAAAATAAACTGGGTATGAAAACCGTTGGAGTTTTATTATCCAAATTGTGGGTAGGTCTCTGGGCGTTTACTATAAATGGGAGTGACTGAAACTAGTTTAAATTTCTGTATAGTTTTAGCCAGAGGCTGAATGAGTTAAATAAATATAGATGTTAAAGCTTTTACAGCTGAAGCTATGCTACTTTGACCAGGGATCGTCTGGTGAGGTTTATTATAATGCAGAGTGGGTTCCAGGTGAAGTTGGGGAAGACGTAACAGTTCAATAAAATATATTTCGTAAGCCTTTCACAACTTTCTTCATCCATTACCTTCTCCTAGATTAAACATACATCAATAGGCAGAGAGAGAGAGAGAGAGAGAGAGGAAGGGAGGAAGAGCGTCTGCCTCGGGGTCAGAGAGAGAGATGAAGATATTTATTTACCTTTAACGACTTCGTTGGTTTAGAAATGAAATTGTTCTTTCTTATATAGCCTAGCCTGTGCCCAGATGATGTCGCTATAATCCTTTAACCGATTGTCGCCTCTGGCCATGAATAGGAAATTAGCTATTGATTAATAATATATATTTTCCCTTAGTCCATACCCCATTTACTATTTAACCAGCTCGTCATTCGAACCACTTTGGTTCCTTTCCCTTGGTTGCTTTTTTTCCTCGCTTTTAATTATGCTCAGCTCTGACAGCTCAGCCCGGCACAATGGATGCCAATGGAGCAGCTGGCGGAACTGGCGCCCAGCGATATGTGACAGCCATTTAATTTGATTTATGGCCAGTGAATAGTCTTGATTAGAACGCGACCGCCCAAGCATGGGATTACAGTGTGTATGTGTGTGTGTGTGTGTGTGAGAGCGAAAGATGTGTGTAGCGAATTTAACTCAATTTCACATAAATCAAAAATGTAGCTAAACCCAGCCGGGAGCCATACGTGTATGTGTGTGTGAGTGTGTGGGGGATGTGTGTGTGGGGCTTCCGCATTGCTCAGTGCGCACCTTGGCGCTAATCGTATTTCAATTGTTGAAATGAATTGCGAATTGCGAATTGAATGAAGTGCTGAAATTTGAGTGCGAGCTGCACACACACACACACACACACACACACACACACACATATCGATATATCGGAGCAAGTGTATGTGTGTGTGTGAGTGTATTTCAATTCCCTTGTGCAGCATCTAGAGGAGTTTCCTTGTCTGCGCTCGTTGTCAATGCGATTACCGTTGAAGTCGGCTACAAGTTCATAAAAGCAACGCCAACAATGAGCGAATTTAGGTGTCAAACAGCAGGTGGCAATGGCAGCAGGTAACAGGAAATGCCCAAACAGTTGGGCCCCAGTTTGACTGTAGACTGCGGACTGTGTCGGTCGGTTCATGGAGTTGAGGCGATTGGGGGCTTTGGGGGCTTTTGGGACTGGGACGCGTCAGAGACAGATGATATCTTAAACACCACACACACGCGCGCACACAGAGACAGATACACAGTCACACATGACTACACACGCTCACACACACACACACACACACACATAGTGCAAAATGTTATCAGCGAAGCAAGCGCCTGGGCTGTTGTACAATTTTTGACATGGGTTTTCCAACAAACAACAACAACGACAAGAAAAAAGAACAAATGCCAAACAAAGGGCCAACAAACGCTGGGTTTGGGCTCTCCGTGTGTGTGTGTGTGTGTGTGTGTGTATGTCTGTGCGTGTGTATTGGCAAACCGCAAGAACATCAACTGATGGCAGATAAATTAAATTTTGCGGTTCTAAATGGGCAATCAATGAGGCGTACTCGCCCTGCCACTCAGGTGTGGCTTCTTCTGCGCCCTTTTTGCACTATCGAAAATAGTTAAATTTAAAAATTTAACCAACGACCAAAGACTACGGCCAATCAGAGCTCTGTGACCCCCAGACTCTGGCCAAAGTCTCGTGACATTTTTTGGCTGTGTCAACTCCGGCAACTTCAAAGGAACTCCAAAGTAATGCCCGCCGCTTTCTGCTCTCTCTCTCTCTCTCTTTCTCTCTGGTGCCGAAACTCCTTCCAACTGTTGCAGCAGCAGCAGCAAAAAGAGAAAATATAGAAAAGTTGCTAGCGAAACTTTTGCTCGCCCTCAAATATTGACTTAAGCAGCAGCAGCGCGCGCTCCACTCGATGGCTGAAGCACCTCTGTCTCACCCATACACCCATACACGCCTGGGTGTGAGTGTGTTGTACAGTTGACACCTTTGCGCTCTGAAGAGTCTGCTGCTGTGTGAGGGCGAGGGTGTGTGTGAGGGCGAGGGTGTGCGTGTGTGTGTTTGTCTGTTTATTGGTATTTATTTGGCTGCCGGCACGCCCAATCAAACAGACATCGCAGCTGCTTGACAATAGGAAATGAGCTGCACTTTCTATATGACCAAATATATATATACATACATATATATAAAATATACAGGTATTCAATAGACTGGACTGAATGTGTTGTTTGGATGTTTCAAAAGAGTACATTTCATACTGAATCTGAACAAAATAAATGTCAGTAATATTACTGAATATTTGATTGAAGTATTTTTAATAAACATATTAAATTACTTTCGCACTTGGACTTCATATCATTGCCATAATCATTACCATTGTTATGATAGCAATTATCATTATAGACATTATTATTATGAGTACAAGTTACTGCAACACACTTTACACCTTACATTATTTAGCTTAGTCTAGACTCAGGCAATTAGCCTCGTTTTCACGAGTGGGTGAATAGACGTGAACCCATGGCCAGCTGAAGAGCCTCAGATATATGCCACTTCAATGGACCACATGGCAGCAGGATATTTATTAATTAACCATTAACGCTCCGGCTGGTTGGCGGACTGGCCAGCTGCAGCAGCAGGATTCATGATAAATGGATGTCTGAAGTGCAATTTGCATGCGAGTTTTAAATCAGATGCAGCACAAAAACCTGAACACAAGAGGAAGTAGCAGCAGCAGCAGCAGCAGCGGCAGCAGGAGTCGGACTGGGCACAGGTGCCGGGGCAGACGTTGATGAGCATCATTATGGCAAAGTGCGGAACGCTGTGGATGACGTGGATGGATATTCAATGGGGATGACAATTATGACATGCCATTGGCAGCATTATTGCCTGCTGGCTGTTGGGATTAACGCCATTTTAATTGAATTTTAATATTTCACACACGGCTCGAAAAGCGGAAATGTGACGTGAGCCAGCGGCGCCAGCGTCGGGCTTTGAATTTGCGCAAAACCGCAAGTAAACGGGATGCCCACGACTGTCAAGTGGATGCCGGGCCGGGCGGGCCGGGCGGGCCAATGAAATCGCCATTATGAAAATCTGCCATCTGACATAAATGGTCGGACCAAAGCAATAATTCGAGCGGCTCGACTGACTGGCTTGCTTTAATGCCAATAAAAGCGGAGAATAAATTAAAATCGGGCAATTATCAACCGCACGAAAAACGGAACATCAATATTTATTACAATTTTATAAACTACAAAAATATTAATGGGCTTTATTAAATTAAAATTTAGATTTATAATTTTATTTATTATTATTATTTTTTTATTATTTATTCTAGAAAATAAACATTATGAATATATTTAAAAATTTGAGCACAAATAAATAAATAAATAAAAATATTGAGAAATATATATATAAAAAAAAAAACGAGTAAAAAAAACAAAAATGCAAAAACTTACATTAAAAAAATAAATATATATAAAATAATTTATTGAATTTTATTAAATTCAAAGTAACTAAATAATATAAATAAAATATAAAAAAATATATAAAACTGAAATATATTTTTATTTTAAGTACATTTTTATTATTTATAATTTTTTTTTAAAGCAAAGGATTTTTTTGTTTATTATTTATTATGCCTTAATTAAGAAAAGACATTTATTATTAAATATAAAAAATACATACAAAGGACTTTAATTTTATTTCTTATTTATTTAATATCAAGTTTTTATTCAACATGATTTTATTCACTGACGAAGTAAAAAAAAAAAAAAAAAATAATAATAATAATAATAATAATAATAATAATAATAATAATAATAATAATAAGGAAGCAGTAATTTTTATTATATATATTAATAAATTGTAAATAAACGCAAAAGTTAATTATATCCATTTTTTTAACGATTTTAAATTAAATATATTCCAAATTTTATTCTCAATAAATTTGGTTTATTACAAAAAACATTTCCATTTATAAATGCGCATTTCCTTTATTTTACTATATAATCCGATTACAATCGAACATGCTTAAGTTATCGATTGTCGGTAGGCAGTGCCTTGTGCTTAATATCAGTGTTGAAAATCGTGTTCCTAGACATTTCAGATTTTAGTCTCTGAACAGCACATACCTCTGTGATATCAAAGGAAAAGTCAGCCGGAATGTAAGTTTATGCCTATAATATAGGCTGCTTATATCATTTCATATATAATTTCATCTATATTTGAACAGCGAACGATGTCGTTTTACAAGCCAAAGCTTAGTTTACTGCAAAGGTCGGAGCTCCTCACCTTGGATGAGCGCATACATGTGCTGGAGATTGAAATTGAAAAACTGGCCAGGGATGTGAGGATATATAAGAACCTCAAGAGGTACGGCAGCCAATCTGAAGATGAGTCAGAGCAAAGCGATACGGAGGATGAACTAATTAATATTGTGGTCGAGCTGACAGATCTGCAGGCGGTAGAGCATGCCGAGTTTGTCAAAAGTCTGATGTGCAATTATTCCTCTTCAGAGTCGAACTAGTCAAGTTAGTACAGATATCTGGCGAGATATATGTACATATACCTAGTATATGTATGTGATTATTTATGTGATTATGCAGCAGCGAAATTTATACAAAAGTTCAACTGAACTTAATTTTACTCATATACATATGTATTTATACATGCATACGTATTGCTATATACATTGCCGCCAGTATTGGCTAGCGCTTTAGGACACACACACGCACACGCACACGCACACTCACAGAACAACTACAATAAGTTGGTTCGCCAACAATTTCTCTCGTGTCCAAATATTAAATGACCATTGTGACAATCAACGACAACCGACTATAAAACTGTCAACTATTGATGACCTGACTTTGCTATGGTCCTGGGCAAAGGGGCGTGGCAGGGGGTGGGTACTATGCTTGTATGCTGTCTGCAATCAGAGTTGGAAATTTCTTCTCTTGCTTTTTACATGCAAATTTAAACGAGTTTCAATCACCAGCGGCCATTGTCTACAGGCGAACGCCACTCCCAACTCCCTCTCTCTCTCTCTCTGTCACTCTCTCTTGCTTTCTGTGTGGGTGCTCGTCACACTGTGCGTATGAGCTATGAAAAAGTAATTAAATTTAAGGGCGCACACAACTGGGCAGCCAGCTAGTTAGAGAGACTGAGTGCACTGAGCGAGACACCCTGGGCACAAGTAAAAAGTGTCATTATTAACGCATTGAACGCGAATGCCAAACAAGCTGACAGCTGTGCCCCAACCAGGCGGGAATTGTGTGCGTGTGTGTGTGTATATACCAAAGGATTCAGCTGGACATTCGCGTTGGGAGGGAGGGGAGTCTCTGGCTCTGGATAGGTTTTCTCGGTTTGACGCTATTGACACTTTGCCATGTTCACGAATGACATTTATTGAAAATTTCATCATTAGGCAACAGAGCGAACTTTGTTAACTTTTGCAGCATGTCAAAACTTATTTAAATCGACTCCTCTGACACGCGTGTGTGTGTGTGTGTGTGCGTGTGTTGGGTGTAAAGGTTTGCCTGATATTAGTGTAGCTCTATCTAGATAGCTGGAGATGTGTTGACAACCCTTGCATTTTGTGATTTGTAAATCAGTTTGGCATCAACAGCAATTCACTGAACAGCAAAATATCCCCAAGGATATAGCCGAATTTTCTGCTCCTTTTCTATTTTCTTTCGATTTTTGCATAATTTTCAAAATGAAAAGTTCGAAGACAGTTTGAAGAGCTGAAGCTGACAACAAGAGCAACAATATTTATTCAACCCCAAATCGAAAAATAAACAAAATGTAAATATAATATGCTCGATGGTCGGAGTTGGAGATGGAGATGAATGAGCAGCACACACGTTTGATTCGTGTGAGATAAGCAAAGGACAAAGGCAAAGCTCCTGCTTTAACGAAATTTTGAATATATTTATATACTCTTTATATACTATAAGAGGTGCCTTAGGCTAAGCGGGGCTTAAGGCATCTTTAATAAAATCAATTGATTTCTTAACAATTTAATTCAGCTGTGATAAAACTTTATAATCATACAAAAATTAAAAAGAATGAATATAATAATAAAATAAAATAAAAAGTCAGAAACTAAATAATTTTTGAGGCTCAGCAATTTGCGCAACGTCTAAAATTCTACATAGGTCAAGAGGGGAATCAGCCCAACAGATTTGATAATAATGAAAACCCTACAATCGCTTGATGTAGTTGGTCCTGCGTGGACAACTCTACAAAGTGTCCATGCATAGTTATGTATGCCTATAACTACTATAGACATTATGATAATTCTTCTGAGTAAGGCATTTTGGCGTTGTTAATAATTTCTCTAGGAATAAGCTCACTTTAGTTTATCTTCCGATTCGGTATGTCGCTCTCATTTGCGCTTAGTGCACTTATCCAGCTAAGCAAGCTCAACACAAACTTCTATTCTTAGGTGAATATATATATATACATATATACTTCTAATTGTACCTTAGGTAAATATTATTTTATATTTATACTTATTTTGCTTGCGTATTATTTATATATTTCCTTCGCATCATCTTTATTTTTGCTGGACGAAATAATAAGTTTTTCCCCTCATTATTTGGCAGCTATCGATCTTACGCTATGCGACCCCCTTTAGCTGCCCTTAGCTTAGCTGCACCCACCCCCCCCCCCCCTCCCCCTGTCAACCCTCCAGCATATTAAGCAGTCGTCTGTGCCACCCTGGCGTCAGCGACAGCTACATCAGTGGCCTGACCACGCCCCTTTGTGGCGAGAGATTCCTTTCGTGTTTTCTGGTTTTGCCTGCGGCAAACATTTACCGGATTTTCGGGCAACGGCTTAGGGTCTCCTTCTGCTTTCAGCCTTCAGTGTCAGCCTTCAGCCTTCAGCCTTCGGTTCGTAATCAGAAATGCAATGTTTGGCTTGGTTAAGCGGAAATCGGTAGATTGCGTCGCAGCAACTTGCTTGTTGATATTAACACCTCATACCAAGCACACTCACACACACACACGCATACCCTGTGGCCCCCCTCTCGCCTTTACTTTAATGAGATTTGTGTAGGTTAATGAAACGTCATAGATGATGAGGCCTTAGATTTCAATGATATGTCAAAACTGAGTGATGCTGTTGATGGATGGACGCAATTGCCATCCTTTAGTTACCACGCCCCACTTTGCCACCACCAACACCCTCCTCTTGCCCTCCGCTGCCCTGCATCCTCATACATCAAACGCCGCAGCGCATAAATTTAGAACATTTTTGCGACTTGAGCAACGCATTTACATGAGATTTGTGACTGACTGAAGGGTGTAGAAGTGTGTGGGAGTGTGTGCGTGTGTGCGTTTGTGTGCTGCATTTGGAGCTGTAGTAGCAACTGGAATTGGGCTCGTGCCTGGGCTTGAGTACGCAGAGTTTGAGCCTCAACAAATAAACGAACATCCGTTGCCATCGTCACATCAAATGCAATTTTCATGGGTAAATAACATAATCAACATTTGAAGCCCCAGAGCCAGAGCGAGAGCAGGCGAGGCTCCTGCTGCTGCTGATGCAGGTAAGTAGCACCTGTCGCCGCTTAACCGCAGCGAAAATGTTTCAATTTGCGTGCCAAACGTAATTTTTGCAATATTGAAATTTGATTTGCGACACCTCTTTGGCCAAAGTGCAAGCGACATTTGCTGTCAACTGTTTGCGCCGTGTCTCAAGACTCTCAGAGGCTCCCCTCACTCTCTTCCTCTGACTCGCTCGCAATTCAATTTGTGCAATTTGTGACAAATTTGATGGGGCAGGTGAGCAAAGTGGAAGAAGCATACTTTTTAATGGCATGAGGCAGAATTCATCTCGAATTTGTTTCAAAATTAACCAAAAATAAACAACTTGCAAAACAAAGTGACTTTAAGTGTTGGTAAACGCGAAAGTAAGTCGCGGCAGATCTAAAACTTCTAATTCATTGCACTTTCAGTGAGGTCCTCGGGCCTTAAATGGGGCCATGCTAAAAAAAAGAAAAAGAAAGAAACTAAAATGTAAGCGCCTTTGCTTAGCAAAAGTGAAACGAAACATAAACAAATACGACTCGCAGCAAAGCGACTTACATCTACTGATAAAGAAAAGAGAAACTCTGTGTATGCGAGTCTGCGTGTGTGTGTGTTTGTGTGATGCCCCCAGACTGGGCGACGTCTTTTAATGAAAGATGACAACAACCACATGCACGATAAAAGGTTGTCATTAAAATTGCAACAGTTACCGCAGCCGCATCATTAGAAGAGAGAGAAACCTGTAAATACAACTGCGACTGCGTTTTGGGGCTAAAGTAGGTTGACGCTTAGCAAATATGTCGCCAAATGAATGTTTATGGGAACTACAAAGGCATCGCCATGCACGAGGCATTGAATCAAGATGAAAGTTGAATATGTAATTGATTAAAGTAGCTGAGTTTGTGTAGAAACCATGCACATACACACCAAAGCACTAAATGTTGACTGTGTGGAGAATTTTGAAAAGCGCGCCCAGCTGAAGGCTGCCAGATGTGTATAAAAATCAGCCGCTCACTAGCACTGCTATTTAACAGAGCTGATAACTTAACAGTGAAATGTTAAGGCAACCACATTCAAACTGTAAATGTAATTTGGCTGGTCTCAAGAGAGCTGCTGTTCTGTTTTTGTTTTGAAATCAAAGAACGAAACCAATTTACTCCGTCAGTGCGTTTTTCTGTATAAATAATAAAATGAAAGAATATGTTAAATAATTTGTTACACTTTGTTTATCTTTTTACACATATATTTAATTCAATAAGGCAAAGTTGCTAACTAAAACAAACGCTTTGAGGGCTCTGCTTCCGGCTCGGCATTGCTGTCCAGCGGGCGAGTCAGCTCAATGGAGTTGATGCGGATCATTGTATTGGAAGATCGCTGGAAGTTGATGCGCATATACTGTTTCCTGCGCTTCTTTTTGAAGTGTGTCTTCGTGTGCGTCAGCGTCTTCTCGATAATGGTGGCCTTAACAGTGACCAGGCCCGCCTCCAGAATAGGTCTACCAATCAATGTAAAGTCACGGGCACCCGCCAGCAGAACTTTGTCCAGGCTAATCTCGTCGCCTATCGTTGGTGGCCAATAGCCCTCGACTAGAATTATGTCTCCAGGTGTAATCTTGAATTGCTTGCCGCACAGGTGAACCACAGCGAATAGCCGGCCCTGCTCGGATTTAGCCACTTGCTGATTGATTCGCTCACACACTGTCTGCAACTCCTTCTGATGCTCCTTTGCAATGGCAGACACATCTATTGTAGCGAGTTTGTTTTCCTGCTGCAGTGTGGGAGCTAAGCTCAGGGCACGCATTGCACCTGCAATGGGAGGCGAGCATGGGAATGTTATGTCATGGCACGATGCACAGAATTGTTTACAAGCTTACCGCTTAATGTGGCACGCTGTGTTGTGTGGCGCAGCAGCAGGCGCATGCTCTGTGTTAGTAGTGACATTTTTTATACAGCACTTTAGTTTCCAATATTAATAAGTTTTTATTAACAAATATTTAGGCAACACAAATGTGCCGATAGCTCTAGCCACTAAGCCTATCGGTAGTGCTGCATAAGTGTTAAAAAATATCACTTAACAACACTTGCGATTGCAATTTATAAGTTGCTGTAAACACTCAAAAGCTAACTGCTATACACAAGTTGTCAATGTGATTTGAGATAAGCAAGCGCCGCTTTGCACTTCATCCAGTTCATTTAGAACAAAAATTTACCTGTGTCGTGTTTAATTTAAAAATTTAAAAAGATTTAACTTGGCAAGTAAATAATGTTTCGAGTATTTTGATGTCCACCAGTTAATCGAGTGCATTGGCTTTATCACTAACCATACAACACATGTATGATTACTGCTGTAAGTGTTGCTTACAATTTTAAATCACCATCGTACAACAGCGCTGCCTACCTTTCAGAAGCTAGCTGCTCTACTACATAAATAATCGATACATTCGCATCGAAGCAAGCGTCGCTGCGCACTTCAAGTTTTTAAATTGAAGCGGAAATTTGCTGTAGTTAAATTCTATCAAAATAACTAAAGATAACTGAATATTATGGAGCATAAAATGTTTCGAGATCCGTCACTGGAGCGCCACTTCACCGGACACAGCGGTGCTATAACACAGTTGCGCTTCAGCCCCGATGGCCAACAAATCGCAAGTAGCTCCATGGATACCACAGTTATATTGTGGAACCTCAAACAGGCAGCGCGTTGCATTCGGTTTGCCTCGCACTCTGAGCCCGTTTATGGAGTGAGCTGGTCGCCCAAGGGCACTTTCATGGCCTCTTGTAGCCAAGATCGCACCGTCAAGATCTGGGAGCCCAAGGTACGCGGTGTCTCGGCCGAGTTTCTCGCTCACGGCAAGCCGGTGCGCAGTGTGGACTTTGATCCCACTGGACAGCTCTTGTTGACTGCCTCCGATGACAAGTCGGTCAAACTGTGGCGCGTATCAAGACGTCAGTTCATCTCGTCGTTTACCCAGCAGACCAATTGGGTGCGTGCTGCCAAGTTCAGTCCCAATGGCAAACTCATGGCCACTGTCAGCGATGACAAATCTCTACGCATCTATGACCTGGCCACTGGGGAATGTGTGCGCACCTTTACCGAGGAGCGTGCTTCACCCCGTCAGCTGGCTTGGCATCCTTGGGGCAATATGGTAGCCGTTGCCCTCGGCTGCAATCGCATCAAGGTCTTCGATGTGGTCAATAGCCAGCTATTGCAGCTATATGTCGTCCACTCGGCACCAGTTAATGATCTGGCTTTCCATCCAAGTGGCAACTTCCTCTTGTCTGGCAGCGATGATAAAACTATACGCATATTGGATCTACTCGAGGGCAGGCCCATCTATACGCTGACTGGACACACAGATGCTGTGAATGCTGTTGCATTTGATCATGACGGCAATAAGTTTGCCACTGCAGGCAGCGATCGCCAGGTGAGTGTACTGAATCATCAAATATATTTGTAAATATATCAATTACCATATTTGGCTTTATCTTGCAGCTCTTCATTTGGGAATCCAATTTGCATACTTATGATGCTTCACAGTTCGATGAGAAGTCCATGGCAACATCGGCCGGCGACACCAGCTGCGCCTCTAAAACTAGCTTGGATGCTGCCTCGAAGGCCAGCAATGATTTGAGCATTCGCATTGATCCGCGCGAATCGACTGCCTATCAAGCACTCGACGAGAACTTCAAGGTGGTTGAAAGTCAACACTCGAAACAACCACAATCACCACAGAGCTACCTCTCCAACGAGACCACTCCCAAATTTCGTGCACATGCGAAAGTTCCGGGTCTAGAGCAAAAGCTAAATACTAAATATAAAAATACTCCATTTTTTACTTAATAGGGTTCTAAGCAAAGCACACAGCTGCATCATCACATAGCAAAAACAAAAACTAAAACAACAACAACCCGAACTGCAAGCTTATAGCAAAACCTTCCACAGGTATTGGATGTATCGCTGGAATCTGAGTCGGGCTCCGATTGCTGTAGCTGTGCCGCCCAACTCGATGACATGAACATCCAAATGATGCAGCTGGAGCAACGTTTAAGGCGTTTAGAATGTCTAATCTTTGACTCAAACTAATTAATATTTGAATACACATAAATCATTGTAAATTCATTATTATTAATTTAATTATATAACATTTTTATGTAAACAATATAAGACCTCATGATCCTTGCCTTGAAACATAACTAAGAGAGAGTATTGTATTTGAATTAAGAATATGTTAAAGATGTCATAGAAAATGTTGTATGTGGATAGAGGTAAAGATTGAGCAAAAGAAGTATATGGGAAATAATTCCCAAGCAAGTGCTGTATGGAGTATGTGAGAAGACCGATTTCTACTCTGAGTACTTATTCTCGCATTCTCTACTTAACTGTTATGCTTTTACAAATGCATGGGCCTATCTGAAGAGGCGAATGATTGAATTAGAGTAATATCGAGATCTGGAGATATCAATACAATGAGAGAGCAAAATGAGATCTAGAGAGAGAGCAGTTAAAGTTGATTGGGCATAGAATTTCTAATACCACTAAATAATGTGCCTTTAGTATAAATGATCGTTTCGCATATATACATACATAAGGTAGATGTGTATAGCTTAACAGGACAATAAAATTAGGCCGAGTCATACTAGAGAATGTATTTATTTCAATTATTCATTTTTTGATTGGCTGGCAGTTTTATATACTACATTTATATACGTTCTTGTACCCGCATAGAATATAAGTGCTCTTTGTATTTATTTATGAAGACTTCGTATATTTAATATTATCATTATTCATTATAATTAATATTATTGTCATTATTTGTTTACTTCTGTATGCTCTTTTATTAGTAGGAAAGTTAAATTAAATTATTTATTTCTTTTTGGATGAGACTTATGACTCAATTCCAGAAAGTCTGAATGAATTTCTGAATTTTGTATATCTAATTTTTTATTCATATACTTAGCATTATTTTTGATTATTTTATTTTAATGATAATTATTTGTATTTTATATTTGTAATTATTATGGCATTCAAACTTGACATATTAACAATACAATTGAAGGACTTCATTTTAATTGATTTTATGTTATTAATATAAATTTATTTGTATTTCAATATTATAAATATACAAAAGTCAATACTCTCCATTTTATCACGTTGGCAAATCAAGCATCATATGTCATATATATATTATAAAGATATATATAAGAAATAGCTACCCTTTGCAACAGGCAATGAACTCAGTGCAGTTCATTCAACTGCTAACCAAGTGCCTATGGAGCAGCTCGCTTCTAATGATCATCTCGCTGAGGGGGCAGGTTCAATGGCTTTTGCCAAGTTAACTTGTTGCTGCATTTATAAGCTAATTATGCGCTCGCGACATATTGGCACAAAATTGCAGTAGCCAAGGGCAGGCCAAAGCCGAATGCCGAAAGCGAGGTTCAAACAAATGCAACAATTGGCAACCACAATAAACAAAAGGATACTTGGGAAATTAGTGTGACAAGCGAACAATTTCCACCTGTAGACAGTTAAGGCTGTAACTGTTCTTTGGCCAACATGCAGTTATAGGGTGCTGAACTAACCCTTGCTTTTTTTTTTTTGAATTTGGGCATAGAAAAAGGTCATTGTCATCGGGGCAGGCAGGTTCAATAAACTGAACACTTTTGCATTTGCAAATAAATAAGCTGAGAGGCCGCAAAGAACCGCAAGAAAGCGCTTAACAACTGAGCAGGATCTGCGGCCAGCAGGAGCAAGTATCCTACTTTTTTGCAGGACATTGTAGGAGGCAGCAGCAGCAGGAACAGTAACAGGAGCAGTAGTGGCAGTGGCAATGGCCGAGGCAGAGGTCCTGCATGTGGCATGTGCCACAAACGAGCCGAGGCACCCTCTCTATCTCGCTCTCCCCCTCTCTTGCTCCCTCTCTTCTAGCTAAGCTCAGCTTTTGCCTCTGCGCTTCGGGCACTTGCGTTGGCTCGTGTCATCTGTTGAATTATAAAATATGGCAAAGGAATTAATTTGGCCAGCCTACGAACAGAGTCCGAATCTGGCACAGCAGCAGTCGCAGCAGTGGAGCTCTTAGGATAACGCCTAAGGACCCCTACCAATCGTTCCATCTACCGCTATGCTCTGACTGCAACTTCTTTTGCTTATCTCTGCGCACCTGTCGCTGCTCGATCTGCAGACAAAATGAAAAGGTGCGCTTAAATTCTTATAATGACTCGGCCAGAGCGCAGACGCGCAGTCAGAACTTCTCCGTTCTTTATGTCTGACTGTGTATGTATGTGTGTGTGTATGTTGCATCTTCTTGCCGCAATTTGTTGTCCTTTTGTTTGCCGCTTGCCGTCTGTTGCCTCCCAAATCTGTCTATAATCTGTGTTTAGGCCATGCACATTGATTTCAGCTCAACATCAGACAAAACACCTTGTGCGTGCCTTCAAAATGCACGTTTCTGGTTTCTGCTCTTGTGCCCATTGATCGAGTGTTTATGAGGGTATATTGGTTTTGTGGAAGGATATGTTAAGAGTGCATGAGTAGGGTAATGGATGATATAAAGTCTGTGTGTACTTGATAAAGATGTATTCGGCAATTTATTCTTAACTAAGCTTAGTCGTTCGAGTTGTGAACATCTACTTGTCCGAGAACATCTACATTCGTCTATCTATACATGCGAGAAGAAGAAGCGAGGCAAGTGATATCAATGTGTGAGTGTATATATGTGTAAGTGTGTACATATATATATACCCTTTGTCTGCAGTGTATTCTTCTTCGCATTCAGTTAGGGTATTTACAAGTCACGCACTTGCATGCCTCTCTGAATCGGACTTGTTTTTGTTGTTGTTGCACTCTTGGGTCTTCTCCTTCTGCTTCTTCTTGCTGCTCTTCGGCTGTGCACCTTTCTCGGGGGCCGTTTTGGCTGTGGCACATGGCAAAATCCGTACCATTTTGTGTGTTTAGATTTTGTCATTTTAATTGCGGGCTCGGGCTTTTGACTCTTCGACATTTTGCACCCTGCCAGCTAAGTTGAGCTGATTGGCTCATTGTCTGCGGGTTGTTTTTGTTGCTGTTTTGACTTTGTTGTTTTCTGTTTGTTATTCCGTGGCTCTTGTTGCCAATTAAGCTGTTTAAATAGATTTCACAATCTGCCTTGCCTTATATGCTATATATGTACATATGTATGCCCTGCCACTTGACTACCCCACACACACACACCCATATATATATATATATATATACTATGTATATGTAGTAGGGGTTGCATATTTGACTTGGATTTGTCATTCATTGCTTTTGCCTTTGTCAATGTTCGCATGCAAATCGAACGAGCTTAAGATTTTCCTAAGTAAGGTAAGGCTAATCTCTGACTATTCTGACCGTCTGCCTGGCACTCTGTTGGCTTCTGATTTGGTCGGCGAACTTGCTAAACTGTTTCCTATTTGCATTTGCCTTAGTAGACTGTAATCTCAAGAGAAGCAGCTGTAGCTAAGATCTCTGATATGTTTGTAAAGTGCATTAATTTAATTTAAAACATATATAGCAGCTGCGATTTGAGTTTAAGTAATATAATCAAAAATTTATTTTATAATATAATATATAGTCATCGTTAACATTATTCTTCATATAATTCATGCCTATATAGATATTGTATTAGTTTCAAATACTTCAACATTTTCATATGAATGCTTTAATCTGATTACAATTTGAGGATCGCTCTCAGAATCAATCAGTAATGGAATAATTAGAAAGGATACCATGTGCAACATTCACCTGCTTCATTAATACATTTCTCTTTTACAATCTCCACACACAAACACACACACACACATAGCACACTCACTGTCAATCTCTAACAATCAATTCGACATAAATTTCATATGCCCAACTCATGCTGCAGGTGACAATAGCTATTGAGGGTAAGAAGCAATCATAACTTAACAATTTGAAGCAGGGAAAACCCATAAAAAAACGAAGATCGAATAATATAAATGAGAGCAGCAGCAGCAGAAAGGAGCAGCACCAGCAGCAGGAGCAAGCAGCAGCAGCCAGACGCTGGCTCTAGCTGAGGCTGAGGTTCAGGCTGCAGGCCTAAAGGTCCCCTAAAAATTGGGTCATTTTGGCTGCTTGTAATATCGATGAGCGTGACAGGTGCAGGCGCACTTACAGCACTTGTTGTTGTTGTTGTTATTGTTGTTGGCTTGTGCACCTTCGTATGGTTTTTGTTTTTGGTTCATTTTTTGCATGCGTCAGCTTGCGGCACACTCCCTCAAGGTGCACGGGGCCTAGATTAGACGAAGATTGCAGTCTGGCTGCTTTGTGGTTGACTCGAGAGATTTTTATGACTGCTGTTCGGTTGTTGGCTGGCGTGTGGCCCACATGCCAATTGGACCGGTACAGGTTGCTGGCTCTGCCACTGCTGTTGTTGCTGCTGCTGTTGTAATTTGCCTCGACGGCAAGCCTGGCATATGTTTACCGTAAACCGGCTCTGAGCACGCGTCTCGTCTGGCTCACAATTATTGAGCCAGGACGACGACGACGACGATGACGACGACGGCGACGGCGATGAGGAGGAGCAGGATGAGCAGGAGGAGCTGAATGTTGAGGACGAACGATGACAACGACAGGTTCCAGGATTCAGCAGGTGCTGGCGCGCCACTTGTGCGGCTCAAAAAAGGAATCGGAATCAGCGCTGCTTACAACGAAAGGACATAAACATAAATGAGCCGCTGTAACATTTTGCCTGCCTTTACCTCCTATTCGGCTCCTGCGGCACAGGTGCCTTTTGCCACAGCCCTCGTCGGTCTTTTAATTGTGCCCTCGCTTAGGTTCACCTGCAGCAGCAGCAGCCCTCGACTGCAACTGACCTAAGACATCTTTTTTTCATGTGATGGCCTCCACGTCTTCACGTCAGTCTCTCTCTCTCGTTCTCTCCCGCTCTCTCTCTCTCTCTCTCTCTCTTTGACTGAGATCCTCGCTCGACTGGCTCACCTTTTTTTTTAGCCGCAACTATTATTTTTATTAATAGCCAAAGTCGAAGTCGCAGCCGAAGTCAATGTGGAAGTCACCTGCCCGGCACCTTTGGCTAGGGGTAGCCGGAAAACGGATATGTTGCGGGCCTAGATCACTTCAAGGCACTTCTAAGATGATTTTCCCCTTCTTTATTTCAATTTGGGGTTGCAGCTTTTCTTTATTTTATTTATACATTTCTTTCTTTTCTGCTCTTCTCTCTTTTCATGGGGGCTTGTCGTCTATTTGTATTTGAATGCTGTACACATTCAAATGCCATGACAAATTATGTGGGCTCAGGTGTTAACGGCTTGGGGGTTAATAAACCTGAAGCCGACATATGGCAGAGACAATCGCAACTTTATCAGCTCTTAGCTCGAGCTATGCAACGGTTTTTTATTTTTTTTTTTTAAATAGAGGTTTTGTAATATTACAAGAAAATGTTTTTGGGAAATCGAAATAAGTTTTGTTTGAGTTGCATTTAGTTTAAAAATAGTTGTCTTTGTTATATTGTAGACATATTTAAAACATATATATAACATATGACATATGTATACATATATATTTTTTTTTATATTATTTTATTTTGCCAAATGAAGTTATCTGAGCTGAAATCTATATAAAAATGTAGTTTCTGACTAATCTAATATATAATATCAAGCAAATAAAATCTTTGAAAAATTTATTTATTTATTTTATTTTACTTTCATTTTATTTTTTATTTTCTTGTGAACATCATATATATTATATATGTATATGTATTTTAATTTCTAATTGAACTCAAAATTTAGTAATTTCTGTCAGTTCTGTATTTGCTCTGTCATTTTGCCATTCCTGTGTAGGAAGCCTCCTTCTTCTTCTTCTTCTTTCTCTTTAACTTTTGGCAACCTCATTTCAACTAGACTAGACAGCTAGACTGCCAGACTTTATAATTAGCTTTGACTTTATATTGTCCCACAGAGTCTAGAGCTTCGACTACAATAAAGAATTGTAAATATTTGTTAATTTATTTAACATCCCTCTATCATAATATGGACAACAGACTGCCTCAACGCAAACTAAATTTATGGAGATATCTAAACTCTTACACTGCACTCTCTTCAAGCCAAAAAAGTATTTCAATTTCTAATATTTCTCTTTGTTTGTGAGATTACAAGTATATCAAGCGCGTTCTCTACCATAAATTCATATAAATTCTATATTACTTCACTGTATTTTTGTTTCAGTCAACCATGTGCTGCTAAATATTCTAATAAGAATTTCTTCTTGACGTGGCCAATATCTCTTAGCTTACATTATGAAATACTTGAGCTAGTGGAGCGAAGTCTCGCTGCGTCTCATCTGCAATATCGCTTTGTCGGCACTTGCCCCAAGGTCCTTGGGCTGCATTCTTATTGTTGTTGTTATTGTTGTAGCTGCTGCTGCTTTGCTGCAGCCGTCAATGCAATTGAACTGCATATTTTCGATCGCTGCCGCTGTATGCTGTTCTCATTTTTTTGCTGGGCCAATATTTTGTCAATTTTCGATCAATTTGTTGCATGCCACAAGGCACAAGTGGCGAAGCGACGCACAAAGTGAAATCCTTGCCAAATGTTCGCTGATTTTGATTGCAAGCACCAGATGAATGGCGATAATGAGAGTGAGGACCCCAAACCGCAGTCGGTGATTTGTAAACTGCCAAACTTCATTTCGGGCGTCTTAAAGTGCCGCAAAATGCATTGACATTCGCTTTTCGACTGACAATTGCTCCGATCAGTGATCGTCGATGATCGCTCCCGATCTGCCTCTGCCTCTGCCTCTGCCTCTGCCTCTGTCATTGCCCACAGTCAACTCTCGGGCGCAATTAGCTGGAACTTCGAACACTTATTGGCGTTTTGCCATGCCCGATCGTCGCCCGATCGCCTCCAGATCGCCTGGTCTCTTTTCCAGAATGGAAAATGCTGCCGCTGCTGTTGCTTGTAATGCGGCGTTTTACAAAGCTCATTCCTAGCATACCACAATGAGCGAAGATCAAAGATCACCGCGTCACCCGAAAACAGGAGCAGCTCTCAGTCCCGAAGTCCCTCAGTCCCAATTGGAGACGTGCAGAAATTTAACTATAAAATCAGGTTTTTCGTCTGCCCACAAAACATACAAAAAAAAAAAAAAAAACATATTTGGAGCATTTTTGGACAATTTGTAACAAAATGTTGCCTCATCAATTCAGCTGCTCAGAGAGTTCGTCCTTGATACAAATGTATTCACCACTAATAGAGACAAGCAAATTTATAGATTAGCAAATATTTCTGCCACTGAAGGACACTTGAGTTGCAACCCCTAAAGACGGCTTAAATTGCTAGAGAACATTTCAGGAATTTCATCAGCCCTGGAGAGGAATTTTTATTAATCAGCTAAGGATCTGCTGAACTGCAAATAGCCTTTAATATATATATATATATATATATATATATATATATATATATATATATATATATTTATTTATTTTATATATACATATTTTCAGCATTAGCAATTATAATAATAAATAAATAAAAACTAAAAAATTTTTTTCTAGATCGTTCTACAAAGATTTTCGAATCAACTTCTTATTTATCTGAATCTAAACTTAGAATAAACCGAAACTAAGTTTTAGATGTTTATCTCTCCATTAAAAAGAGAAGTCATTGAGTATTAAAAAACTATTTAAAAATTATAAAAAAAAAGTCTAAAATATTTTTAAGAAATCAGAAAAATATAGAAGAACTTTGCAAAACAAAATGTTGAAGATGTTTCATTAATGGAGGTAGAACTATTTAAAAGCAGTTCCTTATAGCTATGGATGTAGCTAATTTATGAATGTTATTTAACAAAGCAAAAAGCCAATCAAAGCCCTAACAATGAGCTCTCCCAAACTCATCTCAATAAAAAATACGTTACAAATTTCCAAATAATTGCCACAAATGCTTTCTGTTTCTTTAGATGTCAACTTTATTTTCGCCAAGAAATTACAATTAAACATAACTAAATACAAAATGAAAATGGTTTTTATAAATTATAGAGAATTGTCATTGAAAAACTTAAACACTAATACAATAGTATAAATAAATCAGATTCTCAAGGGAGCTTACATAATTTAAGTAAATATAAATATGGAGTAAATAAAACAAGAGATTTATTAAAGTTTAAATTATAATAATGACGCTTTATGCCAATTGTCGTTGTTGTTGTTGTGGTTGGGATCTTTGGTACTTTTAGCTGCGTTTTCTTTGCCAATTTTGGATTTGGTATTTAGGGTAAAAAAAAAAACAAATTCAAAAGATGTAAAAAACATTAACTATAAAATAAATTATGTTAGCTTAGATCTAAATAATATTTAGTTATAAATAAATATGCTTAAATAACTAATTAGAAAAGTCTTCCTTTTTTTTTGGGTGTATTTACAGAGCTTAGTTCTAAGATTGAGCAGAGATTAACTTAGCTAGTAACTAGTGCGCGAGAAATATGTTTTCGCTTAACAATATGTTTAAATATTTTCTTAAATTTGTTTATATATGTTTTTTTAGTTTTTTTTTTTTTCGGTTGCCTAAACAAAACAAACTTTGGCTTCATAGCAACGACTTAGACGACTTTGCATTTGCAGGCGTGCCAACTTGGTGGTAACTGGTAAACTTAGCTTAAAATCCACTGGATCCGGATGGTGTCTCATCTTTATATAGATACATGCATATGGAATACATATATATATATATACATATTATGTATTTACATTATATATTTATAGCTGCTGGGGCCTAGCAACTGCTGCTGCTAACCTCCATTTTGATGGGCATTGAGGGCGCCTCCTCGTGCCGGCTCTCCCGATGACGCCGCAGATCCACTTTGCGCTGGAAGGATTGATCGCAGAGGCCGCAGCCGAAGGGCTTGTAGCCCGTGTGCTTGCGCATGTGCGTGATCAGATTGGAGCTCTGGCTGAAGGCCTTCAGGCAGACGGTGCACTTGTGTGGCTTCTCACCTGCGCAAATCAATAAAAAACAATTATTGTAATGAAAGCAAATTTATAAAATGAGAGAGAGAGAGAGAGAGAGAGCGGGATAGGTAGATGGAGCAGGTGTTTATTAACTGTGGAACTTAACTATATTTTGAGCAATTAGACAAATTGAAAGCTGATAAACATCGACGAGCGTTTGCCGATTTTAATGGAGTTGACTGTGACTGCATGAGGGTGGCTCAAATCACACATTAGGGTGGACATGCATGCGAGGAGTCGTCAAGTCAGAGCTGTTTAAGTTCGTTTACACGTTTGACATATTTGCAGAGCATTTATATGGGTTATATATAGAGAAAGCGAGAGAGAGAGAGAGAGAGAGAGAGAGAGAGTGAGAGAGACAGATAGAGAAAGGCAGTTGACATACATATATATTTATTGCATGGGAAATTGATGGAGATTTGAAATATATTGAATTGACCATGGCCATATATATAAATATATATGTATATATGTATATTGTATTTATACTCATATATGAAAAAAATTGTATGCATATATCACAGACTGAATTAAATGCTCTCCTTACAAATCAAGTCGCTTTTGTATTTATATGAGCTATAGGAATCCCTAATTGATATATATACTACATATATACTACAGCTCATATATACATAGCCACCCTCTCCCTCTGAACTTTTAGCACATGCCAAAGTTGAATTCATGTGGGTCCACACAAAGCCTGCTTATCACATATGCTAATATCAAAAAGAGCTAGATATAGAAAGCGCAGATAGATAGAAAGAGCGAGATGGAGGGCGGGAGATATTTAGAGAGCGTGAACTTACCCGTATGTATGTACGTGTGCTTCTTCATGTCGGACTTCTGATGGAATCGCTTGCCGCAATACTGGCAGGGATATGGCCGCGTGTCGCTGTGTATCAGCAGATGTGTGGATAGTGTTGAGGAGCGCTTAAATGATTTGCCGCACTGTTTACACTGCAAGAGAAACAATGCCGAATTGGAGCATGCTATAGTAAATAATTGAAATAATGAGATGTCTTATTTGGACAGCCTGGTGGCGGCAAATAAAATCTCAAACAAGATAATAATGTGTGTGCTAAATTCTTATGAATTAAACTAGATTTGTGAGTGTGCAAATATTTGGCAACAGGTGCCTCTAAATAGGGTAAAACCCACAGGCACGGCCAGACAATATGGCCGACTGGCATGAGAAGGGGTGACGGATAAAGAGAGGGAGGCGTCGCAGCCTTACCATAATAATTTTTGCGTTTATTTTTAAGAAAACAGCTAAGCAAATAGCAACAGCAGCAGCAGCAGCAGCAGCAGCAGCTCAGCTACGACTCAATGTTAAATCTCAAGTGAAATACATTTCTCCAAGATGATAAAATGCTATTCAGCACTATATATAGCTGCATATCAAGTAGATATATAGACACACACATATACACATATATCTGTGTGTGTGTGTTATTGCTGGCCAAACACAGCTGTGGGGGCATTGGGTATCGAGGACTGGGCAACGGGTCTGCTCTGCGCCTCGTAACATCTTCGCATCGAGCAGATTAAATGTTTGCGCAGTTTGTCTGGCTGCAACATGCAACAGTATCTAAACATTGTCGCTCCCGTATTGACACAACTCAATCCCATTCCCAACCACCTCGGCTACGTGTGTGACATTTATAAGAAAAACAAAAAATAAAGTTAAAAAAAAAAACAAAAAACAAAAACAAAAACAAAAATATTAATAATAATGAGAAAAACCTTTCGAAAACCTACGCATACTGTCAATTGACACAAGTGCTCCACAACTGCTCCAAAAGAAGAAGAAGCGAAAAATTGTCTACAAGAAATATACAAATTATATTACTTTTTTCTCTCTCTGTGTCTGTCGCCCTGTCTATCTCTGTGTTTTCTGGATTTTCTATTTGTGGATTGCATTTGAGCTGTATCCATGGCTAGACAGAGCCCCAATTAGTTGGCCCATTGTTGGGGGCCCAGTCTGAGCCATAATGTCAATTTGCTCAACTCGAAAACGTAGCGGAAGTTGGCAAAACTCGCGCGTAGAAACCCCAAATACATGACTCACCCGCAGACTCAGCCGCAGCCGCAGACTGAGACTCAGACTCAGACGCTTGGAGTCCGAGTCGAGTCAAGCCAGGCCGGGTGGGCCAGCAGCAGATGTAAAGACTTACAAAAAAGCGGGGCCAAGAAAAAATATGACTGCGCCTGCGTCCAGGACTCGCGCAACTGTTTCGACCATATGTCTGGAAACCCTTTTTGCTCGGCTATCGCATTTCACTTGAGAGGGAGAAAAAGAAACACACACACTCTCTCTCTCTCTCTCTCCCTCTCTCCTTCTCTCTCCCTCTTTCTCTTTCTTTGCTCTGACAAATGTGTGAAAACGTAGCTGCCCGTCGCGGGTGTTGAAGTGCCTTTGATAAAAACATAAACTGACAGCGGGGGTAGTCAGAGCATGACCATACCCCGACTCTACCCCGGACTCTGACACTACGCAGCTCATATAACATACCTTGGTCGTGTGCCCCGGTGCTTAATGTGGCAAAAAATGTTTGTACTTACGAGGACCCTTGAACAAAACGACAATTATGATTGAGCCCAAAACATTGAAGGCGTCATTTCAATGCATAAATCTTCCGAGGGCGGCCTTCGACCTCACTACCTTCCCGCGCCTCCCACCCATTCGGAAAATAATCAAAATTATTTGATTAACTAATTGCGTGATTTCGATTGTGCCTAATTGAATTTCCATAGAAGAGTTCGAATGAAAATGCAAACAGTTTGTGTTCTTTATGACATGATATTGTGCTGCGCCACTTTCCCAAATTGAATTGGGTGGACAAACTGTGGGCAGAGCAATTAAAACGCGACAGGACCTACGAAAATATGAAACAATTAACACGGGTAAATTGAGGGAGGAACAGCGAGGGGAGCTAGACACGCAATGCAAGCGATTGAGCCAGATATATGCTGAAGACTTATGCAATGAGTTTACGATATTGAGGGGACATTGAAAAGGGTTTCTGTCTCGACCCCCAGCTGATGTCACGTGATTGGGTCATTAGCAAGGACAAGGCTTTGACAGTCTACAGATTAGATTTAGTTTTCTTAGATTTATGGCAGATACTTCAGATAGGACTATATAGTTAAATATAGAAAATCCCTTATAGATTTACAGCAGGCGTTAGCTATTAATAAATATAGAAATGATCCACTCTGTCTCTTCTTTTCTCTCTCTCTCTCTCTCTCAGTCTCAGCCTCTGCACTTCCGCTTTTAACTCTGATTCGAGTCTGACCAACAACAAGAAAAAGAGTGGAAAAAATGAACTTCCCGTCTGGCTTACCTGAAAATTTCTGCCGCTGCGCTTCTCCTGCTCGCACTCGCCTTGATACGATGATGAGGAGGACGAACGACGCGCAACATCTGTGGCCGTTGAATCAGGATGTTGCTGCTGCTGCTGGTGCTGGTGCTGGTGCTGCTGCTGCAACTGTTGTTGCTGTTGCTGGGTCGTGTGTTGCTGCTGGTGTTGATTACGCATGTAGCCCAGTTCGGCGGCTGCCACAAGACCCATGAGCGCTGCTGCCGAACGTTTGCTCTCCTGCTCAGCCTCCGATTCGGCTTTAACCTGCTGCTGCTGCTGATTTTGTTGTTGCTGTTGTTGCTGCTGCTGTTGCTGCTGCTGCTGCTGCTGCTGCTGTTGTGTTTTCAGGTGCTGTGTGAGCAGCTCCAGATTGTTGCCAGTCAGGCCGGCCATGAAAGCGCTACGATGTGCGTACAGCTGCTGCTGCGCCGTCTCAAAGTCCAGATCCTGTGCGACACTCGTCGAGGACAGCGGCGACTGCAGCGATTGAATTGACGATATGGAGGCAGCCGAGCGACGTTCGTACTTGAATTTGCGCACTATGGGATCCACTTGCTGCTCCTCAAAGTCTTCGCCAGCTGTTGCTGCTACTCCTGCTACAGACTCATGCCGCGTGGAGCGCTCGCACATGGATGCCGGCGACCAGATGATGTTGCCCTGCGAACGACGCTGCTGTGAGGGAGTCCCAGCATTGGCCGTCTTCAGATTGACAGCCCTCAATGGAGGCGGCGTGGTCAGATGCAGTGGCTGCTCCCGCTCATCCAGGCTGAGGCTGCCGGCGCTCAGGCTGCTACTGCTGCTGCTGCTGCTGCTACTGCTATTGTGATCGTGATCCTGCTCCGAGTCGGATCTGGCGCGCTGTTTGGTGCTCAAGTTGAGTGGCATATCCTCATCCTGCTGCAGCAGCACATGATTGCTGCGGCTGCTATTGTGCTGCAGCTCCTGCTCCTTTTCGGGCGTCAGTGCAAAGTCGCGATCGCGCTGCCCAAGCACAATGGAGACTGGAGATTTGGGTGTCATTGGCGTCAGGGGCGTGCCCAAAGCCGAAGCCGACGACAGCAGAAACTGCGGCCAGAGCAGAGCGCTCGAGTAGAGCAACGGATTGTAGAGAAAGGGCAGATCTGCATGGAATCATTTGATATAGAGAAATTCAGAATTATATATACATTTACATAAAAAGATGAGATATATGTATATGAATCAGGCCAAAATCCCTGATATTAATATTCCATATTAATAAAATTCCTGATCAACATTTGATCAAGCTTTATTTGAAATGAATTTTAAATATAATGAATATGGAAGTTGAAGTGACTTAATATACATAATGAATATTGTTGTTGAAGGTCTTTCAAATATATATATACATATGTATATATAAATATTAGAAGATATTTTAAAGCAAATTAAACGCTTTTGAATATATTTAATATATGAATATATATAATTTTTAATACTCATATTGATAATTTTAATAATAATAACAATTATACTGCTTTTTTCAATCATAATGAATAACAAAAAACTTTCAATAATAGTAGCATTTTACGATATTTTAAGCTCTGATCAAAATGGATCCTTAATCAGTTCCTTAAGCAATTTAATGTATTGAAGAAATAATTATTCATTATATGATTCGCTTCTATTTACTTTTTTTTTTAACTTTTATCTGAGCTAAGCATTAAATATTTTATTTTGACACTACTTTATATATATATATATATATATATATATATATATATAAAGAAAATATATTTCAAATATTTAATTTAAAATATTTATATAAAGTAGTGTCAAAATAAAATATTTATATATACATTTCCCTCTTTTTTTTTTTAAGCCTTTAGAGGAATTTTTATTTTTTATTTTTGTCTCCTTTTAGTTTTTGATCAAAGCAGATCACTAGACGGGTTTCCTTTTATATATCGAGCGCTTGCCTAATATTCATCTCTTAGACTATGTCTCTTAAATATTTTAGACCTTCATAGGGTCTTCTCTGCTTGGCCTTGCTGCTTGGCTGATCTTCAGGCTCTTAGATATTTTATAAATTAATTTAACAAAGCTCAACTGGATCTCTTTCTCATTTGAAAGTTGTGTACCCATAGATCATATTATATATATTCCCCCTCGGTCTACTCACCTCGATTATTTAGTTTTTGTGCGGCAGCCGATGCTATGACCGTATTAAAGGCCGAGGCGCGCTGCATCCATTGCTTGTCCAGAGTTGGACCCGCGTAACCCGCTGGACTTGGCTGCGAGTGCGGCGATGGCGGCGGCGACAAATGATTCATTTTGTAGGCCTTAAGCACTGGCTCTTATGGACTTTTATTTTTATTTGGTTTAGCACTTTCCGCAAACACACTTGGCTAAGTAAATTTGGGCCAATCAAATTTTAAATTTCTTCTTTTCGTTTAGTTTATTTCAACTAAAACTTGACAACAATTTGAAGACGAGACACGAACACAAAGATCGCTTGAATTGCTCAAATTATTTACTAACTTTTCTGGATTAAGCTTTAGTATGCTTTATGCTTTATATAAATAGTTTTCTTAAATTTTTTGGTAACAGATCTTTGTGTATGGAAAGTTGGTTCGCTTGTGAGACGCACACGTCTGTATCGCTCGGTGCTTCGCACCTGACTGAATCTTTGGCCGATTGTTCGGTTCTAAATTGAGCCAACGGTGAAGCGAGTGCCAGGCCGACTTGGCCCGAAAATCGAGGCTCGAGGCATGTGTGTGTGTGTATAAGTATGTGTGTGTGTGTGTGTGTGTGTAAGCCGAATCAAAACGAACCCTCGTTGCATTCGTATTGGTGTTGACTTTAGTGGTGGCTCTTGAGCCCTTTATGTTTGCCTCTACGTGTGTGTGTGAATGTTTGAGCGTGTGTGTGTTGCCAACTCTGGTTTTTCACCTTTGGCAGCAGTTGGCAGCCGCTGCTGTTGCTGTTGCTGTTGCTGTTGCTCTTGTTGTTGCTGTTGCTGTTGTCCTGCATGTTGTAAGGGTCAAGACACACAGTTACGCAGCGCCAGGGCCCGCGCCGCCTGTTCTCCTCTCTATCAGTTGCTTTGATCGTGCGCAGCTCAAATTGTTGTTGTTGTTGCTGTTGTTGTTGGCAGCACGCGTTTCTCAACTAATTGGTATGCAGTTAAAGTTTGGCGGGCGTTTGCTGCATTGTTGCTCTGCGCTGCTGTTTTCGTATTGTAACTGTTACAGTTGTTATTGCTGCTGTTGTTGCTGTTTCAGTTGCAGTTGCTGTTGCTGTTGCTGCTGACACCAACTGTTGTCCAGCCCGGGGATTATGCTTGTCACTGACTCCGCTAAAGTACAGGCGCGTGTTAGCCACTCTAAAGGATATTCGAGGGTTGAGCGTTGTGATCTAAATTATCTGACTGATCCTAGAGCGTGAGAGGTTTTTAGTTTTTAAATGGATATATAGCCAGCTTATTGGCTAAGCATATGTAAGCAGATTATAATTTGGAATGAAAACTGTTAAAAGTACTTGAGCTGGCAGGGTGATTTTAATTTCGTTTTTATTTGACTTAATTACTAAATTAAAAAAAAAAATTAATTAAAATACATATTTGTTACTTTTTTAAATCAATGTTAAGCATTGTGAAAAGTAGAGAAAGGTAATTTTCCGTTATAAAATTCATTTGAAAATATATTATATTATATATAATTTTCTTAGTACTCCAATTAACAAACTTTACAATTCTTCTTATTTATATACATTCTGCCAATAATTTTTGACAAATATGAAAATGTATTTATTTAATTTGTTATTTTTTCTGCATTTCAAATCTTATATAAAACCAAATTTTCAGGAAAGCCCAAGTTGATTCCATTTATTTCAGTGTATATATTAATTATAAATTCCCATATTATTACTAAGTTATTTATTTATTATATATATTTTTTTATTTTCATATATTCTTGTCTTCAATTTTGCATCAAAAGTGATTCAGAAAAGAATTTTTTTAAATTCTCTATTGCAGTTAGAGCATTTGCTTCAAAGCCAACAAACTCTAAGCAATTGGCGTTATGGCTGTAAACGAATTCGTTCAATAGAGAAATGGCGAAGTACTGCGGACTGAACTAATTACCTGTATAGATGTAGCTTCTTTGGTCTACATATTTATGCTCATATTTAAGCTTATTAATTTTCATATAATTCCATATATATTTCGATTCGGAACGGCTGTGACTTTAACATTTAAAAACAGTTTGGCGCTTATCGAAAATTGTAAAGCAATTAAAAATCATGGCTCATCACCTGCCGCTGCCGCTGCCGCTGCCGCTGCCGCTGCGGCTGCATTCTTCGCCTTTAGATGCACCTTTCCACATAGTTTACAGTTTTTTCTTAGTCGCTCGTCCTGAACGCTGTCCCCTTCATATTCTCTGCTGCCTCTCTCGCTGCTAGCTCATCCTTGCTCGCTTGGTCGCCTCTGCTGCTGCTGCTGCTGCTTCTGCTGCTGTTGCCGCTGCTTAGTTATTTCCAGTTTATGGCGCTGTGGCCCACACACCTGCCTAGGTTACGCCTGACAAGAAAACGCGGGCACACTTCGAGCAACTGGCAACAGCATTTAACGATCCTGTTCCGATCAGTTCCTTTTTCTTGTCGTTTGGCGCAATTTCCTTGGACGCCTTTGCATGCATTTAAAGGACATGTGCACGCCATTACAACAGTTAACTGAAGATCGGGAGACACCCCCGAGGACATTCCAAGACACGAGCGTGCCACAAGCCGCAATAGCTCAAGCGAAGCATGCCATAGACACATGCATAAGACCCCATATATAGGCTATATAGCTCTGTACCTATAGTCAGCGCTATATCAGCCCCGATAGTCATTCATTATTATAGCTACGATGAGGGCTGTTGGTTGGCTGGTTGGCTGGCTGGCAGATCGCCCTCGATGCGCTTCAGAGCGCGAGGGTTCGCATCGAGGGTTAGCGGTAGCCGCAACCGCCTGGCCTTTTGTAACGGATTCACCTTATGCCAGACGCGTGCTCATCCATCATCGTTTGATATGCGCAGTCGCAAGCGGCACAGGTAACAACAATAACAACAATAACAACAACAACAATAAGAGCACCTAGAGCAACTGTGTAAATCGCATAGCGTATTCCATTTTCCATTTTCTATTACTCTTTCCATTTGTATCGGCCCCATATATGACGGCGACACATTCCCAGTTACACCCTCAGCTTTGTTTGCATTGCATTCTCCTCTCTCTCTCTCTCGCTCTCTCGCCCTCTCTCTGGCTCTTTGCCAAACAAAAACAAATCCCACGTTGGCTTCTGTTTCTGCTGTTTCGCTGCGCCGAATGCCTTTACACTTGGTCGCTTGGCTCGTGGCGCAGCGCAGTGCTCGTCGCTGATTGGCCGAGCTCGCCGATGGGCGTCGACTGCGCGTGCTGCTCACCCCGCTGCCCGGGCAAGCAAGCAAGCAAACGGGTTTGTCACTGTGTGCTGTCCGTGTGCAGCGCTGTCGGGCTCTCTTGCCTTACAACTTGCTGCGTGGTGAAGTTGAGTTGCAGAGCTTGGCCGAAACCGTTAGTTCAATTGTATTTGATTTGGGTGTGTGTGTCTGCACAGAAAGCGCCAATTGGCTGTCTGATATCTAACGGTTTGTAATAAGAATTCTGCGAGCTTTCTGACTTGCCTTTGACTTTTGCTTTGATTTACAACTTCATATGAAACAAATATGTTAAATACTCAATTTAAGCCTTAGACTTCTTTTTTTTTACAGAATTAGCTCATTTTCAATTATTACCAATTTTTTTTATCGAACTTCTTAATCTGTAATAATAAATAATAAATTAAACTCAAATTAATTTTCGATTTAAAATTTTATTTTTAGTTTCATAATATTTTGAATAACAGGGATTAATTTAGAATGCTAACTTTTGTGTAAAATACAGTGAAATAAAAGCTAATTTCTTTTTTTCATATTTTAATTTTTCATATTTTCATATATTATTTAAATATATATATTGAAATATATAGAATTTATATTTTCATTTCGGAACTTTTATCAAAAGTAGTAAAAAACATGGATATTCAGTTAGAAAAATTATAATAAATAATAATAATAATAATACAATTTTAAATATATTTTTAAAGGATTATTTTACATCTTAGTTCCATAAATAAATTTTTGTCATTACCAGTTGCAGTTGCAGCTTTCCCTTAACGTCAATTCGAGCCTTTGCAATTCGCTTCCAGGCTGCGTTTGCTTCTGTTCTACGCACCGGCAATCTTCACTGATTTATCGTACAATCTGCCGTCATCTTTTAAGTGGGCAACCATTTAAGTGTATTCTATTTGTCTCACAGTGGGTGCTAGCAGTTGGCTGCATACAACGAAAATTCTTAACAACAAATCAGACGGAAATCTGTAATAAATTTATTATTATGTAGATGTGCGCCGGACTAACAAATGCAGAAAGCTAAAAGGCAGCAACAACAACAAAAACAGTAGCAAGCAGGAGGCGCTGGCTACTGGTTATGAGCACGACGAGAAGGAACCCGGTCCGAACTAAATGGATGCTGATGCTATTGCTGTTGCTATTGCAGTTGCTATTGCTGTTGGCGGCTTGCACATGCAGCAGTCGGTTCATATCGTGCAGATTGTTGGCAATTATTAAAATGATAATTGCACAAATCTGGCTATCAATTGACGACCATCGAAGACCTTAGACCAAAGCGAGACCAAAAACGAGCGAAAGCCGCAAAACAAAGCAGCTTCACAGACGTACATAGATCCAAAACGCATGCGCAGCTCCAGCCCCCAGTCTCAGCTTCAGTTTCAGCTTTGGCTCTGCAGGCAGCCGAAACCCCAACTACAGCGTGGACCAGGTCTGGCTGCTGCTGCGGCTGTTGGCTGTTGGCTGTTGGCTGTTGGTCTGCGTCTTATCATGTGGCGTTGGTGCGCGGCTTGCAGCATTTTGCAAACGTTGACAATTTGGTATTAATTTAAGACAACAGCAACAAGCCTCCTGGGCAGCCACAGAGAGCCTTTGGCTAGAGCATGCAGACCCCGACAGTTGTTGCCCACTTGGCCAGAGTCGCTAGCAACAAGACGGACATTTACATGCTGCTCCCTCTTTCTGCTCCGCTGCGCCGCTCCACCCGCTCCACCCGCTGAACAAACAATGAAATCTGCGTAGTTTACTGTTGACCCAAGCTGAGTGGGACAGCCGGGCAGTGTGACCAGCTGTGCTTCGAAACGAAATGAGGTTTGGACTACTCTTTAGATGGACGGAAAGTAGGCATACTAAGACAGCGTCTAGGGGAATTAAGAATGATTTTTATTGTTTGTCATTTTTCTTTTTTAGCCTTTTTAACATACTTAAAAAAACACACGCACACACACACATAAATGACAGCTAATGAAATCTAAAACAGTCATTTTTATTTAATTTATTTTTGTTTTCTTGGACGAAATTTTATTTTTGCCACACTAAAAGCAATAAAAAAAAATAAAACAAAATATAATTTTAGAAAACTTAACTTAAACTTAATTTTGTTAGTTTTTTAAATTAATAAGTATTTAAATTAAATTAAAATATTATATACATACACATATATACTTTTTGACATGTTGACTTTATTTTTTTATTATTTATAATTTATATTTATTTTTTCAAACCTGGTCACACTTTGAACATGCTCTACCATTTCAGCTGCGCACAATTATAAAGCAAAAATTGATAAAATTATTGTTGTTGAGCTGGGGAAGAGAGCGAATGGAACTGGGAATACGATGGCGATTAGCGCAAAGCCAAAAGGTTGCTGTTGCCCACTGACCGCTGCGTGGCGACACAGGAGCCGGCGAAAGCTGCTCCACTGCTGGCAGGCACTGTGGCTGTGTGTGGGGCAACTGCGCCCTCAATGCAACGCATGATGAAAATCAGCGACTCGCAATTGGCAACGAGCAGAGGGCTTGGACCTCGATACGAATTGGGATTGGGATTGGGATTTGGCTTTGGATTCGAACTAGGTGGCATCGCATTTCTACTGAAATTTATTTCAATTTCATTTGATATTAATTGCGAATGGGTTTAAGATTGAATTCCAATGTGACCATTTTTGGGCTATGCCTTACAAATGGCCCCGTCGTTCGCACTCGACCTCGCGGGGGCATGTTGTCGATGTTGTTCGGAGCGAGCGAGGTCTTGTTGCGAACGCAGCATTTTGTTTAGTTGTTTGGCTGTTCAACACGCTGGCGCCACAAACAATTTGCTACAAATAAGGCACCGACTAGAGTATTTGGGATTGGAAATGGAATTGGGATTGGGCTTGGGGCTGGAGCTGGGGCTGCCTGGGGCTGGCTGGGGCTGGGACTGAGCCAATTCGCCCGCACAAATCTCTGACAGTTGAACGGTAGCTGCTTGTCGTAATTAGCAGCAACTGCAACTGCAATTGCAATTTGGTTAAAGTTATTTCTTTTGACCATTTTGGTCTGTGCGAAAGTTCAGCCTGGCCAGGCCTGGTCGGGGCTGGCTTCGGTGTGGACTTTCCAAACGGCAACCCACACGCTGACACAATTAAGCCAAACACATGTCGCCGCACGGTCAGATAAGCCATTTATTAACTTTTCACAAGACTCTAAATGATGCCATAATCTCCGCATACGGTTAGACATATGAGAGAGCTTCAGCCTTCCGCAGCTTCAGCAGCACAGCGCAGAGCAGCGCAGGAGATGCAAAGATATAAATAAGAAAGGGTTTACGAGACGGCTGGTCGAATTGTGAAGCACACTAACTCCATTTATTTGAAAAAGGAAAAATAGGAATATATTAAATATTATTTAAAAATAATAGTGTACTTAAAATATTTTAAATAAATATTTATTCAATTCTTTTTTTATGATTCTGCTGTTTTACCTCTTACACTCTCTATATCTTTCTCTCGCACCTACTCACTCAACAATGTATAGAATAAACAGATATATATCTTCTACATCGCACATTCAAATTCGTCTTTCTTTGTTACCTACTTCCTCGCCTTACACTCCCTCTCGATCAAACTCTATGTTGCCCTCTCTGCGTCCTCTTAATATTCTACTCACTTTATATATATATTTACCTCTCTCTCTCTCTTTCTTTCTTTCTCTCTCTCTTTCTATATTTCTCTCTCTAGCTCTCTATCTTTCTTTCTTTCTCTCTCTCTCTTTCTCTCTCTCTCTCTCTCTCTCTCTTCCACTACTTCAAGCTCAATTGAGTATGACATCCTCATCTTCATCTATAGCCTAGTCTATCCTTTTCTCTGTCTATCTCTCTCTCCCTTTGTCTCTCGCCCTCTTTCTCTCTCTCCCATCCTCTCTAATCTCATCTTAGCACGTTGCAAACCTTCTGATCAATTCAATATACTCTTCACACTCACATCAAATGCCTTTTGAACTGCTGTTTGGGGGGTAGCTCGATGCTGTAAGCTCGAAGGAGCGCCGCTGCCGCCGTTTGACAATCCCAAGTACCCAAGTCCAGGCCCAACAATTGAACTGCAATAAAACAATTTACCCAATATAGCGCAGCCCAAGAGCAATCGCAGTGCCAACTAGCTGGGATAGCTAAGCCAGCTAGTAGCTAGCTAGCTAGCTGGGCTCCTGAGCCGGGGCAAGCTCTCTGCACATTTATCATTGAAATGTGGCGTGCGGCTTTACGCAGCGTCGACTGCGGCGTCGGCGGCTTTGCGGCACCAAAACGAGACCCGATCAGAGCTTCTTGACTTGGCGGTCGCTTTGCATATGCCCAAGCAAACAACAACAACACCAACAAGCACACAGAGTACAAGATCAAGTCCGAGGCGAAGTCCCACTACTGCTAGCAGCAGTCAGTGCTCTGCCCTGTCTCAATCTCCGGCTGGGCGGGCGATAAACTAGGCGCTCGTTGCATTGCCAATCGCGTAAGTCAGTGTCAGCGATGCCCATACAAAATCAATTCATTGAACTGAACAGATTTCTCTCCCCCCTTTCAGCTCATCTCCACGAGAGAGAGAGAGAAAGAGAAAGAGAGAAAAAGAGGGAGTTGCTCGCATCGTCATAACAATTGCGACTGTTTCGTAATTTGCATACGCTTTGGCTGCTGCGACAAAGGCTCTCATAATTGCTTGATTTAGCGGCCCATTCATGGGACGTGGCGCCAGAGGCATCCGTTCTACGCTTTCTTTGTTGCCTGCGTGTAAATTGCAAAGCAGCAGGAGTAGCCGTAGAACCTGAACCTGACTCTTACCACGTGCGGGCGGCTGGCTCTGTCTCAGTTGTGTCGTGTAAATTGCCAACCAATTCATAAATGTCAACGCGTGTTGCCCAAACGCCAACAGCCAACAGCCAACAGCTAACAGCCAAGAGCCAAGAGCGAGAGAGGTGGGAGTAAATGGGAGTGCAGTTGCTGGCTTGATTTATGGGCCAGCTCTGGTTGCATCTATGCCAATTAGAACTGTCGGCGGTGCAAGACGTTTGTTCTGCTCAGCTAAGCTGTTAGATAATACAACAAAAGCCTCGGATTGTCGGAAGGTAAATATGTGTGAAAGAGATAAATACATATGGAAATTAGTAATAATTTTGTATGCGAACTTAAATAGATTTACATAATTATATATATGAATATATAATTGTATGAAAATATTTATCCAAACTATATTGGAAAATCTAAACTCTATATTTCACATTAAATGTTGTTATAACAAATAATATTAATATGATATTTGCCTTGTATTGCTATATCTCTTTCTTTTAATAATTCTGATTTAAATTTAATTCCGATCAATTTAATCCTAAAAATTAAAACAAAAATTAAATTATATTTTTTAATTTAAAATGAGGCAGAGCAAATAATTAATATTGAATTATAAACATATATTATACATTTTTAATAATAATTAATTTAAAATAAAATAGCTGAGGATTTGGCTTTTTTCTATTCTCAAGCTGACAACTTATCAAAACTCATTTAATGTTTAGCTAAAAAATTATAATGAAATCAATAATAAAAGAATTTGTCCACTTATATTAAATATTTATATAAACAGCATTCTTAAAATATTTTAATACCTTAGCAAAAATTAAATAACTTAATTGAAAGAAAAATGACAATATATATATTTTTTTTTTTTTGTAATAGCCTTACCATAAACAATAAAGTAATATATGTATATTAAAAAATTATTTACCAGTAAAATAAAGTTCATGATCAGCTTCAAAATTATATTCCCAGCTGATGTTTTGACAAGGCAGTGGATGGAGTAGCCAATCATTCAGCGTACTTTAAATTAATCAATAAGAATATAATCTACCCTGTCGCCCATATGGCATAATGAATACAGAAATTTCAGGCAATATACTGGACCTAAGTGCTCATAGCTGCTGCTGTTCTTGCTGTTGATCTACCACATCTCATCGATGGCTTTTGGCGTTCACGTCAATTATAGCATTATTTCATTGATGCCTCGAACTGTCCGCAGTCTGATCACAATATTTGCATAAGCCCGAATTACAGTTGCTGCAAAAGATATCAAAAGAGCAAAAAACTATATGCACATACACATATATATATATATATGTATTTATAAGAAGTAGACAAAAACTGGTCAAGCAGACAAACAAAAGGCAGCAGCAGAGGCAACAGCAGCAGCAGCACCAGCGGCAGCGGCGTCATGTGTTGGCCAGAGCTCAACTAGAAGTCAGGGCCCTCTCTCAACGACGACAGCAGGCACGCGCCCTCAGCCAGGTATACAAAGGCGGCAACAAGAGCAACAAAGAAGAAGCAGCAGAAGTGGCAAGCCGAGGTAGCTGGAAAAAAAGGACTCGCAAATGCAACTGTTGAGCCGCGTCAAGCTGAGCTGAGGGTGAATAACCCAGTGGCGGAATCTCTAGAATGAAAGCCTTGCAGCCAACAATTTTGGCAGGAAGAAAAGAAAAACATTATGAGATGCTATCTAATGTCTATCTGGTTCGCTCAGCTCTTTCGATCAAATTACAGTTCCGGCCTGGTCAAAGATTGGCATTTAGTTCCGCTAAGCGCATGGGGAGCCAATGCTGCTGCTGCTGCTGCTGCTGCTTCTCCTGCTCCTGCTCCTGCTGATGATCTGTATTGGGGAGCCTAATGATTTGACCATTTGCCAGTTGCAGTGGACTGCGATGGCGACGGCGACGGCGACTGCGACAAAGACTCCGACTGAGACTTTGGCTGAGACTGCGACTGTGACTGTGCAACATATGGCATTCGATTTTTGTTGCGGCTTCAGCACAACTGACGCAGGATACGCAGCAACTGAGCTACCTACAACTTCCTTTAACAGAAAATTAAACTGCATGCGCATGCGCTCGCACACACACACGCATGTATTGTGTGTGCAGCTCCAACTGCAGGAGATCAATCAAAAATTGGTACAACCCTCGTATGACTGGCCTAGCAGGACATTTGCGAGGCGCGCATCTACTACGCAGGAGCAGCGACTGCAGAGACAGACCCACTTGACTTGCACTGCATGGCTATATCCTCTTCGCCTTATGCGCAACTCCTGTGTGTGTGTGTGTGTGTGTGTGTGTGTGAGTAGCTGTGTGTATGTGTGCTTGTGTGTGAGCTGCACCTGCTTCAGCAGCAGCAGGACGCGCGCGACTTTTGACCGCAATCGCATATAAAAACAAGTACAAATGCTGCAAGTGGGTGTTATTGACTGTTCGAATACCCGTTCGAAATTGAATCATTGAATGGCATTTTTTTTTTAAATATTTTTTTCTATAATTATTTGTGTTTTAGCTGTGTCAATCTCAACAGCACAATTATTTGTTCTATGTAGCCCTAAAAATAATAAAATAGGTTAAAGAGCTTTTCTACTTTTTATTCTAAATATATTGTTATATTATTCTTCTTATGTTTCATAATAAAAGTGCGGGATCCTTCTTTTTTTTTAGGTTTTTTGTTAAGGAAAAATAATTTATCCTAACGCTCGTAGATATATATTTTAGGTTGTATAATTTATCAATCCTACCTATATTCCTAACTATAAATTTGAAGTCTCTAATTTCGCACACTCACCGAAGCGCATTGCTCTTAAACCGATATACTCACTTTTCACAGAGCGAACGAGCATGGCAACAACAACAACGACAACAACAACGAGTTGACTAAAAGCAAAGGCCGCTTACAACAGCTGGGGGTCGAAATCGTCAGCATTTAACTGTTAAGCTTGGCGCGCTTACAGGATCTGTGCACCGTTTGGCTGTTTACCTGTTGCCTGTTTACCTGTTGGCCAATTGCTCGTGCCAAAGCAAACCGCAAATCCCGAAAGCCCAAAAACTCAATCCGAGTGGTGTATACACAGCTCTCCCTGTCTCTCTCTCTCTCTCTGTCTCTCTCTGCTGCTGCTCCTGCTCGTTATCCTGCGCAAAACAACTTTCGTTTATTTTAATTTAGCTTGCGGTCCTCTGGCTGAGGGTGAACTCGGTGCATTCACAGTCAGCGTCAGCGGCAGCGGCAGCGGCAGAGAGCGAACAGTTACGGGCACAGTTTGTGGCACAGCTTGTGCCAGCCACCACAGCCTGCTGCAATCTGACGGCCTGCTGCATTTAATAACTGTTTTCGTTTTTGTTGCCAACTTTTGTGGCCCCCGAGTGCGCACGATTGCCACCACGTGCCACTTTTGCAGCTTGCCACATTATGCGGCAGCGATTGCCTTTGCCTCCTGCTCTCTGGCTTATCACATTAAACGACGCGTCTCGAAACTTAATTAATGTTTATTTATTTTAACGAGGCCTCTCAGCTCCTGGCCTAAAGC
Source organism: Drosophila mayaguana (assembly GCA_037075325.1). NCBI lineage: Eukaryota > Metazoa > Arthropoda > Insecta > Diptera > Drosophilidae > Drosophila > Drosophila mayaguana. The sequence continues at coordinate 121,940 of JBAMCG010000025.1, read as the reverse complement.
TCAAAGCTCACGTCTCGCTCACTTGAGCTGATCGAAGGCTTGGCGCAGCATCTGATTACAAAGCGCCGCAAAGGGATTTATTTCCACTAGCTGCAAATATATATACATATTTATATATTTATATATGTATATATAAATATGAAATAATCTGAATTTATAGCTGCTTAAGTGTTTCACTCACCTGCTCTCGTGCAAATTTACTGCCCAACTTAGCTGCGGCTTCGAAGTCCGCACGAGCTGCATCCAAATTTTCTAGCTTTCGATGCAAGACACCGCGTTGGCAGTGGGCGTGGCATTTGGTGCGTGCCTGCTTCTCAGTTGCGAGCTCCAGAGCGCGATTTAGATCGCTAAGCGCTTCTACCGAGGTGGAAAACATTGGGGAATTGGGATGAGGTTACTCAGTTTGAAATAGTAGTGGAAGTTAAAACAGAAGATGTAATAGTAGTAGTAATAGTAGTAGTATAGTAGTAATTCGACTATTAGTAGTAGCAGTATTGTAGCAGCACTAATTGTAGTAGCTTTACTAGTAGCAATAGTTATAATAGTAATGACAATGTTAGTAGGAGTGAAAGTAGTAGTAGTAGGAATAATGAATAGTATTAGTAAAAACAATAGTAGTAATACTATTAATAAAATATAGTAGTAGAATAGTAGTAGTAGTATAATAATAGCAAAAGTAGTCGTTAAAGCACGAATAATAAATGATGAATAGCGGTAGCAAATAGTAGTAGCTCTAATAAAAGTAGTAGAATACTTGTTCCAAATAGTAGTATCACTAATAAAAGTACTAGAAATAGTACTAGTCAATAATGGTAGTAGTAATAATACTATAATTTGCTATTAAAATAGTAGTCATTGTATTAACTAAGCAGCCGATATAGAAGGTGCAACTATCAACGTGCTAGCAACGCCAGAAGCTTTAGCAATTCAGTATTAGGGCTTTCAAACTTAACGTATGCGGCTGCACTGCTTAGCCTGGTTAACAATCAGTATACGCACTGCTTTGTCAACATACTAAAAATCACTGTTGAAGCTCGATGATTGGTTGTAGTCTCGGCTAAGTTGAGTTAAAATGAGAAACAAGTAAAATACCAAATACTAAATTGTGGTATTTATTCGTTACGCTAACAATTTTTATAAATTTATGGTATTTGATTTAATTTACGCTGATATTTATGATATATTATTTTGTGATATTTATAAAATTTCCGTTTATATATATTTTCATATACATATATTTTTGTGAGTGGAAAAGGAAATTGTCAATTTTGTTAATTTTGCAAACATTATTTAATGACGGCGCAAGCAGCGAAAGTTGTTTTTTAGTTTGCCCAAATCTAATTTACATAAAACTCAAATTAGTTCATTTGTCGCAGGACCTGGCACTGCCTTCGCTTCCAGCTGCTGCCACAAGGGCAGTTCGCTAAGCGCTGCACGCTTGTAATTTCAACGCGAATGCACTCTGTATTAGACTTGTAAATGTAACATTCATTGTATATCCCGTTTGATTTGTGATATTTATCCAGGACTGTCGCATATCTAATATTAAGTCTCTTTCTCCCTTACCTTCATCTCGCTTTGCCAAACGCAGGGCTTGCGCTCGATTGTTGAATATGGAGGCCCGCTTCATTAAATGTGAAGCCTTCTCAAATGCCAGCAGCGCCTGCTCCAATTCCCCACGCTCTGCCAGTCTCACCGCCTCCAGCTCCAGCTCTCGAGAGGCCGGCAGGAACGGTGAATCGGGCTGCTCATCGAGCAGCTCCATTTCGGCTTGGATTTCCACATTGTGAGCGCCGACGCCGCTCAGCTCTAGAGGATTGAATATGGAATCCAATACCTGTTGATCATGTGGACTTAGCTTGAGCTTGGCCTGCGGCATGCCTGAAACTTCTTCCACTTGTTATCGTCTTTGAAACTCAACTAGAAATGAAATCAAAACGAAATCAAAACAAAATAATCTAAGCTATGCAAAGCAGCTTGCTTAACCGGTTCAAATTGCGACTATTGCCAAGGCGTACACTGCAAGAAACTGGATTGTGGTTTATAAAAAAACGTTTTGTTTTTATTTTTCATTTTCTTTGCTGTTTTCTTCTTTGTTTTTTTTTTTGTTTTGTTTTTTGTTTCTTTTTTCTTTTATGTATATGTAAATACCAAGGACAATATCATTTGCTTACTCTTGTTTTTGCAATTATTTAATTAATAATAATATAATAATAAATCAGCGATACATACGCATATATATATATATATATATATACATATGTGAATATAAATATATATATATGCATATATAATAATGTCAATTGTTGCTATGCTAATGCGCTTTACTTTGCTTTTAATTTTGATAAATACAATCATATATATATTTTTGTATATATATGTATATATAATATTATTAATAGTTTGTCAATAAATGTTTAAATGTTTAACTTTATGCACTGCTCAAAAAGTTTCCGCCATCTCTTTACAATATACACAACAGAAATAATTGTTATAGACTATTTTCCGTTCTTACTATATATGCAGCTTGATTTATGACTGGTGTTTGGGTTCTATGTTGACAATAAAATAACTGTAAAACTGACGTATAGAGTATATCTCGCATTGAAAGAGATATATATGTATTCACATATATATAAAATAAATATAATGTATGAATATATATATATGTATATAGAAAAGCTGCAATTTGCTCTTAAAAAGCTATGCCTAATAGAATTCGAGTTTCTTTTCATTCATATATATAGTTCTTCAATATATGCATTAAGGGAAATACAAAAGGCAATCTAAAAAAAATAATAGGAAATACTAGAAAGCATTTCTAATAAACTTTCAGTATTCTGAACAATTTTACTGAAAATTTCCCTTTATATTTCCTATCATCGTATATTGATAATTTCCTCTTTGAATTTCTAAATTGAACTACAAATTTCATATTATATAAGCCGTTAAATTAAATATCCTTTTAGATTTCGCTCGCAATATTTTCATTTTTATTGAATGCAAATCAAAAATTAGAATTCTCTTTCCTTAAGTTTTCCTTCATTATTATAAACTGAACATTTTTATATTTTCTGTTGTTTTTCTCTTTGACTTTAATGATCCTTTTGTATTTCCCTTCGAATTTAAAGTTGTTTAGCGTACCCTATTTAATTCCCTTTTGTACCTCCCTTCAAATTTCCTCTTGTATTTCCCTTTATTTGTTTTAGTTGCTTTAGTATTGCAAACGGTGCCTGGTTTTCGTGATATATATAGATATATATATATATTTATTTATTTATATATGTATATGGGGGTATGTATGATAAAAATATAAAAGTGAGCATTGATTTTTTGTTTTGTTGTTTTTCCATTGTATTTCTATATGTATATATGTATGTATATATATTGCAGATATATAACTGTTGTCTTGTTATGTACTAGGTGGCACAGTTGTTGTTGTTGTTGTTTGTAGTTGATATATAACGATAATAACTGATTAAACAAACGTAAAGGCGAGATCCGTACAAATCATATAGTATAATATATATATATATATTCAATATTTTGTTATTCTGCTTCTTCTTCTTCGGTTGCTTAGAGTTTGAAGAGATATTGAAGAGATTGTTTTTTGTACACATTTATCTACAGCTGTTCATTTGTCTTTTATTTATTTATATATATATTATGCAATTGTTATTTTATATTCATTTAATTTATTTATTTAAAAGTCTAGCTCAATCTTTTTTATACAACAAATTTAATATCAACTAGTATACGCTATTGCTATTTACGATATTGGTATTTCGTTTGTCTTTGTTTTTTTTTTTAATGGTATTTATAAGCTGTTTTCCCTTTTCTTTTTTTTTTTTTTTTTTGTAATTATGATTAAATGCCTTTTACCCTTTAGCATAGCATAAGCGCTTATGTCTCAACTAACTATATATATATATATATCTATATATGTGTGTCTATATATATAGTAGCTGCTTCAACTCGATCTCGTATTGTTCTCCGTGTGTTTAAATATGTTTCGGAAATTGAAATTGTTGTTGGCTTCTTCGCTTTTGGTTGCTTCAAATTGCTTTTCATTGTCGTTACGTTAGATATACATATGCATATATAAATATATACATGTCTGTATGTATGTATGTATGGTTAGTATACGAATATGTTCTATATGCATTATATGTATAGCGTGTTATGTAAGTATTTATATTTGTGAATTAGGTTTTAAGTTAAGATTAAGTAAGCCTTTCTTTAATCAGCATTTGCTGCAATTTACAAACGAACTGCGAATACACGATATCGTTTCACGCATAAACGTAGCCCAAATAATGTTAACAAGGTTTTAGTTTTGCATTTCAAGTTCACTTTTACCAATTTAAATTTAAAGTTAATTTTTGCTCTTTTTTTTTTTTTTTTTTTTTTTTGAGTACAATTTGGAATTTTGAATTTCAGATTTAGAAATCGTTAATTTTGTTAATAGTTTTTCTTTACACGAACAATTTATTTTTAATTTGGTTTTCTTTTTAATAATAGTTTACTAACAATAACTAACTTTGTAGTTTTTTAGATTTGTTTTTTTTTTTTTTTTTGTTTCTTTTATATAATTTTAGTTAAACTAAGATTAACGTACAGCAAAGCGTTATTACATAATAGTCAACAAAAGTACAATTACGATATAATTCAACATTTCTTTTCTTTGTTTTCTCTATCATTTCCTGCTCCGTTTCGCTCACTAAACATATATAGATAGATATAGAGTGTGAGTAAGAGAGAGGTATAGCAGTAACCAAGGCATAATCATATATATATATATATATATATATATATATATATATGCTCTTTATAAGAACTAGACACAAAGCTAACTCAATGAGTTCTTCACGAATTGATCATACGACATTCAGATTTCAATGCACACACAACGAACAAAATTTGAAAAGCATTTTTTCTTGACTTTCTTTTTTGTTTTGTTTGCCAAAAATGATGTGAGTAAAGAGAAAGAGAGAGAAAAAGGTTGGCGAAAAATTTTGCATAATTTTCTTTGCTTAATAAAAAGTAGCTTTTTTCTTTAGTTTTAGTTTTAGTTTAGTATTTTTGTTTTTCTTTTTGTTCTTGCTAATATTTTACAATAAATATAAATATATATGTGTATATATATATATATATATATCTTTATATATATAGTACTTGCACAGAAAGTTGTTGAGTCGTGCTTTCGGGTAGTTAGTTTTTGTTGTTGTTTCTTTTAGTTTTTGCTCTTTATCGCGCCCTGTCGGCCTTTTACATCGTTTTAACTTTTACTTAATGCCAATCAACCTCAAATTTTAAGCGTTCGTTTTTCTCTACTGCATATTCTGCTGGTAAATGGTATTAAATTGTTTTCTAGTTGTTTAATGGTAGAGTAGCGTAGCTTTTCCTTTTTGTTTTTTGTTGTATTTTATAATTCGTTTACCGTTTTTTCTTTTTCTTTCGGTTTTGCCTTGTGGTTATTTGTTTTGGTGAGAGGAATACATTTTTGCAGCTGTTGTTTTTGTCGTTTAAAACATTTAACAAACATTCAAAAAGAGTGTGCAGTGTGCAGTTAAAATTGTACTAATAACGGTTGTTTTTCTGTTAGTTTAAATTTTGCGCCTTTCTTGTGGTATTTTAGTTTTGTTTTTTGTTTTTTGTTTTTTTTTTTCTGATAAGTATTTGTTTCGCTAAATTTTATTTAGTAGGTGTAAGTGGAGCGCTGCACTGCTTGCAGTGCTGCTCTGCTGTACTGCATTATCGACACTTCGCCTTGCTTGGGTATATTTGGGTATTTTGTACACATGTGTGTGTGTGTGGGAGAGTGACTGTTGTGTATGTGTGTGAGTGAGTATTACGATTATTTTTTACAAATTATTTGCTTTGGTGGGCTTAATACTTGTTCATGTTGTTGTTGTTGTTGCTGTAGCTGTTAATTACATAGAGTGAAGCATTACGCATGTGTGTGTGTGTCTGTGTGTGTGCGTGTGTGGATCTGTGCGCGTGTGTAACAAAAGCTGATCTTGTTTTTGTGTCGCTTGTTTGCTTTTTACAATGCTCTGTGACTGTTTGCTCTGCTTCTTCTTGCGTAATTAATGTGTTCTTACGGTTAAGGGATTTTAATTATAACATTTTTTTAAGCTCTGGTTTCTTCATCTTATTTAATTTAATATTTGCCATATTTTTGTTATTTTATATATATTTCTTTTTTGGGTTGGGTTTGTGGATATTTCGTATATATATTTTTTTTTTGCATTTTCATTTAATTTTTTTTTTTTTGTGAAATTAAATATGGTTTCATTTAGTTTAAATAATTGTTTAACGACTAACCATTTAGACTAAGTTGCTCGTTCATAATCATAATATCATAAATACATAATACACATTTAGCTTGTTTCATAGTTACAGCTTTAGATAAGTTTTTTCTCAGATTTTTAGAAGTCCTAAGTTCTGTTACGGGCTCTACTTTTCAGGGTTTCACTAGGTAAAACGCTAGCTCTATGGGGTAAGAGAGTTTGCCAGAGGAAAGCGCGAGAGGAGAGCTGCTACATAATTTTTTTATTTTTTATTTTTATATAATTTTCTTTTTGGCAGTGAAGATTGATATCGAAATCAATAAAGGATTAAATTAAAATTTTAAATTTTAGATTCAATAAAATTAAATAAATATTTTTAAATTAATTTGCAAAGTAAATTTGGATATGTATTTCAAAGGAGGTTTTTGGTCAGAAGTCAATCAAATTATTCAATAATTGTGTTTTTTATATATATAATTTTTTTTTTTCATGCAGCAGCTCTTGGAAAGAATATAGCATAAACAATAGCCATGGGAAATTGTTGTTAACAAGAAACTTGGGAAATTTGTTAACAAGAGCTCATACAACAACATTGAATTGCATATTTGTTAACAGCATATCCAAAAATGTCCCATTTTTTGGGCTTTTTTTTTGTCTTTTTCGGTAAGTTGGTGTAGAGAGGCGTGCGTGTTAGAGGGAGAGAGAGAGAGAGCGAGAGAGACAGATATTAGCATTTGGGATATTTGTTAGCACAATTTAACTGTTAACTGTTGAAAGCTGTTTTTAAGAATGTTCCAAAATTGTTCCAATTTAGTTTCTGCTGTTGCTGTTGCTGTTGCTGTTTTAGAGTTTATTTTAGCTGTTGTTGTTTTCTTCACTGGTAAACGGAATTATTATGATTCTTGTAGCTGTTGCTGTTGTAGCGCTGCTGCGACTGCTGCTGTTGATAATGATAATGCGACGATGACTGCTGCTGCTGCTGTTGATAATGATAATGATCTTCGTGCTGATCGCGATGATGTGGGTGTGTCATGTGTCCGTGTCCATGGGAATGCTGTTGGTGATCGTATTGATATTCGCGTTCACGATGCTCCCGCTGTTCGCGCAGCTGTTGCTGCCGATGGTGTTGCTCCCGTTGCTGTTGCTGTTGCTGTTGTCGTGTTGGTGTCTGCTGTTGTTGCTCGCTAGTGGGCGTGGTATGCTGCTGCTGCTGCTGCTGCTGCTGCTTCTGCTGCTGCTGCTCACGTGTGGGCGTTGCCTCTCGCGATGCTTTCGTTGGTGTATTGGTGTTGCTCACATGTTGTTGTTTTTGTTGTTGTTGTTGTTGCTGTTTTGATGTGGTTGCAGCCGAAGCTTGTGTTGTTGGTGTGTGTGTCGGTGTGTTGGGATGATAGTTCTGCTGTTGTTGTTGTTGTTGATGATGATGATGATTGTTGAGCGCAGTATTACTGCCGTAGTTGCTGTTGGTGTTGCTGCTGTTGCTGATGTTGTTGCTGTTGCTGTTGCAATGTAGCTCATGAGGCAGTGGCGGTGGATTTTTAGCTTTTGTCAGCGGTATCGGTGTTGGCATTGGTTTTGGCGTCTCCGTTAAATCGATGCCCCATTCATAAAGGAACTCCAACTTCTGTCGTTCCAATGGGTCACTAGCCGGCAGGGCAAGCAAATGTTAGGCTTCTAAAAATATTAACGCTGTTGGCTTCGGTTCCAAATTTGATTTCTTTGCTTCGACAACTAAGAAGGTTATTTCAGCCTTTTCACGATTTGCAAAGCATTCGGCTATCAGTCGCGCAACCTCCTGCAATGTTCAAAAGGGATTTAAATAAATCAATGGAACAATGGGAAATTATAGCTGCTCATCAACAAAGGGAATTCTCTGTTTAATCAGCAAAAAAAACTTCACTAGTTTATAAGCAAGAAATGCAATCTAGTATCCTTCACAGTTTAAATAAACTAGTTCTATTGAGCCGTTCTTCTGTTCTGCTCCCGTTACTCACCTGATGATGTAGACCCTCGACCTTGGTGCCGTCTACCTCCAGTATCAGCTGCCCGACTTCCAAGCCGCCCGCTTCAAATGCCGCACCATTTTCCTGTAGGAATAGCACATCATTGAATATATATTCATAAACATTATCGCTCATCTCTATTAACTCACATGGATATTGATTATCCTAGGAAGCGGATGCTTTGTATTAGCACCACCTTCGATAGCAATACCTAAAATTGGTTTCGTTTTCTTAACTGTAATGTGTAAGTTGCCTCTATGATCAGGTACGACGTTTGGATTGTGTTCATGTTTTTGTTCAGTCGTTGAACCACCGTTCTGCTCAGCTGACAGACGCTGCATGGACTGCATGGAATGAGACATGGAACGAGAGTCAAGCGAAAGGAGCAACAATCAAAATAAATCCAAATCAAATCAGATGGCGGATATAAATGAACTATAGAGATATAAATGGATTTAAGCATAGCATAACTTGCTGTTCAATAGCTGCAAGATATATAAATATGTAGATATTGCCTACATTCACTAATGCTTGGGATTGATTAAGATATGGAGTATAAATATATATATATATATATAGACAAAAATCGTAGGGTGTTTATCAAAGATTAAGATTCATGTTCAGTTGGTGTGTGGAGCAAGCAAAGCTAAGTATTTTGTACTTTGTACAATTTGATAGTAAGTATATGCTAATTGTTTTCAGTGTATGTGGTAGGGCTAAAACCAAACGGAATAGGCTTTTTATCTGATAATCAAAAATATATATATTTCTCGTATATCTGTTGTGTGTCAATGGAGCATGAAATGTTTGTTGACCAAATTGTATAACAAAATTTAAATTGGCTTTGAAAACAAGTTTAACGTGTGTGCATTTGTATGTGTTTCATTTTTTTAAAGTACTAAATCTTATAAATAATTATATAGTATATATAAATATTCTGATTGATTAATTAGAGAGATCATAAAATTGAAATTTAGCAACAATTTTGTTAATCAAACCGCAAACATTCTTTTCTTACTAAGTTTTTTTTATTATTTATTATTTTTATTGTTGTTCTTGTTGGTTGGCATTCTCTGCGTAGTTTTAGTATTTTCAGTATTTATTTATTTGGTATTTTAATGGTCATTTCTATTGTTTTTTCTGATTGTCGCACTCACCTGATGCCTTCGTACACCTTTATCGCCCAGCAAAGTGCCGCCTTCTTCCTTCATATCGAAACTTCTTGAGAGTTTTGTGGCCAACTCCTAATTTTTTTTTTTTTTTTTCAATATTTTTCACATATTTTTGTGGTAAATTTTTTAGCCAAATATTATGCAGAGTGCGCAAAGTTTGTAAAGAATTTTGTTTTGTTTTTGCATTTTTTTTTTTTTACAATAAGTTGAATATAAAATGAAAATTAGAGAAATGTTTGCATAAGAAATTGTTGGTATTTTGTACTAAGAAATTGTTTTGCTAGATAAAATCGATATGGTTCAAGACCTTATATTATATTTTAAAGTCCATGTAAAGTGTTTATATAAATTGATCGGGTATTTTTGATTGTAGACTGGTTTGAGTTTGTTGACTTGCAAACATAGAGAACAGTTGGAAATGTAATTGAATAAAGTATGACAGTTGAATATTGTTATATATATTATATATATAAATATATATATGTACGCAGCTGTAGCTAAGAGTGTGGGGTTGGGGGTGTGAGGGGTGTTGATAGAAATAGCAAATGCAAAAAGCTTATTTGCGTGCTTGAGTTGAGTGAATCGATTGAGAGCTGAAATACTGTGAACATTGTCTTTTATGGGATTTCATTTGAATGCCAATTGCAATCTGAGTTGATTTGCTTAACCTCTGTTTGTTTCATAGATGCGGATGGACTTCATTTATATTGAGGCACTCAATGCGAATTGATTGGGAGGAGGGAGTCTGCCCCAATAACTGGCTCTGCATTGCCATTGCTGCAGTTGCATGGTAGATATATAAACTAGAAATATTTGATTGCTGTCTAATTGATTTTCTTGTTGTAGCAGGCAATAATTAATATTATCTACATATTTATTTAGTATATTTTTTAGTATTTAGTTCAGTTTCAATACAACCATTTAGATTGCTTTTTATATATTTTGCAGTAAATTCACCGTTTTATTAGGAAATTAATTTAGCCAAGCTTAAGAAATATTTAAGGTATTTACTGTAGCATCTTAATGAAATTCATAATATTAACTATGTGTCTATATAGTGGGCAAGTCTTTAGATATAAGTGCAGGACATTTCGCTGTGAAAGGATCTAAACTATGAATAGCAGAAGTTTTTATGGTATATAAATAAGATCTTTGTGTAGATAATCTGCAGACAGTCTCAAATGGCTCTTTAAGGATCAGTAAGTCAATCAGTTAACAATTTTAGCAGTTGCATAGAAAATATGATAATATCTTGATATTATTAATATCTAAAGTCAGTCTGCTTGACGAAAATAAATATATATACATATTTATATTTTATAATAATCCATTAATAACTATAGACTATCGGCTATAGAACGATAAATCCGGGAGGAAATATTGAATATTGTTATCCCACATACAGTACATCATTGCAACAGACATAATCTCAGGTGTATTATCTCAGGTGTATTATACATTTTTAAGACATTTCAATTTCGACAACAGTTATTTACAGCTATCGATTAACTGATCGATAACAATTCAGAGACATACACGTATTATGTGTATAATACAAAACTTTGCTTCTTCTTCTTCATCCTTTGCTAAGCTTAAAATGTAATTAGTGTATATATATGTGTGTGTGTGTCCGTGTCTGAGTGCAATTTATGAAAATGCAAGTGCAGTGTGTGTGTACCAGGTTGTACCATATATATATAGGCCATACAAATGTGTTTAGATATACATATATATATATATTCATAGAGTGTACTAAAAAAACGGCTTGCAAATTGGCGAAATTGGCAGCTAAGACACTTAGATTTTTGATTGGCTAGATTTGCAACAAGACTAATTAATTGGCTAATTTAATTCAAATTTGATTAGAGGGATTATATATATATTTTTGGTTAGAAAGCGCTAACTAAAACTTCAACTTGTATTTTTGATTACAAATGTGATTTATCTAAGGTTTAGAGCTACAACTAGAGAACGTACGTATATATGTGTGTATGTGTGGGTGTAGGTGTGGGTGTGGGTGGAGGGCAGCAGCAGCTAAGGTAAATACAAAAATATAGGGTATATAATACTAGAAACGCAAATGTACAAAAGTATGAAGGAAAGTCGAAAATCTAATTACAGGATATAAATACTACAAAAGAAAATATGAAAAGTTGATGAAGTAGAAATCAATTTCTTTTTTCTTTTCTTTTCTTTTCTTTTCGTTTTTTTTTTTTTTTTTTTTTATTATTTTTGCATGTGTCGATGCTTTGGTTGGGTGGGTTTTCTTGGAGGGTGTTAACAAATTAGGTTGACTCATGCGTAAATGTGCAAATGTATTTTTCAAGCTTTTTCTTGGTTGATTTTTTTTGTTCTTTGGCTTTGTATTTGACCTTTTTTGGCCGCTTTAATTTGCTTTGAGTTTGTTGCTGAACGTGTTGAATTATTTAGATTTTGATTTGGTTTATAGCATTTGTATTTTTGCTGCTGCTTTTTCGTTTTTAATTAACATACATTGACAATTACTAAAAAAAACAAAAACTCACTAGTAACAAAACTTTTTAGGTGCGGACACATGAAAATGAAAAAAATGTTGAAGAAAAATATTTACGTTAATTTTTTTTTCTTCTTTTTTTTTCTAAATGAAGTCAAGTGTGAATGAGCAAGCAATTAGTTGAAATTGAAACAATAAACGAAACGAGACGTGAGACGAGACGAGAGACGCAGGACGAGTGACGAATGACATGATAGAGAGCGAGAGAGAGAGAGAGAGACAGAGCGAGGTGTCGTTGAGATTCGAGAACTAAAGCAAACAATTGCCTACAATTACGTAACATAAAAAGTTTTGTGTGTATGTGTGGGTGACAGTCAAATTGAAATGCAAATTTGATTGAGTTTAAGTTTTATTTAAAGTATTGTTTTTTTTTTTTTTCTTTTTATTTAGTTTTGGTTTAATATTTGCACTCGCATTTTGTGCTAATTCTTGCAAGGCACATACAAAAACAGTTAGTTAGTTAATTGGTTAGTTATTTAGAGACAGAGAGAGAGAGAGAGAGATTTAGTAGACAGAGAGCAAGAGATAGAGAAATATAGTGAGACAGAGCATAAAATAACAGTTTGGCAACAACACTAGATCAGGCTTAAAAGTTTTGATTTATGCGCTGAGAATGCAACGAGATGCAAATTCCAAAAAAGATTCGTTCAAACATTCATTGCATAGAACTGTGGCACAATTCATGTTTTGTGGTTTGTTCATTGTATATTATTATTATTTGATTTTGATTTGGTTTTTGTTTTGTTACAGTTTACAATTCTTTTTTTTTTTTTTTTTTTTTAGTTTTTGTTAGTTTTTGCGTTAAACGAAAAATACATTGGCACTTACAAGAGGTCGTCCCCAATACCATGATTTGACACGTTGTGTTAAACCACCCAAATGTGAACGTAGTCCATCTAAGTAGCCGCCCTGAAATGCACACAAATGAACAAACGAGAACAATTTCGGGGGGAGAACGGGTAAAGGTTAAGAAAGATACAGAGTAGAGTGAGCGAGAGTGAGAGAGATAGAGATAGAGCGTGTATCAAACAGAGAGAACACACAACTCAAATAGAACATTAAACAAAACTCATTGGACTCGAAACAAAAGGGAAACCAAATGAATTTGTAATACACAAACAAACAAATATAAATGTATGTATGTAAGGTGCAAAAAAGAAAGAAAAATAAATGAGAATTGTGATTAAAAAGGAAACGTAACTGAAATTGAATGGGGTTCTGGGGTAACTGTCTTATGTGATATGTTTTTTATTGGAGGGGAGGAACTTCAGCGCCTGCAACTGCGCTCTGTTATACAGTCTAAATAGAAATATATGTATATATATGATTTTATTATAATTTTAAGCTACGTTTTTATACACTTTTTAGCTAGTTAAATACTTATGTTTAATCAGGATTTTACGTGTGTTTTTTCTATATTGATTATATATGTCTAACCTGCATAGAAAGAAGTTTAAAGTGACTATTAAAATGTTGACTATAGTTAATGATTTTTAAGAATACTTTTTAATGCTATAAATTTACTAAAATGTTGATGAATTTTTAGTCATATAATTTATAAATTTCAAATTGTCTAAAAAGGTTCACTGTTTTTTTTTTTTTTTTATGATGAGTTGTTATTGACTAAATTCTAATTTGGGTTTCTAGCTACATTTTGTTCACAAACTCTACGCCTGGCTACAATGTTGCTGGCCCTGCATGTTGCTAAGCCACAGATGTTGCTAAGCTGCAGATGTTGCTCAGCAGCAGATGTTGCTGTCTTTGGTTTCGGTTCGTTGATTTCCTGTTGCATACTTTCGAGGGGCGCGAGGCAAAGCTTTGACTGCAGTTGGCAAATTGTTCGTTTGAGCCACATTTGTATAGCTTAATGTGGACTATTTAATTATTGGCTTTGATTATGTCAGCAATTAAATCGCTCAAGGCAATTCGTATTTCCGCAGCCCATTTGCAACTGCAGCGCCCGATATTACCAACAAACAGTGGGAAATTGTATACGAGTATATATTGTATATATGTGTAGTGGTAGTAGTTGTAGTAGTATTGGTTAAAGTATAATAGCGCTTAATATATTTACAACGCTTGAGCGAAAAGACGTTTTTTAGCATAGCGCAGCAAAAATTAGCCGCTTCCTTATTGTATTTTGTTTGTAATGAAGTTATTTATACTGTGTATGTATGTGTGTGTGTGTATTAATGGCTGTCTTCCATGTGTGTGCTGGTGTATGTGTGTTTAAAATATAGTTTTGAAAAAAGTGCTTAAATTGTAAGAAACGACGATGCAGACAAAAGACGAATGCAAAGCAAACGTCAAGCGCTTACCTGTTCCTGTTTGTTTTTGTATTTCAAGTTCCATCAATCCGCAAGCAGAACGAGAGGGAGAGAGAGGAGAGACAGAGAAAAACGTAGAAACATATATATATAGAAACATATATATGTAGAAACGTATATATATTGAGAAATATTGAGAAATTGAACAACTGTAAAAATGTAAACAATTAGACCCAAAAACAAAAAAAAAAAAAAATAAATAACGAGAAAAGAAAGAGAAAATAAACAGCTAACGAGGCTCATCTCTTTTCAATGCCAAGCGTGGCTTTTGACCATCAACTCCGAACGAACGAACGAACAGCAGCAACAACCAAAAAATAAAAAAAAACTAAAAAAGGCTAAGCAATTGAACACATTTTCTGTTTACGTCATGCAAGAGCAAAACAAAAACGCCGACAAACTGGCAGCAACAACAACGACTGGGGCCAGGCGCAGCTGCAGTGTGTCAGCTGCAGATACAATATCTGATAGATACATGCGGCTGTCTCCTGCTGTTGCCGCTGCAGTTGCTGCAGTCGCTGCTGCTGGCCATTGCTTACAACTAGCAGACATATATACACATATCTAATCTGTGCATATTTATGTACGAAAAATGATATAGTTACGTATAAATATATATACGTATATATATATATAGAGAGAGAGAGAGAGAGATATTTGTGTATTATTTATCTATAATAATTTTTAGCCATAAATATTGACAATCTTTTCAGCAATCTGCACCATTTATAATTGTTGTTGCTGTTATTATTGCTGTTGTTGTTGTTTCTTACGCCTCGCTCTGTGTGTAATTTTTTTTTTTAGGTTTTTTTATTACCAAGCCATAAAAAAAGCAACTGAAACGCAGACAGTCGCAGTGTGACTTGAAGAAAGCCACACGCAAAGTAAGCTACAAAAGATATATTTACAAAACAACTTAAAAACTTGGCGAAGTTATGAAGGCAACTTTTGTATACACTTTTGTTATAAATATGATATATGTATATATAACATATTGAAGCGAGACTTTGTTATGTTATGTGTTGTTATGTTATGTTATGTTATGTGGAAGAGTTGTATGAGTTGAAGAGTTGTCGGACGGCAGGTTCGATCATATTGCGATTGTAAGAAGTGAAAGTAAATACTTTTGGATGGCGTAAGGCAACTCAAGCTGTTGAATGTGGACTCAACTCGAGATGTGCATATGGTAAATTAGACTTATTAAATCAGTTAATATTTATCTGAGATTATTGTGAAATCTTTTAATATAAATCTGAGATTATTGGCGTATGTCTCTCTGCATACTAAGTGTAGAATGCTGGATACTTGGAATACGCGGAACTTGGAATACATGAAACACTTGGAACACTTGGAGTACTTAGAATACTTGGCATACTAGAAATATTTGCAATACTTGGAATGCGCGCTCTAATCTTACTTGGAGCTCTTGAAATGCTTGGAACCCTTGGAATAGTTGGAGTGCTTGGAATACCAGAAACACTTGCAAAACTTGGAAAACTGTGAACTTACTTGGAATACTAGGAACGCTTGGAATAACTGGCCCCTTCTATGCCAACTGTGCAATTTACTATATATAGATATATATACATATATATACCAACTCTAGTTCTGAGTCTCTCAAAACGACTCCCAAAACTCCTATGGCCGCCGCTGCAGTGTATATTTCAAAACAGCGTCGCTGCCGACGTCGACGGCGCAGTCGGCTGCTGTTTTGGCCGCGTCTGCATTTTCAGTTTTTAGTTGCGCGTCGTTGCTCGAAGCGTAAGGTTGGCGGCCCACCGAGACACCGAGACACCGAGACAGCGAGAGACAAAGCTAAAGCTGAGCTAAAAACGAGAGACAAACTCGAGCGGAGCCCCAGAGACAGCAACAGCAGCAGCAGCAGCAGCTACCACGGCTGAGTTCACAGCATTTGGAGAGCTACAAAACGTGCGTATAAATTGCAAATTACGTGTAAATACTAAAAAAAAAAGAGTCTAGCAGAGGTGGAAGCAGCTGAACAGCTAAAGTAGAAACTAACTTGAACAAGTTGTTGGCAGTTGACAAATTTGGCGTCGTTGCCGCTCATTTCGCGCTCTGTTTGCCACAAATTGTTGCATAAACAATAAGCAACAGCAATTGGCAGAAGTTGCCTGGCCGAGCGCGGCAATTGCCATAGGCAATGTCTAGTTGCTGTTGTTGTTGTTATATCATCATTGTGTGAGTTATATATATACATATATAAACATATATAATTTTGTTTCTCTTTGCAACATTTGGCCGCCAGCCTTTTTGCCACACATGTGTCACAATCCCAAAAGGCAGTTGCGGATCTTCAAGCAACGATTTTTTACCCATCATCTTTTTTTTTTTTTTTTTTTTTTTGCCTTTTGCCTTTTGCATTTGCATTCAATTAGCTTCTATTTCTCACCTTCTGCTCGGTTTTTTATGTCTGCTAATTTCTTTTGTTTATGCTCGTTTTTTTCTTGTTTTGCTGTTTTTAATTGCCTGCAGCCAGCGGCTTTTGCCTCAAACAGTCGTAACTTCAACTTCAACTTCAGTTGAAGTTTTGTTTTCTTGCTTATACGTTTTAGTGCCGACTGGTTTCGCAATTAAGTTGCTTTCTGTCTGTGCCTTTGCGCGCTGACGGAAGTCTAGATTCTGTGCATAAAGAAAAAAAAGATCTACGAGCCAAGCCGCTAAACATTTCGACCTAGAAAAGGCAGTCGAAAAAGCCAGCTAAAGGGAAAGCAGTCAGGCTTAGGCTGCAGCACTCGCTGCCAATAAACACAGCTGACTGTGGTTAGCAGGCGACTAAACTTCGTGGGGCAAGTTTTTTAAAATTAATATTTCATTTCAATTTGCGAAACTATTTTTAACTGAATGCGCTTAGAGTCTTAGATCTGGCTAGCATCTTATTTCACAGGTAGAATAATAACAAAAGGAGATTTTTGAATAAAATTGCGATAATTCCTGTGTAACTATTTGCCTTAGATCTGCTGGCTAAATAAGAATAAAAATCTTAAAAATGTAGATAACAAAAAAAGGCTCAATTGCTTCAATTTCTGTTCACCCAAAAACGTTAAAAAAAAACTGTAGTAAAAAACTTTATCAAATATATCTTCATTTATTTTTGGCCTTGAAAACCGTAGTGCAGACCACCCACTCATAGAGTCAATAACCCAGTAAAGTGCACACATACATACACCCATAGAGGCAGCTATATAGAGTCATATATAATAGCAATATAATATATATTTCAGTGCGTAGCTAATGGCAGTTGAGCAACTCGTCAAGTCTCTACGCATTGGGGTCAATGGCATGTGTTGATGTGAAGCTGCCTGAGCTTGGATTTGGTTACAAATCTCAGCACACGCACACAGAAACAGCTATATGCCACATATACTATATAACGACAAGCTGTGTAGTTTGCAAAGTCATAAATTTGATTGATTTTAAATTGTGAGCCCTAAGCGGATTTCGAAAAAGTGCTGACTGAAATACGAAATGAAAAGGAAAAAGGCTAAAATTGAAAAAAAAAGAAGACAAATAAAATAAAAAGCCCAGTTATGGCCGCTAGCTAGAAAAGCCGGCAAAACAGTTAAATGGGGCTGGGCAATTGGACGTCAATTTCATTATGGTTGGCTCTTGGAAAATTCTCTGGCTGCTTGTGAAAGTTAGAGCGTAACGCCAGTCTGAGCTTTTCCAACAAAGAACAAGCTAAGCTTTTTCTTTAGCCATCTAACGTCTGTCTATTAATCTTTTGTAAACAAAAGGTGAGCAGCTAATTCGCTGTCCAATTCACACCATTGTCTGCCCGCAGCCAGATGATCATGCGAACAGCCCATTGTGTCACTCTCTGTATGAATATAAGTGGCCATAATGCCACATGGAGTAGTCCGCGCTCGTTGACCCACAAAAATTATAAGCCTGACAGCTTGTCCGATCGCTAAGCTGCTGTCAAAGCCAAAGCGGCCCAAAGCGCTCATTGAGCAATATGATTAAATATTTATGTTATTGACTTAAGTGGGTCAAAGTTTCAAATCGGGAGCTGAACAGGGAGGGAGCGAGAGAGGGGGAGAGGAAGAGGCAGAGTTGTTGTCAAAGGTTTGCACATTAGCTGAAATGGGGACAGCCAGATAGACCTAAATTTATTATAGCCAACATCAAAAAGTTGCTTTCGCTCTTCATGTAAATGATGGTTTCGTGTGAATCGGGATGGGGACTTATGGATATAGGATAGATGCTGGCTATGACTCATTCTTGTGTGCAATTCATGAGACATAAATATTACGATATTAACATAAAAGTTAAGATATCTTCTTGTAGTTGAAACTGTTAACAGTATCTATATAACTTATTAGACAAGTGTGTATATATATTTAGACAAAACTTCTTTAACTCATTCAAACAGTAAAGCATTTTCTATTTCTCCACGAATGATGTAATATAAGGCATGATGATATAAACTATATATATGCATATATATAAATCAATAGGTTATTTAGCTTATAAATTGCAAAATGCATAGAATATCACTTTAAGTTCGAATGGCCTAAGAAAGATAAATGCATTCTGCTATTCATAAGCTGAATATATATTGATTTTTATTCTCAACCAACAGTTTCTGCCCAAAGGCATTCTATATGAATATACAAACAGCTTGGAAGTGTTTTTCAATATAGAGATGGCATATTTATATATTTATGCCATGGCATGGGCTTACTCAAATTGATCCGCAGCACTTCTCCCTATGAGATCATGTCAAATTATATCCCAAATTATATCCAACTCGTTAGCCAAAAGGGCATTTAATTGACTGCTCAAAGAATTATCTACAATCTGCTGCCTGCTGCTATCGCCCAAACGTTTCGTAGTCAATTAAATCAAACTCTAATCGTTGCCAGCCAGACGTGAATGGCGATCACATAATTAAGTCTGGTCAAAACAAACAGTTAACCAAGAAGTTGAACTTTAAGAGAGCGAGAGAACTTGCAGTGTAAAATCGACGTAACTGTAAACAAAGTGGAAAACCAAGTCAAAGACTTTGACACTGTGCAACACAATTGGACTTCATTAGCAGTCAAAGTTCGGCTGCTGCTCATACTGCTTCTTCTTCTTCTTCTTCTTCTTGCTCGTGTTCTGGGCTAGCAACTGGGTCTATTAAAGTGTGTTGATTATGCCTTTACAGCCATTGACTTTTCGGGCCGGATTTTGGCTGGTTTGTTGTTATTGCTGTCGCTGCTGCTGCTGCTGTTGCTGCTGCTGCTGCTGCTGCTGCTACGTATCAAAATGATTTATTTAACGTCTATTTACATTACATTTTTCGAGTTGCTTCTTTGCCGCTTTCGTAAATGCAGCAACAACAACAACAACAACAACAACTATTTACTTTCCATTTATGTTGCTCGCACGGCCTGCTCTTGACAAAGTTTTGTACCTTATTTAGTACGTTTCTCTAATGACCCACTTTGAGTTTTGGTCTTTCGCCTGGCTTCTGCCTGCTGCCTGCTGCCTGCTGCCTGCCGACTGCTGCTGCCAGCAGACGGACTTGCTGCCGGTTGTAATTTGAACAAAAAGTGAGTGTCGCAGTGCCCAGACATCCACTAAACGCCAACAACAACAAAAAGTTGTTTGTCTGTTTTAGTTGAAATCAAACTGGTTGCGCGCTTGCTCCAGCCGCTCGCTGGTCACCCGTCGAAGTAGTCAAACTCGCCCCCCGAGCCTCCTCCCATCGCCACCTCTTGTCAGCTGTGCACACAGCTTGCCTTCTCACTCTAGCTCTGCCCGGCTCCCCGCTCCCCCGCTCTCTCTCTCTCTCTCCCTCTTTCTTCAGCTGCAACTTGGGCACATTACGTGCCAAATGTCTGCGGACAGAGCTAAAACATTTAGCACACATTGAACTTGCAGTCGAGATGCGTTTTGGTTTGGGACTCGGATTTGGCTTTGGATTGGGATTTGGACGAACGCCTTTTCCGGAAATTATAGCAATTTTCCTGTCTTTTGGCAATGCCTGGCAGTAACAGGCAAACGTTTGTTGTTGTTGTTGTTGTTGTTGCTGTTGTTGCTGTTGCTTTTGTCTTTATATGCAGCCAATTGACTTTCACTTTTCGTGCACTCCTTGCCAAGCTAAAAGCATAATAGCTTTATAATGCAGCCGGTTAGCATCCTCTACAAGTAAAATGTATATATCTAAATGTATATACATATATGTATAGATAAAAGAGCTGCAGCAAACTTTAAATAATGAAAGTAAACGTTCACATTAATTTTTTTTAGTGATGCTTTGGAAATTGAGAAAACTGTTTCGCAAAACTAGAGAATTTGACATTTTAAGTAATTTATTATTTTTTTTATTAATTCTTTTTGCAACGAAAAGTGCTTAAATATGATTTTTTTTTAAATCTCATTAGATATAAAGGAAAATATGTGGCAATAAAATGTATAGAATAGGAAGATAAGTGGGCTCCAGTCTAACTTAGCCGGAATTTGACAAATTGTGCTTGAAAGAAAAGATAAAAATGAATTGGAATAGAAGTTCTGATTATATTATCAGACCTATCTATACATCTATATATCTATCTATCTATTATCTATGATATCTCGATATATATATCTATCAATCTCTCTATCTATCTGTCTATCTATCTATCAATCAATCTCTCTATCTATCCATCTATCTACATATCTATCTATCTATCCATCTATCTATCCATCTATCTATCCATCTATCTATCCATATATCTATATCCGTTTATATATCTTTCTATCTATCTATTTATCTCTATATCTGTCTATCCATCTGCATATCTCTCATTTATTTGTCTGTTTGTCTATCTCTTTATCTATCCATCTATCTGTTTATCCATCTATCTATCCATCTATCCATCTATTTTTCTATCTATCTATCATTCTATCTAGTTATGCATCTCTCTATATCTATCTACATATCTATCATCTATCTAGCTGTCTGTCTATCTATCTATCTGTTTCTCCATTTATCTACCTCTCTCTATATATGTGCACACAAAGCACTTTCATTTCGCATATGTACTAACCGATTTGTTGTCTTGTTTATCTTTAGCTCTGGCAAATTGTTGACAGCAGACACTCGTTTTCACACTCCATAACATTAGCGAGTTGGTTAAACAACAACAACAGCAGCAGCAGCAGCAGCTATAGAAAGAGCTGCAAATCAGGCGATTCATTAAAACAACTTAACAAATCAACAGGCGGGCAAACACAACTGCGGTGGACTGCAGCATGGAGACCTATTTGACCGAGATCAAACAATTGCGCATACCACGCCCGAAATTCGAGCCCAATAGCTGCCATCAGCAGCACCAACATGCGAGCGCGACAACTGCGACACCGCCCCCTCATCATCAGGCACATCATCCGCACCACGCCCACCATCAGTGGCGACACTTTGTGCGCCCCTTTACGCCGCCACGCGACTATCATTTGCCAGTTGTGGGTGGGGCCGCCGCCTGGTCCGCGGCGGACGACAGCGCCACGCACGACACCATGTAGAGGGAGGAACAGAGAGGGGCAGAGCGAGGGGAGAAAGGGTCTGCGGTCTGTTTGAGCTCAATTGGATTGCAATACGTCAATGCATTACACTTCTTATACGCAGAGATACATACATACATGCTATATAGACTATATATAGGAACATAATCCATCAAGAGTTGAAGGCTCTTAGTGCTTAAGTTTAGTGTTTTAGTTATATATATACATAATAAAATTAGTTAATAATAAAGAAACAAAGCTGAAGTGTTTGCATAGAAGTTCTTGAGCTCTGAAAATGTCATTTGGATGGATGGTAAGTATATCTGTAGAGTAATATGCTGAAAGAGATGATAATGAGCTGAATGAAATGATATGTTGAGCTCCTAAATAGGGGGAGCGATGGGGAGAGTGAGCCCCTTTACCTGCCGGAATAAAACTCCAATGTCTTACTCACCGCATCTTGTTCATATTCCGGTAATAGGGTTTCGCTGCCCCGTCGAGTTCTATGCTCATCACAGCCGTATTCCTAAGCCAAACAAGAAGAAGAAGCGGAAAATCAATTTTTGTTTTCTTCTTGTTTTTGTAAGCCAAGTTTTCTTAGCTTGATTAACAGTTCAAAGCCAATTAATCTACTACACTTAGCAGCCAATTAGACAACAGTTAAAAACAAAAACAGTTCGAAAACAAAACAAAATAGAGAGAGAGAGAGAGAACATTAAACAATGGGACAATTAGACATACACGAAAAAACATTAACAATAGTAAATTGACAAAGTTTGGAAATGAAAAGCATAAAATGAATAATAAACAAACTCGAGACAACAGACAACACACAATATAAGGAACGGCTCCAGTAGAGCCGATTTTTAGTACCGAATGTCAATTTTTTGTTTTCTTTCTTATAAATGCAATAAAATTTGATTATTTCTTTGATTGTTTGAGCAGAGAAAGTGAGAAAATGAAGGCGAAGAACTAGCTAAGAGACTTTCAGAGAAACCGAAATTATAAGAATTTTGTTTATTTTGAGAACGCAACGATTTCTGAATCTGATAGAGTGATAAAGAGAGAGAGAGAAAGAGAGAGGGAGAGGGAGAGAGCTAGTCTTGAAAGTCTTTAGCAGTGACAGAGCCAGAATAGAGTTTGCTTGGGACAGATCAGTGAGCTGTGACGCAAATTCCTGACCTGTTGCTGATTGTCTTTGGCTTGCTTGACTTTAAATAGATTTGGTCCCAAATGTTGGTGCTGTAGCAGTTGCTGTTGCTGCTGCTGCTGCTGCTGCTGTTGTTGTTGCTGTTGTTGTAGTTGCTGCTGCTGTTGATGGGGAAGAAGATGCTGATGATGACGCGCACTTCCAACGCCGCCCAGATGACGCAATGAGGTATGATGAGGATAATGTTGTTGTTGTTGTTGTTGTTGTTGTTGTTGTTGTAGTGAAGGTGGCGTTGGTGATGGTGATTGGTTGCTAGCTGCATGTGATGTGGCTGTGGCTGTGGCTGGCTGATAATGCTGTGATCGATGCAATACTGGTCCCGCCGACATGGGCCGATAGGGCAACTGCAGTGCGGGTCTATCAACGGAACGGTTAACGGAATAACAGTTACTGTTCATTACAGGTCATTTCTTGATAGTGAGTCTATTATTTTTTTTTTTTTTTTGTTTAGTTTAGTTTTGTTTAGTTAGTTGTGAGTGCTCAGTGTGTGTTTAGGTACCGTTTATGTATATCCGTTACGGTCATGCCGCCTAGCCCCGAGTCCGACGAGGGACTGCGTCCAGTTGCGGCGCTTACTTCCATGTCGTCAGCTGTTACCTGTTGGGAATGGAATGGAACGAACGTTGTTGTTGCATACGATTCAGAGTCAGAGAACGTGAGTGAAAGAGTGAGACAGTGTGGCAGACAGAGAGTGAGACGGAGAGATAGAGCGAAATATGATATAAAGGGTCTACGGCTAGGCCTTGAATAGTTCTTTAGAGCCAGCTACACAGATAGCGTGTGTGTGTGAGAGAGAGAGAGTCGCAAAAAGCGAGCGAGAGAGATAGAGAGAGTAAGGTGATCAGTGCATTTGTTGAATGCATATACAGATACATATATATATATATATAGATGTAGATATATATTTATATATGTATATATACACACAACTTTGTTCCGTTAGGTGCCTAGTTATGTCTTAAGCAGAGTTTTGGGTGAGTTATCGGTGACGGCTGTTTGGGTATATTACATATATATAGTATTATAGGTGCGATATAGTTACTTATATAGCTGAATAATACATGATACAAAATTTCATTTCAGTACAATCGATTTGGTTACTTAGTTAACTAAACCTAACCAATGAACGGCGACCGTTATCGATCTTGCTGTGCTATCGATAAATGGAGCGCGCGCAGGGCACAGCGATTACCTGTACCTGCTACTTAGGCCTAGAAGAAAAAAGAATTTGTGTGCAACTACAAAAACTGCATGGTTTAACGCTTTTATTATTGTATTTTCAATGTTTTTCATTTTGCTTTTCTTTTATTTTGTAAATTAAAAATTGACATTCGTTTTGGTCTCGATATTTGTTTGAGCCGGGCAAACAAAATCGAAAAGCCGAATCAAGTAAAGCTTTTCTCGAATCGATAAACATGCAGAGCAAACAGAGAACAACTTTTAAGCAAAAACATAATAATCATAAATAACAGTAAAAGTTTCTTTTCAAACTTTCCTACACGATGAGTAATTAAACTACAAGTTTTGCTTTGTCTGGACAAGTGTCGTGTATTTGCATGTGTATAGAGTATAGAGTATAGAGTATAGAGTATAGAGTATAGAGTATGTACTTATAATCAAGAGTTATTAGTTCCATTAACGAATCAATCGATTAAATTAAACTAAAAATTACAACACCAACAACAACAGCGACAACAACAATAGGATGTAAATTAAATTAAATTTCTCATAGAAACAGTTTCGTAGTAGAGAATACACAGTTATATAGTTAGATATAGATATCTATATATACATATATACGTAAATTATATAGTAGAGAGTTCGTGTTTTTCTCTTTTGACTACTTTTGTCGTACAATAGTTTAACATGCGCAGCTAGGTATATATGGTGTCAGTGTCGTAGAATAAATCTTCTAAAAAGCTTACCGGCAAATCACGTGCGGGGTCTCCTTTACGCTGCAGGAATGGAGTTTGCCAATTGGACAGACATTATAATGAGCACTCTCTCTATATGGAGGTATTAGACAATCTTACCCTATGCCTATCCACGCTATATGGATCGCGTTCACGGCGATACACTAGCTCATCGTAACGTGTACGATCCTCCGGAAAGACGAGCTCTCGAATTTCCGTCACAAGCGTGTGCTAATGATCGATTTGATAAGAATATAAAGGAGTTTTCAGTTCATCTGTTTAACTCACCTTTTCGTACGTATCTAACATCTCTAATAAGACGGCAACAAAGGCATCTATGGTCATTGCTTTCACACTATATTCGGCTATATAATATGAAAGACTTGCAAAATGATGTCGTGGCAGCAGCGAGCGCGCCTTCTCCTCCACCATGGTCGCAATCTGACCTTTTCGGCGTGCTCTGAAAGCGATGGAAAAAAGATTAGTACATAATCGTCATTTTAATATAACGTGAATCTGCAATATCTACTTTCTTGCATGTCTCTCATGTCTTATTTGTCTACATTCTACTGTCCACTCTCCACTCTCTATTTTCCACTTTCTACTCTCCACTCTTAACTCTCTAGAGTCCACTTTCTGCTTTCCACTCCCCACTTTTCAGTCTTCATTCTCCACTCCTAACTCTCCACTCTCTAGTGTCCACTTTCTGCTCTCCACTCTCCACTCTCTAGTCTCCACTTTCTGTTTTCCACTCTCCATTCTCCATCCTCTACTCTCCACTCTCCACTCTCTAGTCTCCACTTACTACTTTCCATTCTACACTCTTCACTCTCCACTGGCAGTCTACACTCTTTAATCCCCACTCTCCACTATCCCTCATCACCCATCTTCCGATTCCACCACCTCCCATCACCGAGCTCTCAACTCACCTCGTGCCCGTTGGACTGTACGCATCCCAGGGCTCCATTTCAATGGATGTGCAGGAGTGCGGTACCTTGCCCACGTCACGTATCAGCAGCGACATGCGCTTATGGTATTTCAGCTGGCTAACGGCCTCGTCGTGCGTCACATCGAGGAACGACTGATCATTGACCTCCAAGATTTCGTCTCCGATCATGAGACCGGCACGATCTGCGACGCTATCCTTGTCGACACCCGTCACAAAGATGCCCAGGCCGTACTCCACGCCGCCGCGTATCATCAGGCCCAGCGATTGGCCCGGCTCAATGAGCAGTTCCACCCGACGTACCCTTGAGAAGCAAGAAATATTACTAAATATATTCTATACATATATATGTATACTCATTCCAGCTTACCGATCTCTTCGATCGTTTCGTCTGCCGCCGTACTCCATGGGCGGCGAGGCCGGACGACCGTGTCGATCCATCCAGGAGCAGGTCTGACGAAAGGGCAGACCTGAACCGCCTGCCCCGCCTGCGGCTGCTGCCTGGGCGGCTGCCGATTGGGGTAATAGGGGGGCCATCGATGCGTACATGGGATCCCGCGAGGGTGGACCAAAACCGTGCAGCGGCGCCGTTGAGTTCAGCGTGGGCGGCGCTCGCACCGTCATACTGATTTGACGTGACGATTTCAATATCTGCACACATCTCTGCGTTAAGAAAAAATGTGGCAATAGAAGAGACACAAAAAAGAGACGGAAGACGGAAGATGCAAGCAAAACGAACGAACGATAGAAGGGGAAGCAGAGAGAGCAAAAAACGGGTGGCAAAAACGTACAAAAGAGAAAATAAAAACAAAACCAAAAACGAACACAAAAACTGAATATAAAATAAAATTATAATTAATTAATAAATCTACTCAACTGGGCGTACACAATGCTTCAAGTGGGCGTGTCCACTTATCATCTATTATGTGTGCACTTATTGCGGTTATTTTTGCTGTACGTCAGATAATTTCCACATTTTCATATTTCAAATATTTCAGCATCTACTGCATTAAACTGTCAGCATTTTAATTGCTCAAAACCAAAAACTCATTTGCGTGCAATTGTGCTAATTGCTTGGCATAAATGTCCAAGCTTCGAATTTCGTTTTGAAATAATCCCAAAACATTAGCCACATACAGTTTTTGTGGTGTAACCTGTGGCTGCAACCGCTTAGAGCTCAACTTTTGTTGATCCTTTCGGAAAATGTGTTGAAAAATGGTTATTTGTTGAGTTTAGAAAACTCTAAACAAGCATATTCACGAGTTGCGAATTACCATAATACCATGAAAATATATATGTATTTCTTCAGTCAACATATTTGAAGAATTCTCTAGAAAGTATTTTATGCTCATTCAAAAGTTTTAACTTTTAATAAACTTTAAAAGAAAAAATTTTAAAAATATATTCATTAAAATCTGGAAATATTTATTTTAATAAAATGTGTTAGAAAACCTAATGAAAGATTTATCCAGGCAAATCTCAAGACACATAAAAAGTTTAAAAAATCTTAGCTTAAATATTAGTTTATCAAAATCTATTAAAAATTTTCGAAAAAATCTAAATTAAATACTTGAAAAGTACAAGATTAGAGTAAAAATACTTTGAGCTGCAGTACAGTAAACGAATTTCTTGTGGTGCTTAAGGTGTTGGCTGAAGCGTAGTTTAATAAATAAATTATACAAAATAATTTAGAAAAATTAAAATAAAATTTCAAGAAATATCAAAACAAATTTTCAAACAAAAAATTCTACATAATAAATGAAAACGAAAAAGTGAATTGAATGCGACTAATCTATTGCCAATTTTTTCTCAGTGTATATTTGTATTAGTGTGTGTATTTGATTTACTCATTATGTGTTTCGTTCAACGTTTAGTATTATTATTCATACAAAATGTTTCGTAATATGTTAAGTGCAAGATATAGTCAAGAAAAAACTACTCAAAATCGTTTAGAGCAAAAAACGAGGACAGAGAGAGCTAGAATGAGAGAGAGATAGGGGCAGGTCGCAACGGCAATAGACCCGTTCTATTTCTTGTACATGCATTGCCAAACAATTTGTTGTCGTTGAAATAAAGTTGAAATTGGAAAGCAGCGTGGGAAGTGGCACAACATGTGCTCAACTGGCTGCCACATTTGCTCCCGCAGGTCTCCTCCTAGTCGAATGTCCTTTGATGGGGCCGCACGCACACAGCAGCGCAGCTACTGTTCGTATATGAAGAATTATATTGACTATCATAACGTGTCACATAAAATATTCCACAATAAATTGACTTTCGCTGTCAGCGGAAGGCAGCGCAGCTGTCCCCAACTTGGCTGCCAATGTGGGTTATGTGCGATGGGCTGGGGGTGCGGCTATGGCGGGGGCGTGCGATTTAGATACTCTGCCAAGTGGCGCACATAAAAGGCGCTGCTACTCGAATGCATTGGCCCTTATCGCAACTATTAACAGGCAAACAGGCAGCCTATCGAGCAAAATCGCATTAAAAATCAATAAAGTGTACAATTAAATTATCTCTTTAGAATAGAAAAGATTTTTCGATGTCGTTGTCGTTGACGTTGTCGTTGTCTAAGCTCAAGGACTGCAGGACATGCTTAAATGGAATGCCTTGTTGTTTTTCAACTCTTCCAACAGACTCTGGCAGCTTCTACATATTTTACGTATATGCCAAATACAGTAGTCACTCGTTACGACTACTACATTATGTAAGGTATCTAAATATAAGTTGGGATATTTTTATTTAGCCTGTCGCTCGTAGTGTGCTCTAATCGATTTATATATATATATATATAAATATGTAGAGAAAAATATTTAAGCTACTGATAAATGTATCAAAAGATAGTTTCATAGAGCATCATTTGCAGTTAGCTCACCTTAAGCGCCTCCTCGTGATTGATTGAGGTGAATGGCGTGCCGTTCACCTCTAGGATTGTATCACCGGGTCGCAGGCCGGCGCGTTCCGCCACCGAATTCTCCTCGATGCGTGAGATGTAAACACCTAAGCCTGTCGATAAAAACAGCAGAACAAAAAAACAACATGAAAGAAAAGAAATCAATTAGCAAGCGCTGCGCATTAAACTTTTATTAAAAGACACAACACGGACACACGCCCCTGCGCCGCCCACAGCTGGGCCAAATTTATATACCCTGTAGCCATTCAAACTTGGTTGAGCTACAAAATGATAGGTGTAATGGTGCGAATGTGTGTTAAATGATATGGGAAATGATATAACAAAGCTTATAAAATTCATGTATTATCGATTAACTTGCGTTAATTAAACCTGATGTGAAGGTATGTCAAGTCAAATGAATGCCTATCGAACATAATCGTTTTAAAAACATAATGATGGATACTCTGAACTATATCGAGAGCTATCGATAAATTTTATAGGAAGCTACACTCAAACTGACTGCGAAATGCATTCATTTCGATATCCTAATCAATTGACATGCAATAAAATCTTTGTTCTGCTCTTGCTAATCAATATTTACTTAACTTAATGAGAAGAAGCTAAGATTGTGGACGGCTTTAGCTACTTTGATGTGTATCAACTTGATCTTCCACCCAAATTTACAGAAAACCTGAATTTCTTCTGATATACTTCCTATAAATATTATTTTATTATTATGTTAATATAAGAATTTAAGCTTAGAAATATATCAAAATATAATTTCAATCTGTATTCCATCTAGGGTATCTGGGCAGCAACGCCTGGAACATGTGAAATTTCTTTTTATGTCGTTGTTTTTCGGTAAGCCTTTTTCATTAAGCATGAATGAGAGTGAGTGAGTGTGAGTGTGTGTCTGTGTCTGTGCCTGTGTCTGTGAGTGAGACTGTGTTTTTCTGGGTACGAGAGAGCATTGCAGCCATATGTGCCGAAAAGC
This sequence comes from Drosophila mayaguana, assembly GCA_037075325.1. NCBI lineage: Eukaryota > Metazoa > Arthropoda > Insecta > Diptera > Drosophilidae > Drosophila > Drosophila mayaguana. The sequence continues at coordinate 92,168 of JBAMCG010000025.1, read as the reverse complement.
GAGCTGAAGGAAAACAGACTGTGCGCGTCCACGGTTAGATACAATTGATAGATGGAACCTTCCTGCATACGCGGCTGCACGACTTAAATAGACTCTTTTTTTATCGATTTTAGAGCCGTCGCACGTTGTACGCTAAAAATAAATAAAACCCCACAGTGAATGGACGAGCGCGTGGCAGGAGACAGAGACAGAGACAGAGACAGAGACGAAGACAGAGACAGAGAGGCCGAAGCAGAGTCATGGACATCGAGAGGTAGCCAGGTGCAAAATGCGCTTGGAAATGTCAAAGCTGCTGCCGTTTTATAACACTAAAGCGAATGTGAGCGAAAAAAAAAAACAGAATCGAACAAAAGGGTAAAAAGGGCAGAAGAGAATGACAGACAATGGAATCGAATTGAAAATTAAATTGCATGAAATGGTCTAAAGACTCAGTCCAATTGCGGTTCCACACATCGTCTCACACGTGAGCGACAAGCAATTGAACTTCGAATCGACTGGGCGGAACATCGCAGACGTCAAGGAGTTACTCCACAAATAAACATCCTGGCAAACTACATATGGTATATATATATATGTATCTGTATGAGTAGATATGTGCTCGAATGGAGAGCAGCTGTGGCTATTCATTGCACAGAGCAAGAAGCTTTCCTTTACCTTTGCATATTTCCCTTGAAATGTGCTCGAAGGCATCAATAAGGGAAATGGAAGGGAAAACCCATTTAAAAATGTTATGCTGAAGGACAATATGAGACAGAATCAGGGCAGTTGAGCTGAGTTTGAGTTGCAATCAAGCTACAGTTGGAGAGGCACTCCTGCTCCACAGTTTGAGCAGCACAACATGGGAAACTTACCTGAGTCTTTGCCTCCTTTAACGCAAATGCCGAAGCCGTGATCCACTTGCTGATCACGCGACATGGAAACAGTGCGCGTGGTAAGTTCATGTATGTTGGGCACACTGCGATCCCGATCTCGTTCGCGATCCCGATAGATCTGCCAAATAAATGAAATCAACATGTAGATCATGTGGTAGGTCTTGAAGAGGAGAACCAACTCACCTGATGCGTTGTTGAGGGCGGACTGCTGGCCGGGCTGCGTCGCCCAGTGCGATCCCGATCCCGGGTGCCGCCGTTGCTATAGTGATAGCTACTTGTAGGAACTGAAGACGACTGTGTGGCACCGAACATGCGCAGCACCTGCTCCGGCGAAATGGGCCGCTTCTTGTTGCCATTGCCCATGGCCGAGGCCGAGTGGCGGCCGCTCGCCGCCGTCGATGTGGGCAGCGTGCCGGCGGTGCCGGCGGCCATGTGGCTGGATGGCGAGGAGCTGAGATACGCTGAGCCGCGACCCGGCAACGAGCCGCCCTTGGTCGGCACACCAGCCGAATTGTAATAGTAGTGCGGCGAATGGGGACGCTCAATGATCGTGTAGGATGTGCCCGGCGGCGAGTAGTAGAGCCCGGAGCGACCACCACTGCCACCCGGAGCACCGCCTCCGGCACGCAGCGAACTGGTGCTGTTGCCCACACGTGAGCCGGCACCGGGGCCGTAATGGGCCGCGTGTCCGGCGCTGCCTGGCGGCGGACTGATCATGCCAAAGGCCAGACCAATATCCTCCGCCTCGTAACTGTTTGGCTGCGCTGCGCTGCTCCGCAAATGATGAGCGCTGAGGCCCGACGAGCCGCCCGTCGGCACGCTCGATGATGATTGTGTGGCGCCCGGTACGCCAATGCCGCCAATTCCAAGGCCGGATGCGTTTGCTGCTTGTGTTGCATGATATCCATAGGCGCGTGCACTCCAACGTGATGGTCCAAGATCGCATAATTCGGCATAGTCATTGCCAGCTGCGCTCATTGTCAGGGGGTCACCGTCGTATGGTATACCACTACCCCCAAGGCGCATTACACTGTTGGGGTGCTGGTGCTGCAATGTGAATAGAATATGGAAATGTGTGCCCGTGGTTAAGCAACTGAAAATAGGCTATCCAATATGTGCATATACCACCTCTCTCTCCCTCCCTCGCTCTCTCCCTCACTCTCTCTCTCTCTCCTAACACTATTTCTCCCTGCAACTTTTGTTTGCATTCGCAATCGTTAAGCCGCAACTCAGCCACGCGCTAGCTGCGGCTCCCATTACAAACAATGGCTTAATCTCTAGAGTCATATGTTTTCACACACACTCACACACACACACACTCACACACATACAGTCGCACAACTATGGCCCATTTGTTGGTTGCTTTCCTTTGTTTGCTCGCATACGCCGCGTATGCGATTTTTGTTTCGAAATCAATAGCAGAACCTACAAACCCGGCTGCATTATTCATGTGCATATGCTAAAGTTGGGACAAGTTTTCCCCACTCGCTCATCCTTTATGTCATCCGCTCTCCCCCTCTCTCTCTCTCTCTCTCTCTCTCTCTCTCTCTAGCCCCTTTTTGACAGCGGAAGGGAAAGCTCATTAATTCGTCGACGAAAATTGCGCTGTTCACTTTGGCTCTCGCTTAGTCCAACATTCGCATGTGGAAGTTGGGCTAAATCCGCTTAAAGTGTGTGCTTATATAGTTATTTTTGAATGCAGATTACAGGGTATACAGTTTGGGCTGTGTAAACTCACATAAATTGGATAATGTTGTGGTATAGCTGGCCATAATACTAAACCTAACTTTCGTTGCTGTTAACATTTGGAAATATAAATTTGCTTTGTGCGCTTCGCTTTTTATCTGTCTATTCATATGTTAATTTATCCATTTTTATTTCATTATTGCATACAGATTTATTTGGCTAGCTATCTATGATTATGATCATTTTAAAATATTAAATTTAAGAAATATCTCAAAAGTCAAATAAAAATATAATTCTTTCGGTATGTAAAAAAAAAAAAAAAAAAATATATATATATATATATATATATATATATATATTAATATTTATATATATATATTATATATATATATATATATATAAACTTTTAGCAAAAATCGAAAATATTTAAATTAAATATTAATTTTAATATTTTTTAAATATATGTTATATATAGAAAAAAAAATAATAACTTAATAATACATTTTTTTATGTATATATTGTATATATGTGTCATATATATAAATATATATATATAATAAAATGTCATATATAAATATATATGTAAATATATATACGCATATAAATTTTCTTTTAATTTTCACGTGAGATTAAAATACAACAATATTGCAAAATAACAACAATAAATTAGGCAAAATAATTTATAAGCAAGCAAATTAAATTCGCAATTTTGTATATTTCCCTAATAAGATAAACTTAATTATATTTAATGTATTTTGCCATTAGGGCAGTAAACATATTCATTAAATTAAAATAGAATTCGCTAAGAAAACATTGCCCAAATAATGCAATTACTAGCTTCAAAGGGAAATATACTAAGCTCTTCACACACTGGATAATTATATTGAATGCAATGATATATACACACATATATGAACACATATATATTTATATGTATGTATAATAGATGTAGCTGTCTGTGCTTAGCTCTAACAAGCACTCAATAATGTACTTTTGATAAACGGAGATACATTTGCATTTGGGAATGTATTTTCCCAGCAAATTGGCAAGCAAGTGCTCCATATGTCCGTCTCAGTGTGTGTGCGTGTGTGTGTGCGCATATTTTATAAATTCATATGTGCATTTGTATCAATAAGAAGCATCAAGCTAGATACCCTTACACAGACATACAGACAGCCACACGCATACATACAGATATACAAATATTCGACAATAAATTGCGAGTGTGTGTCCTTTTTTGTGCTTTGTTGTAAAATAAACAGCAGCAGGCTCCAGCGTATTTACTCATGACCTTGCCTTGCCAAGCCAACAACAATGAGCACACACACACGCATATACACACTCTCACACTCTCTCTCTCTCTCTCACCCACTCGCCGCTGACTGGCGTTTGGCGCTGTCCCAAGGACATTTTTCATGTGCGCAATGTGACATTTTTTCCGTTTTGTTTTCTGTTTTTTTTTTTTTTTTGGAATTCGTTCCTTTTGGCACTCGCACAGTGTCGCAAAAGCAGACGAATCCAATTAATATACAATAATCGATTACCAATCTATGGGACAGCATAATAATGACCTTACTGCCGTTAGTCAATTAATCATTCGAGCAAATTGTTTTAATTCTCCCAAAGTCGTCTGGGCACCAAACTCCTGGCTCCACTGTGCATTGTTCCCCTGCGTTGGCATTGTCAATGGCCTCCCGGTTTTGTTTGATTTGAAAAGTAACTGTTGTTCAAATACAAATACTAACTAATATGCGCACACATACATATTCATAAGCGCACATAACTCTCACATTTATGCATATTTCTCTTGTTATATTCTGAATGCCCTTGCGAAAGAACATTTGGATTTTTTTATAGTAGCGAAAGTCTTTGACTGAGAAAAGCTAATGATGTTTATGCATGTGAATCTGGTATGTATACTTTGCCTTTTTTAAGCTTAGTTCATATTTATTGGGGGACTGCATGAAATAAGACCCAGCTTGACTGAAAAATGTAGTTGAGTGACATTGGAGCGATCTGTATAACTCAAGTTTCTCGTATATAAATCCATTTACTGCTAACTGCTTTTTTTGTGAAATCTTTTCAAGACTAAACTATTTGATATCGTATATATTTCATACCTTCCTTTTGGTAATCCCCTCTAGAATATCCCTCTAGACGATCCCTCTAGGATCTCCCTCTAGTGTCTCTCTCTAGTATCACCCTCTAGTATCTCCCCCTAGACTATCTCTCTAGTGTCTCTTCCTAGTATCTCCCTCTAGTACCACCCTCTAGTATCTCCCTCTTGTGCCTCCCTCTAGTTTCTCTCTCTAGTATCTCCTTCTAGTATCTCCCTCTAGTGTCTCTCTCTAGAATCTTCCTATAGTATCTTCCTCTAGTATCTCCCTCTAGTGTCTCTTCCTAGTGTCTCCCTCTAGCATATCCCCCTACTATCTCCCTCTAGTATCTCCCTCTGGTATCTCCCTCTATTATCTCCCACTAGTATCTCCCTCTAGTACATTTCCCTCTCTAAGCTTCGTAGCGTCGTAATCCAATTATTTTGGTGACCTAGCTTCTGAATTTACATTTGCATCTGGCTGCCGTTATGTTCCTTGGCTGTTTGTTTATTTGTTTGTTTGGCTAGTTTTATCTGTCGTAGTTTTATTTATTTTTGTTTTCTCTCCCTCCCTCCCTCTCTCTCCCATCTTATCTCAGTTGCCGTTGCTGTCGCTGCTGTTGACGATTTGCAAGAGCAATTACATTGTCGTTGTTGTTTGGCTTTTTGCCTTGGCCCTCAGAAGTATGCTATAAAATACTTTGTGCGTAAGTGGGCTGCGCTTTTATTTATAAATAATTGATGTCTTATATGTGCCTGGCACTTAATGCGAAATCCTCTTAATAGTTGCTGAAGGCATATTAAAACATTAAGCAGTCAACGCGCGCTTTTCTCTTACTCTTTTTTTCCACATTTAAATTGTCGCCTTTTTAGAGTAGGTGTGTGTGAGGGCAGGTGTGTGTGTGAGTGTGTGTTAGTGTGAGTGTACCTGAGCGTGGGCCTTCATCAACTTTTCCAGCATTATTTTTTGGCAGGGCTGTGCACAAATATTCGGGGAAGTAATTATGATAAATGCAGGATGTGTTTGTGTGTGTGTGTGTGTGTGTGTGTGTGTGTGAGTCGCTGAGTTTGCTTTGCGGCATGTCGAACTTGTAACTGGGTTAATTGCGCGTAAAAAAAAGGTAGAGCCCAGCCATACACATACATCACGTGTAAGCTAGTGTGTGTGTGTGTGTAAATGATTTGTGGGACCTGTATGTGTGTGAGAGAGCGAGCGAGCGTGTGTGTGTGTGCGTGCGCCTCTATGTGTACCCATTTCCGCTTGATGTCAATAAATCTTAAAGATCTGAGAGATTTCCATAAGCCATAACAACACAAGTCATTACAAATGAAAATTGTATGATATATAGCATAACGAAAAATACATAAGCGAGACGTATGATATAAAGCAGTAGAATGAGTATATATATATATGTATATATATCTAATGAAAATATATTAAATACGCAAAGGAATAGTTGTATAACAGAATTAAAAGACATAATTACCTAACAGAATAATATTAATTGCACAGAATATATGACAAACAATATATAACAGTTTTAACTTATTTATTTATTTTATTCATATACTAAATATGAATACATATAATAAAGAAAGGGAAAAATATATAACAGAACAATATCTTATACAATAAAATAAAATAAATGTATATATATTTATATAACAAACGATATTGTGCTATAACAACTTAACGAAGGCTTTTATATATATCAGAAAAATATCACAGAGAAGTCTATAACAGAATGCTGTATATATATCAGTACGATATACATATACATATGATACACTACGTTCTTAGAATCCCAAATAATATAGAACCGAATAATATATATAACTTAATAGCACACATAACACAACAGTGTTCAATAAGGCCAACAAATCGTATAACAATTCATATGACAGCTATTCATGACACACAAGTCGAAAAGTATGCCATCACAGATTCTTAGCCTAAATATTCCGCAATAAATATGACGAAAACTGTTATACATATTTATATGCACGCATACATAAGCTGATCACTTCATGATAACGATTATCGGATGGATTTATGCTGTCAGCCTACGTCTACTGGGATAATTATGTCACATAAATAAAACTCAACTGGGCAGAAGAGCAGCGACAGCATTGAACACAAATAAACGCTGGCAAAAAAACAAAATAAAACAAAGCTTCATAAACTTCATACAGCTAAAGGCGAACGCACACGCACACGCACGCACACGCACTCACACACACACGCACACACATACATAAAGGCCCTTTTACATGTATTAATAAGCTTTGAGCATGTTAAAGCTCGATTACCTGCACAAGAGCCGTTGGCTATTTAAGCCAGCCGAACTCTGAAGTACGAGTAATGTGTCGATGTGTGGGTAAGAGAGAGAGAGCAGGAGAGCAAGAGAGAAAGTGTGTGTGTGTGTGTGGGAGGTAAACTGCTAAAAATAATAACAATATGTACTACAACTACACGAGCCTCGTTTGGATCATAGTTGTCTCTTCAAATAATGACAGCCGCCCTCATCGTGGGCTAGGCAGCTCAAAGCACGTGACAGTTTTTCACTCGTCAACCGCAGATGAGCTCGGAGTGGAGCTGCACTAAGAAGACATTTATGGTATACACATAAAGTTAGAGAACTTAAAGGCAATAAATACATTCAAAGTATTTCGAGAATTTTTTAAAGTTGGCATTTTTTTTTTTTAATTTAAAAGGCAGAAAGGCGTCCGCTCTAAAATACTTATAGAAAGTGCTGAAGATATTTAAGAGCTATAGATAAAGTAGAACTAGATGCTCTACAGCATAACATATTCTAGAAAGTTCTTAAACTTCACAAGTATATAAAGAGCTATAGAGTATCATAGAGTATCATGGAGTACCCTAGAGTATCATAGCTATCGTAAAATAACAAAAGATGTCAGTATTATAGAGTATTTTAGAGTATCATAGCTTAACAAAGTCTGGAACGTTCTTCAGCTTCGAATGTATAACGTATAGAGAGCTCTATGGTATTCTAAAGTATCATAGACTATCATTGACTATCATTGACTATCATAGAGTATTCGAGAGCATCGTCGAGTATCGTCCGCACTCACGTGCTTACAAATAAGCACTGAATAAGCTCAATGTATTCATTTTGTATTTATGCTCTATCAAGTGGGAGCACAGCGAGTGTTTAGCGTAAAAGTGAACTCTTTAGCTTCAGAGCTCAATGCAAACCAGTCTGATATTTATGTGAATAAATTTTGACTACGAAAATGTGAAAAGGGTCACAGCGATAGTTTTTTTTTTATGTATCCTATTATCTATATAGATAAGAAAAGATAAGAAATATAAGAGACTCTACGTTCTCTCTCTCCCACTCTCTTTCTCTCTCTCTCTCTCTCTATCTCTGTCTCTCTGAGTAATAAAATAAAGTCCTAGTTAAATATTTGAATGGTCCAAGTCACGACTCACGAGGGCTTTTTGCTAAATCCAGCCGAAAATTGCAAAACGGGAAATATACAAGAGATACAAGCTACCCAATGAGGCCAACAGAGGGCGCTGGCAGCTCTTGTTCACTGCATTTTATAGCTGCTACATAAATTTGCACTCTTCGCATGTAAGAATATATAAAGCTCATGACTGAGCCGCGCAAAACCCGCCAAGAACAGCAGCTAGACTCACGGCTAAAAACAAGAATGAAAAAATGAAAGTATAAGCTCATGATTCTTTAATAGATCCCATAGCTATGCAAATTTGGCGTTAATTAAAAGGTGCTCGGACATGTCTGCCATGCATATTGAATGGACACACACGAGCCTTTCCGCTTTCAGCTTTCAGCTTTCAGCTTTGCGGGAGCAGTTGCTGATAAATATGCAGCACATTTCGCTATGTCTTATTCAATTTTCTTAAAAAAAAAAGTAAGTGAAAAAAAACACACACACACACACGCACACAGAAAATAGAAAAGAAAAAGGAAAATGTGTCATGTGTTCGAGGGACTTAAAAGTGGAACGTCACGTAGGTGGCAGGCGGCAGGCGGCGAAGGGAATGAAAATCTGTTGTAATAAGATATGCGCCATGCATATGCATAAGTTAAGACAGAAAAGGTATTTGAAAAGCAAAGTACAACAACAACAACAACAACAACAACAACAACAAGAGGAAGAGCAGCAAAGCAGCCACGAAACGTCGCTGACTTACACGTCAACTATTGATTTTTTAATTAAATATTAATGAAGCAGCAAATAGCAACAAAAGACGCAGCTCGCTCGAAAGCGGCACAGTCGTTCAACTGCCTGCCACGCCCACTAGCATGCCAAGCTAAATAATAAAAAGCCTGTCACACACAAAGAAAACGATGTTTCAGGACAGCAACAAAAAACAAAGAGCAAAGTCACAAAACTGAATTTAGCGCAGCTGAAAGAAATGAAACGAAAAAAAATAAAATAAAAATAAAAAGAAATAAATAAAACGAAGGTAAAAGCAACAGCTAAGTTACGAATTTTTAATCACACGTCGCGTTATATAAGCGCAGACATAGTATAGAGGAGTTATAAAAGGCAAAAAAAAAAAGGAAAATCAAATCAAATAAAATAAATATGCAAAGCGGCATTCCACGGAGTAGGTCGCACTCTCTGTCCCCTGTCCTCTGTCCTCCGGCTTCTGTCCGCTATCTATGCGCAGACACGCAAACGAGCCAAGTAGGAAATGTGGAAATGTAAAAGGCAAATGGAACTACATATTTGCCAGCGAGGGGAAGCCTTGGCTATATGCGCTGCCAGCGTGTGCCAAGTTGTGCCAAGACACAGACACACACACACACACACTCACACACTCACACACACACACACACACACAGTTAAACCCATGTCCAGTCACGAAAGTTAGTTTAACAACTCGTGAGTGCAGGTTAGCGAGACGCGCTCTCAAGCCGCAGACGATAGACAACTATGGAGTGTGTACAAAGTCTGAGAGTACAAGAACTCACGCAACTTGTAGACACACACACACATATATATATGTATACACATATACACAGACACACATGCACACTCATGCCTAGGCCTAGGTCTAGGCACCACTCACTCCCCGCTCTGCCTCCTGCTCTAGCTCTCTTTTGATTTTGCTCCACGAATTATGCGACATGGCAGTGGCTCACGTGTCTGTTCATAGTAAACGAAAATATATATATATATAGAGAGAGAGTGGAGTAGATATATATATATGATTATATATACATATATAAGATTATAGACTTTTTAGAAATATATATATGTATATATATATTCCTGATGGCTGCCTCCGGTGCAATATTTTACGTGGCTGCCTCAAAAATTCGATAGCATAATATTAACATTTATTTTATATAGTATATACATAGTTGCTTTATGCCATTCCTTTCACAAATTGCTATTTGATGCAAAATAGTTGAGCTCGACTAATAGCAAATAAATCTGAATTATATTTTAAAAGTCTGCAGCAGTTCAATGATTTATGAATACATTAATCGATTTGCTTAGCTCCAACAAAGCTAAGGCTGGCAGCTATTTAAATATAGTTTAGAATAGTTGCAGGGATATAGAGAGAGACAGAAGGAGAGAGAGAGAGAGAGAGAGAGAGAGAGAGAGAGAGAGAGATAATATAAAATAATAAACGCCACGCTGTGCTATAAATATCCTGCAGAGTAAATGCCCTGCAGCCTTTTCAAAAAACTTTAATTCAGTTTAGCATGGGGGAAGTGGCACAGCTCAATGAAAACGAAAAGAAAATATCAAAACTGTACTATTTCATTGTCTATAGTCTTGATACGTCGTCTGGAATTTGTTTTAATACATCTAAAAAATTGACAGGTGCAGCTGCTAAATGTTCAAGCATAAAACTATTCAAAGTGCCGTTTAAAGAGAAAGATGTAAACAGACAAATGGAATTGCCTGAAAGAATCTTGACCTATGCATATATAGATAACTCCTTATTGTCCTTTCATCTGCTCCCACAGAATATATACATTTAATATATGTCTGCATACAAGTATTAAGATAAAAGTCCTTCTATATTTCGATAAACAACTAATCAAATGTTGTTTGTAGGGCAAATTATGTTATATTTAATTTCTATACACACATGTGGTATACAGAATTCATGTACAATACTCTACACTGGCCTACACACGAAAAACTTGTTCCGAAATCAGTTGCTGGTCTGCGTGGGGCATTCGATGCCCGCAGGATGTAAGCCTGCGGCTAGATTGTGCACTCGGCCGGGCCATAACAATCAATCTTGTTTTATTAAATGAGCCTGAACTGAAGGTAGCCCGGTAGGGGAATCGGAAATGGAGGAAACGGAAACAGAAACAAAAACTGTTACAGGTGAGCACATAAGAGGCAGAGAGATAGAGAGAGAGAGTGAGGGAGGGAGCAAACAGGGAGCAGTGAAAAAAGCAAAGCATTAATAGATATTTACGGGAAACAGTTGCCGCAAAACTAATCCGTTTTTATTTACGTAGCTCGAACTCTTCACACGCGAAAGGGTCGCTCATTAAGTGGCAAAGCCTTGAGATCTGCCTGCCAGAGAACGAGAGGGCAAAAAATAACGAGGTAAAGAAAATGTTACAAGTTTGGCTCTTAATTCACTTAAGGCTTTAGTTGCTGTGGACAAGGACTCGCACGGTGAAGTGCGAGAGCAGTAGGAGCAGGAGCAGAGACTCGCCTTACAACATCATTTGTGTTCGTCCTTTGAGCATCTTGTATTAGGAAAGTTCCCGGCAGCTCAGGCACTCAGCCTTGGCGATGCCATTGAAACTGTAACTCTGAATGCGAAATGGGAATGTGGAAAATGAACAAAAGTGGAAACACACACACACACATATACTCATTCTCATACTCATCTATATGGAAAAGAAAAATGAAACGATTCGCAGTAGTTTTCCATTCAGAGCTGTAAAGCGCATAGGCGAATGGAAATATTAAAATTGAAATTGCGATTTGCCCTTCGCTCCCAAACAACTTTTTCAATCAGACAAAAGCGGCAAAAAAAGGGCGCACCAAGTGAGAGAGAGAGAGAGGGGTAGAGGGAGAGGGAGAGGGAGAGGGAGAGGGAGAGGGTGGCTGGCATTTAGAAAAGAACTTGTACTTAATGTAGCCCGAATCGAGTTGAGTCGTTTATCCTTCTGCCTACCAGCACATCCTTTGTGCTTCAAATTTTTTGACAATGCAAATGCTTTGGGTCGCAGCTGTTTGTCGACTTTATCGCTTCGCATCTATCAATGACACTAATTGCGGGCTTATTATTGTATTATCCAGCGAGTCCTGTCCGCCTTGCGAGTCCTGCCACGCAACTAAACGATTATTACTTTGTTTATTATGCGATGTCAAATTCTACTTTCTGCAATTCACCTTATTTTTATTTTTCTAACTCGCCTTTGTTGCTGTTTTTCACTCCCTCTCTTCCTCTCCCTCTCTTTGTATTGATTTTGCATTATTTCGTGGCTTTTTGCGCTTTTCCTTTCATAAGCCCTTTTTATCAATTGCTATAATTGAGCACCCAAACAATTATCGACCTTCAAGCACATTTATAGCCAAGCGGTTATTTTTTCTCATTTTTCGATTATTTATTTAGAATATGATAAATGCATGGATCAAACTGTCTGCCAGTTAGAAAGTTATTTTTTTTCTGTCATGAAAGGAAGCTAAATAAAGTTTAATAGCTCAAGTTTTATTGAGGTGGAAATATCCAGGCTTCTAGACTTGTTAGCCAAACAACATATCAAATGTGGTTTGATTTAATAATTTGGGAAGTCAAGTTTTTGCCTTAATTGCTTAAAGCAAAACAAAATTGTATTGCATTTCATTTAAAACAATGCATAATTCTAAAAAATTAAAAATAATAAATAAAATATAAAACGAATAATCAAAATTTCAATTTAACATATAAAATGACCGAAGAAAATAGTTAATAAATCAAATCTTAATAAATTATATACACAAAAACATTAAATAAATAAAATACATTATAAATATAGGTATATAAAAAAAAATTTTTTTTTAATTAGAAAAACAAACTAAACTAATAAATAAATTTTAATAAAAATAATCTTAATAAATTATACACACAAAAACATTATATAAATAAAAATAATTATAAATATACTAAAATATAGAAAAAACGAAACTAATAAATAAATTTTTAAAAAAAATCTTTATAAATCATAACCATAAACCCATTATATAAATAAAAGAATTATAAATATAAAAAAAAACCCTTTTATAAACCTTTGTTTTCTTTTCCTCTCTTTCATTACAAAAAAAAATTCATTAGCTTACATATGGTAAACATTTATTTTAATAAAAAAAAAGGAGTACAAACTGAAAGTCTATTAAGCAAATTAAGTTCAGTTGGGAAAAAATTATGAATAGCGTAAGGCGAATAATTTGCTGACTCAAAAAGCCACGTGCAAGGCAACAAATTCCACTCCAGATGGCTTAATAAATCCAAAAAAAAGAGGGAATTCCACTCAATAAAAGCAATACTCAGCATTAAAATCTAAGAGCTTGAATTTATTATAATTTTAATGGAACATAGATTTTTATGTATTTTGCGTAGGTTTATTGGCACTGAATTTTCTGCTAATAACGATGCCATGAATGTCAATTCCGTTTCTATTTTTAACCGCAGAAAACACATTATTGTCATCTTATTATACACATAATCCGTATTTGCCGTTTAGTATCTAGGACAGAAAAGTTTTTTATAGCCTTCTTTTCCATAATATGTTTATATAACTCAAAATCGAATAAGTTTTTCTGTTGAAAACAATGACTACAATCCACGTGAGTCCAGCTCAGCTACAGGGTATTTGGCAGTCAACTACTGCTCCCATTCCACAGACCTTGATATTCTCATATTTACTCTGACAAAGTAGTGTATGGATCCCCTCAGTTGTCATGCTCTCCCTCTATCGATTTGTTTCATCTAGCTTAACTCAATTTGAATCATATGCACTTCACTTCATCATCCACTCCGGGGCACTCAAGCCACGCCCATTGTGCGCCCGGGTTGCGACGGCAATTAAAGCACATCTTCAGTTGCATAAATTGCACACTAATTGGCACAGCCAGCCAAAACGCAGCCAAGCTACGCGCGACCTCGACTGAGTTGCAATTAGAAGCTCGACCAACAATTAAACGTGGGAGAATGAGAGAAAGGTGCATAAATATATTGCATACCCTGGGGCGCATTTAATAAAATGCAAAATATAAAACGCAAAACGCAAAAAGCGTCTGAGCCACGTTTACATGTGTAAATAGATGGCAACGTGCATATAACGTTTATCAGAAAACGGCACGCAATTGTGCAGAATATTTTCACAACTCGAAATCAATTTTCATTTTCAATTAAAGGCAAACAGCGAGAGCGAGTGAGAGAGAGAGAGAGCGAAACAAAAACAAACAGGTAAACAGACTGCAATGCGAGCTACTAAATAGGCGCTGATAATTTGCCATCACACACACACACACACACACACGCACACAGACAGAGAGAGCGGCACGTATACGCGCACACCTATACACACACAGATAAACTGCTATCGATGAGTATAAATGCAAATCACTCATACGCCCTGAGCGCCAAGCAATGTCCTGTTAGCTGCTCGCCTGGCCCCTCTTGGCCTCGCCTCTCCTTGCCTCGCCTCAGCTCGACACAGGCCTCGTTTTGACGTTTAATTAGGCGCAAATTTTAATTAAATGTCCTGGCGCCAAACAACTTTTTGGCTAGAATTCCAACCGAAAAACTCATTAAATAACTATTACTTATGCGCCGATGTGAGCTGAGCACAACGGTTACATTATTAATTTTCAGCCATCAGCCAAACACCTCTCCCTTAGCTCTGCTACTTCTGCTTCTGCTTCTGCTCCTGCTCCTGCTCTCTACTTCCGCTGCTCCTCCATCGTGTGTTGACAACGTAACATAAATAATGGCCAGGTAGCACTGAGTGATAAATGATACAATAACCCAGCCATATAGAGAGAGGCCGAGTCTCCAGTTACGTATGGAACTCAAATTGATTTGCGTGTTGACAAATTTATAACTAGAATATATATATATATATATATATATATATTTTTTTTTTAAGGAACTGCGGAATTTGACTATGGCTAATACTGGCCTATGCCAACAACTATTGTTGTATACCACATACTGTTCAGAAATTGGGATTGATCTGAAGATGTCTCTTAACAGAATAATAATATATCTGTCTGTGAAATAATAGTTTTAGCTGCTATACGATCCATAATGATAATGAATACAGCGAATAGAGGGCAAACATTTGCTTATTTCTGATATGACAGATCGCAAACAGAACACAAAATTAAAAAATAAAAATAAATAAAATAAAATATTCGAGTCCTTTGATTAGAAATATGTTTTTGAATTATTATTATTTATTTATATTTTTTTATTGACTGCTGTTATTTTCTAAATGTTTTCTAATTCTAAATGCTTCTCATTTTTTACCTATTTTTTACCAATTCATTTAATGTTTTTAATTAATTCGAGTTTGTTTAATAACAATTTTCTAGAATTTTCTATCATTGTCCAAGTCAATTAAATTTGTTTTAAATAATAAATATTTGTTTTTTTAAGCAGAAACCCAGATATGTACGTACATCAGATGTGGAAAGAAATGATATAAAATTATTTTAATTTAAAACAGCAAAAAATAAAACAAAAATCATTTTAGCTCTTAACTCTTCATAAATAATAAATATAAAAAGAAAATTTAAAATAATAATAAAATAAATAAAAAGAAAATTTAAAAAAATTAATAATTACAAATCATTTTTGATAAAAATACCTTTTCCAGTTGCTTGTTTTATTTTTTACAAATTTTTTTTATATATATTTCTTCATAAAATGTATAGCTCAGCTAACACAGACAATATCTTATAGATATAGAAATCGACTAACTGTTACTCCATGTAACTCATTCATATCACTTATGGACCGAGCACCATATATTTTGCTATAATATAAGTTGTCTGCCATATGCAACGCTAACAATTGATCACAATCAACAATCAGCAACATTTCCGTCACACGAATTGCCTAAAAGTTTCCATTCACAATTTTCAAGCGCTCATTTATCTTGCATGAAGTATAAAAACTAAAACTAAAACTAAAACAAAAACAAAAACAAAAAGAAAAACTCGTTGCATATGGTCTTTTGGTTCGTTGGCCACAACGAACGCTATGCAACTGTTTTTGTAGGTTTTTGTTTTTGTTACTTCCTCAATGAATGTCGCTCACCTGTTTGAAATTCTAAGGATACATTTAAATTGCGTTGCGTGTGTGCTTGGCCTGTATCCTGTGCCAGTGTTCGCGCTGAAGAGGCCTATTCAATGGCTGTGACAGGCAGTCAGGCGAGGCAGTCAGTATTGGACTGTCCGCTTCTTTAGTGGCTTCTGCTGCCCGTTCTGCTGCCGCTGCGGCTGTCCTGCCGTCCTGTGGCACGCTTCCTGCAGCTGTCAGCTGCTGGCATGCAAAAGTTTTGCTGCTGCTGCTGCTGCTGCTGCTGCTGCGGATATTCTCGTTGTTTAGTTTGGTTACTGTGGGCTTTCTTTAACTTGCTTCTATCTGTGTTCAGTGTTTAGTGTTCTGTGTGTGTATGTATGTATGTGTCTGTGTGCGTGTGTGAGTGTGAGTGTGTGTGTTTGTGTTTGTGTGTCACTTTATGCGCTTCCTGCTCGATGCTTTCGCACCGCCCGCCGCCACGTTGTGCCGAGAGTGAAAGTTTTTTTATTCGAGCTGCTGCCCGTCAACGAGGAGAAAACAAATCGTGGTGAATTCAACGCCTCACGCTCTCCCGACGCTCTCCCCACGCTCTCCCGACAGTCTCACGCTCTCACAGCGGCCGACACGCACGTTTGAGTATTTTTTAATTCTTTTTCAATGCCTAATTTGTGTTCTTTGCTGTTTTTGTTGTTGTTGCTGCTGCTGCGCTTGCTGTTGTTTTTGTTTTTTTTTTTAGTTAAGCGATACTTGACGATATTTATTTGCGTTAGACGGTCACACTTGTGCCTCAAGGCACACATTGAATTGTTGTCTATTGGCGAATTCACCACAGCAACAACTGCTGCTGGGCCTCTTTGTTATTGTGGGTGGTGAACTTCGTTGAGCTATTGCACAGCTGCGGTTGGGGTTGGGGTTGGGGTTGGAGCAGTAGCAGGCAGAGTAGCGGCAGCAGCAGTAGCAGGAGATGCTTATTGTAGTTGGTCGCACGCCTATAAATCGCCAACTTGCGTGCTGCGATTCGGTATTGGTATCGGTTTTAATATTTTCGGACTCCGAATCCGAATCGCTGTACGTGGCGAATTTCGACGGTAGCCGTAGCCGTAGCCGTTGCCGTTGCCGTTGCCGTAGTCGTAGTCGTAGTTGTTGCCGTTGTTGCCGTAGTAATTTAACCTTCTGCCCTACTCTAGAATGCGTCATCGAACATGCTGTTGTTGTTGTTGTTATAGTTGTTGTTATTGCTTGTTGTTGCTGCTGTTGCTGTTGTTGTCGAGTGGCACATAAATACAAGTTAGAGCATTTATATGAATTAATTTGCTTAATATTTCATTTGGCACCATCTCTCACAATAACACATTGACAAACTGGCTCACGCACACACACGCACACACGAGGCAGAGGCGGAGACAGAGGCAGAGGCAGAGGCAGAGGCAGAGGCAGAGACAGAGGCAAGTGGCATGCCACAGTGGCACACGCACACACACGGAGCACACAGTGTGTGCATAATGCAATATTTAAACACAGCTGCCTCGCACATTTACTGCATATGTCGTGCCATACGTATTCAGATATTACCCATACGCCATGATGTACGGCCGTGTGGTTGCTATTTTAATTTCTGTTGTACTTTGTTGCTGGTGTTGTTGTTGTTGTATTTCGAGTGCTTCGAGTTGTTATTGACTAAGCAGTTGTTGCCTTTAGCACAGTCGCTCTCAAGGTTACAAAAAACTGTTTCATTTGCTGGATTTTCGTGCACATTTGGCTTTTGGTTTTGGTTTCTCGTTTCCTCTGCTTTTCGCCGTTTCTCCTTTTTTTTTATAGAAATCCACTGGGCATTCCCATTGCCAGTGTTTCTACTGCTGCTGCTGCTGCTGCTGCTGCTCTGCACATGGCTTCAGGCCTCAGAGAGTACCTATATAATTTTTGCATGCCTCTGAATTTGTAGCTTTAACACAATTGCTTAATTTATTTATTTATTTTTTTTACATTTGCTTCAAACACTTTTTTGTTGCAATTAAATATTTTATTAGAGTGATTTGCTTGACTTGATATTTTTTCAGCTATTTCTGTGCTTTCTTTTGCGCGTTTCAGCTGCGTTTGCTGCGGAGCGCCCCGTCTGAACCGTGTGGCTCCACTACTCTGACTACTTGGGCCCAACTTTGTCGTCGTCGTGTCTTCGTCGGAGCTGAGCTTTTCCCCAAAATGTAGGCTTTTGTCAGGCCAGGCACGAGTCGGGCCCGAATAGGCACCCGATGAGAGCGCCCTCTTCACGCCTCCCTCACCGCCTCTTGTCATCCCATTTGGAATGTGGCGACTGGCTGGCGAGTAAAAATTAAAGCTCTGTCTCTGTCTCTGTCTCGGTCTCGGAATCGGTTCACGGGCTCAGTTACAATTTCAGTCTCTGGTTTTTGTTAGCATTCGCACTCAAAAGTTTGCGTTGTTTGGATTTTGTTATTTTATTGTGACTGCCTGTCGTGTCCTACTCCGTGCTGTTTGCCACAGCAATTTCTTTCTATGTAATTGTTTTCGTTTCGTTTGCCACATTCGTTACTTTCATAATGAAAACAGAACTTGAAACGATGCAGAAGAGTCGCCAACAGTATCTGCCAAATGTAGTCATAATTGTGCACTGCAAGAAACTCAAGGGATTATTTATGTATTAAAAGTATTTAACAAAGTTGCGAAAAGTAATAGAGAGAGAGGGAGAGAGAGAGAGATTATAGAGAAGATGACACAGTGAATAATAGAGAAAGAGGGAGACAGAGCGAGCTATCATTAAGAATATTAAGATGAGAATCGCAAAGAAGGGCTGAAAAGTTGTATTCAATCTACAATTTCCATATGTTTATTTAATTTAAAAATCTATTTTAAGAATTAATCGAAATACTATGCATTTATTTAAAAATATATTTAAACACTCTGAAGCTTATTGAAAAATTATGTTTAATATATATACAGGTTACACTTACGTTAAATAATAAATAAATAGAAAAAAAAAATATTACATAATTTATATAGAATCTATTTTGTATGAGAATTACATAACCCATATATGCTTGATTCATTTAAATATGGATAAACCATATTTATAACTATATTTATTTACTGCTGCTTCGTTTATAAAGAATTCTCCTGTGAATCACCCAGAAAAGTTTACTTTATTTCTGTAATATTAAATGGCAAATACAAAATTGAATTGCTTTGAGAATTGCAGAGAAATGTTGCACGGATATTTAAAATTTAAATTTTACAAGAAATGTAAAAAAAGGCTTTTTAATTCACTTAAATTTTAAGAAAAATCCATTTTGAAAAACAATCTGAGTGCTTTGATCTAGTTTTACTTTGCCGAGGGAGCATTACGAGTAACTAGTGCATTATCTGCACAAAGTGCTTCATGTTTAATTGCTTATCAAGGTGATCTACTATTTTTTTTAGTGCCCTATAAAAAGCCAACACAGTAAACAGCACGCAAGCCAAGCCAAACAGCAGTAGTAGCAGCAGCCGCACCAGCAACAGCAATAACAAGGAGCTACCACACCCACTCCCACACCCAAAACTTTTCGTCCTGCACAAATCTCACTCAATAGTCCGAAAAGGAAGCAGGCGCCAGGCCAGGTAACGAACGAACCAGGCAAACAACAGCTGTGGTGAAAGCTCTCTCCGAGCGCGTGCTCTCTCAACACGCACACACACACACACACTGAGAGGCTGAGAGCCACTCTCTCTCTCTCTCTCTCTCTGTCTGTCTGCGTCTCCCACGCGCAAAATTCAACACATGGCGAAACGTCAAAAGAACGCTTTGACAGCCAGGCGAATATCGAAGGCAAAGCAAAGCAGCGCAAACAGCCAAAATGAAGTTCGCCAGGTAGGCAGCACGCAGCACGCCTCCCAATTGGAAGCTGCGCCCAAAAATGCCAGAGCGAGACAGCAATAGCCAGAAGCAGAGCAGGAGACAGAGAGAGCGTGTCTCCTTGCTGAAAGTGTGAGTGTGAACGACACGTTGTTGCATTTCGCACACTGACACAGCGGGCAGCATATTAGGCAAAAACGAAACACGTATATACATATATATTGGGTTTAGGCTGGACGAAGGTTGGCTCCAAGGTGTTGACGAGCGTACACGTGCTATAGTTGGGCTGGGAGCGGGGCGCGGGTGGTGCTGGTGGGTGCTCGCTTGAAGGCTGCTCTACTGCCGTCAGAGCCTGCACCATCGACGTACTTGTTAGCCGTGCCAAAAAGTTTTCTAATTGAATTTCATGTTTTGGGGCCTGTTTACGTCTCTGGTCCAACGTGAACCCGACCCGACCCGAACCGAACTGACCCTCGCCTTATCAGCGGTGGCTGCTGCTGCTGCTGCTGCTGCTGGTGCCCCTGTATTGGAATTATGTCACGTTGGCTGCGTCATTCTGTCTGCCTGGCTTATTGATTATTCTCGTTTATGACGAAATGCGTACGCCAAAATAGTTTGCACACACACACACACACACAGACATAGACAGCTATGACGTCATTGTTAACCCCGGAGCTTTTTAACCGCTACAAACACTTGCCCACACTCGAATGTCAACTTGTCGCGCCTCACACCACCGCACACAGTGCGCACCTCCTGCATGGAGGAGGCTGCCATAGAAACGTCAGCTCAACTCATTTCCATTTTCATTTGAGGCTTGAGCATTTTTCACTAGTTTGCAAAAGTTTTATTCGAGAGCTTTTCAAGTGTACATCAAGCCCAAACCCATCCATAGCAACCCAGGGCCACCCACAGGTCGAGACGGGTTTTGGGTTTGGGCTCTCAATCTCAATTTGTTTCACTGCCTTTATTATTGCGGCTAGAGATTTATGTTTGTTACTCAAGTGATCTAATTAAAGTTTCTACGAGCCAAATTATATATCCACACAAAAAAAAAAGGGAAAAGTGTTGGGATTTGCGTTTGGAGCTCTTGACTTGCTGCGTAGGTGAAAATTGCTAAAGAGCCGAAAAGCAAAAAGTTCAAAAACTCAAAATGTAATTTATTTTTATGCCCTGACAAATTTAATGGAATGCGCCCTGACCCCTGACCCGATGATAATCCGCCTATTCGCTATCCGAGAGCTGCTCGAGAAAGGGTTTCGCAGCTCTGGCAACGGGCTGATATTATCGTAGGAAAACCAGAGCACAGAACCCTCTTCAACGTAAGCCTAGATATATGTTCGCCCTCAGCAAAGCAAAGATGCTCAACCTAAGTTATAGGCCTAATATAAACAGATTAGAGGAAAAATCTATAGATAGGCTATTCGAGAGTCAACGGCAAATACTTGATTAGTATATTAATAAGAAACGAAATTTTGGCTAAATGATATTGAGTTGCCCTTTATCTATCTAACTATAATGACCTATTTAGCAAAATAAGATATCAATAATATAAATAAATAGTTCCTAAATAGAACATTTATTTGAAAATATGCAAAACTGCTCATAATCCATACAAGGATTTATACTTAAATATATATTTACCCATCTCCATCATAATCAACTCCATTAATAATCTTCTCTTCTCTTTCCTTCACTTCCTACTTTCCTTACTACATTTCATGCTTATCTTCTGCCTCGTAGCTTACTTCTCCTCGTCGTCTTATCGCTTCTCCATTTGTTCTTAATTATTCTCTGTTTCTTACGTCTTTTCCTAATCTTCTTCAGTCTCTACCTTTACTACTGCTAATCGTTCCCACTTCTCTCATTGAGAATCGCAGAGTGGAGCATTGCAATAAAAAGAGAAATTCATTATTTTCGTTTGTATATTTACACACATTCTCTTTTTAATGTACTTTATTTACTTTGTGTTTTTCTTATTTTGTATAGAGCTCATATTAAATATGCCTTCAGACAATTACTATATATTGATATATGTATAATTCTTTAAATTGTTATGCTAAATATACACACAAATACAATATCTTAACTAGATGTTAAGTGTGGAACAGCTCATTAAATATATATATATACTAGATATATATATTCTGGAGTATATATATATTCTTAGGTTCCTCTCCCCACACTTTAAATATTTAGTTACAAATTTGCATTGTTATATATACATATATAAATATATATATATATGTACATACAATACACGTACAGCAATAATAAAATATCTATACAAATACATATCATATTGGTTGGGCTTTTTGCATCAAAATAAAGTACATAGACTCGTAGACCTACCAAGTTATCGTCGAAAAACTAATATCGATTCTAACTTCAAAAATTATTGTACTAGATTCTGTATATCAATCGCTTAAACAATATCAATATTATCAATATCAATATTAATATCAATATCAGTAAATAGTATATATGTAGAATATATATATATATATATATATATATATATATATATATATGTTTTATAAATATCAGCAATTATTCCAGTTTTTAGAGTTCACATAAAAGTATATATATATATAAAGAGTACATGTATGTGTCTGATAAACGGATTTTGAATGGAGATTACAAAAGTTGAGTGTTGTACTACGAGCTAATTGACGGGTTAATCGATAGGTAAAAGCAGCTTTGTTATCGATCAGTTGCATTGAGATTGAGATAGCTGTAATAAATAAATTAAGACACTATTAACTAAAACCACAAAACTTGTTTTGTCATGTGTGCGCAACGTGTTTCTATATACTATATACAAGCGGGAATCGGTTGATATACTCTACTCCTCGCCCTCATATCCCAAGCACCACAACTGGGACAGGGGCACCAGTGTGGACTAGCTGCCCCCGTTGCCAGCCTCGTCCTTGCGCGGCCGCAGTATGAAGTTAAGATTATAGTTGGTATTCACGGCATAATAGACATTCGCTGTCTTTGGCATAACCAGCTCCTTGTCGGGCAGCACCTGGGCCAGCGTATAGCGATCGGGATCATCCTCCAAGCCGAGCTTGAGCATCGCATTCCGTATGACCTGTGGCGTTCGCTCATTGTTGCCCAGCATTATGCTCTTGTACAGCACAATGCCGTCCAGCTCAATGTTGTCCGTCTCGTAGGTCACGCGAATGATATAGAAATCGGGAGCGGACTGGGTGGTCACACCAGCTGGCTGCACCAGCTGTGCATTGATGTGATTGTGTGGCGAGCCACCGTTGGTCGTCCCGTTGATCAGCGCAGCATTTTTGAGTCCATTGCCCAGCGACTGGGAGTGGGTCAACTTGCTGTGCGCCGATTGCCGTCCTCCTGAATTGCTGGAGTCCATGGATAGATTGGAGGTGCTGCTCGAGGCGGACATCAGCGAGGCATGATGTGCATCCCTATCCAGTGAATTGTGCCGGGAGCTCGTGCTGCTGTTTAGCTCGCAGTAGAACTGCGAGCCAGCCCCGCTACTCGAATTGGAGTGTATGGAGTCAGTCTTGCGATGGCCATGCCCGGCGCTGCCCATAATTGAGGCCGTCGACGAGGCCGTCGTATTCGTTAGCGATGTATTTGTGCTGGCCACCGATTTGCGCGGCGCCGGCGGCGGTGGCTCCAGCTGGCAGCTCAGGGCAAACGCCTGACGCTCGTCCAGCAAAGGCATCGAGTCAAACCAATGATCGAAGAGCGGATCCTCCTGCAGATTGTAGGTGTTGGCAGCGCCCTGCAGCAGCTTGATCTGTGCCAGCACCTCGAACTCTTTGCGCTTCTTATCAAAGTTGATCAGCTTGTCCTCGGTCAGGTAATCCGGATTCGCTGTGTGTATCATCGTCAGATCTGTGAGAAATGTGCCCAGATACGGTATCGTGCCGTGCGACGTCTGCGTGCCCAGATTTTGTATGAGCTTCTGCAGATGGCGATCCGTTTGATCGCCAGCCGGATCTGGATTCTTGGCAGTGCCCTCGCGCTTCAGCACCTCACGCAGAGTCCAGGCGTTGTTGTCCTCCGAGCAGATTCGTGCGAGTTCGGTAAAAATTTCCATCTGCAAAAAATGAAGATTGATTAACGACAAATTCAATTAGATTTATCAGCGTCAACCTACGCGCTCTTTGGGCAAAAACTCCCTGACTTTCGACAGTCTGTATATGGAATTGGAATTGAGCCCGGAAATAATGGCCTTCAAGGAGCTAAAGTTTTTGAGCATGCGCAGCTCCTGCGCTATATCGATCCACCGTGAGATGATCAAGGCACGATCCTGGGGATTAGAAATGAGTTAAAAAGAGTTTCCGCCTCCTGCTTAATGTTCCACACTCACCTGTGGCTTCAGTCGATCGATGAGTATGCTGGAGACAACGCGAAACAACACCGCATTGAACTGATTGATGGTGGCAACCACCGTCTCAGAGCCGCCACTGTCCCGCCTCGCCCACGTGTGGCCCAGGCACTGATGCGGTATCAGACGCTTGAAGAGCTCGGTGTCCATGCGGGTGAGCTGCTCGGCAAAGTGACGAACGGGCACGTCGGGAAAACGAAAGGCCTGCATAAAGTGCGTGGGACCACGGTAGATGTAAAGGTGACCGAATTGCTCGCTCAGATCATAGGTGGAGCCGTAAGGCGTCTGCATCATGAACTGTGCCTGCCCAGACGACGGAGTCGTCAGCCAAGGCAGACCCGAGATATCCCCATGATTGCCACCACCTCCGCCTCCGCCTCTGCCTCCACCACCACCGCCGCCACCTCCGCCTCCACCACCACCTCCCCCGTAAACCTGCCTGAGCAAACGTTCCAAGCGATTCAACACTTTGATATGCAAATCGGAATGCTTGAGACGTTTGCTAGCGAATTCCAGAATCTGCCGCAAGTTGTCCTCGTGCCAATCCTCGGGAAACCCGTCCAGCCACACATGCAGTGCCGAGACTAGAGTTTTCTTGTGCTGCTCATGTATGGAGGCCGGTGAGTCATGCTCTGTGCCGCCATTTTGTTGCGCCAGCTCCAGCTCCTCCATATGCTTCTCGTGTAGCGCATCGTAGCGCTGCGTCAGCAGGCTGAGCACCTGCTTGGGCGTCGAGAAGGTGCGATACGTGGACAGGAAAACATTGATAAACGTCGACTCCAATTCACCATCATCGGTGGCCAGCGCCTCCACAAGGCGCGCCAATGTGGCTGCCTTCACAAAACGCACACGCACCGTCTCCCACTCCAGATGGGAAATTTCATCATCCGAGTCTTGCTGCAAGGAAATTGCCAATGTGTATTAGAGAGGGAATGCGAAGATACATTTATATATATATACATCACTTACATTACTTGCCGTGGGCGTTGGTCGATGATAGCGCACCTTCTTCAGGTAGACTGTGAAAATTGCATTCTTCTCGTGCTCCTCGCCCCACAGGCGCCACGTGGGCTGCAGAAAAAGAGAGAAAACCCAATCAAAATGTCAAATTAGCAAAGTGGCCAAAGGCTAAGCAATTACTCTAGAGTAATATATGCATGTATCAATGTGTATGTATGTACGTATGTGTGTTTATATATATGTATGAATGTATATAAAAACTGTGTTGATTTGCTACATTTAGTATAATTAATCATTTAGCTATTTTAAGCACAATTTTCGCCTATTTATAATTCAATATAAAATTCGCTTAAAACAAGGCACGAATTTTGTGCTTTTCAAAATATTTCCAATATAAACATTATGTCAAATAGAATTGTTTTATAGCCAAAATGTTGTTGCTTTTGTTGTTGGCCAAACAGACCGACACATTTCTACATTTCCACATTTTCCATTTCCCGTCCGAAAATTCATTCACATTTCGCTACATTCTCGATTTGGCATTTAAATTGCTCAATAAATATTTTGTTAATAGTCCATGGCTCTGACTTAGCTATAAATAATGAATAATAACAAATTCAAATTTCGATTTACAGCCAAAGTTCTAAATGCCATTCAATGGCAAACAATTTATATATATAAATGATATATACATATTGTATATATAAACATTCTTTAATCGAAAGCCAAATCAATTTTAAAAGCTAACCCCGGGGGCCCAATATTATTTACTTTAATTTCACGACTGCAAGGAAAACCCAATTGCATTATGTATGGTCATGTTGTACAGCTAAAATGATTGAAAAATTCATTTTTAATGATTTACCGCAACTCAATAAGAGTCTGTTATAGATATTTATAGCTCTATTCATAGAGAAGAACAGTACAGTCGAGTAGATGACTGGAGTACTAGAGTTTCATAGGATAGAATAGAGTGACCGAATAGTAGAGTCGCTGAGAGTGGGGTAGAGTAGTTCAATATTAAAGTAGAGTAGAATAGTAGATGAGTATAGTAAAAAGGTAGAGTAAAATGGAGTTGAATTGTAGAGTACAGTAGAAGAGAAGGGTAAAATACAGTAGAGTCGGTTAATAGTAGAGCCGAGTACAACTACTCTACTAAGTAGGGTATCTACAGTAGAGTCGTTGAGAGTAGAGTGTAATAGTTGAGTAGAAGAGTAGAGTAGAGGAGTAGATGAGTGAAGTAGAAGAGCATATTAGCAGATTAATGTAGAAGGGTAGAGTACAGTAGAGTCTGTTAATAGCAGAGCACAGTACAACTACACTACTTAGTAGCGCAGTTGAGTAGAAGAGTATATTAGCAGAGTTCAGTAGAAGGGTAGAGTACAGTAAAGTAGTTCAATAATAGAGCAGAGAGTAGTTTGATAGTAATGTAGAGTAGAAGAGTATATTAGTAGAGTTAAGTAGATTAAAATAGATTAGATGAGTAGATGAGTAGATTAGTAGGTAGTAGGTAGTAGGTAGTAGGTAATATTATAAAAACAAAATCATATAATATATTTTTTTTTAATATATAAAATAAAATATATCAAAAATATAATATATAAAAAAATTAAATTAAAAAAACACCTTTAAAAGAATAATATTGATTGAATTTAATATTTATTGTTTTGCAACAGCAACCACAATAACAACATTTTAAAAACAATTTAAATATTCCTTCGGCACACAATAGTATAAAAAATCTATATATAAACATTTCAAATGCATTTAAATTGTAGTAGAGGCTCTTCCTCTAAACAAAAAGTTCCGCTATTAAAAAAAAAAAACTATAAATAAAGACTGATTGCAACAATTAATATTACAGGGTCAATTAATTAACATGAGGCTAATTTTGTATATACTGAAATATTTAGAAACTCTCATAAAAATACAAATATTTGAAATATTTGGAGAAGGCTTACAAATTCTAACATTCTAATAAAATAAAAAAATTGCATTACAGTAAAAATATGTATGTATTTATATATGTGTGTGCATGTGCATATATACATACATATATAAGTATACACAAAATTAATTAAATTCATAAGTTCATTTAATTGCCATTGCGTGAAAATGCAATGAATGAATCAAATCATAAAGAAAATTGAATAAATAACAAAAGGCAGCGCGCAATTTATTATTGTGTGTGTGTGTGTGTGTGTGTGTGGGACAAAACATATGTCGGAAGCTGTTTTCAAGACCTGCCCCCAACCAAGCAGCCATAGCATGCAGCTATAGAAAGATTTGCTAAGCGAGCTACATAGATGTCAATGCTGAGCAGAGACACCTCTCGCTCCCTCTCAGTTGACCCCCTGTTGGCACGCACACACACGCCAACGCATATATATAGATACATACATACACTCTGACACATCTACATAAATTGCTGTCCAACTAAACATTAATGAATCTCATGTTAGGGCAATTAATTGCCCGCATGCGCTTTCATTACACGCACAACAACAACAACAACAACAACAACAACAATTTTGTACAACTACAAGAGCAACAATTTCGTACAACAACAACAGTAAAATCCTGCATTCAAATATATGTGTTTAGTTTACTTTTTTGTTAGCCGTGGCCGTGTCTGAGCTTCTGACCTCATTTCAAAAAATTTCGTGAATTGTTTGAATATTTCGTAAAAAAAAACTAAAAAAATCCCAACAAAAACAAGTTGGGCGTTAAGTGGTCGGCGCAATTTGTTTTATGCCTTTTATATGCGCTTAGAAATGAGGGGTATATAAAACTGTACGAGCATTATGTAACGTCTACCATATATAGCCAAGGGCTTAGGCTAACTTTATGTGTTTTAAGCCCATTTAGACGAAAGCAAAATTGAATAAACGTAATTTTTATACTTTTCAAGGTTAAATCTATAGATTTATAGGGTATATGAGAGCTATAGCATCTCGCATATATTAGTTTAGATCTTTCTATTTTTAAATATAATTTTCTACAGCTTTTTTATACCCCCAAAATAAATATTTCCTAAGAATCAAAAGATTATTTGAAATTATAGAGTATCTTCACTTCGACCCTCTCACAGCTCATAGCCACCAACAAAAAATTCCCTAGATCGCTGTAAACAGCTGTAAGTTGTTCGTAGATGCCCAGCCCCGTAAATAACATTGCCAAAAATGTTGAAAATTGATTTTCCTTTGTTTCTTTCCTCTGCTAGTTGTGTAAACTACTTAGTATACTTATTAGGCGCCAATGTTTTCACTTGCAACACTGCGTTTCGAGTGCTTAAGTGTTGGGTAATTCCACTTAATGACTTTCATTCACAGTATTTCACGCAATTTCAACTTGAATCTATATCAAATTCGGTAGCATAAACAAAACGTAAAAGCAAAGGCAGCAACAGCTGCGAAAACATCGTTGCGACTGCGACTGCGACTGCGACTGCGACTGCGACTGCGACTGCGACTGCGACTGCGACTGCGACTGAGACTGCGACTGCGACTGCGACTGCTTCCTGTGAAGCCCAACAATTTTTCAGCAGCAGATTTAACAAATTGCAATTGTTTTTGTGTTTCAACACTCGTTCATTAAAAGTATGAAAAGAGTATATTGGGTTGCATGAAAATGTTGTCAAGTATGAGGTATGAAGAAGAAGTAAGAAGTAAGAAGTAAGAAGTAAGAAGTAAGAAGTAAGAAGTAAGAAGTAAGAAGTAAGAAGTAAGAAGTAAGAAGTAAGAAGTAAGAAGTAAGAAGTAAGAAGTAAGAAGTAAGAAGTAAGAAGTAAGAAGTAAGAAGTAAGAAGTAAGAAGTAAGAAGTAAGAAGTAAGAAGTAAGAAGTAAGAAGTAAGAAGTAAGAAGTAAGAAGTAAGAAGTAAGAAGTAAGAAGTAAGAAGTAAGAAGTAAGAAGTAAGAAGTAAGAAGTAAGAAGTAAGAAGTAAGAAGTAAGAAGTAAGAAGTAAGAAGTAAGAAGTAAGAAGTAAGAAGTAAGAAGTAAGAAGTAAGAAGTAAGAAGTAAGAAGTAAGAAGTAAGAAGTAAGAAGTAAGAAGTAAGAAGTAAGAAGTAAGAAGTAAGAAGTAAGAAGTAAGAAGTAAGAAGTAAGAAGTAAGAAGTAAGAAGTAAGAAGTAAGAAGTAAGAAGTAAGAAGTAAGAAGTAAGAAGTAAGAAGTAAGAAGTAAGAAGTAAGAAGTAAGAAGTAAGAAGTAAGAAGTAAGAAGTAAGAAGTAAGAAGTAAGAAGTAAGAAGTAAGAAGTAAGAAGTAAGAAGTAAGAAGTAAGAAGTAAGAGGTAAGCAGTAAGTAAGTAAGTAAGTATGAAGTATGAAGTATGCAGAATGCAGAATGATAAGTGTATCTAACTAGCGCCCATTCGCAAATACTCTAATACTATATATACCATATTCTATAGCACAGACGAGTATTCGACAGGCATTAGCAGGCATCGTCCAGGTTTGTATTTAACTTTGTTGTTGTCTTTATATTGTTTTACTAATTGCTGTGTACTTATGTTAGCTTGTGATTCGGCTGGCTGATCTGCACATGCTACTTCCCAAATGAAATAAATATGTGTCGATATGTATATATGTATACACATATAAACTCGTATATATATCAATTTGTGAATGTAGCCAAGTTGAAGGCAACTTTTAATCAATTCGCGAGGAAAGATCAGCCAAGTCGTTTGACTTTTCTTTAATTTTTTTATTTTCGTTTTTGTTGCGACTGCCGAAATAAGAAATTTGTCTGTTTGTATGTAAACACAGACACACACATTTATATAAATATATATATATAGACGAATGCATACATACGTATTTATTTAATTTATTTGTTATTTATTTGGCGTTTTGTATGTTTTTTGTTTAAATGCTGCTGCTCTCGCATTATATGTACAGATATATATGTATGTATATGTATGTATATATGTATACATGCTTCTATATATTTGTTTTCTACATATATCTGTTTGCTTCATTTGTTCTGTTTTATTAATGACGCACTATATTCGCTTGTTTTTAGTTTCATTTACGTCAAAATTATTTTAGCAATGTTTATTGAAAAGAACAATTATTAATGGCAGAGAATACGGCAAACTAAAACCGAATGCAGCTGCAGGTGTTTTGCCCCACTAAACGATCAATTAGCCTACAGGTAGTGAAGGTAAACAAAGAGCATTAGACAGACTTTGCATAGAAGCAGAACAAAGTAACAAAATATTATATTAATATAATAATAACAATGTGTATAAATTAACATTTTGTAAACTTTAAACCACGATCAAGAGAAACTAAAGTCTGTCTAACATTGCGAGTTGCTGAAGTTAAATTTTGTGTCAACATGAACAAAAACAAATAACAAATAAATGTTATTCAAGGTCAACTCATTAAACAATTAAACAAATGCTAACAAGTCTATTTAATAAAAAACAAACTTTAAGGCACAAAATATTGAAAAATTTATGCTGAGGCTAAGCTTGGCTTGAACTATGAATCAAAGAAGTTCAAAAATTCAAGTAATTATAAATAAAGAAATAGATATTATTAATACCAGACTTAGGTTAAATAAAATTTAATTAAAATTAATTAAAATTTAACTTGTCTACATTTAGCTGCATATTTTATAAACTATTGAACGCATTTGGCGACGTTTTCCGAAAATGTTTATGCGATTTTAATTGAAGCAATTAAAAACAATCAACAATTCAAAATGTTGAAATCAACAAATATTTCAATTGGCAAAATTATTGAAAAGAATAAGTAAGAACATACAAAATATTTAATATATGTATAAGAAGAAACTTTCTTTGTTTTTGTAAGCCAGCCAACTTGTTTATAATAAGTTGGGTTGATCAGCTTTTAACTAAGGCACAGATAGAAGTCAGACAGAAGTTAGGGAAGTCCAAAAGGGCTTCAACTAAAAAAGAAAACAAAATTTGCTACTGCATTTAAAAAAAATAAATAAATAAAAAAAATAAGTAAATAAATAATATAAAATGCTCAAAATATAATAATTAAAAATAATATAAAATATTTGAAATACAATAAATAAAAATAATATAAAATATTCGAAATACAATAAATAAAAATAATATAAAATATTCGAAATACAATAAATTAAATATGTGAAATATATGAATTAAAATATATGCATATAGCCCAATTTGAGTCAGACTCCCTAAAGCCAGCTGCAGAGCATATCCCAGTGTATTTTTTGGCAATTGTTTCTAACTAATATTGATATGATATATAATATTGATATACATATATGTATATATATATATATACATATATATGACTAATCACATGCATTAAGCCCAATTACCTTGGTGTAGGTATAGTTTTTGGCATGCAAGTCTTTCGTCTTCTTCGACAGGTTGCGCAGTGTGGCTCCTGTGCAGGCGCACAGATACTTGAGGCTGGCGACGACTTTGCGCTCCGCATTGGCCACCGCATTTGATGAGCTGTCCAGGTCATCGTAGGAGTGATAGGAGCTATTCCGTCGCTGTTTGCCAGCTGAGGAGGATGTGGAGCGTGAACGGCGCTGTTGCTGCTGCTGCTGTCGGCATAATGTCGATGTGGGCGTGGCTGTGGGCGTGTGTGTGGGCGTTGCTGATTTCTTTTGGCGCGGGCAGGTGTTGTGATGATACAGACGCTGCTTGGCTTTGGTCCAATGATGTACCGGCTGTTGCTGTTGCTGCTCCTGCTGTAGCTGCTGATGGTAGTTGCAGAGCGCGCTGCTGCTGTTGTTGTTGACATAGCGCCAGGCGCTGCTGAAGTCGGTATTGTCCAACGGCGGCATTAGCGCGCGATTATAGCCAGCTAAATCCTGCAGCTGATAGGCGCAAGTGTGGCTCTTGATAAGCGTGGGTGGATGATGCTGCTGCTGCTGCTGCTGCTGCTGCTGCTGCTGCTGCTTTTCCTTCGACTGTTTATGCTGGCAAACACAGTTCGCTTGGCTTGTGAAATTCTGAAAACAAAATTTGTGTGTGTTTGTTTTTTGCTGGGACTGGAGTCAATCTCTCTTGCGCTATCGAGCAGCATGTTTTATTTAGTACTTGATTATGGTTCATTGATTGGCATTGGCTGCTCAGCGAAACTAACCGTGAAACGAGTTCATTCACATCCACATCCACATCCACTTCGACATCGAAAACTCATCTCACTTGAGTTGAGTCGCTGTCAATGCCTAGAGCTTGTCTGCCCGCCCCTGACCTTGGCTACAATTTTCGACTTAGAGATAGACGCACAATACACATACATATATGTGCAAGTGTGTATATATACATTTATATTGTTCAGCTGTCAGCAGCTAGACAACAACAACAACAATAGCACCCACAATGGAAAGCCACTCAAGTGGCGTCTGGCTCGGCACCTTCCCATATTTGGTTAAATACTTTTTGGCCCCCTTCCCAACTCCAAATTGCAATTAGCGGGCAGAGTCAGACTGGCTGGCTGGCTAAGCGCTTCGCCTTTGTTTAACAATTTGTACACTTGGTGCCACGCCCCCAGCTTCCTTTGCAGCGCTCGTAAAACAACATACGGCATTAGCCTAGCCAAAAGCGTGCAGCACAACTTTTCCAGGAAGTTGTTTATTATTGCGGCCGTTTATTGTTGTTTCACGTTCACATTGACAGCTGTGAGCGCGCGATTTTTATATATCGGATACCCTTGCAAAAATCGGGGATGTGAGGATGAAGAGAGAGCGTATTTGTAACGGTAGAGAGAGAGAGAGAGATGGAAGATAGGGCTAAGCTATATAATATATGCCGTTGCGCTAATAAAAGTCTCATTCCATATATCTATATATAATATTTATTATACTATTTATTTCCAAACACCCTCAGTGTATTCAAAATTCGTCTTTACTCTCGCAATTCGCTGCGCCACATTTGCTCAACGAATTTGCTGCCATTTGTGTGTTAAGGAAATCGTTGCTGGAAAATGCGTTTTCATTTTCCGTTTCACACTACTTTTACGGCAGTTCGCCTTGGAGCGTGTGCATGCGCACAGTATTTACTAGACGTGCGTACTTATTTGGGACTAACTGTAATGGAGCTGCAAATTTCACGTCGAGTGTCTTGGCCATAAACATTTGGGCCAACAAACTGTGCTCGATTCAAAAGTCAAGCTATGATGCTCCACATTGCATAACTCGTTTTTTGTATCTTTCTCAGTTTTTGTTTTGTTTTTTCTGTTAATGGCATGGCCTTTCCTCTGAAATTGTCATGCAGAGTTATCTAAGCTAGCAGATCAGCAGGTCAGCCGGCGGGGTCGGGCCCGTGCCGGATGCTGGACCGTGTCCGCGTCCATGTCCGTGTGGCAATGGCTTTCCATATGAAACGTGCCGCAATTCGCGGCGCCTCGACATTAAATTGCGTATATAGCAGCAATAAATGCCAGGATCATAAAACATGCCAGACCAGAAATAGACGCATAAAGCACTCAACACAAACCGCACGCAGCTCCACAATTTCAGACTAATAATGAAATGTATATATATATATATATATATATATATATATATATATATATATAGGAATTATACTATATTATATATGTGGGAATTGCCAGTTAATCTGGCACGTATCAGCACACAGAGCGAAAGGCATTTAGATTAAATGTGAGCTCTTGCAACACTTTGGCTGCCACATTCCAGTTCAACTAAATAATCACATCGCGAAAGAGATTACTGAAGCTGGGCAGGTCTTTAGCCTTATAAAGAGTCAAATATTTGCAAACATTTGCTAAGCTTGCCCAATTGAATATTCAAAATAAATTCATGGAGCTATTGAGTGATTGACTGATTGATTGACTGACATGGTTTAACATTTTTTGAATACCTGAGAATTGGCAAAAACAAATGGGAATTGGCAAACTGCTTATTTTTTGAAGGTATCTGAACTAAGCTGGGAGCTAAAAAGCAATTTACTTGAAATTTAAGAAAATGAATGTAAGAAAAATAATTTAAGAAAATTAATTTAATAATATTAATTTAGCAATAAATAATAATTGTGTTTATTTATTTATTAAATTTAATAAAATAAATAAATAAATTGATAGAAATTGAATATATATAAATAGTTTTAGTGAATGTCTACAGAAATGTAATTAGTTTTTAAGAGGAAATACTGAAGTCATTAGCCAATAATATTTTATATATATACATATATATGTATCTCTACAATTCCTGATTCCTAATTCTTGATTAGTTAATTGCGTGAATTGTGTTGTCTAGTGTAGTTAATAAACTTCTATGCGCCAAAAGTCTATTCACGTTTGAAACATATGCCAGCAATAATTTTCAAAGCGAAAACTTAACTTTTCTTAAGTATATAGCAAAAAGTAAATAAATAAACACATAAAAGTAAAATAATTTAAACTTAATACCTTTACAAATTATATTTGTTTCAGCCACTGCTAGTTCATACTCAATACTAATGTATAGACTGGGAAACCTAAACAGCCAAAACTTGAC
Source organism: Drosophila mayaguana (assembly GCA_037075325.1). Taxonomy (NCBI): domain Eukaryota; kingdom Metazoa; phylum Arthropoda; class Insecta; order Diptera; family Drosophilidae; genus Drosophila; species Drosophila mayaguana. The sequence continues at coordinate 57,585 of JBAMCG010000025.1, read as the reverse complement.
TTAATGGCAATTATGAATTCATTAACCCAAAATAATCGATACGTATTAGATATTTGTGTCTACATTGCCAAACATTACGAATGACAAGTCAATTCATGAATATATTGATTTCCGAGTCACGTATATAGATAAGTCAATTCATTTGCTTTAGATGCTTGATTGAACTTTTGTGCAATGCGCTAAAGTGAGCAAAGGCGAGCTAAAAACTATAAACGTATAGCCCAGACCCAGATCCAGTTCCAGTTCGATCGTGACAGATTTCACAGCAACTCATATTTGTATACATATATATGTATATCTAGGTTTATATTTCCACATATAGCATTTGCTATGCCTCCCTAATCAGTATGTGGAAAGGCTCACTTGACTCATTTAATTATAACTCATATAGCACATATATAACTACATATATATATATGAATATATATATACATATATGTAACTTGAAATGGAAATCGAGTAGCAGCTAAGATTGATCGACCCCAGCGATAAGTCGGCGTCATTCAGAACAGAAACAGCAAACAAAAAGTTTCAAATTCAAGTTGAGTCATCGAGTGGGGGAAAATACATCCAAAAATAATACTAAGAGACGATATTAATAAAGTTCAAAGGAATTACGATAATTTGTATATATTTTTGTATTATATAATTTTAGCTCAACAATTGTCAAATTCTTCTCAAGTGTTGGAAAGGCAATTATAAAGACATAAAGCGAAATTATGTCAAATTGCTCCAGATGATAATGAAGATGAGGTAAACGATAATTACAATGATGACGATAATGACGAAACTGATGACGAGGCCTTTCGCATGAGCTTCTCGTCTATATATAGAACTGTGGGATTTGACCTTTGTGCGGCCTGATGGCTAACGGCAAAATTCTATTGACTGACGTGTTGGCGGCTGTCTGTGTATGTGTGTGTGTGGGTAGCCGCCATGGCTTAATTGACTTAGCTGCGACGCAAATGCAAAAGATGTTGCAAAAATAGCTACAAGCCACCCGCCTCATCCCAACTAGCAGCTAGCAGCCCACGCATCCTGCTGTCCGCCAAGAATGGACAGTAACAACATCAAAGTAAACAATCGATGGGCAGCTGTAGTTGTTGTCAGGCAGCGGGGCGAGCGGGTTGACTGATGGGGGCTTGCCCCCTTTCTATTTATATAGAGGGGCGAATCCAAAGCCCGACCACGAGTTGGCTCTTGCATTGATAAACAGCAAGAGGCAAATAAACAATGCAAATGTAGAAAAAACAACAAACAAATCATGTAAAAGTTGCTCTAGTACTAAGGGCGCGACTAGTAAATACCCTGGATGAGAGAGCTTTGAATTGTGTATACATAAATATATTATATTAATAAAGCAAAAAACAAATCATGTACAGGTTGTTCTACAGCTAAGTGCTTGACTAGCTAATACTCTTTTAGATATAAATATTTGGTTAATTGGAGTTTTAATTATATATACATAAATATAGGCCAAAAATAGATAATTATCGCAGAAGTTATCAATTGAATTGTTATGAACAAATCAATAACGCTTGCTTAGTATCTTACAGCCTATCAAGCAATATACCCCACTTGCTGCCATTCGTACAGGGTATGCAAATAAAAACTATAGCAGAGCAGAAAACATAAAGCAACTCAACTAAAGCCGAAATGCTGCATTCGTCTCGTGTCTCGTGTCGCATTGAATGACTGACTAAATGAACGTACAACGTCCGTTGGACGTTCGTTTCGTCAGTTACAACTGGCTGCACTCGTCTCCCAGCCCAGTGCTCTCCCCCAGTCACTCACACTCTCTCCCTGCCCCCTTCTCCCCCTCTCTGCTGTCTGCAGCAGATTCACCTAGTGACTGCTGCTGTTTGCTGCTCGACTATTATCAAACCACATCCGCTGTGCAGCAGCAATATAAAATATATATAAATGCACTTATATACATATATTCATATATATAAACAAACAGGGGATATAGAAATATCAACTTGAATTAAAGCTTGGAGCAATGAGCATAACAAGAAGCGAAAGCAAACTCGTAAAAATGTTTCTCAAAAGCTGGTTGGGGAAACAGTAAATATGCATGGCTATATTTGCATATACTTAAAATCCAGAATGCGGGTAGACAAGCGATATATGTATGCTTCAGCTCGTACTCCAGACTAGACATAGCTAGATAACTATTGTAGCTGAGAGGTGACAAGGCTGGGGGTTTCGTATTACCATAATGCGACATCTTTTACTGGGCTGTGATTGACATGAGATTGGGATTGAATTCCATATGCAATTATAAATCTTTTAAGTATGATTAGGTCAAGTTTAAATAAAAGAACAAATAGAGTAAAACTACAAAGGAAATTCAGCTCAGCTTAAGAAATCAAATCTGCGCATTTTCAGTATACATATACCATATATATTCCCAAGAAGAGAGATAATACTTCAGTTTATTAAGAGCCTTTTACAATATCTACCTTAAATATATTTATTGAATACTTCTTCAGAAATGCTATATCAATAGGAATACCTTTTCATATATAACTCTTTGATATATCAACAAATCATTATAAATACAACATTTCTATTATCGACAGTAAATTAATCAGCATTTCTTAAATCATTTCTAATATATTCACCTACATGTTCGGCTCTCAGTTGCAAGTCCAAGTTATTCCAGCTCAGGTATAGCTCTTTAAAGACAAAGCAAGCTAGGAATTTGGATTTCTTAAAGACCTTCTCATGTCTTATGAGCTCTCTACTTTTCCCAATTCATTGTTGCTTCTATTACACATACGAACCTTAATTATATTTCTTTTTGTTTATTTATTTTTGGGTTTGTAATGCTCTAAGAAGATTGTCGCTAGGTAACCAATTAGCTTACAACTTATATTACAGCTCCCTCTCGCACTAGCACCTCCTCTTTCTCTTCATATTACTTGAATCTCCCCTAAGGTTTCTGTTCAAGTGTAAATACTACTTAATATTGATTGGCATTGAGCAGCTTTTCGAGGCGCTTTGCCCAGCTACGCCTTCAGTTTTCCAAGCCAATGGATGTGTCCATAGTTTCACATATATAAATACATAATTTACGTATAATTGCTGTTGACATTTTCCCGAGACGCAATCAAGAACAACAAGCTCATAGAGCACATACGTATATGCTCTTGAATATATGTATCTGGATATGTATATGTATATATATAGACATACACATATGCCTAATGCATTGCCCATAAATAACCAATTCGAATGCTATCAAAATCAAGTACAAAATAAAACACGCCAATTCCAGTTGGATTGTTTTAATGCTAATGTCGGGGATATACATAAATATACATATATGTAGATATGTGCATACATATGTATATATATATATATATATATATATATATATATATATGTCCATATCCATGTATGTATATAAATGCTAAAGATGTGCGCATAAAAATTGGCGTAGGTTTAACTATTTCAATTGTTGTTATTATTGTTGGCATTTTTGTGGTGGGTTGGGCTTGCAACAACAACAACAACAGCAACAACAACAACGACACGAACAACGAGAACAAGGAGTACAAATAGCTTGTGGTTTTTCTTGGTTCGTTACTCTTGCAGGTGAGAAAAATATATATGGAAATTGTAATGTTTCTTTATAAAGCGGAAATAATTTAAATTCTTCTATAGAGGAATTTTTTGTAGGTGTAGAAATGTTCAACTATTGCAATGATCTAGGCCTAAAATAGAAGCTGCTCTAATAGCGTTAGTCAATTAGTTTTATTTATTTATGGAAACTCATAGAAAATGAATATATTTATGCAGAAGTAATTTAATTCTTTCTATTTCGAAGCTGTATGCACAAGAATTTTCTTTGCAGAATATTCTATTTATTTATTTAATATTTTCTTTTCAAAAAGTGACCTCAAAATTTCAATTATTTCAGTTATTTGTTTCAGTTAGTATTATTAAATGAGAGTATAAAATCCACTTTTTAGAATTTAAAGTTTCCTTAAAATTTTATATTTAATTGCAAAATATTTTTCTATTTTCTAGATTATTTAAACAAAACATCTTTAATGTATATGTAAATATATTTAAATAGATCATTTATATATAGTTTAAATATATATGAAGATATATCTCATATTGCTAAACTGCCTGCAAGAGTATTGACAAGTCGACCAAAGCGAAAGCTTTCAATATTTAAGTTTTCCTCCTTGTCGCACACTTTTTATGCGCGCGCCTTTTTTTGTTGTACTGTGTGCAGGCTTTGGCAGACAGTTGGGTTTTATTCACAGTTCTTTTTGTTTTGTTTTTTACCATTTGAGATTGACTTTTTTGTTTGTAATTTACACGCAGATCCAATTGTTTTTGCTCTGTTTACTTTGCGCCTGCAATTCGTAATGGTTGCGATAAGATGAATGCAGAAAGCAAAATCAATAAATTTGCTGTTCCTTTATTTTCAGTGTGTCTACGCGTGTCTCTGAGTGTGTGTGTGTGTGTGTGTGTGCCGTAAGCTAAGGCGGAATTGATGCGCATGTAGATACGATACGATATAGCAGTACGATAAAACACAGCACGTTGCGTTGCGTTACGTTACGTTACGTGCCGCCGATGAAGCTGTGAAGCTAGGCTTTCAGGCAGTTGTTTGGTTTTTGTTTTTCACGATTTGTTTTTTCTTTTTTTTGGCTACGCACCACGAGCGAGCGCTGCCGCAGCGCCAGTTTCTCTGCCCTGAATGCTGAGGAGGATGATGGATGAGTCAGTCGGTCAGCTGAGTGGGCAGGGGGTTGACTGGGCTGGCCGGGCTGAAGCGCGTACACAACCCCCGAAGGGGGTTCGGGCTCGGGCTCGGGTTCGTTGCACTACGTTCAATTGGCAGGCGCGTTCTCCTTATGTTTATGTGTCTGCCTTTCTTCGACTATTGCTAGCTTGCACACACTCTTACACATACATACATGTATTGTGTATGTTTCTATGTATTGCACTATCACGTTTTACGTTTTAGTTATTTATTTGCATCTCTTTATTTCAACACACGAATATTAGACGCAAATTTCTCTTTTCGTATGCACTTTTGCGCTATATTTGCACATTAGATAATTAAGAACAATTTTTTGGGCATTTCACGTTTCCGAGAGGGGGAACGCGTAATTTCGGGCCTTCCTTTTTTCGTATAATTCACCGCACAAAACACTGAAGGAAAAAAGTTCTCTGGCGAGACGGTGACGGGACAACCGACGCCAACAACTGTTGAAAACGCACTCAGCGGCCAGGTCGACCCGAGATCCGTGACAGCCCCAACATCGCCACACATACACACACACACACATACACTAGGAACGCTCGGCTTTTGTTCTCGTTCGTTCGTTTTCTCTGGCTCTCTCTCTCTCTTAGAACAACACGAGCGAGGGTTGTTCGAGAGACCTCTGCAGTCCCGCTGGCGGTAGCACCAGCCAACACGCCAGCCGCTTCGCCTCATGCCTCCCTCTCAATGCATCATTATTTGCTCTCAGGTAGTTTGTTTGGGTCGTGGTCGTGGGAATTTTGCACCCACTCGTATTTTCCTCATTACGCTCTGTTTATGTTTTTTTAGTGAGCGACTCTCATTCTCATGCGTTCCTATCAGAAATTGCCCTTGTGCTGAGCGACGCTCTTGCTGTGCTCGTCAGACTATGTGTGTTTGTGGATGTGTATGTGTGTGCGTCTGCCCGTCAATGGGTAGCGAAATATAATAGAGCGGAAAAAGCTCTCTTGTAGTATAGTAATGTATGCGCATATATAGCATTTGAATTGGCATATAAATTCAGTTCAGCATTGATATGTAATATAAATTGTTAAAAAACAAATATAAAATCCATCAAATCTGTTTATCTTGTGTGAAAAAACTTAACTGGCCAAAACACAATAGAATTTATAGTATTTGTAAAGAAAATAATAATAATTTTATTTCACGCGCTGTTCAGCAATATTTATGCGGCTCTTAAAATTCCAAGACAAGTTCCCTCCAAACATTTAGCTAAATTGATTTATGTGATGGAAAAAACAAACATTTTTCCACGTTCCGTTTTGGTATGCCGAAGTAACCACAATGACATAATTATGTAAATTTATATACATATATATGTATATGTATATATCTATGTATGGCTAGACATTGTTCATGTTGTCTTTGGGGTCTTTCTTTATATAAAAGAGAGAGTTAATCAAATATCAATACAATCAAAATACATAAAATACTGAAATTAATAAGCCTTAATTTACGTAAGCGCCAATCAAACGATTTGTTTTCTATTTGTTGGGTAAAAGAAAAAAGTGGAGACCCCCAACTCGAGTCAATTGATCAATTAAAGATGCAACGACAAAAGCCGCCCGAAGACGACTAAAACAATGCAATCAAATGATGCACAGTTCGACAATAGTATAGTATATAGAGTAGTATATCAAATGGGGCTAAGGCAGATATATTTCAATATCATTTCTCTTAGCAAAATGAAATGAGGTTGTGTTTTACAGCTTTTGCATAATGTATAAGAAATAAATTGTTTTCAAGCCTGAAAATCGCATAGAAAGGCCATTGAATTTAGATTTTTGTATATTCATTAGTTCAAATATTATCAAGCAAAACTGTGTTGGAATAGACATATTAAACGTTTAAGTAAATTCTTAATGCACATCTATGAGACGATCGTAGAAAGGACATAGAAAGTATACATTATTTTAGATATAGTTGAAGGCCAATAATAGGAATAATATTATTTAACATTTAATATAGATTATTGTAGTTAAAAACGAAATATTTGAAATAATTAACTAATGTGCTATTTAATAAAATTATATTAAATATTTATATGAGATCACTGTTACAACAGATAATAAAATATTACTTATCAATTATTGGCGACTCTCAGCAATCCGCTTCAATTGTTGTTATTGTTAACTCTGTAAGCTTTTACTTCAGATGATATATGATAAAAGTAAATATCTAGTAGATTTACTTAGCAAATGGCTATTGATCCTCTTATTATGATAGTCCGTGACTATTTATAGAGCACACTAAATATTAGTCAAAGCAATTAGCAACTCAAATGGGTCAGAGATAGCTGAGGCTGGCTTGAGCTATGGGCCTAATACAGACTATAAATATTATTTCTAATGCAGATACACATATACATACATACATAATTATGTAGATACATAAGATTTGCATACTCACCAGGCTGTCGGCCACATTTTGACTCATTATACGAGGGCAGCTGCTGCAATTACTTCAATGTGCGTGCTTAGACTTTGGTTAGATGCAATTGCTGTAGATAATGATGATGATGCCGATGCTGATGCCGATGCCGATGCTGATGCTGATGATGATGACTGGTATCTGTTGGATACGCGCATTTTGACTGGTCGCAGCTACACAGATACACAGACACTTGGCTTTTGGAATTGTGCAACTGGCAATAGGCGGATGTTGCTGCAATGTATTCGATGCGACGCACAAAATTTCAAGTTTTCTTTTGTAATCCAGCTGTAAGAAAGCGACGAAGAAATATAGCAACAGCAGCAACAACAACAGCAGCAACAGTAGCAACAACAACAACAACAAACAAGAAATTGGTAAAAGCAGTGAAAATCATTTAAAAGTCGCACAGTTAACGCGTTTTCTATACGCTCCAAGTTGGAAAGTGCGCGACGACAAATGAAATGGCCAATAAAACGTGTACATGGCCCACAGTTCATAGTCCATGGCAACGCAGCATAGTCCGAGCGTTTTGGCCGTCAGAGCACGAATATTACTTAGCGCCCCACCACCAAGACTAAGCGCACTGGCTGCGTCTTGGCCGAGCGTGATGAGCAGGTGATTTACTATATTAGGCGACAGCAGCTACTGCGCACAGTGGTGACCGTTGGCCAAAAAATTACATAAGCAAATGCATTTATCATATGCATATATCATTTTACATATTATGCATTACTTAAATTTATAATTAAAATTTTAATATATCAAATTTCTTTTATTTCGTTGATCTTGCACCACTGTGCAACTACGATCACGCGTCAACGGCGACGCTTGTCAGTCAATCCAAATGATGAATTTCTTTTTTACCACGCGTAATCGTAATGCCTGTCGTAGCTACGAAAAACAAAAATTAAAAAAAAAAAGATAGCGGAGCTTGTAGAAATGTTTCGAGCGATCGCTAATGAAAGTTTGTTTGTTTTTTTTTTTCGAGTGCCAATCTTTTCTTATTTTTTGGCCAATTTCATACGGTGTTGTTGTTGCTGCAGTTGTATGTGTTCTGAATAGCTGAATGAGACACATGAAAATATGCGAAAAATGTTTGTGCAGACAATGCATAAGCAAAACAAAAGAAACAACAGGTAGAGTACGATGTTCGAATACCGTACAAAAGAGAATGACGGACAAAGAGAGGGAGCGCGCTCAAGAGAGTTACAGAAATCAAACAGTTTTATATACTTTACAGAGATGAAGCGCAGCTTAGCAGCCAAAGAGCGCGTTTATCGTAACTTACAGCCATGAGAGCGCTTAAGTGAATATCGTAAATATGAGAGCAGAACATTTTAATTTCTTTATTTTATTTTTTTTGGATTGCTGGCAGCTGGTCAAGCTTTGGAAGTTCACAATTTTTGCTGTCATAAATATTTGTGTACGTATATATTTAGAAAACTACTGTATACATACATATATATATGGCTAGGTGTACATAAAAACCTGATTTCTGTAAACTTCTCTCTGTCTCAGATATTAACAAATGCTTCCTAATGGCTTCTATGGCAATTCGCTCTCAGCTGTGGCTCGATCATTAGGGGCAATTCTTTTTGCCGCTAAACAAGACATCATCAACCTTGATTGCCTTGGCAGCTAGCTGACCCTTAAATAAAGCTAAGCGACTCGGCAACTCGGATTATAAGAAGCGCTCAAATATCAGCTGAAGCTATGTATACATATATATCTGTTCAGATGTATGTATATATACTTATGAATGTGCTCTTAAAAATTGCCATGTTTGGGCGCTCATTCGTGAAACTACTTCATTAGCATTTCAAATTCTAACAAAACTTAAACAAGCTTCTGCTTGCGCTTTGATTCTCTTCTTGGCTCTCTTCCTTCGCCTCCCCGCCTCTAAGACGCGCTTTGTTGTTGTTTGCTTATTGCAAAAAATACAAAAAGGAAATTTCGAAGTGACGCGCGCTTTTAGATCGTTTTTACACCTACATAGCACAAGCGCAGCTCCATTTACGATATATGCACACATGTGTGTATGCAGCATGTCTGTGTGGTTTTGTTGCTCTGCTCGCATTTTGCTGTCGCCGTGCAGTATTTTGATATGTAAACGCATTTTTATTGTTGTTATTAATATTTTTGGCCAACAATACTCGGCCTGGCCTTTAACGCTCCAGCAGAGCAAAGCTTGACACGCTATTTCCTCTCTCGCGCTCACTCGCTCTCCCTCTCTGTCTGTTGTTCTACTCTCTTTAATGATCTCATTGTTTGCAACTCTCGGACGTATTTACGATATCAATTTTGCTTTATTAGCCAAAAAAGACAAAACTCAAAAAGTAAAAAACAAAAATAATTGTTAACTTTTTATAATCTCTCTTTATAAGTTGTTGCTGTTTTTGTTTTATTCTTTGAGATGAGTTTTTGTCTCAACACGCGTTTCGGACGTGTTGATATTGGCCAGAAGATTCGCCAACAAAGCAGCTAAAAGTAATCAGGAAATATATACATACATATGTACGTATGTATGTTTATATGTGCACATATGTATATTTGTATACAAATTTTTTGATACATATAAATATTGTCTATGTGTTTTTTTGTTTTATCATCTTTTGATTACAGTTTTTTGTAGAATTTTGCTTTAGTTCCGTGCCAGTTTATATTTAGTCTATAATAAACTAACTATAAAACGAGTTAAGCAATGCTTTTTTCAATTATTTTTGTTTTTAAATTTATTATTATTTTTTATTTATTATTCTTATTATTGTTTTTTTTTTTTTTTTTTTTAAATTCAAAGTTTTTTTATTTCATATTTTTTATATATTTTATTTTAAGCCAAGGCCTTAAAGCTTATAATTTTAATATATTCTTTTATATCTATATATGTATATTTAATTTATATACATTGTATGTATATAAACATTTATTTAATTTAATATTTTTAAATTATTATTATTATATATTTTTATTATATATCATATTATTATTATTTTATTATTATTTGTTTGATTGATTTATGTACTTTTAAAAATTAAAATATTCGTATTTACAAAGTTGTAGTATCTGCACAGATTTTAATATTTCACAGTATTTGTTATGGTTTTTACTATTGTAATTATTTTTTTATGATCGTTTCTTTGGAAAACACAGAAAACACGTTGCAATTGGCAACTGGTTTACAGCTATGCAACACCTCATACACACACATACACACACACGATGCACACAAGCATGATCTACACACACATACACACACACACACTCGCACTCACAAACAACAGACAGTCAGACATAGACAACTGCACAGGTGAGTAAATGGCAATATTGACCATATTTTTGTAGGTATAAAATTTTCTCATACATTTTTCAAGCATTTTGCTGAGCTGTTTTCTTCTTCTTCTTTACTTATTTTTTCTTGGTTTTGTATTTTGTTTAAAAAGGAGCTGAGTCGCTCGCGCACGCGCACAAACAATTTGCAATTAATTTTAATAATGTAATTAAAGATGTTGCAGTTGCTTTTCGTATACCTTTTTTTACATTTCTATTTTGCCATTTGCTGTGGTTCGCCTATTCGGCGTTACTTTTTTGTTGTTTTGTGTGCACTTTTCACACACAAACTCGAAGCAGAAAATGCCATTAATGATATTTGCCGTTGTGTTGTGTTGTTGGTTTTGTTATATTTGTTGTTGTCTTGAAAATTTTCGTTACGCTTTGGCAGACATTACGAGCCACTCTCCGCACTTTCGCGTCCCACTCTCCGCTCTCTCTATCTCTCTCTTTCGCACCGTGGCCAAACAAAACGCGCCAGTTGGCTGATTTTTTTTCTTCTTTTTTGTTTTTGTTTTGAGACCGAAACGAAATTGGAGCCACAGCAGCGAAGAGCGCACCCGTCTATCTTTGCTTACTCGTAGTTTGCGACTGAAAGCCAACACCGAAATCGAACACCGCTGAAGCTGCTGCTGGCGCTTCGAGAGTGCGCTGCGCACCCAACTCTCTTTAGGAAAAAGAGCGCAAGAGCGTTGTGCACCATCAAGCCATTAACATAAGATCCGCACGCTGACCAAGCAACGCGATTATCGTAAATTGGACATGAAACCGTAAGATAATGGTGAGTTATTTATTATGGTGAATTGGTACAATTCAACTATGTAAATAATGGATTAAATCAAATATAAAATGTTATTTTATTTTTATTAAAACAAATGTACAGTTTAAAATAAAAAAACACATATATATATATAAAATTAATTTTAAAAATTATGCTTCTTTATAATAAAATATCAACAACAATTTTACAAATTAGAAAGGCTTCTATACAGATGTTTTTTTAGTTTATCGAACATATCCATATTATCAACAAGTTGCAGGAGATCTGTACGATATGGTAAGGCGTTTCCAGTCTCCTGGAAATTATATTTGGCGCGCTGCAAACGTCTTTTGATTTTGCATGTATGATGCAATTCATTGGAAGATAATTCCCAGTCATTGGAAAGCATTGCGGAGAGGGGTGCTGCAATATCCATGCTCAATTCAAACTTGGGGCCACGGGCATCCCTGCCAAGTAACATGGTATGGGAACTACTGCCGGCACGCATCAGTGAATCCTTCGGGAAGGTCGTGTAACCCGTTTGTGCACGCTGTGCGGACTGTCAAGGAGGTTCATAGGAAGATATCAAATATGTAAAACATTTTAAATCACATCAAAATTCACCATTATTGTTGGCAGTTCTTCGGGCAGGCTAAAATCACTTTTTGGCTGTAGAATAAATTCAGGCCCGAGGCGGGTTGGTGAGTATTGATAGCCGTGGTGTGTTTGTTGAAAACAAGGATTCAATTCCAATAATTTTAAGCGATCCTTTATCGTAGCCGGCAATTGGTATAAGTTCACATTCGGTAAAACCAATTTCAACATAATTTCGCACAGCTCCACGTTTGAATATTCGTTAAATTTTCCGATGGAGTGATGGAAATCTGTGTACACATCAGGATCCTGTATAAACAACAATCGGGATGAAATTGTTGCGTATTCAATGAGAGCCTTATGCAACGACGACAGCGAAACGCTCACAGGGGTAGATGTGCTTCTAGCTTCAATGGATCTATTGAAATTTAGCGAATCACTTGAGTTCATTTTTATCTGCAATTACTGTGATTGCCGAGTTTACAAAAAACGATTGTCTATGTGACATGATTTCGATTGAGCTGGGAAGTGTCTAAATGGAGTGTATCGATAAGTATTAGGTATTTTCTCATCAACCAGTCATTGTGTTTCTTGTCGTTTACTGCTTTTGGTCACACTGCTTTGGAAAATGGACGAGGAACTGAAAATAATAAACAGTGATTTAAGCGAGGTCTTATCCCAATTGCTTAAGTCCAATGCAAAGTGCAAGGATGATACCTTGCAGCAGCGGAGAATGAAAATAGCGGCGCTGATCCGGCTGCACGTGCGACACTTGCAGCAGACCGTCATCATGCATCGCCGACGTCGCCAGCAGCGCGCACGACGTCGCCTCAAAAATCTGCGCTCCTTTTTCATGCAACAAATGATACAGCTGCAGTCCAATTATGTTCAAATGTTCGTCATGCTGCGTATGAAACACAACCAGCTGCAGAGCGCCGAGGAAATGGAGACGGATATAGAGAACAGCAGCGCTGATGTTTCTCTCGCCAACCTGAAAACCAAAACAGACGCCCCGACGCTCTTTTGGGAGCACAAAGTACCGAAATATAGCGATGAGCAGTTTCTCGATAGTTTCCATGTGACCCGCAGCACATTCCAGTCGCTTTGTAGCCAATTGGCGCCCACACTACGCTCGGTGCCTGAGTTGAAGTCGCAATCGGAAGTGATTCCGCCCGAAAAATGTGTGGGTCTTGCGCTCTTCTTCCTGGCCAGTGGTGAGCGCATTTCCATTATCTCGGAACAGTTTGCTCTGCCTCGCGCCCGCACCATCAAATGCTTGAAGGTCTTCTGCAACGCAGTGATGAGCAGCCTGGGCAAGGCGCTACGCTTACTGCCCCAGAGCGAGGCGGATTGCGCCAACGTTGTGGCAGGCTTTAGGAGGGAGTGCAATATGCCACCAGCACTGCTTGGTGTGCTGGGTGTCTGCTCCATTCCGTTGCGCGGCAAAGGGAAACGGTCTGAAGCTGGTTCGGCATTACGCATGGAGTTTCTGCTGGACGATCGCATGCTCTTCCGCGAGCTGCGCTTGGATAACGCCAATGGCAGTGGTAAGCCACCTCTTCCGCCCATGTTCTCGGTGGCACCGAATGCATTGACTCAGTCGCCCGCCCGTCGCATCAATCAACGCTCGGTGCCCGCCTTCGTGCTGGCTCCCGCTAACCAAAACTATCCGCTCCGGCCCTGGTTGCTGCAGCGCTACGCCGAGCCGGCGGCTCCGCACGAATATGACTTTAACGAAGTGGCCGATCATCTCCAAGAGCTGAGCGACTCCGCCATGCATCGCCTCATGTCTCGTTGGCGCTTTCTCAGCCAACCGCTAGACATCAGCTTCCAGACCGCCTCCTGCATAATCACAGCCGCAACCGTTCTGCACAATCTGCTCGAGGAGCTGAGCGAGCCGCACATCCCCGAGTGGGGCAACACGGTGAACGTATTGAGATTCAAAGCACCTCCAATCGAGTCGAAAATAGACAATTGCCCGCAGGCGGAGCTGGCGCGCGACCTGCGGGATTTCCTAGCCAGAACCATTAGTTCTACAGAAATGTAAATTAAGATTAACCTGAAATATATAGACTACCGTTTAAGCTTGGGCTTGGAATACACATTAAAATTTGTTTACATTCATCAAATGTACATTTTAGTTGTTGTAAAAGATATTAGCTTTACAAATATTTAGTATAGACGCTGGGGTGGGCCCATGGAGGACTTGATGTGCAGGGAGCGCACGTTCTGCCAGTTCTTCTTGAGCAGCGAGACCAAGAAATTGATCGACAAGCTAACGTTCTGGGTGAGCTCATCCTGCTTCATGCCAACGTGTCCAACGGCGACGGACAGACACAGCACCTTCTTCATTTGGAACTTGATGGTGGACTTGACCTCCTCGATCTTGGCCATCATTGATTCCTGATGAGACAGCAGGGCAGGGAACTTGCCAGCCTTGTTGAGGCCGGGACCCAAGAGACGGGGAATCTGCTTGATCAGCGACTCGGAGGCGAGGAAAGCATCATAGGACTTGGCCAGTTTCTTCACCAGCTTCTTGTTCTTGTTCAGCTTCTTGAGTGCCTCAGCATCCATGAACTCAACGCCATTGGCCTTGGCCTCATCGCAATGCTGCTGATCGCCCAGAATGCACACCTTCATCTTGGGACGTGGGATGTGCTTCAATCTGCAGGATGAGTTAAGAGAAATAATTAGGAAGAGCGCTTGATACTAATTAGTTAAATAGAGGTAAATTTGCTCAATTGTCATTAAACAAACAACTTACGCAGCTCGCAGAGGAGCAGGGCAGTTTATTATCTATTAAACTATGGAACGGCAACCATTGCTGGCGCCTACTCAATTAGATTTAAAGACCCTGAGTGCAGGTCCGCCGCTATGTATGTGGTAGAGAACACACACATGCGACTACCTGACGCTGAAGCCTTCCAGATTTGAATTTGGTTTGCAGCGCAGGTGATTTTAGCCAACGTACTTAACAGTGCCAGAGAAACGCTTGTCCTTTTGGGGATCGTAGTTCTTCAGTCCAATTTGAAGTTCCACCGTCTCCAGGAAGTTTCGCTTCTTCTTCACCGAATGCTCAAGAACTCCATTGACGCCCTCAAGGAGCGTGTCACGAGACACCTTTGTTCTGCAATGGAAATTTCAGTTAGATCAACAATCCAATTCATATTTTTATATAATATAATGTATAAGCATTGTGCAAATTCTTGTAACTTGCATGAATAGTCACATATTTGGCACAAAATCTAAATTTTATTATTGCAATCATTTCCAAACTGATGTGGTCATTGATAGTGGTCCAAAAAGCTGGTTTCTGATTGCAGAACACAATAAATATATTGTAGAATTGATAAAGCAGCAGATTATTTATCAACATGCTGTATTATTTTCATTAAAATATTTAAGATGCGGTTTATTTTTAAAGATTTTTTACTTAAGATACTTACGCCATGTCCACACTTTGCAACGTGCAATACACGAAAGAAAGAGATGAGCTGCGGCGATTCAAGTTTTCAATATCGATGACTTTTTGGCCAGAGCTGCCGTGATATTAATCGTTACTACTTATCGTTAACATATGTAACTCACAGACAACATAGTGGCAACGCTAAACTCTTGCATTTGTATTTATAATCCACAAACAAGTTCTTTACCAAGTTCAGCTGTTCAGAACCTGCCTTTTGAATAGTCTTAAAATTAAAAGACTTATGTGCGCATTATTTAACTTCAAATGACGCAGTTACACAGCATTTAAATACATTGGGATAAACATTTAAAAGTGCGATTCGCTGTTGATGCTGGACAAAATCAGGAGCTAACAAAGAGAAATGAAAGAGTGTGGAACGCGAACTTGCGCGAGAGATTAAGAGAGCGAACGTTTCAAACAAAACAATTGCTTTCACTATCTCCACACGCTCGCGTTTGCATTCGCGTTGGGCCTGCGTTGCGTTTTAAAATAAAACTTCTGTTCGTGTGCACCAGCAGCAGTGCGTGATGCTCCATCGCTGCAATTAAGGAATTATATAATATTTATCCATAAAGTGCATTCATTGATTGATTTTCCAACCGGCGATTCCTGAGTTCCAGCAGTGTCTCCAGTCTCTTGGATATGGCGCGTGTGATTGAGACCAATGTAAGTTACGAAACATGTTGCAGCATAGCTTTTGCAGAATTCTCGGAACCCCTCGCACTCGGTGTCCTCTCATACTTCTCATCACGTACGCACTTCGCATTCAGCTAACCTGTGTCATAATTCTTAAAAATATACATTAATATGTATGAAATGTATGTATCTAAAATGTGTTTCTACCATTTGGCATCTCCCACCCGAGGAATGCAAAGTATATGCGGATATACTACAAAGGTATTTATAACAACAATCATAGAGCGTTGGCTGTCGCAATTGGCGCACACTTGCTCAAATGACGTCATGCTGTTAATAATGTTATATATACGACGTATTTAAAACAGCTAGATGGAATTTGAATATCTCAAGGAGCCATTGAGCTTTGGCTCTGCGCACTCAGCTAATTGCATTAGACCTCTCTCCACTAGGGAGACCTTTGAGCTTAATCTGTTTCTCGTTCTTCAATTGAGTTGCGCAATATTTCCATTATTGGGACTGAATAACGTAACAGTTGTGACTGTGACTGAATGAATAATCGACATATGGCGCATCTCTAGTTTTCACAATGGACAAGTGTTTAAATTTATATAAGTTTGTTTGAGACTACGTCACAGTCGGCATATGCACAATCACATCAGCTGTTTGAATTAGTAAAGTTGCTCTCTGAGTAACAGCGCTCTCTCTCTCTCTCTCTCTCTCTCTCTCTCTCTCTCTCTCTCTCTCTCTCTCTCTCTCTCTCTCTCTCTCTCTCTCTCTCTGTCTATGTCCCTCAGACTCAAAGACAACTGTCATTTGATATCTCTCACTCTCACTCTCACAGTGTGAGACTCACACATCATTTCATATCATCGTTACGATGCTCAACCGTTGACAAGAGTACAAAATGTATATATTCGTATAAGACTCAATTTACACTTTTGAATATAAAAGTATATTAAATATATGCATAAAATATGCTAGAATTAATGTTTTGCAATGCATGGATTTGTTTGTTTTTTTTTTTTTTTTTTTTAATTTAACAGAAACAGACTGGCTGACAGTGCTTAGCTTGGCCATTTACTTTTCAAATACACTGTTAGCATACGCGTGCTGACTCGGCACCTAGGCCTCGCGTTGACTCCCCGCTTCGACTTCATTTCAATTGTAAATCGTGCGCGGCGGCAAGCGGTTGATCAAAAGCTTTGCTATTCCTAATAGTCGGTCAAGTTGAATAATTTCAATTGCTAATACGTAATATAAAGTAACAAACATTCAGCAAGTGTGTGAAAAATGGCAGATTTTGATGTAAGTCTATATTAAATGTGAAATACTAGCAAGAGAGCAAGTGCTGCCACGCATGCCGCTCTTTCTCTCTTTCTTTCTCTCTTGTCTGCTTCCATGCTCCAAAAGGTGCTCTCTGTTTATCTGTGCGTGGGCAGTGACGTCATCGATAATTATTTATCGCCCGCAGTGTAGTTACTGCCGTCTCTGTGCAGTGTGCATGGCGAAACGCAGCACCCAAAATGGACTAAGTTTTCAATGTCACGGCCAAGATGTTTTTGGTGTCAGTTGTGTTTGTATGCAAATCGAAATAACCTCAATTATATTGAGGCTTTAAGAGAAACCAACTCTTAGGTGGCTTCATAGAGATGGCGAAAAAAAGCTTACCACAAAGAGATCGCAGACTCAAATTTCACTATGAACCGAAACTAGGGCAAATAATTATGGTTAAGAAATAATGACTGACTCTAGACTTTGCCTTAATGCGTTTAGACTAATCAGCAAAGGCATCAATAGGGCAAAATAAAAAGGCAATGGAAAAATACGTAATGCCATAAAATATGTCGGAATAATCTACATATGTGTCTACTCAGATGATACGTAATACGTATCAAATTAAAAAATTACGAATGCTTCGACACTTTATAAAAATATCGTTGCCTCTTGTTTTTCAGTTTATTCCGATTGCTGTGGGCGTTGCAGCCATCGTTGCCGGGGCATTGATAGTCCACTATTTTATCAATAAGAAGTCGACGAAGCCACGCCGCGAGCCAAATCGAACCGCACGATTGCGCACTCTAGTCGATCCCAACGATAAGTACCAGCTGCCACTGGTCGAGAAGGAAGTGCTCAGCGCTGATACGAGACGCTTTCGCTTCGGTCTGCCATCCAAGCAGCATATACTGGGTCTGCCTGTGGGCCAGCATATTCATCTGATTGCGACAATTGATAATGAGCTGGTCATACGGCCGTATACACCCATCTCGTCCGATGACGATGTGGGCTACGTGGACCTGATTGTGAAGGTGTATTTCAAGGATACGCATCCCAAATTCCCAGCGGGTGGCAAGATGACGCAGTACTTGGAGCAAATGGAACTGGGCGATAAGATCTCGTTCCGCGGTCCGTCGGGTCGATTGCAATATCTGGGCAACGGCACCTTCTCCATTAAGAAACTGCGCAAAGATCCACCCAAGCAAGTGACGGCCAAGTACGTCAACATGATTGCCGGCGGCAGTGGCATCACGCCCATGTTGCAACTAGTGCGCGAAGTGCTCAAGCACAGCGACAAGGATAAGACACAGCTAGCGCTGCTCTTTGCCAATCAGGTGAGTGAGAGAGAAATTCAAATCACTTAAAAAGTAACTCTCTGAACTCCAATTTTGCAGAGCGAAAAGGATATTTTGCTGCGTGACGAACTGGACGCCTTGGCCAAGAAGCATCCTGACCAGTTTAAGGTCTGGTACACCGTGGACAAAGCAGCCGAAGGTGAGCTGCGGCTTCAAATGTTGTGCAACACATTTAACTATCATTGAATCAACATCATGTCCATGCATGGCTTTAAGTTACGAGAAATAGGTAGAGAGATTATAGATCAATCATCAGAACTAGGAGTAAACTCCTATAGAATATATAGAGATTTCGTCATAGAAATTTAATCGCTTTGGTTCAGCTAAGTACAAATTGTAAAAACGAAGTATTTTTTCAAACAAACTTAGATTCGATAACTGTAAATTTGTTGATTAATGTTAAAGCATTATTAAGGCAGATATTCAGCTTTTGATAATTTATATTATATATTTGCATGCACATCACATCAAATCGAGCTCATTCCCATAAATCACTCAGTCTGAATCAGTGTAGTGCAATCAATCGCTGTAGTGCCTAATGTCCATATAAGCCATCTATTATGTTGAGAATCTTGTGTTTGCTCCTCGCCACATGCTGCCCATAAACGGATGCCCCGCCCGGCGAACGCCCGCTTCATAGCCTGGTTGTACAATACGGGCCATGTCAACGACGAGATGATGGGCGAGCATCTGCATCCGCCCAGCCCAGAGACATTGTGCCTGCTGTGCGGTCCGCCGCCCATGGTCAACTATACCTGTATACCGGGCCTTGAACGCCTGGGACATCGTTCCGAGCAACGTTTTAGCTATTAAGTAACGAAGCTTAGCGTCCGTATAATTTGAGCTTTTCAGTTAAAATAACACAAGGCAAGGGAAATGTGTGTGTGTGTATGCTTGTGTAGGTTTATCTGGTCGAACTAAGACTCTCATTGTGTTGCCTCGCTAATCCCAAATTCTCATCTCTTTATCTCACACCAGGCTGGACTTATAGTGTTGGCTTTGTCAATGATGAGATGATCGCTGCTCATCTGCTGCCCGCCAATGACGACACCATCGTGCTGCTCTGTGGGCCGCCGCCCATGATTAATTTTGCCTGCAATCCAGCATTAGACAAGCTCGGCTATCATCCAGACTTACGATTTGCGTATTAGGGGCGATCAACGATTTGGCTGCCATATATAAAACTCCTCTCCAAGGAGCTCACATTCGCATTTTTTCCGTTGTGTCAGTTTCTCTTACGCTCACGAGCGGCATTTGGGACAATAACAATCAAACCGAATACGAGAATGAATCCAATTTTATTAAATGTTCCATATCGCGGAGGTGGGTGTCCGGCTCCATTGGCAATCGGATTACATCGATCAAATGCTATATTTTTAGCAATTCATTTTAATTTTGATCAATAAACACTTGTTAAATATGAGAATGGAAATGTTTAACCTTTTAATTTGTTTGAATTATGTGCATTAATTGGAATTTTAATTTATTTGCAATTAGTCAAGTGATTTGTTAAGCAATCAAAGGTGATCCTCGTCCAACGAATGTGGAATTTGAATATTTATTTTAAAAACATCAGGCATTAGACAAGATTGGAGTTCTTCGCAATATATGTATACATATATATATATATATATAAATAATATTATATTTAAAGCGCATCCGAAATAAAATATTACTAAAATTATAGATGTGCCTCTTGGTCTATGATTTACTTTTATTGGTGGCTAGTAAAATTCGATACACAATTTGTTTTGCTTGTTCTTTATATATGTTTAAAAGTATTTATCTTTTAATTTTAGGCAAATAACTAAATATAAATGGTCTTCTTTCTCAGGCTCTTTCATAGTAAACGAATAGAGTTGAACTAAAAGTGTAGTAAGCGTCATAAAATATGTAAAATATTTATATATGTTTAAACTATTTTATTGAATATATATATATTTTGTTCATTAAATACGTAAAATGTTTATATATGTATAAACTATGATATTGAATTTATATATATTTTGTTTATGTAAAATTCAAAATATTTGAAGTAAAATTTATATATTTTTGTTATATTTGCTTCAGGGTTCACAGAACATTTATAGCCTATTTATTTAGCATATTTGT
Source organism: Drosophila mayaguana (assembly GCA_037075325.1). Lineage (NCBI taxonomy): Eukaryota > Metazoa > Arthropoda > Insecta > Diptera > Drosophilidae > Drosophila > Drosophila mayaguana. The sequence continues at coordinate 36,832 of JBAMCG010000025.1, read as the reverse complement.
AGCATAAATATTTTATGTTATCTTTTTTCGTTGTAGGTGTTTCCGGGCCGACTTGTTTGAAAGACATATTGTAAACATACATACATATCTGGTTATATATAAATACATAAGAAATAAAAAATACGGCATTGAACAAATAATGAACTCAATAACTTAAGAATTGTATAAGTAAGTAGCCTAAGGGATTGTTCTTCGACGCATCATCATTTATTTCTAATTCGATTCATCTTGTGGCGCTCTCGCTCCCTTTACAAATCTCTAAAACAACCCACATGGTGCATGTTTGTGATTTGCTGCTGCGCACGCTTTGAACGTGGATCGCACTAGCTCATCCTATTTATGGTTGTAGCTCCTCTTTCTTATATATGGCCTGTTAGCATATACAAATGTCCAGTAGCTTGCCAGTGTACCTTGGATGTTGAATTGGAGTTATATGGCTATTGTTATTAATGCTCTTGTTGTTGGCAGTGCTCGTTTTGCGTTGCGAGCGCCTGTGGGTCAGCGTTTAGCTGTGGCAGTAAAACCTTAATGCATTGTACTTACATTTACAACGAATGAAACTACTAATAGAGGGAGGGGTTTACATTGAAAATGCTAAACTACAATACAATTTGATCATGGCTTGATGCTGAATGTAAAAAACAAACTTAAAACTTATAAAACAAATTGACTTTAGATTTCGTATCGTTGCCCGACTGTTGTTGCTGCTTTTGCTCTGCCTCGCATTTGCTGGCCGCCTTATAATCCTGTACAATTTTATCCATTTCAGATTGGCTCAGTTCAATGGGCTGAATAGAAGCCACCTTCTTGTATCTGTAGTTAGATAAATAATGGAATAGAATAAAGTTTATATTGATGATATTCTCTATTGCTGAACTCACTTGTCCCTATTGTACTTTTCCCGTATGGCCTGCGTGCTCAGCTCTTTAGCCGTCTTGTGAGTCTTGCACAGCGGCACAATCACATGCTTCATCTGATCCAACGAGTATGTGGTTATCTCCTCCAGCTGTGCCGTCCACATCGGCAAGCCCAGAATGTGACGTGCAAATGCCAGCGAAGCAGCCGAAATGAGTGAGGGCAAATATTGCATATACGATTCTCCCTCCAGCAGCGACAGCTCACAAATGTACTACAAGTGTGAGAGTTAGAGAAGAGCTAAATTAATTGCTCCTCTATCAAACGTTTTAGTGATCACCTACCAAAGTCATGTACTTCAGCTTCTCTGGCATATCGCATAGCACGGCATAGGTGTTGATAAAAACGTACGCCGTGGGCGTGCACAAATTGAAGGAGAGAATCTTGAGAAACACATTCTCCATGCGCAACACTTGAGCCTTGGTATAACTGTCGTCAGTGAGAAAGACAAACTCGCCAACATCTGGTGGATAGATCTCCTCATATTTGCTGTCGAGAGATATATAATATTCTATATATAAAATGCACAAATGAAATCGAAATCATTTACTCACGAGGCAATGTACATGGCTGCGGTTCCCACCAATTGCAGCTTGGCCCGCTTCACCGACATCTGGCTGAGGAAGCGATCCAAGTAGGAGACAGACAAGTACAGTGTCTCCGTGTCCAGTTTGTATTCCTCGGCTACCTCAACCAGCCAATCAACCAGAATGGTGCGCATCGAGTGATTGATGTCCGTCTGGCGACGCATATATTGAGGCTTGGGACGATGTTTTTTCTGTGAAAGAATAACATAAGGTTGAGTTTCGTCTTGGGCAAGTGTCTATATGCTTCGTGTCTTTATTAATTTACACATTTAATTACATATTGATCTTAACACGTCGTTGAACTGTTTGCTCTATGCTCTCCCCTTTGCGCTATGCAAACAAATTCTTTTCGAATTTGTCAGTTTATGCTTCAGCATTTCGGTCTGGGAAACTAAACTCGTTTGACTTCGCTCCCCCCTTCCCCACCCCCTCTTTAAACCATATTAGTAACCTATCGAATTCACCAATTTATATTTGTATATTGGCTATTTTCTGCTACGTGAGCCACATTTCAATTGAAGAGCCAACCAGCCACTCCCACCATACACAGAGATTTAGCCAAACGACGGCAATACGAAACACCATGTATATTAGGTGTTTACCTAATGGGCCATTTAACGATTATGGAACACGCCAAGCGCCAAGCGCCAGAGGCAGGAAATGGAAGAAATTGTAAATGCATAAAACATGCGAAAGAGATTGAAATAAATGGGAATAAGAAATGTTTTATTTCGGTTAGATAGTTGAGAAGTTATGGCAATTTATAGAGATTATATTTATGAGAGCAGAAAGTTTAAGAATTGTAAATGCATAAAATAGGTGTGATAGTGATAGTAGATCATATATATTTGCAAAAAGTATATATTTTAGTAGCTACTATGTATATTCAGTAAACATTTATATGGAAACCAAATTGTTGGGGGTTGTTTGTAATGCATGGAGAATTGATTTGTTTTCTAGTCTAGCAAACGAACGACCCGGCAACCGGGCAAACAAACTCAACTCAACAACGAAGCTCCAAAACCGGTTTGAGAATCAGAAGGTGAAATACTTTCACACTGAAAGGGAATACTCGGTGTATCTATATATTTTTTACATTAGAGTAAAGTTTCGAAAACAACAAGGGCAAGATGACTCTCAAAATGCCACTTTGCACCAAGGAGGACCTCAGCGAGGCGGTCAAGCTGCAAAAGCGGGCGCAGTACGAGGAGGAGCGCAAGAGCCGCATCTTCAATGCCAGGCAACGCCTTTTTGGGGTAAGTACAAGGTATTATTATCAGGAACACCCTACATGCGTCATTTCGTGTCTTATAGCTCGATCTAGATGCATTAGAGCGTCAAATATTGGAGAAGAAGAAGCAGAGGAGCATGCAGATTGAGTGCGACAAGCGCTACGAGGAGCAGGAACAACTACAGAAGCGCCTCATAACAGCCAAGGAAAAGGAACTAGAGAAGGAGAAACGCATTGTCGACTCGGATCTCAATTATTATCGCTGTCGCTATCAGCGTTTGGATCAACGTCGTGAATATGATCTAAATGATCCGAACTTTCTCAAGAAAGCAAAGCCGGCTCGCATAGCCGATGATGACATAATGCTTGGCATATCCAGTGCCCAGATCTTCTACGGTGAGGATCTGCACAGGGGCGAGCGACAGGTGCGGCAGCGCGAGCAACAGCGCGCCTGGCTGGACCAGCAGGTCAAGGAGCGTAAGCAAGCGGAAGAGGCACGCCGCAAGGCCGACAGTGTCTATATAGAGAGCGTGAATTGTCGCGACAAGCATTTGGAGGAAATGGCCAAGTCGGACCATAACATGCGCCATCAGATCACACACAAAATACGTCAATACAACATCAATCTGGCCAAGCAGAAGCAGGCCAATCGTGAGCGCGCCAAGCGCGAGACATATGAGGACGACATGGCAGAGATCTACAATATGTTGTCTAGCGACATGCTGACTGAGAATCCGGATGTGGCCCAATCGCGTCTCAATCCAAACAAGAAGATTGCCTTCATGTACCGTGGCATGACTCCAGATGAGCTGGCAGAGTTCCGCAAGGGGCAGGAGCAGCAGCTGACCCAAACGCTGCAGCGCAAGACCGAGGTTCAGTTGATGAACAAACAGTGGGAGCAATATGCCATTAACATGGATCGTACACTCATGCTCAAGCAGATTGAAATGGACCGCAAGCACAAGGAGCAACTGGATGACTTGGTGCGCGCCAATACCAAGCTGGCCATCGAGCAGGATCAACAGCGCAAGGAAGCGTTGGTGCAGCTCAGCAACGCGGTCTCCGATGAGTTCTACGACCAGTTCAACAAGAACTCACGTTAATTTCTTAGTGCACTTCGTCGTGCAGTTGAATCGATTGTGGAATTGTTTCAGCAGCAGATCCTGCGCTTGCGCAGCATCCCATTCAAGTTCTGCTGCCGGAGCAGTTCCATGCACGAGTTCAGCTTGCAACGGCCGAATAACATTTAAAGACGAATTCAAAAAAGGTTAATAAAGATTAAATTAAAAGTTGAGTGTTTTGTTTAAATAGTTGGATAAATAACATGTTAAATTCGAGCAAAAACATAGATGAGGCGAAATAGAAATTAGTTAAACGTCAACTAAAACCTGTTAAATTCTAGCTAAAAATAGTAAGGGGCAAATTCGGAGAAAATTATACCAGCAAGAAAAAAATTCCTGACCGATAAAAGTTGAAGCCAAAATGCTTAGAAAATTGTTCAAGTCAATTTTAGGGATGGTAAACATGGCACGTGAGCGCACTTGAAATGAACGTCGCTGATGTAGAACCCCGTTCGCTGCCACTAATCAACGTGCAAAGAGCGAAGCAGGCACACGAAGCAAAAAAGAGAAAAGAAAATAAAAGCAACGAGGCGAGAAGACAACGTCGTCGTCACCGACACGAGGGTGCAGCGGGCTGTTGGAGTATGGGTGCGTATATATGTATGTGTATTTGTGGGCACGCTAGCTGTAGGTAGATTGCTAGGCGCCAAATGAGAAGCAACTTAGCTAAAGTGTGGGACAATGGAAATATTTCGTTACAGCGTATTAGGATCAAAGACATCAAAGATTAAATAGGTCTCTTTATCGCAGATTCATTATATAGCTACGAATTGACTGGTACTTTGTACTTACTTCGCTCTCGCGGAAATTTTGCAATATATCGTGTTGATATTGGACCACCTCGTAGAAGCGCTGACGATCGTTGCGCGGCAAGACAGCACTTTCCAAGAGGGAGATGTCAGCATCGGTTTTGAGATCAGCCATATCCTCGACCTGGCTGTTGTCAGTTAGCTCGGCGCTAATGATGCTAGTCTCGGCCATGGAACGGTCCACAGACATGGGCGATTGCACATCGGTGACGGACATGGGCGTGCCATCCAGATCGTAGCCATGGTTTATGGCAAACTCCTTGCGTACTTGTTCGCTAAAAAAATTGAGAAGTGGCAATTGTAGATTTTCAAATAATCAAAAATTCAACTTTTCACTTACAGCTTGTGATCGACAACTTGAATATTCTCTTTGTCGGCTGAAATGGAAAGGGCCGTGCTGCCAATTTGCAACTGCACCTGTGTATGGCTGTTGTCCTCGTAGACGGAGAACGACTTGAATTGCTCCACCACGGGTACAACAACATTTGATTTCTTGGTGGCGCCAAAACAAGCATTTTCATCTACCTTTACCTTCGCAACTTCACGAAAACCCTGCAGAAAAAAAGTTGAGTACATAGAAGAAAACAGATGTAAGAGTAACGCAATTACAACATGGTGCCGTCGTGCTAAATGTGTTAGAAAGAGAAAGCCCCATAAAGTAAGATTGCTATCTCGTTCTATTATTCTTTATTCCCTGCGCTCTGGGAAAAATCCTGTTACGTGCGCTGCTCCGCGCAGTCGTCGCACACTTTAGTTGTTGTTTCTGTTTTGTGTGTGTGCGCGCACCCTTTGCTGGCTTCTCTGCATGTATTTCTCTATCTCTCTTTCTTACTCTCTTTTCCTTTTATACACGGGAACTGTGTTTCTTTATGTGTGTGTGTGCTCACTTAGGTGCTGTAATTGCATTTCAATGTATGTATGCCTGTTTGCCTGTTTGCTTTAATAGCCTTTTTTTGTATTGTTGCTTTAGTCTGATGTCATGCGAAAAAAAAAGCGCGCAAGATTCGCAATTCGACTATGCATTTCTAGGTTAGTTTCGCTGATTAGGCGCGCAATCGCAGCCTTGCAAAACAAACACATGCGTGTGCATATACTTAACATTATCTGCTAAAGTTTACATTAACGTTAAATGTAATTTTTTAATACAATATGTGTGAAAGGGAAGAGTGATGCAGAAGAGTAACAAGGAAAGAAACTCAGACAGACAGACACCACCATTCTGTCTACGGATCGTTGTTCCACCACCAGCAAAGTTGAGCAAGGGGCAGCTGCACTGGAATACCCAACAGTAACACAATATTAGGATGTGAATTGTGATGGAACCTTACCATTTTGCCAGAGGGCGCGGGGTTGCCGCGCTGCACATTGCCATGGTTATTGTTGGTATTCAGCACAACCAAATTGGCGCGCGGTGCCAGAGCCTTCTCCTTGCCACCAATTACAGCGAGCGGTTGCTTAACACCACCAGCTCCATTAAGCATTGATGACTTTTCCTTTAGACTCGGCATGCCGGGATTCTCCTTTTCAGCGTTGTCGCAATGTATTTGCAAACTGGCCATTTTATAATCTTATGTTTACAAATTTATTTCCACACGCACAAAAATAATTTTAATGCCTCTATTTGTATCCAAAGGCGCGGACTGCTTGTGTGCGCCTTGCTCTCTTCTTTGTCACTAAAAAATGGTGGCTTTATCTGCGCTTCTCTTTATTTTATGTACGCGAGTGAGTATAGAGCTGTGTGCGTATGTGTGTAATTTCGTTTCTTTAACTCAGCTGCTGCGTCGACGGCTTCGGAACGCCGTCGTTTGTTGAGTCGCCTGCGTTTCGGTTTTTACTCACACTAGCATAAACGCATATGTATGCGTTAGTACGAATGCTCAAAGTCGAACACATTTACACACAAGCAAAATTTATCATAAAAATTTGAAGCACAAATTACATTCAACATTCACGACGCATACGATATATATTATAATACAGTTGACTTTTAATTTTTACAACATTGTTGCGTCTTCGCAGCACTTGAATTTAATTTACATACAAAACTCAGCCCGTGCTTACATCAATCTTGATTTGATCTTACGCTTGCAAAGTCTGCTTTTTTTTTAGATCCGTCACCGTGTGCAAGTCCCGAAATTATGCTTGCCGAACGACCAAAGAGCAAATGATATTTGATTTTTTCCCGGTCAAACACAAACGAGCTGGGCTATTCGCTGTTCTTCTTTTCGATAGTTAAGTAAAGTATCGATATCTATCTGAACGATATATTACTTGTATAATTTCGGGCCGATATTGTGAGTTTGGGAATGATCATGAAATATTGTTTATTATTGAATTTGCATTAGTTTGATTTGAATTAAATGTTTTAATACAAATTTTACTACTCATCGTAAATATAATATGTTAAGTATCGATATATGGCATCTATATACTTCATACTGTTATTGGAAATAAGAAGTGAAACCGCGTTAAGGGAGTGCTGCCAGATCAATTTGATAACAGTCGTTAGATTTTAAACTCTGAGATTGCATTTTGTGTCTTTCAGATTGTTTTAAAATTTTGAACACACAATATTGTATTGAGATAAAAAGTAAGCTTTAATTGAAATTATAAGGTATACGGTAAATATAAATTCTATAATAATTAATATATATAATAATTAATAATTTACTAAATTAAAACAACAAAATTCTGTTCGTAATCTTCAAACAATGCATTTTTATTTTCTATGATAATGGCTTAGAAAATCTTTAGCGTTGCGTAACTATATATTGTTTTGAGAAAAGAAATGAGTACGATCTTAAATCAGGTAGCAAAATGGTATCAGCTTCTGGTGACAAACTCACACACGCACAAATTATTAGATGTCCAGCCGCCTATGGACTCCCGGCTGTGCAAAAGAAAAACATCTGCCACCCTCTTTGGTAGGTTGCAGGCTCTTAAAATGTAATTTTTAAAAATGAACAGAGTGACATACATACATACTTGTGTGTATATAAGACAGAACAACTCTCTATTTGATATATTTTTTCTATAATTAAGAACTGAAAGCAGATTTCAATTTTCTTTAAATTTCTATTTATTCCAATCGAAGCCTATTGCCAATTGATAATAAATGTGCGAATTTGCATGGGATTCAAAGTCACACTGAATCTGGAGGCATCGCTAGCTGCAGTGGCCCTCAACGGTTCATATGTGGAGGTAATATACTCCACTGTATTTGGCTTAGAGCCATCGTGTTGGAATTTGAATCTCTTCATATCAGCTAGATCCATATTGCCATCTAAAGTTGTTTCGCGTATACCCTTTCCATTCAGCGCATCGAAGATATGGCGAATATTGAAGCTAACTGTGTGACCCTCATTGTGATCCAAGAAGTTCTCGACGCGGACTAGGAACTCTGTTGAGGAATAGGGCTCCAGGGTGAGCAGGTTGACTGACTGGGGGAAGTCCGTGAAATCGGGTATGCGCAGGGGTTTCACAACACTGGCTGTGTTTGAGCTACTGAAGAACTTCCAGAAGGGCAAATGGATTTCCTGTTGTGCCAAGCGCTCACCCACAGTGGGCTTGTTCTCAGCCTCATTTAGGATGAGATAAACTTTGCCGCGCGCAATCAATCCCGTTCCGAATTGTACCTCATTCAGTGCCTCGCCCACACCGAAGGCATCGTCTTTGAGCAGTCGTCGGTGGAGCATCAACTCCAGTTGCCCATCCGCCAAGCTGGAGCCGCCTTGAGCCCGATCATTGAGCAAAGCAAGACGCTTCTGACTATCCTCCAACGCAATGCGAGCTGTTACTGGATAATAATTTCCACTAACCGACTCGGTCATATTCGGGGTAAAGTATTCCCGCTTATTTAGCTCTCGCTTAATCATCTCTCGTCCATTGGAATCGGTATAGAAGACACCATTCGAGGCGAGGCCGCTCTTGAAGCGGGTCACAATCTCTTTGCCAATGTCATCGTCAATTGGAATCGGTCCAACTAGCCATTCGAATTCCACACGATTGACGCCTTCGTAGAGGCGAATCACTTGAGAGATCCACTCGTTTACATGCTGATGCACCTCCTTCACCTGAGCACCATCGTACACAGTGTAGGCAATCTTATCGGAGAGGACAGTAATCTCGCCATCGGGTCTGAATATATAAGCGCCAGACGAACGATTTTGAGCGACGCCATTGTTACCCATCGCTCCCTTATATATCGCAAAGTTCTGCTCTATATTCTCCGAGACTCCATTCATTTCGATAGTTTTTAGGTGCCCAGTGCTCTTGACGAAAGTCAGCTTGATTTGCTGCAAGTGAGATATAGTCAAATATAATTGTGAAGTATGTACTAAGTCTAACCTATTTGTACACACGAGTATATGAGCATAATACTATTTGTTTTTCCTTAGTATCACTCACTCATATTTCTGTAATTTCTCTCTCCCTCTGCCGTTCTCCATTACTTCTCCTTTCTCACAATTCCTTCCTCCCTCTTCTCCTTTTTCTACCACTCTCTCTCTCTCCCTCTCTCGCTTTTTCTTGACCTTTCTTTTAATTTTGTCTCACCTAGTTTACTTCCTCTTCCCATCTTTTATTCCTTTTCCTTCATTCTATCTGCACCCACTTTTCCCCTCAGTCACTTACCGAATTCTGTACAACAAGCTCATCCGTTTCAGCTATAGGCTCAATCCTGTTCCTCTCCTGCCGTATGGAGTGCACTCTCTGGAAACGTTGAAAAGCCTTGGGACCGGGCAGCACACGTATGTAGTAGTTGGCAAGCTTATCCACAGTTGCCTTGAATACCAACTCATGTCGGGTGTCGTTCGGGCGGTGCTGTATGGAGAGGACTTGCCAGGGCACCGGCACGAGCTCCGAGGGCACAGTGCGACCTATTTAAGAGAATATTTAGCAAAAGCAAGTCAAGTAAGTAGAGACCTCCACATACCCCTCTCATCTGTGACCAGGTATTGCTGCTGGGTGACAGGCACACGAACGAACTGGGTCGAGGGATGGGCGAGTGGATTGAACAGAGTTACGACCACATTGTTGGCATTCTCTTTGGTAAAGGCACATACGCTGATATTCAGCTCCAAGCAGCTGTCGAACTGTCCCTCGCTCAGATTCGTTAGCACTCGAAGTGCAGCCCGCGCGTTATTCTGGGCATCCACCATGGCATCGGTGAGCAGGCGATCATAGTCGCGGGCCACTGCCTGCTTCTCGGTACCGGTGATGGCATCGTGGTGCTGCATTATGCCCATCACCTGACGCAGCTCATCCAAATCCTCCGTTTGCTCTTCGCTTACTAACTTGGCAAAGGCGCTCAGCTGTTTGACTGTCTGCAGCAAATGATTGCCATCCCGCTCGAAGCGCTTCTGGGTGGGGCGAGAGGTAAAGTAGCCCGTCCAATAGGAGTGCACGTCGCTCGAGTAGGGAAAGAAATCGAGCTTCTTCTCTGGCCAAGTCAGCTGCATTTGGTGCAGCTCATAGAGGTAGCATGACGGTGTCGAGTAGAAAACATTCACCTTTGACCCCTCCACTTGACGGGCATTCACATATCTGTAATCAATCGATGTTAGATTATGACAGTCCATAATCGTGGGTATGTATTAGTTCATACTTGATAAGCTTGTCCATGTTCTTGAAATTGATTTCCGCGTCCTCGTACTGAAAGTCATCGCCCATGGGCACCATAATGTGCGTAGCCCGGAACGAGTTGGACATCTTCTTCACGTAGCTAATGAAGTCGTCTACCCGGGCCTTGACATTATTATCGTAGCTCTTGCTGTCAATGATCGGCTCATCGCTGCAGAGTAGATCGAAGCAGAAACCAGGCGGTGCCGAATAATGGCGATATAGAAGTCCGGTAAAGATATCCGAATCACTCAGCGATTCACTCGATTGCCAAATCATTTCCATGGCCACATCATCCAGTCTCTTGCTCTTCTCCACATGATCCATGCGGGCAAAGAATTCGCCATTGTAGCCCATCTGGGCAAAAATTGAGGCCATCTCACGGGAATGGCCAAAAGGATCGATTTGCCAGCCTATGCGAGGACGAGCACACGATCCGAAGGTATCATTGAGCATCCTAAAAGGGAGAGAGAGAGGAAGAGAGAGTTAGCTCCATTCACTTGGTTGAGATCTCTATTTAGCCTCACTTTAGACCCAATGAGAATTGATCTATAACACTCTGATAATGTACCGCAGCCTCGTCATTCATGCTCCACGCACCTCCAGTGAACTCCAAGCGCCGTTCATTCACTAACAGCTTAACCATCTGCTGCACAAAATCGGATTGCTCTACCCACCACTTCCAGAAGAAGGCCGTCTCCACCTGTATGAAACGTCTGTCGGGATTCTTGTGGAGTTCCACGATTACCGAATCGAGTATATACTGTACGCCCGCATGCTGTATATTATTCTTCGATCCGTAATAATACTGATCCACAGTCTTTAGCCAGCCGACATCGTCGTGGGAGTGCGGCACCAAGTGGACATTAATCATATTCGCCTTAGTCGCTGGACAGGCCTGTGTAGCACAGAACATATACATAGATATACATAAGTAGTACTTTCTAATGTGATTCATAGCCAGACTGTACCTCATATCCACACTTTGCCTCCGCCGGACTTGAGCTAATCACCAGCACAGCTGCTAGAAGAGCTGTGAATCGCATTGCACTCGACTGTTCCACAAACGAATCCAATTGAGAACTGAAGCTCAGCCCGAGAGCAACAGCTTTTATATGTACCCACCAACCATAAAAGTGAAGATAACAGTTACGGATTAACTATTGTAGAAGCTTGAGCGATTCGTAGGGGTGTTATGTACACATATATTGTATGCATGTATAGCCTCAAGTGGGCAAACAACGTATTCCAAGTAGCTGATAAGCCGGCTGAATAGGCGCACTTCGCTGTGCTTGGATACAATCTGGGGTTCTTCTATAAACTTCATTCCTTAGCATTCCTTAAGCTTTACTGACATTATGAATATGGGTTGGTATAATTTGATGTGTGATTGAAAATAATTACTTATATATGACAACTACTACTTTTGCTACACTACTCGTACTACTACTACTTTTGCTACACTATTTTTTCTACTACTACCTTTACTGCACTACTCGTACAACTACTACTTTTACTATACTACCCTTATTACTACTACTTTTGCTACACTACTCGTACTACTACTACTTTTGCTACATTACTCTTACTAATACTACTTTTACTACACTACTATTACTACTACTACTTTTACTACATTATTATTTCTACTACTACTTTTACTGCACTACTCGTACTACTACTACTTTTGTTACTTTTTCAACTTATTTACCTTTTGCTACATTTGCTTATTACTACTTACTCTTACTATGACTGCTCGTACTACCTTTCAAAGGTGAGCCACAAAGTGTATTCACAATTCACACAGCAAATCAAAAAAGCAATTCTAACTATTTGACAAGAGCGTGGTTGCTAATCTACAAGAAAGTACTCCTCTCCTCCACGGTTGCGATAGCGTAAGACCGTTATCCCAAGTGGCTATTATAATTATGAAAACACTCAATAATCTAAAAAATTATTAATTGGCAATTAATAATTGATAGTTGCTTGTCAAAGTTTTTACTACATTTATGAATTCGCACCAGGCAAATAAATCTACCCGGATAAGAGCCCGAAGCACAATGAATGCACATTAAAGAAGTGAATATGGAATACATTACATTATATACATATGTATGTGTATTTATGTATATGCATACTATAGAGCTATACCATATCTCTAATATCCATACATAAAGTTCTTTAATCTGTGTCAAATTGATTTGTAATTTTTACGTGCTTTGAGGTATATTTTAAAAAATCAGTTCGCCATTGAAATAGGTAGAGGTGAGAAAAGAATATCTGAGAATTTCTGTTTAGTTTTTGCTATAAATAATTAAAATAAATAATAACAATTAATTGAACAGATATTTACTATTAAAAAATTAATGGAGAAAGAAAATTCTCTACATTTTATTTTTATTTAAAATTACATTTTACAAAAAAAAAAAAAAAAAAAGAAAAGGACACAAAAACTAAAAGTTGGACAAATAAATACTATTAATAGTAAAAATTAATACAGAAATCATTGAACAAATGCTTATTATTAAAAATAATTATGAAATTAAAAATAAAACATTTTTTAACATAAGAAAATAAAAACAATTGGTGAATTTAAATTTATATATATATATATATAGTATGTAAAGGAATTGATTATTCATTTTGTATTTATTTTCATATAAAAAGGATACAACGCCAATGGATAGGAAAATATATCTTTAAAATGAGACCTTACTATAAGATATTTCTTGCTGTCCTGGTAGTGCTGGCCTTATACAGCCTATACCAATTAATGCCGCATTCAAAGCCAGAGAACAGACAGTTTTCCCATGTGACCATCGAGTCGGATGAAGATGAGGCTAGCGTGTATGAAGTGGTCTTTCAGTTCCCACCACATCTCTTATATAATGCGAAAACCTTGACGCCTGCCTACATACGCAGTCAAGGACGCACCGGTGTGAGCATTGTACTGGGCGTACCCACTCTGGATGAGCGAACTGAGTCCCATCTGCGCGCGACTCTCTACAATCTGATTGAGAGCATGCGCGCAGAAGATCAGAACGATACGCTCATCGTGGTGTACATAGGAGAAACTGACGAGACGATCGTCGAGCGCATTGTCCAGCAAATCGAGGAGAATTTCGCAGCGCAACTGAAGAGCGGACTCATTGACATCATAGCACCAGAGGAGAGCTACTATGATCCGGTTCTGCTTGAGGATCTGTCGAGGCAAAGCAAACAAAATGTAGACATTGCTTACTTAATGGCCTATTCCCACGCCAAAGGCCAATTCTATGTCCAGCTGACGGATGCTGTTCTGCCCAAAACGAACTATATTCACAATATGCGAAAATACGCATTACTACAAATGGCGTTGACCAACCCATTTCAGCCAGCGTGGTTCATTTTGGACTTTTTTCCAAATGAATTCGCCGGCAAACTGTTCAAGGGCGAGGAGCTACCCTATTTGATAACCTATCTGCAGATCTTCTACAAGGATATATTATGGCGCAGATTGTTTAAGAACTTCATAGAGAGCACACTGTGCCGCAGCAGTATCAAGAGATGCCAGTCAGAGATGGATACATATTGGAAGACCTATAATGTCCCCTTATTCGAGCGATTCGGCAATCGGACATTCGGCGAAAAACTGCGTTTGAGTTAATGTATCTCTATTTTTCCCATGATTTGAACTGAATATGTGAACTTGGGAGCTCTAAAAAGTAAGCTTCGCCTTAATATTTATATATGCAGGAGCTATGATTATTTCTTGGGAAAATTCTATTATTACCAACTATTAACGAATTATTCAACCAGATTTACATATCTTGAAAACATACAAATAATCGTTCATGATCACATGTAATTGAAAGCATAATAAATAATAATTACAATATAATAACTATTATTTTGAATATTCTTGAATATAATTTTAGAATTTACACAAACTCTTTAATGTTTTTGATAACGTTTATTAATCATTTAATCGATGACAATTTGCCTTTGGATGTGCAACATCTTTACAGAGCTTCGTAAACGTTTTCGATTAGGTATAGATACAGATAATATATATATAGATATAGGTATAGTCAGCATTAATAAACATCACCATAGTTCGAAATACATTTCATATAACAGTAATAGCAGGACAAATACAATGTTCTCTTAGCTTCAAACCGAATCGTTCTCTTCAATTGTTGCAACAATCATTGAATCGCGTGTATAAATATTTATAGATATTTGATAGTTGCAGTAAATAGCATTGTATAAATATTATAGACTTTATCATTTTGATTAAAATGTGTATAAATTTGTTTCCTTAAGCAACGTTGCGTAGCAAACGTTCAGTCGTTTATTTCATTTTCCATAGAGCATCCAATTCGTTCAATGGATCCTTGGTCTCCTGCTGCTCCTTGGCCGTCACCTGAGGAGCCATTTTCATTTGATATGAGGTTATGATGCCACCTATATTATTGGACATATAATAAAACAAATTACATAAATTGCTAAGCATAATAATATATAATTCATACGTTTATTTAGCACTTCGTGAGCATGGCTCAAGACAATTTGCATCGATTGCTCCAGTATAGCAGCATCGCGCAGCGAATTTTGACGCTGCATACAAATGCGGGACCACACATCGACCACATCTAAAAAAGTAAGTTATGCGAATATAGCAAAAGTCATGTGAGTAGCTTAGATGTGAATCATCAATTTCCATACTCACTTATCAAAATAGGTCGCTTGTTCTGTGTGCCCACCAGAGCACAAATGGCTATTGCCAGCAGCTCACATCGCTCCGAGCCCGTTAAACAGTTCAGAATTAGCGGGGATGTGGGAGTATTGGCATCTAGACAGCGCTCCTGATGCGTCTGCAATGCATTCTGTGCTATGCCCAACAGTTGAGTGGGCAAACTGAAAATATGAATTGAAATCCTTATTGAATATATGATTTTTTATGATATATATAAATTCCATTTAATTACGCTTTGGTCCATTGCTTAAGCTGTAGCAGGGATAAGTCGAGCACAGCATCGGCGCCATGCATTGATAACTTTAGCTGGTATTCCGTACAGTGGCTGAGCTGCTGTATCTTAATGCAGTTCACCGTGTAGTCATCATAGTGAGCAGTCTGATTAAGCAGCTGCGGCCAGTAGGGATCAAAGAGCTGAAAAGCCAAAGATGTCATTTAACTAATATAAATAATTATATGATTTACTTACCTCGTTGGTTGTGTGCAGGCAAAGGACAGTACGTGACTTTTCCGACCAAATCATGGACCAGAAATCGTTAATTGTATTCGCTTGCGGTGTTTGGGCTACAATAATGCTTGGACAGCCGGCACTGAGGCTCTGAAAAAGAGTTTAGAGTTGAAATTAAAAGTTTACATTTAAGCTAATTATCGCATCATTCCTGCCTACCTTCATGTAAGCCGCATTGATATAGTCATCCGTCTGCTTGTCCAGCTTGACACGCGCATGATCGTACGGCAGACAGTCGAGGGAGCGATTTTTCTCGGGAAACAGCTTAGCTATGGTCGTCGTTCGCTTCACGCTCGTATCCTTCTCCAGCTTTTGCTGCAGCTCGAGCCATTTGCTGCTCAGCTGCGTGTTGCCATTCAGCATCTTGACGTGCAGATTCTCAACGAGCTTCTCATAGCTCTCGACTTCCTTGTGAAAGTATTTCAGCGTCTTATCATCGCCGAATGGATCACAAGAGCGCATTTGGAATGTTATTAGAGTGTGTCCGTTGGCTGCCATTGGTTGCTTTTCGCTGACGGAATGTGTTAGGGAAACGGAATCCCAGTCGAAATTCTCCAATGAACTCAGATCGGAGTTAATGGACAGATTGTCAATACTGTTTTTGCGCAGTGCCGTTACCATAGAAGGAGGCGGGCCAACGGGCGAGAGTCCAGCAGCAGCACCAGCAACGGCAGCTGTTGCTGGCGTGGCATCTGCTGCAGACTCGCCAGCAGCCACTGAACCAACCACTGAAGCCGGCGGTGTTGGAGTTGTCACAATTTGCGGCTGCAGCAGCGGCAGCGGCACAGCACCTGCACTATCCAAATCCAGATCACTGAGCAAATCCACATTACTGGTGTCAGAGGTTGTGGGCTTGGTTGCCGCCTGCAATGTGGACGAGGCGTAAGGAGCGCTGCTCGTTGTTGTCTGGGTGTTGGCTATGCTGCTGCCGCCGCTCTGCATATAAATTGCTGACTTTTGATTGTTGGTGGTGGTTGCTCCAGCCGTTGCAACAGGTTGTTGTTGTGGTTGCTGCTGCTGTGGCTGTTGCTGCGACTGTTGCTGTTGCTGCTGCTGCTGCTGCTGCTGCTGTTGTTGGTGTGTGTGTGAGCCACCAGATGAATGGTAACCATATGGGGGTGTATAATAATTGATAGCCTCAGCTGATTGACCTGGTGCCTGGGCTTCATTTGTGGCCTTTGCATGTGAAACAATGGGCGACTATATTGAATCAAGTGAGAAAATATTAGTAACGGTTTTATTTAAAATTTTACGCCTACTCACATCAAAGCCCGTGGCCAAGCTGCTGCGATTGGCCTGCTCCGAGTCTGTGGTGCCCACAATCGCCGCCTGCTGCCCGCTTTGTGTAAACTGGCCAAAGCCATGCGTGGCTTTTGGAATGCTGTTGGTGTCGTGCTGATAGCCGCTGCTGTACTCGAATAATCCTGTTTGCGGATTGAAACTATAGCCCGGATGATTGGAGTAGCTCAAATAGTTGTTCGCCTCAATGCTGGAGACAGCGCTGCCCACTGGCTGTTGTGTGGGTGCTGGAGCGGACGTAGGCGTGGCCTGAGCTGTTGACTGGGCTGCTGCTTGCGAGGGATAAAGCACAGGCTGTGGTGGTGTTGCAGCCGGATAAGCTCCGATTTGCGACTGCTGGCTCGCTTGCGGATAACTGGCTGGCTGTTGAGGTGCCTGCGTCTGCGGATAACTGACTGCTTGTTGTGGAGTCTGTGTCTGCGGATAACTGACTGCTTGTTGTGGAGTCTGCGTCTGCGGATAACTAGCTATCGCTTGGTTAGTTAAAGCTTGTGGATAACTAGCTGTCTGCTGAGGTGTTGAAGATTGTGGATAACTAGCTGCTGGCTGGGGTGTCAGAGACTGGGAATAACTGCCTGCTTGTTGGGGCGTTTGCGTCTGTGGATAAGTGCCTGATTGTTGAGGAGTCAGTGACGGGGGATAAATGACTGGTTGTTGAGGTGTCTGCGTCTGTGGGTAATTGGTTGCCTGCTGAGACGTCTGCGTCTGTGGATAACTGCCTTGTTGTTGAGATGCCTGTGTCTGTGGATAACTTCCCATCTGCGTCTGTGGATAATTGCCTGCCTGTTGAGTCAATGTTAGTGACGGCTGAGAATAGCCCGCATTTGGTTGTGGATATATAGACGTGTGTTGCTGCTGCTGCGACGTGGAAGCTCCAACTGCAGGATAAGCTGGCTGCTGCGTCTGCTGCTGAGCATAGCTCGCACTCTGTGCCTGCTGTGACTGAGGTTGCGCATAGCTCAAAGTCTCGCCAGGTTGCGTGGATGTGGCCACATAGAGCGGCTGCTGATAGTTGTAGTTCTGCGCAGCAGGAGATCCACCAGACGCGGCATTGGCAAGCGGATAATTGTAGCCATAGGGCAATTGTGTTTGCTGGCCATAGGATGTCATAGGAGGCTCCGATTGCTGCTGATGTTGCGTTTGCATGCTGAGCTGTGCCATGGCGCTATGTAGAGATTGAGAGTTGGGCGAGGCCTGCGCCTTGTAAGCGGGAGGCGCGATGTGCTGCTGTTGCTGCTGATATATGGGATTCGTATAGCCCGCGGCATTGGGATCATAGTATTGCTGGTGCTGTAGGCTGTAGGGCGGCGGCGGCTCATTGGGCGGCGGTGCGCTGGCATAGGCCGAGCAGGCCGCTTGTGTCGGGTTCTCCGATCCCACGGGCACCGGTCGTACCGTGGGCACATAGGGCGTGGCGTCGAGGGTGCCTGGGACGGGGCCCAAACCACCTTGCTTGGCCTTTAGATAATCTCGCAGCTTGGGCGCTCCGCTGGACGGCGTGGGCGTAATTTCTGGCTTGCTCGGGGCTGGCGCCTTGACACTCTGCAGGCGCTGCTGTCGTTCCTCGGACTGCACATCTCGGGCCGACTTGAAGCGTGTGAGAAGCTTTTGGACATTGCCAGCCAGCTTCTTATAGAACTCCAGGCCCTTGGCCGACTTGGCCAGCAGATCCTCGTAGACATCATAGGACGCGGCGAGTGAGCTGTAGAAATGTTCGCGCTTCTGCTTCACGTCCTGCAGCGTCTTCAGCACGGGCGCGGCACGTGCATAAGCCTCGGTGAGAGCTTGAAGTATGTTCTGCTGGGCTAGCATATTCTGATCGAGCAGCTGGGTGAGGCGATCGTGCTTGGCCAGCTCGGTGGCAAAGAGAGCCTGCAGACCCTCTTGGCCGCCATGGGCAATTACCTTTGAGGTGATGTCATCCTCGTTGATGGCAATGCGCAAATCCGCATGGAATTGGGCGCGCTGCGCCTTCATCTCGTTCACCTTGTTCACGATCAGCTTCACGTCCTTGAAGATTTCCGCGGTGTTCAGCTCCGAGCTGAGCTTCGGCATCAGCTGTTGTATTTCCTGGAGCGGCCGTGCCAAGATCTTCAGGTTATTCACATGCAAGCTCATCGCTTTGCGGAGCGTGTTGTTCGATTCGCCGGCTCGGGCATGCGCTTCGCTATATTTCTGGAACTCTCGCGTCAGTTCCGTGATGTGAGCATTGGGCGTACGCTGCACGCCGCTCGCAGCTTGAAACTCCCGTTCCGCTTGCGCTTCCGCCTCCAGCATATGCGTCAGTTCACTTAAATTGGTTTCCACATCGGCCGTGATCTCGGCCAGCTGCGACATGGCCTCAATGAGGTCACTGATGGCCGTCTTATTGGCATGCAACGCGGCACAGCGATCGACAATGCCCTGCGGCAGCTTGTTCGCCTGCTCCTCGTTGATGTTGAGATTGTCGAGAGACAGCGAGCTCATATAGCTATCCAGCTGGGCATTTTTCTCCTCCAGCAAGGCGCCATATTTGCGCAACAATTTTGCCTTCTCCTCGCTGTACATGGAGCTGGCTTCGTGCGCCTTCATTGGCACCAGCCGTGCGAATATATCGGTGCCCGCATATTCCTCATCTGTGACCGAGAATCCAATGCCATTGACCAGATTTGCGCCCTGAACGGCGGGAATGGTGGACAGCTCTGGCACTGCCTCGTGGTAGATGAATTCGTTTTCGTTTTTGGCATTCTTGCGCTTGCCCTCGACCACGTCGGCGGTAAAGCTGAGCGATTCATTGATTTCCTTTTGATCGGGCAGACCCTTAGACTCCTTGCGAGCTTCCTCCAACTTGTCCCAGGCGGCCTACAAGAGAATTATGTTAATATCAGTTTCAATTTAAATTATATATAAAACTAACCTGGTAGAGCGTTAAGCGCTCGCCCATTTTGCGCTGTTCCTCTGCCTGCTGGCCACGATACAAATACAATATGCAATTTAGATAGTTAATCTTGAATTTCACATATTTCTTCCACAGCTTATAGACGGAGCTCTCGATAACTTGAGCAATGGGTCCATCGTCGCCGCCCGTGAGCAGCGCAGCCAAAGCGGCGCCATAGTAAACAACAATTTGTGCCGTCACTTTGGCAACAATATGTGGCTTGCGATTGTCTATCAGCGACTTCTCCAGTATGCACTCCTGTGCCTGAGCCAGGCACACCTGCTGCTGGAAGACCAACAACTCGTTGGTCATAAAATCCGTGCCGTTATTCACATTCGCATAGCGCTCCCTCAACTCATTGTAGGCCCAAGCAGCGGCCTGTAAAATTTAGGGTTTATTAATAGATATATTACATATACTTAATTCAAATTCACTCACCTGAAAATGCGTGCAGGCCATTTTCATGCCATCGATGTCGCCGCGCGTCACCGAGGCGCCTGACTGTGTGTGGGAGGCGGCGATGTTGAAGAGAACAGCGGCGCGCTCATAGCGCATGTCGCTCACCTCATGCACGGTATTGTGATAGAGATCCTTCCAGGTGAATGTAAAGATGCTGCGCTCCGCGAGCTGAGGGAATCGATTCTGCAGTGCGTGCAGCTGGCAATAATATCGCTTCATGACGGGAGCTCCGTCTTTCGTCGTACGCATTGCCTGGTTGCGTAGAGTTTCCAAGGCGTGAACCTCTTTCGAAAAGGCTTCCGGATCTTCATGGTAAAATTCTGCTATGTACTGTGAGTGAGAGTGAGCGAGAGAGAGGGAGAGATAAAGAAAGACTAAGTATGTGCGAACAAAAGCTTTTCAGTGTTTGTTTTGATATTTTTTTTTCATTTGTTGCTAATTAAGCCAACAACTGCACGGATGACTCAGACATGGAAAGCGCCAGGGGCGAGTGGGTGCAGGTGGGTGCGAAGACAAAGCCAAACACATTTCACAGTAGATCAACTTTCGTCAGTGGTTAAGTCCCCACTCCCTCCGAACATATTCCCTTCTAGAATAACTGTTAAGTTCATCGACCGTCGCTGCTTACCTTTTTTAATGGCGCAAAAGATGTGCCCTCCGGGCTATATTTTAGGGCAAACCATAGCATGTGCAAACGTGGCACGGCCTCCATTGCGTCTTTTGCTTTTTATTGGACAATACTTGGCTAATTTGTTAATTTTGATACTTTTTTCTGCAGAACGTACAATAGAAAATTGCATTGCAACTGCAGTGTGACCGTAGATGGAATGTGTTTGAAATCTCAAAAGAAAATCCACAATAAAAATACCAATGTTCGAATCGAAACTAAACTAAACGAGTCTAAGCTAAGTTGTCGTCGTTAAGTGGTTCTTGCCAATGATACGCCGGCTTAATTACTACAATGGAACTAACTAAATAATTATGTTCTACTAGCAATTCTTAATTTATATGTAATATATAATATATTAATAAATATAAAGATATACTTATTGAGTGTATTCATGTATGTGACAATAAAACTGGTGTGTTATATGAAATACTGATAAACAAAGTAGACTACGTTAAAACGGGAAGTGGTTGTTGTCTAGGATGCGGTACTTCAGACACAGACCGTTAGAGGTCGCTCTAAAATTATTTTCAAATTTATATTAATTTATGAGAGTTGTTGCCATTAAAGTTTCTTATATGAATTTCTGTTATAAAACACTTTTGTAGTCGGCGTCCAAAAAACTGACCTATAAACTGTTGTATATACAGTATACTCTGTGTGCATACTATGAACGCACCTAATCCGTTTGGTAAACCGAAATAAGTAAAAATAATACGCAAAACTAAATTACTGCTGTCCTGCATAAATGAAAATTTACATTTTTCCTAGTGCCCAGCGTTGACAACAAAAGCTGCGACAAATGGCCAACTCACCGGCTGAGCCGCGGACTGTGAATGATGGGCCAAAAGGATGAAGGGGCTAAAAGGATAAGCAGAGACGAGACACTGGCGAACAAAAGGGGTTGAGTTGAGCTTTTCCTTTTCGTTCGCGGCATTTGCTATATAAAAACTCTTCTAGTTAATTTAATTATTTATATGACATTTTTTCTGTACATAATTTGTTGTTGTTACTCTTAAAAATATTTTTAGCACTTCCTGTGTAAAATTCTAACCGCAAGGACAACAAAAAAGATGAAAAAAACAAGTGGCAAAAGAATGCAGGGAGAAAGAGAGAGAGAGAGAGAGAGACATAGATGGAGACAGGCAGTTGGGCAACTATGCACTTCCTGTCATTGTCTCCGTTCTCTCCCTATCTCTCTCCGCTGTTTCGCACTCTAGCGACTGTTTTGTGAAAAGCCGAAACGTTGTTGTTAACATTTCCGCTGCTCGCAAAGGCGTTGCTGTAGTTGTTGCTGTTGTTTTTGTTGTTGTTGGTGCCCACATAATTCGCATGGCTAACAACTGCGCAAGAAGAATTTGTTCCGAAATTATTATGAAACATTTACAATTTTCACAAGGCAAGCGGTTCACATTTTCATTCTTATTTTAATACTCTACTAAAGGGGAAAGAAAATATGTTATGCCGTATGTAATGAGGCGACCTCTGATCAGTTTAAACTATATTCTATACTCATACTTCAATTTAAATAGATTAGAGTAAGGAAATTACGTCCCACACTCACAATACCTACAATGGCGACTATTTATACATTTATTCATTTAAAGAGTAGCCACTGTGGATATTGTGAGAGTGAAGCATAATTTCCTTGCTCACGATTTTTTGTCGTGTGCTGCAGCTACAGCATAGAGCGAGAGAGCACATTTTGTGTATGCTAATATACATATATGTCCACTTTGCTTACTCCAATCGTCCGTCGGACTTTTGATCCCATAGCTTGCGGAGCAATGAGAGAGTGAGAGAGTAAGCAAGTGAGTACACTAAAATTTCTCTTTAGCTGTTGGTATTTATTTGAGCTTGCATATGGTTACAGAAGTCATTATAATTTTGTTAGACAGTGTGTAATGCCACCGAGCTCAAATATATTATATAAATATAGTATTTAGAAATGTAAATCTATATAATTCATATTGCTGATTAACTCATAGATCAATTTGTAAGTAATTAATGAGAATTTGATATTTAATGAAATGTTTTCTCTGAGCAAGGGAATTTGCTATTCGGCGTGTCGGGGAAATAACTATTTTTACTTCTTGTTATTCTTTTTTCAAATGCACTTAAAAGTCAAGCTGAAGTTTTTGCATTGTTGCGCGTGTGGCTCAGACTGACTATGTGGGTGTGTATGTGGGTGGGAGTGTGCGTGGCAGCCAAAAAGTCTGTCAAAATGTTTATTGCGTTGTCATGCGGCAAATGGCAATTAAGTATGTGTGTATGCGTGGTGCGTGTGTATTTGTGACCTCGTTTGTTTTTTAATGAATATCGCTTTGTTCTCTAAAGCAAGATTCTATGCATTTTAAGCGTATTTGGAGCGGAGTCTGAAGCTTTTATCTCTTCTATTATGCATTAAGAGGCCTCTTTGCTTCGATTTGCTTATGTTTTAGTACTTAAAGCAATCAAATAAACAGATTGTGAGCGCATCATTGATTAGGTGAGTAATCTGCCACCGCAAAATGCTAAAATACCACACGCACGCACACACACATAAATCCGAAAGAAAAACTCATTAAACTTATCACTTAATGCTGAAAACAAAATGGCACCGTCATAAAAAATACAACAATAAACATTACTCATAAGCCCACCGACTGGACACAATGCGTTGCATGTGAGGGCAATTAAAAAACGAAAAAAAAAAGAAAAGAAAAAGGAAAAGAAGGAACGCACAGAATGGCCGTTAAATTTGAAATGGGCTCAGCACACATGCAAGAGAGTTTGCATGTGTGAGTGTGTGTGTAAGTAAAACCAAGACCAAAGATAAACAGCGACTAAACAGGGACTAAAAACAAAGCCAAACAAACCGAAGAACCGCAACATGGGGCAGCCGAAGGGGGAGGGCAAAGAACACAAACTTGTGCCGGGTACATAAAATCTACGCGCGGCCCCCAAATTAATACGAATTTATGACAATTTCAAATGCATTTTCAACGTTTGCCCCGGCCCCCGCCTTCCGCCTACTGGGCCATAAAAATTTTATGCCAAAAGCAAAAACAAAAGGAAAAAAAAAACACGCGCGAATTTCCTTCTTTTTTTTTTTTGCAAAAACATTTTTATGTGCTGCCTGCCACGCCTACAATTTATAAACATATATATAAATATATATGTATGTGTATATGTGGCATGTGTTTGATTCGAAGTTCCGTCTTGTTGTTTGACCATTTTTATGACCCGCACGGAATCTGCAAAGCAGCCGCCCATTTTGTAGGCTTTTGTCTTACGAGCTTTTGCTCGCTCTACACGCCCTTCACGCCCCTCCGCGTCGTTCTTCGTGCTTCGGCTTTGCCCGCACTCACTTATTCTTATAATTTTATGACTACTGACAAATGTCTTTTCCATTTCCATTTCGCTGGCACGTTCCATGTTCCACGTTCCTCGTCAGACTTTATGCACTTTATGCACAATAATAAATAAATTCGCATTAAATTTTTTCGTACTCTTTTTAGAGCACCACCAAGTCGACTCAGTCCAGCGCCCAGTCGAAGCATTTGCTTAACTCATAAATACTTTTAATGATCTGAACGTTTTGATTTTGGCATTTTTATTAATTTGTCACAGCTTGTCGAGGCTAGCGCAACGGAAGGAGGCGCCAGCAGAGGAGCCGAGCAGAGGGGGCACAGCTATATGACTGGCTAATTTGTTGCCCACTTATTTATATAGCCGACTATAATGTTAATTGTCCATTGGCATGACATAAATCAAGAAAGGATTGCGCACAGTTACATAAAATGTTAAGACCGCCTTTAAATAGACCGTTAAATGCGAATGTCCTGCAACAGGCGGAGCACTTGGTAATGATTTAATACGCTCTCATTAATATTTAACATCCTGCCAAAGAATGTTTTGATCTGCAAATTGAACAGATTTCAGTTATAAAACGTCGATTGATTGTGAAATTCAATTTCAATTTTCTATTTATATTTTCAAGCTTTAAATTCCAATTGTATACAAAAAATGTTTATTGGGTTGCTAACTTCACTGGCATTTACCAATCCATTACCCAATCACCTACTATAAAAACTGTTTTATATATTTTTAGAAAAGTTTTGTATGCGTAGTTTCGATATTCAATTTCGAATTTAATTCAATTCGCGGATTTCCATCAAATACCTTGACTCAAGCTGTTATGCAAAAAGAACGAAAATGCAAAGGGCAATTGACAGGCGTCGAAAACATTTGCGTTTTTCCTTAATATATTTTGCTTCTTCTTCGTCTCTTTTTTTTAATATTTAAGGGAAAATTTCTTCATGTTTTCCAACTTGTCAATTGAAGGCATTTTAATAGCAACGTGATTAAAAAAAAAAGTATATATATTATATATGCATTGGCCAATACCCTTGCTGTATTAAATTTATAAATATTTATTATATTTCTATTATGCTATATAACTATAGTTAGTTTAGTAAAATAAAAATAATAATAAATAAATATTGTAGATTATATTTAGTGATTTATTGTAATGATCATAGCTCGCTAATTGGGTGTTTTATTCTTTAAGCTTTGTTCATGAAATCAATAAAAGCAAAAAATAAATAAATAAATACAAATAAAAATCATACTCTAATCATACTCATCATAAATTACTTGAGTTTAACTTTTCGTGTGATGCTCTTTTCACGAACATAGTTTAAGGAGAGGTACGATTGACCTTCGCGCAATGAGACTCAATGCAAAAGTCTTCTCATTCTCAGGCAAAAAAGGTCCACGACCGATCGCGAGCGAGTTCGTTGAAGAACCGATGCAATCGGCTGCTCTCTGAGATTTCTGAAAGTAATTGGCCGATGTTTAGAAACGGACTGAGTTTCCACAAATGAACAAAGTTGGCTGCTTGATATGCAATATGTAGTCGTATATGCACGCTTATACTCCACGCACAGGGTATTGAGTTAAGAATAAAAAAACAAGCACTTGTCCAGGCTTCACTCAGTCAAAAGCAGTAAAACATTTTGCTGCACATTTCGTCGTCTGGCCAAGAAAATGTTCGAGCACCGACTATACTTGAATGATGAGAGCATGAGGTAGGGCTAGGGATTGGGACTGGGACTGGGACTGAGACTGGGAGTTGTTTGTGTCTTGCGTTTGGTTAAATTTTACGCTGTGAATGTCAATTGATGCGCATTTCGTGATAATTTTCTTGTTTTCCGCATTAGTGCGTCGTCTGGGTGATAGATTCAGCGGGCAGCGGCATGTACAACCCATTCGAAATCAATTGTTATACTATTTTATGCTCTACCTAAGTAGGGATAGGGGAGTGCAGAATGAAGAGCCTGGAGAAGAATTGTTATAAACCTTGGGAGTTGTGGAATCAATTTATTTACTGCTCTTGTACGCATTGTGAGGT
The DNA here is from genome assembly GCA_037075325.1 of Drosophila mayaguana. Classification (NCBI taxonomy): domain Eukaryota; kingdom Metazoa; phylum Arthropoda; class Insecta; order Diptera; family Drosophilidae; genus Drosophila; species Drosophila mayaguana. The sequence continues at coordinate 10,567 of JBAMCG010000025.1, read as the reverse complement.
TTAATGTGCGTGAATTGACTATAAATAGGGCATTTGTCAGTCGCGTATGCCTGACTCGACAATTGAAAGTTCTAGGTGCTGCATTTGAAAAGTGTTTTGCATTAAAAGTTTAAATTGAAATTCAATAGTTTTATGCAAAATAAATTTCGATTTGCTGAACAATTTCTGCTATGGTGAATCAACGAAAAATTTGCTCTAGAATTTTTAAAACAGAACTCAACAGCGTTCAAATGACTTAAGCTAAAAAATAAATATAAAAGATAAATATAAAATATAAATATAATAATATTCGTATAATTATTAAAATACTTGTGAGTATCCCAATAGCAACTAAAGCAGTTTGTTCGAGTTTTAATAGAGAGAAAACTATATAAACTATATCTAAAGCTTTCAATTGAAGTCTGCCTGCATTTTATTATGTACGCTAGAAACTTTCCTATCAGTGCTGTGAAACAATCTCGCAGTTTAATATAATTTGTTAGATGGCAGACGAAATTCAAGTGCATAAACTGTGCACAATTCAATTATGAAAGTTAATTTCGCAACGCGCAGATAGACTTTAAAAGTCAAGCAAACTTTGTTAGCTGCCGCCAAAAGTCGAGACGGCAAAAGTCGAGGCGACAGCGACTGAAGCGGCTCACAATTGCGTAAAATATAAACAAAAACATAGACACGACTACGTATAGAGAGAGAGAGGGGGAGAGAGGGAGAGCCACGAGACAGATTGCAAGTTGGAGTTGCAGAAATTGACATACAAAGAATAATTTCGTTTTGGCAGCCGCAACTAATTGAAAGGTATTTGTTTAGCGACTGCAGTTGGGTTTGGCTGCTGCGTGGAAATCAAATTAGAGACACAGACGGGCATGGAGAGGTGGAAAAGCGTAAAGCGAAAAGCCGCAAGAGTCACACACGCACACACACACACAAACACACACACACACACGTATAAATAGACCTGTGTGTGGGTGAGTTCTGAAGACATCATTCGTCGCGACAATTCTCGCATATTTGTTTTGCTAATTGGATTAATCCGTACAAAATATTGAAGTCAACTTTATTGCTTGCCTTAATATTATTATTCTGCTGAAACACACAATATTAATAAATAAGTAGAACGAAAGATATAAGAAAGATAAGAGCATTAACGTAAAGCGCTGCAAAGTAGGCAATGATTTTTTTCTTGGAGCTCTGGATGAAGGTTTGTTTGAAAAATTTTATTTATGTAGCCAAGAAAATAATTTAATATATATATGTAGTAAATAAAAGCCAAAAGTATAAAATTATTTTGCTTAGTGCAGTAAAATATTTCTAAAAAAAATAAATATATATATATAGATATATATTTAACAATTATTGACCATACAACAAATTGTATATAATAATATATGTATATTTAATAATAATTATTAAAGAAATATATATTTAACATTTATTGACCATATAATTGTATTTAATAATATATATTTAAAAAATATTATTAAAGAAATATATATTTAACATTTATTAACCATATATTTAATAATACATATTTAACAATTGTTCTTAACGAAATATATATTTTACAATTATTGACTACATAATTGTATATAATATTATATACTAATAATAATATATATATAACATTTATTGACTATATAATTGTATAATATATAATTTATTTCTTTAAAGTGTTATATATATTCAACAATTATTGAGTATCAAACATTAAATAAAAATCCATTTTTTATTTTGATATTGTTTTATATATTTCAACAATTATATTTAACAATACATATTTTATTTTGATATAATTTTATATATATTCTAAGTATGTTCATCATATACAGCTCTTTCTTGAAGCATAATCTTCATTCATTATAAACGAAATATTTATTTAATCTGAATCCTAACAATATTCTCAATAAATCTTTACTATTTTGTTATTTCAGTTATGAATATTAACTTTTTATTTATTTAAATATAAATCTAATCTGAATCTTAACAATATTTTCAATAAATCTTTAGTCTTACAAAATTCTTATTTCAATTTTGAATATGTACTTTTTATTTATTTGCTGTCTACATTTGATTCTACTTCTATTAACATTTATAGCGAACATTTTGCATTCATTTGTGGCCAATTCATTATGACATAAGTTACAATATTACTCTATCTACATATATATATACATATATATACAATATATGTGTGTGTGTGTGTGCCTTACAAAGCTAGCTAACATATTTGCAGCTGTTCAACAAATTGTTATCACGACTCTTCGGGCCAAAATGTCGTCGACATTAATTAGCCAATGTGTCGATGGAATGCACAGATAAACAACTGGCATTCATTGTCTGAGCTGCTGCACGTTGCCCTGCCCTCTGCCCACACTCCACTGCTCTGCAGCCCCCTCGACAAATCAGGCAGCCCCGCCTAGCGCACATTTTCGGTTTCAATTGAACTTTTGTCTGGTTTGGCAATTTTTTTCTGTTCTTGTTTTTTTTTTTTTTTTTTTTTTTTTGTAGCTTGGTTTTTGTCGCGTCTCGTTAAATACGTGGAAATGCAGTTGAAACTGCAGCTGCAGCTGCGCGGAGGAGGTATCGGAGGCTGCCGGCAACGTTGCGTGGGTGGGGTGCAGCGGTTTTAGGGGACGACTGCGTGGTTTCATGAAATGGATGCGTTAATTTGATAAAGCAGCTTTAGGGCACTTTTGCGCATGGAGCAGTGCGAGCAAGGATTGCTTTCTATAACAAAACTCGCAGCGCTAATTAGAGAGCAAAATGATGTTTGCAGCAGAGAATGTGAGAATGTGAGTGGGCTAAGAGTGTATGCAGAGGCATGTAGATGCACAGATTCGTGTGGCTGCATTGATGAGACAGATCTTTGTGGGCTACCACGGCATTGGCGAGGATTTGGCAATGCCTTTCCTATGAGCTGCAGCTTTAATTAAATAATATTTGCAGTGCAAGTAATAAAATGAAAATTTCTAAATAAATATCAAAATCAAAATGTAAGCTGCAAATTCTAATCAAATAAAATCGAAATAAATATCAATTTATATCCAGCACACAAAATACATTTGCAGCTCATTTTAATACACGAATCCAGGTACACTTAAGCCAATAAGCAGTTCAAGATAAAATGCTACACAAATAAAATCAAATAAATAAATAAATGGGCTGGCAGAGCCAAGTCAATTTCATAAAAGCTGCTTTTATTATGGCAACAGCCCGAGCAGTTGGCATAGAAGTCAGGCTCATCATGTGGCAGGAATGTGGGGGCCATGTAACTGCATTAAAAATTACGTATGAGTAATAAGATGGCAGAGGAAGATGATGAGGTGGTGGGGGAGCAGGAGCAGTAGGTGGAGTAGGCGGAGAACAAAATAAAAATACTTTCGTCTGTATAAATAGAAATCGCAAAAAAATATTTACTTGGGCATAGACTAGCAATCGCAAATGGCATTATGATGAGGCGGCAGACGCTGTCATGTAGGGGGCGTGGCTGGTCGGCGCCTTGGGGCACAGGCTGCAAAGACAAAAAGAACACAAGCCAGTGGAAGTAGCTGTTGGCAGAGCATGCCTAGCTCAGCGATGCCCTGTAGTCAAGAATTGAAGAAGGAATTATTATTATTTTAATTAAATTACATATTACATATATTTAATATTTTATTTATTAATTTTATTATTATTATGTTATTTATTTATTATTATTATTTATTATTATTTATTTATTATTAAACTTATTCTAATTAAATAATTAGCAGTTTCTGTTATGGGTAATATAAAATTTATAAATAAAAAAATTTCTTTTTTAAATAATGTATTAGATTGATATATAATTTATTTCATGCCTTCTACCTCAAAGTCCCAATGTGGTTTTTTTTTAAATGGGTATTGCAATGCAGACTAGAGTTGAGAATTTGACTTTATGGGCGTGCAGCTAGCAACAACTCAAAAATTGAGCATGAAACTGTGAATGTGACTGCTACAATGAATGGAAATGCCAAGCTAAGACAGCAGAAGTCGTAGCAGCAGGAGCAGGAGCAGGAGCAGCAGCAGCGCATGTAATAAATATAAAGATTTGCAAAGCGGAAAATTGTGCACTTTTTTTCGGGGTCTGCCCACTCAACACTTCCGCCCAGTGCTTGTTTTCCTGCTCGTATAGTAGTTGATGTGCACAGAGAGAAATTATGCAGTCTGTATTAAATGACAATAATTTGTTGAAAGACAGAAAATCTGTTGAAAGAAAAATATAAAAGAATTTTTATTAATTAAACTATTTTATAATTAAAATCTATTAATTATTGCTCAGTTTCTTTGGTATTTTTTATTTGAATTTATGTGTTATATTATTTAAAATATATTTATTTTTATTTTTAGTACTTTATTTTTTTTTTTTTAGCACTTCTATTATGATTATTCTTATTAATATTATTTAAAATATATTTATTTTAATATATATATTTGACATTTTTTTTTTTGACATATATAAATATTTTGGCAGTATCTTTTGCTTTTCATTATGCAGAAGGAAGTCTACTTAACAAAACAAAACAAGAAAAAAAAAAAAGAACACATAATATATTGATGACGCGTTGTCTGCTTGGAAAAAAGAGAGCTACGAAAATATTATATTTATATTAAAAATGACGAATAAATATTAAAAGAACGTTAGAAATGTATACAAAGCTGTGCAAAAATTTGCAAGGGAAGGCAACCAGAATGCGCGTTGGCGACGATGGGCTAACGTTTGCCAAAAGAATTATTTGTAGCTGCAAACGCGGCGTATGCGCAACATGCGAGCAGCAGTGCAATGTGCAGACATGTCTAAATATACCTATATATATATATATATATATACATTTATGTATATGTATGTAATTTATATTCATATATATATATATATATATATATATATATATATATATATATATATATACGCGTATGGGTATGTGCGTCCAACGGCATGCAAAATTATTGCGTTTGTAAGCGTACTTCCGCTCTTATGACACGCAGGCGACGCAGCAGGGGCAGCTGATGCGATGTGAAAAAATCTCAACGGGAAGATTCGTCGTTTTGTGTTTATAGAAATTGCAACAGAGACGCGTGGCAGACGACGCGACGTTGTCGTCATCCGCATCGTCTTTGCTTATCGACAAACGACGACAATATATTCCCTAACCAGATGCTCATAATGATGACAATGATGATGATGATGATGATGTTACTATAGCCATGATTACAATGCCAGAGAGAGGACTGCGTCTACGGCGACGGCGACGGCGACGTCGACGTCTTTCAACTCCGACAATTGCTATTATTGCTCAAGTGTAATGCCAACAATAAAGTAGCTGTTCATATCTACGCCATTTGCCATGCAATATTGTTTAAGCACACGGCGGCAGATACATGTTGTGCGCAGTCTGCGGAAGAGAGAGAGAGAGAGGGAGAGAGAGAGTCGCGTGAAGAGCGTGGCAGTCAGGCAGTGAGGCGAGCACTCGGCAATTGAAATGTACATTAAAAATATAAATAAAATGTTGAGCCTAGCTGCTTTCCAGCTTATGGAGTGAGCAGCGTTGCATAGCGAATTAATCATGAGCCTAGAAATGTGCAATAAAATATTTAAGCGCGGCCGTATAAAGCGAAGTGGGCGTGGTGCAAGCAAATGGATCGAGAGCCAAGCGATACAGGTGCAATAAAATCTCTGGCTATAGGTTTATCTATATTTGTATCTATATATGTATATATATATAAATATTTATTTTTGTTATCTTTTTTTTTTTTGCAATCTGCATTAAACTAATAAATAAGCAAATTGAATTAATATAAATAATATAAAATATACAAATAAAATATATATATATAACTTGAACACGTAATGTGTTAAAAAAAAAAATATATATATATATATATATATATTTTTGCATATGTTAGGTACCATTAACCACTTTTATTATTATTTACATGAATATCTATTTGAATATCTATGATTTTATTTGCTTTTCTGAAGTCTTCTTCTTCTTTGCTGCAAGTCAAGAAACTTGTCTGTTTATTGAACATAAAATCACTCTAGCTAAATTTCAGCACAAGTATTTAATTAAATATTTGACGCTCCCTCTGCAAAGGCGAATGGCAATTTAAGCCTGATTTTCGGTTGCATTGTTGTGCGCAAATTCCCCAGCAACACCTTCGGTATTGGCCCAATTAGCCACAAAAATGTGCAAAATCAATGGGCTGCACATTTGACTGAATGCCGTCGCAAGTTGAAGCAGCCAAAAGGCAACGAAGCTGCGTTAAGTATCTGCCAGATATTTTCGTTATTGTATATTGTGTGTTGTGTAGATGCACTTGCGGTTGCCGTTGCCATTGCCATTGCAACTAAATTTCCAGTTCATTTATTAAAGTTGCTGTAAAGTTTGCCATCTAAAGTCTAATCATGCCGGATTTGTGGTTATCTATAGCCCGGGCTTACATGTGTTTGCGTGTGCTCTATGTATTTTGTAGATACAAAAACTCAACGGAGCCAGCATAACATAAATAAACAAAATGCCACAAAGTGTGTGTGGATGCCGAAAAGGACGTGCAGAGGACCTTCAATGTTTGCTTTGCACTGCTGAGATAGCTTCTGCTGCTGCTCCAGCGCCTGTTTGCTGCTCCTGCTCATATCTATACATCTATATATCTATATATTTGTATCTCTGTATACGTACGTATATGCATCGTTATATGTGTGTATAACATGTCAATATGGATATGTAATTTGACCATTTACTCTACGAATTTTGAACATAAATATGAATGGAATTTTTGGAAAACTCTCACCAAAAATTTATTAGGTTTATATTGAATAATTCAAATAGACAAAAAAGTGTTGAAATTCAAGCGCATTTTTCCTAATAGGAATTACATTGCTCGCATTTTGCAACTATTGAAATTCTCATTGATTTTTCGGGCTGCTTCTGCCTTGCATTCGATGTATGCCAAAAATGTATTCGGCTTAATTACATATTTATTTCCAATAGCAGCATCAATGAGCACTTTGATCAGCTTCAATAGGAATCCAAACAAATATTAATTTACTGCTGTGAGTAGCTGTGGCTGGTATGAAAAGCTGTAAGCTTGAGTTTATCATTTCAAAATTGGAAAAATAGTTAAGCATTTTTTGTCTTGAATGAGCAGCCTCAAATAAGTTGTTATCAAATACCTTTTAAACTTATTTTCATATCAAAATTTTTCCTAAGAGCCACATCAGCGTTAGTTGCTGCCCTGCAGGAGGAGAGCAACAATAGAGCACTTTGCGTGCACAACAATTAAGCCCAAAGTGACAGGGCGACTGAGTGAACGGCAGTATAAAAAGCAACGATTAAAACAGAGCTGCATAAGGAAAAAGAGAAAAACTGCAGAGACTGATAGAAAGGGCGAGAGAGAGGGAGAAAGAGAGGACAGACTAAAGGCAGATGGAGTAAAAAAAGCTATGCAAGGAGCTCAGAGGTGTCGCTCAGCTTTGCGCGTTGTACAAGTAATTTTATATGACCCGAATGGCCAAAAAGTCGCCGGAAAGTTCGCCCTGTTTCGACCTCTTGTAATTAACTTGTGTCAACGGCGGCGTCATCAACCTTTTGGAGTCGTGGCTTTTGTTGTCCGTGGCGCTGCTGGTGCTGCTGCTTCTGCTGCTTCTGCTGCAGCTGCGTTCCTCCTTTAACGACTTTTGCATGTCACTTTGTTGCAACCGCAGTGGGACTCGGCGGACTACGCTGTCCACGCGGCGTATGCGCAATGTGCACTCGTGCATTACGCATACGCCCAGTGCTCAATGTAGTTTCATTTTTCTGTTCACACTTTCTCTTTGCACATTTCTCACTTTACACTTTAGCTGGCGCTTAATTGAATAGAGCACAGCGTAAATCCACTTAATGACATTCGCATTTAATAACTTTGCAGCGTCCATGTCAATCAGGCAATTGCTCATGCAATACGCCAGCCAGCCATCGGAAAAGTAAAGCGGGTTTTCCTGCAATGCGAATGAATTTTATACTCTGCCAGATTAATTAACAAAGCAACAGAGATACAGGTTTACATAAAGTAAATGGACCTTAGGCAGGACTGGATGAACACGCATTGACTCACTTTAATGCACAATCATGTTTACAATGTTAAGTTATTCCTTATCAAGGCGCATATTAAATGTGTTTCACGGATAATTACAATATTTGCAAACATATTTTGCGTATCGTTGCTCTACCAAAAATCTGATTTCATTTTTAAATAAGGGTGATGAAGGCAGACATTAAGCTGACAGCAGCAACTGTTTAAGGTTTATTTTCCTTTTTTTTTTTGTATTTACTCAAAAACAAATTACTTTACATTGGCATTAATTGCACTTGCATTGAATGATACAATTTGTTGGCAACATCTCCACACATGTTGCTGTCAATTGACCCTTATTGCCCAGGTCTGCCGGAGCTGAACTGTGAGTAGGATACTGCGTGTGGGCATGACAGTTAAGTAAATGTTGACATTTCAATTCGATATTTAACACGTTTTGCCACTAAACCGTCAACGATAGCGGCAGCACATCAGATAGCTACCCAGTAGATGAGTTTAATATTTTAAACTAATACGAATTGACAATATACGTATATAAGCTGAAAAGCACGTAAATGAGAGGACAGATAAAGATACAGATACAGATACAGATACAGATACAGATACAGATACAGATACAGATACAGATACAGATACAGATACAGATACAGATACAGATACAGATACAGATACAGATACAGATACAGATACAGATACAGATACAGATACAGATACAGATACAGATACAGATACAGATACAGATACAGATACAGATACAGATACAGATACAGATACAGATACAGATACAGATACAGATACAGATACAGATACAGATACAGATACAGATACAGATACAGATACAGATACAGATACAGATACAGATACAGATACAGATACAGATACAGATACAGATACAGATACAGATACAGATACAGATACAGATACAGATACAGATACAGATACAGATACAGATACAGATACAGATACAGATACAGATACAGATACAGATACAGATACAGATACAGATACAGATACAGATACAGATACAGATACAGATACAGATACAGATACAGATACAGATACAGATACAGATACAGATACAGATACAGATACAGATACAGATACAGATACAGATACAGATACAGATACAGATACAGATACAGATACAGATACAGATACAGATACAGATACAGATACAGATACAGATACAGATACAGATACAGATACAGATACAGATACAGATACAGATACAGATACAGATACAGATACAGATACAGATACAGATACAGATACAGATACAGATACAGATACAGATACAGATACAGATACAGATACAGATACAGATACAGATACAGATACAGATACAGATACAGATACAGATACAGATACAGATACAGATACAGATACAGATACAGATACAGATACAGATACAGATACAGATACAGATACAGATACAGATACAGATACAGATACAGATACAGATACAGATACAGATACAGATACAGATACAGATACAGATACAGATACAGATACAGATACAGATACAGATACAGATACAGATACAGATACAGATACAGATACAGATACAGATACAGATACAGATACAGATACAGATACAGATACAGATACAGATACAGATACAGATACAGATACAGATACAGATACAGATACAGATACAGATACAGATACAGATACAGATACAGATACAGATACAGATACAGATACAGATACAGATACAGATACAGATACAGATACAGATACAGATACAGATACAGATACAGATACAGATACAGATACAGATACAGATACAGATACAGATACAGATACAGATACAGATACAGATACAGATACAGATACAGATACAGATACAGATACAGATACAGATACAGATACAGATACAGATACAGATACAGATACAGATACAGATACAGATACAGATACAGATACAGATACAGATACAGATACAGATACAGATACAGATACAGATACAGATACAGATACAGATACAGATACAGATACAGATACAGATACAGATACAGATACAGATACAGATACAGATACAGATACAGATACAGATACAGATACAGATACAGATACAGATACAGATACAGATACAGATACAGATACAGATACAGATACAGATACAGATACAGATACAGATACAGATACAGATACAGATACAGATACAGATACAGATACAGATACAGATACAGATACAGATACAGATACAGATACAGATACAGATACAGATACAGATACAGATACAGATACAGATACAGATACAGATACAGATACAGATACAGATACAGATACAGATACAGATACAGATACAGATACAGATACAGATACAGATACAGATACAGATACAGATACAGATACAGATACAGATACAGATACAGATACAGATACAGATACAGATACAGATACAGATACAGATACAGATACAGATACAGATACAGATACAGATACAGATACAGATACAGATACAGATACAGATACA